>CM022483.1:6673433-7004831 GCA_011952105.1 Coreoperca whiteheadi
AAACCCACCGACAAACACCATCTTTTTATAAACAGCACTGATTTTCTTAATTCCTTAAAAGTTGCCATTTTTGAATACACCATGCATTATCTATTTTACCTTTCACTAATGCTTACCTGGAGCATACTGGGTAACACGGTGCCAGGGTGGAGGAGCAACAGATCCACGTAATGGGATTACATTGATCTACTATAAAAATGGTAACTGTAATCATGTCTGCTACTGTAAAAATAGCTCAGTAATCACATAAGTAGTTGACAAAAATAATTATTGTTGGATTAGAGATTGTCAGGTCATAGAGGGGATATTTGGCAGAACATAAAATGACACTCTAGACTGTTTGTAGATAATACAGAATGGCAAATAATGTGTTATCAGCATGAACAGAAATATGTCCAGATTCTGAGCAATGGCTGTCTGTAGGTCTCCGATTCGGGCCCACAATATCAGTCTAATCAACAAATAAATTATACAAATTGAATTAATTTGTAGTGCTTATGTTTACAGATAAGGCATTGTTGATGCCTAAGACTGTTTGTAACCATGTGATCTTCTGTCTTGTTTTCATCTGGTTGCGTTCAGTATAGCAGATGGATTACTAGCCTGCGTCTTCCCCGTCCATTAGTACTTATGATGCAATGTCCGAGACCCCCCTCCTCAAAGACAGAGTGATTGCCGAACACCGTCCCTCCATCCCAAACACATGTCGAGTAGCGTTCATTAGTACCCCCGTTCAGAGAGGTTTCAGAAATCGCAGCCATCTGGAATGCTCTTCATTCTGTTAAAGATAGACAGAGTTACACTTGGGTTTTATAGTGTCTCACTGACTCCTACGGAAAAGCTAATTTAGAGGGGAAAATAGTATAAAATTTGAGTACAGCTGCTGATTTTGAATCACACACAAACCAAGAGTGATGTCATTTGCAAAGGACAACACCTTGGTCCCCTGCAAAAATGCTTTCTTTAAGTTCAGCTAAGACTAATATTCAATTCAATTCAATTCAATTTTATTTATATAGCCCAATATCACAAATCACATTTGCCTCAAAGGGCAACATACGACACCCTCTGTCCTTAGACCCTCAATTCGAATAAACTACCCCAAAAAAAACCCTTTTAACAGGGAAAAAATGATAGAAACCTCAGGAAGAACAACAGAGGAGGGATCCCTCGCCCAGGACGGGCAGACATGCAATAGATGTCGTAAGTACAGAATAGATTCATAGCATACAAATCATAACATATAGAATTAAGATGACAAAGGCAAAATTGTAGTGTGTATGTGTGTGTGTATATATATATATATATATATATAATTATGATGAAAAGTGTGGGATGTAAAACATGAGGGAAGATGATGGGTCCAGACGGACAACCGAGCAGCTCCAGGTGGAGCCCAACGAGCAGGACCCGAGCCACTCGTCCCCTGCACCAGAGACACAGCAGCACTGCCCCAGCAGGTCGCCATAGTCACCGATCCAGATACATCTCCGGACACTGGAAAACCTGCTGACAGTGACAGTAAGAAAAAAGAGAGGGACGAGAAAGCACAAGACTACGGGAGAGGGAAGAAGTCAAGTTAGTGACATGCATTTATGGGATGAGAATGCATACGGATGGAGAGGAGGACAGAGGGGAAGAGAGAGAGGTGCATCATGGGAAGTCCCCCCGGCAGTCTAGGCCTATAGCAGCAAAGAGTCTTTAGTCTTTAGCCTACTTTTAAATGTGGAGATGCTGTCTGCCTCCCAAACCTGAACTGAGATCTGATTCCACAGGAGAGGAGCTTGATAGCTGAAGGCTCCCATTCTACTTTTGGAGACTCCAGGAACCACAAGTAACCCTGCATTCTGAGAGCGCAGTGTTCTAGTGGGGTAATAAGGTACTATGAGCTCTGTAAGATACGTCGGTGCCCGACCAGTAAGAGCTTTGTAGGTGAGGATTTTAAATACTCTCTTTTTCTTAACAAAACTGTACCAAACAAATAAGCTTTACGACGTCTTTTTCCAGTAGTGTCCAAGTAGAATTTTTCTCTTGAATTTTTTGTCAAGGTTGGAGGTGCATGAAGTAAGACACAAGTGCATAGCAAGTAAAAAAATATTGTTTTTACATTTGTTTCTACAGAGTAGACAAACTTGTCTGACTTGTCATATTAACTTTGGATAAACGTAAGAATGCATTATTGTTTTTTGAGTGTACATAGAAACTGCTTTAGGACAGGATCTCTTCTCTTCATTTGTTATAATACAAATACTACAAGTTTTCTGAACAAATACTACCTAAAAACACATGAAAAGAGTGCTTATTTCTAATGTATTTAACTTCATAAATGTTCTCAAGCTGTCAGATTTTCCTTGGTGTTTTACTACCTGTATAGCACAATGTTGCCCCGAGGCAGCATAAAAATCCTTTGTCGGGGTGGGGGCAAGAGAGACAATTTTGATAATTGACATATTTTCTTGAAATGATAAACCATAATTAGTGCAGTAGAGGGTTAAAGGAGAGCTATAAAGGGTAGTACTACTACATATGTGAAAGAGTTGTAGGAACCTTTTGTGGCTCCAGAGGCTCAAATGATGTCACTTGAGTCAGCGTCGGCTGAGTCTGAAGACTACAAGTTTGAAACTGAAAAGAAATCCTGGGATCTGGGCGTGTGGAGATAGGAGAAGTGAAATACGAGACCTCTATAGCCCACTCATCATCTCTGCCTAAGGCCAGCGGCTCGAGGCTCCATTAGCCACTATTAGCAATGAAGCCGGATGTGTGGAACAAACAGATGATATGTCTGGTTCTGCTGCAACGATCTTGATCCTTTATTTTGAAGAACTGTCCATGGTGAATCCGTTATGGGTGTGCAATGCTAAACGGTAGAGTGCTGTTTTAATTATCGCGCAGCGTCCTGTGCGTGTGGACTGACTGAGAAATTACTTCAATATGTAGCTTTACTAGCGTGCGTCCCCCAAGGGTTGCAGTAGCGCAGCAGCTGGTTAAGCAATATCTCTGAAATATTTTTGCACGTATGTATTCCAGTGAGTGTAGCGATCCGAATCACCAGCCTGTGCAGCTCTGCCACTCTCAGTGGACTTAAAGAACGCTTGCTTGCACTTTTGCATGCAGTTGATGTCAATGCCATCCTAGCAGTAACACTTATGTGGTGGAACACATGCACATATTGGTGTCAGATCACACATGGACTGATTATATTCTGATTAATTGTACTGGAATTAGCATCAACTACTTGTTTAGTATTAATAGTAAATAGTTCAAGCAATGGGAATAAATTATGTTAATTTTGTTTTAGATGTCACTTTAAAAGCTAGAATTAGAAATGTGTTTGTGGGCCTTCTGATTTGTGTGTGACGCTAAAACATTCATGTGCACAGGTGTGTGTGTGTGTGTGTGTGTATGTGTGAGGGTGCACACATGCATATTCAGCTCAACACCTGTAGCTCACGCTGAGCATGAAATGGCTTATTTGCTTGCAGAGACTGAATTCTGGTGTTTTTGTGCTTTGCATGTTTTGGGAGACGAGCTTATCATTTAGCAAACAGAGCACAGCCTAAATGGCCTGCACACAAAGGCAGGCTAACACACAAGCATTGGGTCTGCTTGGTGTCATTTATCCTTGCTACATCGTGCTCTGTTGACATTTGTTTCTTCTCACGATATCTGCTGAACCCACAAAGAGGAAATGAAATGGGGACAAAATGAGCAAGATTACAGTATTAAGATTGTGTAAAGGCTGATGAGATGAGCGACCCTAAAATATTCTTATTTGATGTGACATATTTATATATTGTCCTGGTCCATCTGGATGTTGTGTATCTGAGTGAAACTTAGAAAGATTCAGCAGCAACAGGACAGAAAGAGACATTTTCAGCCACAAGCAAATCGTCTCCCTGCCTCTGGGGAAATCACCGACGGGGAAGAGAGGAGAGACGTTTTCTTTTCACTCAAGTGCTGTGCTAACCCTGCTTTCTCTCCCTCCCCTGTCCACCTGTGCCCTCCTGTAGCACAATAATAATCTACCCATCTGCTGTAATCAAACTTTTCCCTCTTCCCCCTCTTCTTCCCCTCTACTTCATCACTCTTCAGCACCCTTCTTCTTATCCGTCCTTCGGCTGACTTTGCACCATCCTCTCCTTTCCTCTTCCCAACACTTTTTCTTTATTCTCCTGCATCCTTTCCTTTCCCCTGCCTTCCTTTGTCTTTTCTCTCCCTCCTCCCTCAATCACAGCCTCATCACCCCTTCTATCTTCCTCATTACCCCTCACCCACCAACACACACACACACACACACACACACTCTCATCCTCTCAGAACTCCAACAGGCCATTATTGATCAGCTTAATCGGAGGCGTTAGAATGCAATTCCACCTGTCTTCTCTGCTTCATTGCTCCGTGGGCTATTCGATAACGTTTAGATGCTCGGATGCAGATGTGGCTGTATTGGTTGTCAATGGCATAGAGGAAGGGAGGGACAGTGCTAATGATGAGCCGCTGCATTCACCCTCCCTCAGTCTGTCAAAACCAAATCTCTCTGTAGCTTTTTTCTCATTTTCCCTCCTCAATCTGTGTCTGTTTTTCTTTCCCCTGCCTTTGTCTTATTTACCCATCTGAGTCAGAGAATCTATCCCTGATCCCTTTCTTCCTTTTCATCTCCGTCTTTCTCTCGCTTCCTTTCTGTTACCTACAAATACTCCATGTCTTATTCTTATCGTGGCTGAGGGGAGATAGTTTGAACAAACGGGATCCTGTATTGATATTCAAATAATTCTCCTTCGGGAGATAAGGGGGGCCATTGTCTCTCATCCTTGAAATGCAAACTTTAATTCCCATTTTTCTCTACATTCTGCAAGCATGAAATAAATCCAACACTGGCTGGGAAAATCTAGTTGTGGAGAAATGTTTTCCTCCCCATCAGCAACTTTTGTGCACGTACCCTTGAGCAAGACATTTAATCCCCAGATTTGCTCAGTGCCCAACAGTACAAGATTAACAGGGTTTTGGGCCGCTCGCAGGTATGAAAGCGCCTTCTTTTTCAGTATCACAGTGTGATGCGTTTATACGAACTGGCATCTGGGAGGTGACCAGTACAGCCACAGTCTGCTGTAACAGTACGTCACTGAGCTGCATAAAAAAATGCAGACATTTCAATAAAACGCTGATTTCAAGGTTGCTTTGGCATGAAAAGAAGAAAATCCTGCCTACATATGTTCTCAAACTGTGCTGTTCAAGACGTTAAAGGCTTAGCCTATGTTTATGATATTTAAATTTACTTCATCATGTCCCCACTTTCCCTCAGCCTGCTTGATCTATTTCTACTTTATATTTACATATGTTATATTTTGACAACTCCCAGGCAGCAGATGTATAGCCCAAGTGACAGTACAACAGGAGCAAGAGTGGGAGTTCCGTCTTCAAGGCTGCATTGTATTTTAATATTTTGAAGGTTTCGGCATTGTTTTCTTCATTTTCCACAAGTGAATGTGTGGGTTAAATTGAAAATGTATAGTTGTTCGGGCACAAATGACATGGGAATGCACAGCTATGTATTGTTTATTTTTCGAGTGTCTGCTCCAGTTGGTCTTTGTGAAAGTCTGATGGATCATCAGTGTGGTGACTTGTGACTTCAGCGAGCGAAGGTGAGCCCATAGGTGCAGTTCAGTGGTGGGATTTCTATGAGTGCAAATGCATTATATTAATGTCATCATCAGATTCAGTTATGGCTCTATATTTGTATTAGATTATATTGTTTTAGATAACTGAAGGGAAGCTCTCTGGGTATTTCTGTGGGAAAACTACTTTATATCTGATGCCGGTGAGATTTGTGTAGAATCAAGCTAATTTCATGTTTCTTTTCCCACCACAACTTTCCTCGTGGCTCTTGTGAATCCCACCTGCGCTACCTGTATGTCTGCTTGCTTTTAGAAGTGGAGAATTTCTTCCCACAAAACTGACCTTCGCAAATTGCATGACCTTAGTGTACAGTAAGTCCCTGTTAGCGTGTGTCCTCCTGTAATTTACCCACTCCTCCCTCAAATGCAAATGCAAAGAAGAGACGCACCGTGCAAACATCCGCAAAATAACATGCCCACTGTGACTCTTCTCGTCTTTGCATCTGAAAAGCCTTGGTAAGTCTGTCCCAAAGTATTGTAATATGTCGTATCATATCATGTTTTAA
Organism: Coreoperca whiteheadi; assembly: GCA_011952105.1. Taxonomy (NCBI): domain Eukaryota; kingdom Metazoa; phylum Chordata; class Actinopteri; order Centrarchiformes; family Sinipercidae; genus Coreoperca; species Coreoperca whiteheadi. The sequence goes on from CM022483.1 coordinate 6,679,615, forward strand.
TCTCACTTGCAAATGATTGTTGAACATTGCAAATAACTTTGGGTCTGTAAATAAGCCCTTTCACTCAAACTCTGAGGGTCTGAAAGCTGTTGAAGTTTAACAGAGATGAGAAAAAATCAGCCATCCCGGTCAGTTTTAGCTGCACCGAAAATATCTCAATGTGACGTTATCCACTGAAATCACACACAACTCACAGTTTGATAGCATTAATGGGCTTAAGGCAGTGTTTTTCTTCAATATGCTCTAATATAGACAAGCAACCCAAGCAAATGAATGACGAAACACGCACTGTGTATTCTAGTTAGACACAGCAGTGAGCATTTTAGCCCCCAACTTTGATTTCGATGAGATTCCTGGCCACTCTGTGATGTGCTACTGTACTGGGCTCGCCAGGATGGCTGGTCGGCAGGCTGGGTCCTTTCAGTGTGGAGGAAACAGGTGTGTCAGCCTCACTTTGAGCCTAATTCATGTGAATGCCTCTGAGAAGGCCCTGTCTGCTTGCATCAAAGCACACACGGCCTCTTGTTGTCTCACTGCCTCTGGTGATTAGTCTGGCTCGCTCAATTTCACCGACGCTTAACAACTGGTTGAATGCTGCAGTTGGTACTGTATGTTTCATTATAGTACTGTGTTGGTTAGTGCACATCATGGAGAGTAGCCTTGGTCGTTACTGGTCCGCGGGTTAGCAGCTACTGGGCTACTTCACGTCAAAGGGACGCGTTACATGAGCGGAGTTTTTTTGGATTTTAGATAAAAGCAATATTTAATGGGCCGTACCTGCCTTTTCACTCTACTTCGCATTATGTTATAACAGGAAAGGACACATTTCTCCTAAAACAGCTCAGTCTCCGTCCTTAGCTTAATATTTTAATATAATGCTAGGTTGTAATATACGCTCAGGTATTCTATCAATCACACTTTCGGAATAATTATGTATTGTTACTATTGTAATATCTTTAATAAAAATTACAATGTGATTTTTAATTTATTTTAAAAACATTTTTACCATATCGTGCAGCCCTACCAGTGAAGTACATTATTTTATGTAGCTATTTTTTGCATAGTACATTTATTTGTTTACTTCTATCTGTCAATCTGGATTTGTGTGTTGTGAGTTAATTTAGTAGTAGAGTTAACACACAAATCTGAATTTGAAAGTGCCAGCATTTGACACAAATCAGCCACTTTGAATATCAGTTCTTTGCTCTGTTGTTGTTCCTAAAGGATTCCTTCGCAGTGTTTCCTTATTGTTATCTTCATTGCATCTGTACTTTGGCTCTTTGATTTCACACTCTTCCTTTTTCACCGTACGTTTCTGTTAGGAAGGCAGGCAGGAAGGCAGCGGTGGTGCAGCCGATTGTCCTTGAACCTGGCGTTCTGTTGAAGTCATTTGAGCTCCTTTCACAATTCGTTACTCCCAAAGAAAAGCGCTTCCACTCACTAGTTCTCATCTCAGTGAGAAAAAAAAACCATGTCGAGGGAATTTTGACCAATCTCTCATCCCTTGTTACAACTGTGCTCTCCTTCACACTCGCGCTGTAACACATAGTGACACTGTTGCTGCTCTGGATAACCGCCTTCTACTACTGTCTGCCACTCGGCTATTCCCCTTGAGCAAAGTGGGGTTCAGTATCTTGCTCAAGGGCACCTCTATGGAAGATGTTAAGGGAGCGGAAAGCCTTTCTCACTCAATTTCCCCACATAGATTTTTCCAGCTGGTCTGGGACTGAAAAAGGCGACCTTGCCGTTACAAGCTCACTGCTGAACCTCCAGGCCTCTGTCCCACTGTACCACTGTCCCCAGACTGTGACTACAAGGTTCACAGGAAGGACGACACTTGGTGTGTGTGTCTCGTCAGACAAGTGTCTTTCCACACGCCATTACGACTCCATTTCCTTTCTCTGTGCTTTAGGTAAAGTTGATGGTTTGCAATGTAAGTCTTTTATATTCCCCGTGCTACAGTGTAGTGGGTGATTACACTGACCATAGAGTAAATAAATGTTTTGTGGACACTGGATTCTAGGAGGAATACAGTAGTTGTTTCCAAGGAAACAACTAATGGGAATCCAAATGAACAATAATAATCCATGTATAAAATGTTTTTGTCTTTGCTCTATTCCTTGACTCCTTGACAGTCATTGTAACATAGGAAGTTTTCCATTAGCCCTTAGGTGGTAGAGGAATAAACATAGAATATTGTATGTCATCCAGACAAATGTTAACACGTCCTTCTAACATGAGGGAAAAGAAATATGTTTTCTAGTTTTTTCCAGTCTGTAAAAGAAAACGTCCACCCCATCTACTTAGCTGAGCAGACATCGGCTGAGCCAAGTAGTTAAGTGCATAAGTTTTATGGCAGAAACGATTAGCTGATTAATCAATTTGTTGATATTTTCTGATCTTGGCCTCTCAAATTTGAGGATTTGCTGCTTTTCTCTGGTTTTATATCATTGTAAGATTGAGATTAAGATTTTTGGGTTCAAAACAAGTCATTTCAAGATATGAACTTGAACTTTTTCCTTCTCTGTGCTACACTTAAGGATGCCTGGCACTGAAACTCCACTGACCACAATGTGTCAATTAACGATGCCTGTAGCACACACCAGACAATCCGGAGTAGTAGTCATGGTGCAGTAGCCGAGATGTGCCAATCTCAGTGCTACTGGGCACTGAGACGCAAATCTTTAGAAAATCTAATGTCACTGTAGCTCAGTTAAAAGTGCCTCAGTTTGCATCATAAATCAGCAGGGTCTTGAGTCAAGCGCAGTTGGGTCTGTGATTAGCCCAGACTCTCTTCCATCTCCAAAACTCTAAGAAAAAACTGTATTGAGCAGATACAGGAGAAGAGGCGGAAGACATTCCGGAGGTGGGGGGGCGGGGAAGAGGATGTGATATTTTTAGAACTTTTAGAACATTTTCTTCTTCTCACCTACTCTGCCACGTTTTAGATTGCATCTGTGTTTGTTTCGTCTTTATCTTTGATCCGTCTCCCTTACGTGTCATCCACCCGGCTTCCCGCGGGGTCCCGGGAGGTTGAAGATCCCATATCTTGGGCCCAGCTGGCCTGCTCTCCGCCCTGGGCCAGCCAGGAGGAAGGCTGGAGGGGGAGCTGTCCAGCTGCCAGTGCTGAACTGCCCCTGCACACACAGCGTCTAGCAGTGGCGCTGTCTGTGGTGCTGAAACCGAGCTTCGTTACCCTTGGAGACGGAGAGGGGAGCAGCTCAGCTTCCCGCGCCCGGCTCTGCCTGGCCCTGTCAGTAATGACGGCAGAGGGGCGGAGGTTCTGTGATGCTATTTTCATGTAACTGTGTGGCTGACATGAGCAACACGGGCGCACTCTCTCTTATGTTTTGTTTTGCACATGGTGTGTCTTTCTCAATCGAACAATGGAGGCAAGGAGCATGGTGAGGGGCGGGGGACGTAGGAGGGAAAGGCTTAAAGATTTGACAGGAATGTGTGACTCTGACAGGAATACAGCATTTCCAGGCAGGCAGGTGAAACGGGTAAGAAAATGTTTCCTGCTGGTTGTCTGTGCCTGAACACAGCGACTCAGGGCTCAGTGACACATGCGGCACCAGAACACCTCTCTCACAGCAAGAGCATGATAATTTGTGTCCCGAGCCCGAGAATATGTGTGCGCGCGTGGAGAGAAAGAAAGAGAAAAGGTGTTTATCTACAGTAGTGCGTGTAGTTTCTAGCCTGGAAAGCCAAAAAAGAAAGACTTAAAGAAGGGAGTCGCAGTGTGGCGCTGTGTCCTCAGTTTGACACAGACAGCCTTCTGCCATCATATCTGATCTCCCGAGTGAAAGGTTTTAACCTTGTGACATGCTGTCAGAAAAACAGAGGGAACATTTCAGTGCTCTCCACCTTTTTAAGAGTTTGGCTCCGTGGAAGTGTGACTCTGAAAGGGACTGCTGAGGGTTTTAAGAACCAAACCGAGCTGTGTGTTTTTTCTGTTTGTTTTTGGCTGCAGAGATGCTTGAAGCAGACATTTTCAGCACCTAGTAGCAATGCTGGTGGAAATCAGTAGGCATGAAAATGCATAGTTTAGAGCAAGTTTCCCACTGTTTCACAACTTGGATAACTACATAGAGAGACATAATTTGTCCTCATTTGTCCAGGATATGGGTGGTAGCCACACTGACTTTCTTTAGCACTGCGAAGTTGCTTGAGTGGACTGAAACGACTTTCGGTTTCTAGTTTCTAATGAATCATACTGGCTCCTGAAAACCCAAACTATCATCAAAACATCCATTTCATGTGTAATCCTTTATGTCATTTACACAGCTGGAAAGAATAAAAGGATGCCATCAGGAAGAGAGAAGGACAGATTAAGCCCCTGCTGGTAATCAAACCCCTCTAACACACAGGATGCCATTAGCGTTGACTTTGATTTACTTTGAACCATCAGTTCTTACCAGAAATCAGTTATTTTTAACCACACACATTTGTACCAGAGCCATTTATGTTGTGTCATCATGTTGCCATAGCGTCAGCAAAACATGATTTTCAGATGTGTTTCCGTCTTCAAGGAAAACGTCAAAGCTGTGTAATCGGCTCAGCCGGTTTGATTTGACTCATTTTTTTCCCCCTCCCTGTGCTAAAATCAAAAGTCGCTGTGATTACCATAATCGTACAAATCTGACAAGATGTTTAATCAAGATCAAACAGGGAAGAGATTAGTGTTTTCATTCAGATGTTGGTCGTTTGCACTTCATGTGTGGATGCGTTTCATGGGAGAGGTAATCCATGAAAAATTGGTGTTGCCGAGCTGTTTAACGCTGCTGATGAAAAGTCCCTCAAAACTCCACGCAAACATGCACCTGATACACACACTCTCACACACACACACACAAAATATTTCTACAAGCTGTGAAAGGGGAGGATACAAAAAAGGGAAAATTTGTGAAAGTGTAGATTACCAGAGAGAAGACTAAGGGAGAGCTGAGGAGGAATTCATTAATATTAAAGTTCTTGTTTGAATGTTTAATTATAAGGCTCAGTGGTTTCTAAGCTCGTAACTTTCAAATGGAATCTGGCAGTTGAGTCCAGCAGAGCCCACACAAAGCACATTTTATGTTGTTCAATACAACTTTATACGGACGCAATAACTGTCACAGACAAGCGCGACTCTCACTTTAGCAATGAAACGCAACCCTTTAATCATTTTTATTTTATGAGGATTATTTCATCGCGTCTTATCATAAAGCAGCAGAATGATGTGCAGCATTTATTTTAGAAATGACAGCCCCCTGCCGGTGTTGATAAACATGAAAGGAGCTAGTAAAAGTTGGGGAAACATGCAACAAACAGTCTGTAAAAAAAAAAAAAAGGCTCATCAATCAGTGTCATCACATCGGATAAAAGGCCTTTTTTTGTGTTCGCTTCATGGACTCAAATTATCTCAGTTTTCCAAAACCTCAAGCCATTGGAGTTATTTTTCTTGTAATTCAACCTAATTACTCGTCGCGCTCTCATGTTTAGCCCGAAAATCTGTGATGAGGTCGGCTTTATGAGCAAAACCTCTTGACGTCACCATTTCAGCCAACAGAAACCTTCTTGTTGACTTTTTATTGTGGCAGATATTAAACCAGTGAACCATGCATTTCTCTCTTTCATTGCATCTTCATCTCGATATTTTCTATTTTTATTGTAGTTCGCACTGAGAAAATAACCAAGCCTCCAGTGGCGGGACTTAATCAACACCCGTCCTCACTCACTCGACAGTGAAAGGGAAAAAACAAAAGCTTTTCAAGAGGGCAGCATGCTAATAAGGAACAGATTTTGTAAAGCAATAGCAGAGTGAAGAGTCGTGAGAGGACAAACAACCAGTGAATACCACTTGAAAGACAAACAAGTACATCAAGTGTTTTTTTGTTTTATTTTTCAGGTAACACAAGCAGATGCTCCTCATTATATTTGCATTTGGACTTTAAATCGTTACACCAAACAAGCATTCTTTTATCTTTTTTGCACAGTAAACAGTCCAAGAAGGTGTTGTTTTAAGCTTACCCCTTTGTTGTCGTACTTTTGCTGGACCACCTACAGTAATGGCTGGCATGGCATCTTTGGCTTTGAGTCACTCACTTTGAAGAGCTTACGAAGGGATCTTCTGTTACACAGGCCGGACCTCTCTCCATCCCTTTTTGTCTGTCCCTCGTACAACCACAGACCCAAACTCTTGGCATACAGTCTTCTTCTCTTCTTCTCCTCACCCTCCTCCCGCTTCAAGCCTCCCCCACCACCTCCTCCTCCTCCGCCTTCTGGAGAGCGTGGAGAGCTGCTACAGGAGGGTGAAGTGTCAGAGTCAAACGCGACACTGACCTTGACCGGCTCAAGGGCAAGCGCTCGCACTCAGCCGAGCTTAAACACCTGCGTGTGGTCGCCAGGGATAACCGACCTCCCCTCAACACACGTACACACACTCGAGCCCCTCCACCACCACCCTTCAAGCCCCCTCTCGTCCCTCCCCTCCCTCTCCAGCTCGTCATTAGCATATGCGAAGACAAGCGTAGTCCAAGGATGCAAATGGGACCCGAGCACAGGCATGCATATTTATTTGGCTGCTGAAGCCGGGGCGAAGCTGGTGGGGAGAGTTTGAGCGCTGACCCTGGAGTGGTGTTCAATTTTTACATTAACCCAGAGACACCCACACGTAAACATGGCCGTGTAGAGGGGGGAGCGGACCTCTTCAATGCCGCATGTGATTTGTGACCCCAATTACCTATTCACGTTTGTGTTCTCCAGTTGCACCTCATGAGAGGTTACTCATGTTTGTGTGGTTGGTAGCATCATCAAAAAATGTTGTGGGCGCAATTGCGTGTCGCCCGTTTGACACCACTCCCCTTTGTTTTGGTGAATAACCGAGTCTGTATGCATGTGATCCTGAAAAGAGTTTGTCTGCGTACAGCAGCAGGCCCGAAATCAGTTATTAAAATAATCTTTAGCACCGAAAGTGAATGGATTCTTGCTGATCTGGTTTTAAGGTAACCAACAGATGAATGATATAACCGTTTTCCTGCTACCTTCATCTGAATAAAGCCATATCCTTCGACTGAAAACAACCTTTTTCACTTTTCATTCGTTTTTCTGCAGTGGCCACGAGAGCTCAACGACTGCAGCTTAAAAAAGCATCTTCACCAGTTCGACAATACGTGCACAGAGTTTAACAAAAAACTACAACTAAAAGATTGAGCAAGAAATTCACCAATTTGAACACCAATATGCAAGCAGATACGGGAACAATATTTGCTTGTGTTTTTGCAGTGCATTTCTGTATTCGGTTGTGTTCCCTGCATTTGGATGTGTGGTCTGTATGTAGCTGTGTCTTCTGTATTTGTGTTGCTTTTATGTATTGTTGTTTGTGTTGTCTGTCTGTGCAGCACGTTTCTGTATTTGGTTGTGTCGTCTGTATTCGTGGCGCGTTTTGTTACACTGCATATGTGTTGTCACATTATTGAAGATGCTTTCCTTCATTTGCTCGTGTGTAGTCTATTTTCTATAGTTGCAGTGGTTTGAACTCTCGGGGCCACCGCACTTTTCATCCATTCTCTCGTTCACTTCGGTGTGCGATGAAAAGAAATAAAAGTTCATGATAGAGTCACCAGCAGCAGGAAAAGAGACAGAGGACACTCTTCATGCAGTATGTGATGTAGAGGGCGGTTGGCATTTGAAAATGGAGGGAGGCGAGAAAAAAGCAACATCGTCGGGCTGGCTTTGCAGACTGTGCCAGCCCCAACTCTCAAGCCCGTTATACCATTCATCTGCTCCTCCATATAGTTCTTCATTCAGCTGCTGTCAAGTGAGTGAGCTAGTTTTTCTCAAGTGAATTTTTAGACAGCGAGGCATTGTCTGCTGCGAGCCTTGGGTGACAAAGCATGGGGAGACACCCACCACATCGGCACGCTCAAAAGAGGTTAAAAAAAAAAGGGGACTTCAGTAGGTTGAATTGGTTGAAAGGTTTTCGAGCAGGCCCAGAGATATCTCCTGTGGTTCTTGTGATTTAAACAAAAAAAATGAAAGGGCTGAGATTTAGGTGGAGGTGTAGCCCGGCGTTTTTCCTTTTTATTTAATGAGTGAATGCTCTCATCCAGTGCATCTTTACATAAGTGCAGGATAATGAAGGCGTAGAAGTTTGGTTCATCACCACAAGCGCTGTAGTGATAGATAAAAGCAACAGACCGAGAAACAGCCGGACACTACTGAGAGCAAGACAAATAATGAAAATGTTGTAAAATTCCACTAAGCAAGTTGTGACTAGTGAAGGACGAAGGAGCGGGAGGCAGGCTGGAGGCAGAGAGACTGTTCACAGCGCATCTTTTATGGAACATGTTGATGATTATACATACTGTAAACACTCCGTTTACCATTGTAGTAGGTGTCACTGTGATAGCGTCTTCTTTAGCTACTGTTTTTATTTTATAGAGAATTCAATTGCTCTTTTTAAGCAGTTAAATACAAATCACACATACTGTACATGACTGCTGATTTGGGATTTTCCTAACTTTTTAGATAGCCATTTGTTTTTATTCATTTCAGTAAGCTTAAAAACCTTGAAACGTGAGACTTGAAATTCGTATGTAATCCATCACGGTGGACATTTAGACTTTCTCATTTGAAATGTCTCATATTGATTCATTACACTTTCTGGTTTAAAAAAAAAAGCCAGAAGAATGCCTTGCGCGCTTTAGCAGTTTAGTTACAACAATAACAGTTTAGCTAGCAAGCAACTATCCATAAACTAACACAAATGGATGGCATGTGATCGGCACTGCTCCCTCAACCACACACGTCATTTAATGGTTGCACTGATCAGGGATCAGATCGATGTGCCTTCCGTATGATATGCGTTGAAATCACCTGAGCTGCATTCTACGTGTAGCTTTATATGTGACAGGAAGAACATTGCCCAATTTCACCGTGACTTCAGTCGCTTCAGCTGCGGTTATAACGGGACAGAACCTGAGTGTGGCGACTTCCACAGACGTAATTACACTTGGGAGGAGTGAAGCTTATATATGCATCTTGGAGAGAATCTCAAACCACCACCTTTAGTGCTTTTTCATGCGTTTACACTGTGTAAATGGGGTATTAGTCACTTTTGTCAGATGTATATTATCCTTCCATGATAATACTGTTTTTAGCATGGACCATTTTGAAAACTCTACTTAATGGGGCCTTCAGTGACTCAGCAACCCAATGAAAAACATGGACATCGCAACAAGGCTGATTCTTTTCTCGCATTGAAAGGTTTGCTGTCTATCGAATGTTTTAAATTGGAGTGTCCTTAATTTCACCCGATTTTTTAAAAAACGGAACAGCTTGCAACTGCATCACCACATAAATAACATATGGGTGACTAATTGTTCACTATGATCGATTACCTCCTGGATCTCAAGCATACTTCAAGTTTCATGATGATAATACTGAAATGGAATGGGAATCAATGGCTGCCTGTAGGGACAAAAATCAATCTTAATCAATCTTAAGATACGCTTTTGAAAATGGTCAGCAGTAAGTTAAAGTATATGGGATCCATAATGAATAGGGTAATGCTTCTTTAACTCATATTTTAAATGACCTTATTAGTAGCAACATTCAACATTATAGTCACAGACATGTTTATTGAATCGAATATCCTGTACGCACACTTTTCATGGAAAGTGTTCCAGCTGCAAGCTGCAGGCGTTTACTCCATTTTTGTGGTGCACTGCTGCCACATGTGGACTGCTGTGGACCGTGTGATTGAAGGCTCGGGGAAAGAGTTTGTTGAGAGGACTGATACATCAGTGCCTCGGTGGGGCTCTGACAAGCCTGTTACTGCTAGAGATGTACTGCGGGAAAGCCTTGTTAGTCATGCAATAGCGCACGAGACCGTAAACAGTCGGATGTGCAAAATCAAAGTGTGAGGGATGCATGCTTACTGTACTTTAAGTGAATGCGGTAGAGTGACACGCCCCAATGCAGATATACGTATAACACACACACAGACACACAAGCATCTTTACTCATCAAAGAGAAATTCCATCCTTGTCCTGCGGCCTCCGTTAGCCATCCATCAGAAAGAAATCACTGGCACTGTAATAAATCAAGCCAACAAGGTTCACATAGCCATATGGCCCCGATGCCCTCACGATATAATGTGTAGGATATTATGGCCCCCTAAGCCCCAGCATTTGTCTGAAAGGTCTTTCGGTTACATGGCTGGTGAAGCATGTCGGCTCCAAGGCCAAGGTGACGCTGGCGAGGAGCCGGGCCTCACACGCATGTACGGCCAAGGTGACTTTAAGACCACGAGCTGAGGCTGAGGCAGAGAACACAGCTGATTTTCTACTCCACTGATGACCCACCCAGCAGTAATACTCTCCTGCTCATTAAGCTTCATTAGATTGGACGGCCTCGGGCCAGAGCAAGCATTTATGGTGGGAATGGACTGAGTGGGCGTTTTTTCTTTAAGAGGTTGGATACCAAGGCCTCAGATTAAGGTTTTTGTGCTTGTTTGCTGATTTTATGAATTTATGAATTTGACCTATGACTTGCCTTCAGCTGTCTGATATTTATGTTCTTACAGACAGAAAACGTTCTGTATATTTACTGTAAAAACATACAAAAATGTGCATATACAGGTGCACCTGTAATGGATCTGTGATCAGTTGATTTGGAACTGCCGAAAGTGGTTTGGTGATAAATGGGATCATTTGAGCTCGCTAACTGCTAGCATTACATTAGCCAACAGAAATAGTATATCAGCATCATGGATGATCTTAACAGTTTAGTTACTTCAGTATATCAAATATTCTTTTATTGTATCTGTATTATAGATATTTATGGTTTAACGTTTGTCAGAACTTTGTAATATTTCATATCACAATATATGTTCTCGTTATCTAGATTAGCAGTATAAAGCAATGTCTACGTCATGTTGTCAGGATGATCAATTCCTGAAAGATTAATAGCTTTTCTGTACATTTTAAGGCCTTCTCATCATTAGTTTCAAAGTTCATTCTTGACCTTGGAAGCAGCAGTTTACAAAACAGTCTCACCTCAAGGTGCATTTAATAGCTGTTCTAGTGCTTCATCAGCTGATGGAGTTAGCCCAGTCATCACAGATTTGTAGGTGTCCCCGTAATAACAGATTTTTTTTGGCTACTTGGGGGCAGAGGAAACAAGTTGTGAACACAATACTGACATATTCAGCAGTTAGTGTTATTCGTTTGGAGTCGTGTTTCTGTCCAAGCCCAATATTCACTCTTTTTTTTTAATTTCTGTTTTTGGTCTCTACCAACTCCTGAGCAAAATATCAGCCTCTTTAGCTGCTGAGTGCTCCACTATGTCTCTAACTGTGTCTGTCTGCTGTTTGGTGCGAAGCAGGTCGTGGGCAGTGGGTTTTTAGAGCTTTTTAGCAGAAAAAGATTCTATGAGAGCCGTGAGAGTGAACCAAATGAGTACAGTTGTGGGCCGGAACAATGAGCTGAAGCACATTATGAAGCTCCGTAAAGCCAATATTATTATAAACATTTCAACTAAAGCTATAGCTTTAACAGATGATTTCCCATATATAATAGGGCCTTCTAGTTGTGGCAACATTTATTTTCCCGGACACTCAGCATTATCTAAATTGTTTCAAAGGGACCATCAAAAGTTGTAGGATGTATTCTCTCTAACTTAGTGACCTAAGTCGCTTGTTGTAGTTGAGGAACTGCTGATACTAAGTGGAAAAAGTGAAGCAGTAAATATTTTTAGACAGAGCGTGCTGTTGCCTGTATTTTAAAGAGTTTGGTGTTATACTGTACATGTAAAACTACCGTGTGAATTCAACAGGACCTTCTGCTCACTTACTTTGAAATCTGTTCACAAACTGGTATTTCTTGCCAGATGTGAATTAGAGACATTAAATAGTTGAAGTGTTATTCACACTGTTAGAAATACTTTGTGTGAGGTAAAGATAAATCTCACATACAGCAATGCTTTGTAGTGTCGTAAAGGAAAAGGTTAGAGTAGTTTCAGCTGAAGGAGCTACAGAATCTGTTTTGTTTTAGGGATGTTTACCAAATGTACTGATAAATCATTTATAGCTTGTGACTTTGAGTACAATTTAACATTCATGTCTAATTTAAGAAGCATTTACGCATTACGACATGATGTCCAATAAATTATTTAGACGCCATGAGCGAAAAAAGTAGCAACCACAGCTTGTATGAAGGTCTGACTGTAATTTCATTTAGGTTTTGTCAAAGATGAATCAGAAACAACATAATGACTCGTTCAAGGCTCGTGATCAGTCTTTTCAGCCACTTTTTCATCCGACGTTCTGAGATTTGAACCAAAGCTTTGTACAAATGTTCACTAAAGCAAAACTTGAAAGTGTCAGTGTGTGGCGAAGACAGAAAATATGAGGCCGGACCTTGCTGAGACATTTTTTATACACTCCCACAAGGAGTTTATGACCACCTTGTACTGTGCATATAGTAAAGAAACAAAACGTAAAATTGACAGCTGGTAGATAAATTTGACAACCAATGAAATAAACGCCAACAACCAGCTGTCCCTCGGCGCGCACACCCTCCCTCTCCTCGTCTTTTTTCGCCACGTCGTCTTGTTTCTCCACCCGAGCCCTGCAGATGAGACAGGACAAGTGTGACTGATTCAGATACATTGAGTTGGGGTCCCCTCGCAGCCAGGCAGAACCGGCTGTCAAGTGTGTGCAGGACGGATAGGACAGGGAAAGCGAGAAAGAGAGACATTCGCCATGAACTCCTAGTGAACCTTGCACTCCCCTGCTGACATTTTACACCAACCTCCCTGGTAATACACACATGTGCACACACACACACACACACACACTCATTTTTGCACTCAGCTGCTTCCTCACCTCTCCAAATGAATCACATCACCGCCCATTGACACACTCGTTCACACACGCATTTCGCCTGTTTTTCAGCGGCTCCCGATGTGAGAGCTGTAAGACCGCTAATAGGTTCCGGTGGTTGACTATGTGTGCTGCGTTTGACTGTCACTTATCGCGATCAGGAGTGACAGTCTGCCCTAGTGGCACCCTTGCCCCGCTGATGGAGTAGGTCAGGACGGGACAGGTGTCTGTCAGCCACGGTCAGTTACAAACAGGCAGAGGGGGGAAATATGATGCTGAAGGCCTTAGGGAAGAGATCTGAGAAACAAGCAACCACTTCTTTCATACACAAACATTTCAGGAAAAGATACAGCCTTAAGTATCAGCATGTACGTGAGAAAGTCTGTCTTCATGAGCAGAGGTCGGTGTGGAAACTGTGTGTTTGTGCGTGGGTACATGGAGACGAAGAGACTCCACAGCTCCCACTCAGTGTCATAACCGCTTTCATCAGTTCATCTCAGATGACTTGCATGAAGGCTCCGCAATGGCCTTGATTATTGATGATCATTGCCAGTGATTCACTTATCGACTGCGGCTTCCGCTCTGACTGTGTAATTTAAAGCACATCAGCAGCAACACTCAGAAGAGTCAACAGCAGCTGACGCCAAAATGGATTTGATAACATTTCAAGGAACTTTGGGGACTTGAAAAAATCATGGAAGCACAAAATAAAGACGTGCCTAATAAACCTGAAGATATTAACACCGTAGCCATTTTGATGGATCACACTGGAACTATTTCATCGTTATTTTTATCAACAAAACCAGAGGCCAAGGCTGTTTTTGCTTGGTTTTCATTTCCATTATTTACAGGCTTTTAATAGCCACCATGGCCTTGTTTACACCCGGCCTTAACATGGGCCCTGGGTGTTTCGATCACAAGTGGACAGCTCTAAGTACAGCTGTGAATGCACCCAGGACACATTAGGGACGCAATGAGATTCAATCGCTCAGACCACATTCGGAGGTGGTCTGGGCCACACATTCTTTGAGCAGTGTGCACGCGAATGTGTCCTGGGCCAAATTGAAGGACCGCCTATTCAAGAGACGTCCTCTGCGGAAGCGGAAGTACAGTGCAAAACGACAAGAAGAATTGTGGATTTTTAGGGATGTCTTTCTTCGGTTGATTCACTTCAAGGGGAAATCCTGCGTATTCCAGCTATATATGTATGATGTCTGTGTGCTATGTTCTGACTGAGTTATGTCTCTGAGAAGAAGCGGCGTAATTGTTTATGCAAAATGGATTGAGTAAGTGTAATCAGCATTATAGCTCTTATGTGTTTTTAATAATTATTCCTTGTGCATGGAGCTCTATAGCATAGATGCAATCTATATCGGGCTTTGGCAGACTATACTTGGTAGTATTCAGTGTTGGTTTGGTGTTTTCATTGAGTTGATGTTAATGATGAAAAAATAAAGGGGCATCAGCAGCCTGTTCCACCCGGATCTGAACTGCTTTAAATTTCCTGCTTGATTTAAAGCAGGTATTAATCAAATACATTCCAAAACAAGCACAGACATGGCTGTCTTAAATGTCAGTGCACAACCGTGTGGCGCCGGGCAGTATTTTGACCCCTCTTTGCATTTGAGATGAATCGGCACATTTGGTGGCGTGCAGAGCAGCGTATCCCAGAATCCCTCAGTCGCTCTCTTCCCTCGCCCATCCGTAGGGATCGCTTTAATACTGCTCAGCGTTAATGAAGACAAATCATCCAATGAAATCGATCGATGATGGAGTCATTGTACTCAAAGTCCCCAACGGTGCGAGAAAAGTCACACAGGAAGAGAACTTATTGCGGCGCGCGCTCGGATGCACACGCAGAGAACACAGCTGGAAGCCCCACAGACACACAGAGGTTGTGTTGGGCTGCTCGGCTTCACACACTTATCTGGTTTCATTAAGTTTAGTGGCACAAGCACATCACAGCTCGACTGAAATTCAAATTCACACTCGGTCTTCACCCTGTGTTTTCAGGACACCAAAACTCTTTCTAGTCTCTCAGAGATGTGGCTGGTAGTCAGGAGGAATAAAGCATCAATGCCAGATCAAAGCGAGCTCAAACTGCACCGAGAAAAAGAAGAAATCGCAGCTTCTCTCCGCTGCCATTGTAAACGCAATCGGTGTGTGTGTGTGCGTGTGCGTGCGTGCACATATCCTTGAGAAAATTAAGTTTTCTGGCACCTCCTTTACGCACATGCCACAATATATCTAATGACTTGAGTTTTAAAGAGAATATGTGCATACTATCAGCATAATCATAGCTATACCACACATATGATGGGAAAACAGCTGCCTAGCTGCCTTTATGTGATAGTCAGTACCACAATAACCTGAGCATAGAAGGTGAGGTACACAAATGTTTTCTTTTAATAGCTTTATTTTTGTCAAAATCCAATTCCATCTCACACAGGAAAGTAGAAGATTGATTTCTTTCTCTGGCTTTTCTTTGTCATTTTCCATCTTTTCAGTTGAGAATAGAGGATGTGTTTTCTCCTGCACACCAAGTGAATCAGATATTTTGTTATTTGTTTTGTAATAACATATTCTTCTGCACCGGCAATCAAACACAGGGGCTCCAAAAGTGGGTTTCCGGGGCCACTTGAAGGCCCTTTTGCAACCTCAAACAATGTGGGATGGTTTCAGTTCAATATTGTCTTATTTACTCGAGGTTAACGGTACAATGGCAGAAGCCTATTGTGAGAATATGTTTCTTTTTTTACATTGTTACCTTGCCACCAACAAAATGCCCACAGATATCCAGGTCTGGCCTAACAACAGATATCCACGGAGAAGCATTGGGGTTTCTGGCCTCAATGTTTGTCTCATTGGGCTTCTATGATATTAAAAAAGGCTGAAAAATTCTGTCTTGAACACTTTGAGATCTTGTTTTTTTAACTTTACGGTTAACCTAAACTTTATGGCTCACTAGACAGATTTAGATTGTGGACACACAGCATTATTTAGTTTGTGGAAAGGGTAATGCCTGGAGTGCTTTTCATGAGGAGCAAGACTGTGCAATAGACCACCTTTTTCCTTAACAACAGGATTAATTTCAGCTTATTGCATGTGCTGCTCTGCTATATTTAAACACACTTTCTACCTTACTGCAGATCTGGGCTGCAGCTGCCAATTATTTTCTCTATTAATTGGCTAATCGTTTGGTTTAAAATACGATCACAATTCCAGAGATCCTGAAGGGATGTCTTCAAATAACTTGTTTTGTCTAACAAAGCTGTCCGAAACCCAAAACTGTGCAGTTTACTATGCTCAAAATGTTTTAGATTTTTTTAAAGCAGTAATTCCCAACCAAGGGTTGTGGCCCCCCAAAGGGGTCGCAAGATAAATCGGACTCATCTTGAGACAAGGAGAGAGCGCAGGGAAAGAAATGAACATTTGCTAAATAGAATTACATTTATTTTTTCCTCTAATCTTTGCTTTTTTGTGTTAATTACTGGATAATATTACCATTTTAATGTTCCCATAGACAAATGCAAGCAACCATTGATGTAGTAGTCATTGCGTTACTTTAAGGGGGCACAAGCCAAAGGGGTTGGGAACCACTGACTTAAACTATTAAACTATAATAAAAATTGTTGCTGATTATTTTTGTGATGATCGAGAAATTGATGGGTTGAAGAATATTTTTATCTCCTCTACAAATATTCGATTAAACAACAATATTGACTTATCACAATGGCCAATTCTAGACCGGTGCTCGCCATGCCTCTAGCTAAAAGTAGGGTTTTCTTTATCATGATAGGTTGTCTAAGAAAAGAGCAATGTTGAAATCTTTGCTGAAGCTTTTCTGTTCTGCAAAGAAGGTTTTAACCAACATCCAGATGGTGGAGGAACTTTGATGCAATAATTTATGCAGGCAGGTTAATGCAGTCGTTACTTTGCTCTGATATGACGGGCTGACATGAGTTATCTTGGTCAGCTTAAAAGAGGCAAAAGTACAGACTTGATATAAACAAGGCACTGAAATGTTTCTTAACAGTAAGTCACTGTTGCCCTTATTGATTTATCCACCAAGACAAATGTTCTGGGCATTTGGTACTTGGCAGGTGTTTAATTCAGACACTGGTTGTACACAAATGAGATTAAATTAGACTTTAATGATTCCCGTGGGGAAAGTGGTTAAAGTTTCCCTCTACATCATTGACCTCTGGGTTATAAGCACGTTTCCAATGAGCCCTCTGCTGTCAGTCAGCTTCCACACCCAGCTGGTGTTGGGGGAAGGATTTTCACAACTGCCATACATGCTTCACAATCAGGTCTAGAAATGGAGGCCTGTTTTTTTTTGTCCATCCAAGACGCATTATCTAAAACGGAAAGATTTGCTTCCATGCAGTCCAAATCTCAAAATCCTCAGAATCTTCCCCAGCTTTTAACTTGACATACTGTTTACAAAGGTATGCAAAACTAGCCCTAAGCACTTAAGTGTGACAAGAAAAATTAGGAACTCTGAGAGCATAAGGGCTAGAGCTTCAATGTAATTAAATCATGCAATAAATACAATAATTAAATGTGTGTGAGAGATTGTCAGTGTCTCTCATTTACACCTAACCATTTCACTGGTGATGAAATTAGGTTATTAAAGGCAATTAGTCCGATCTGAAACAGTGCTTTCGCTCCGATAACTGACAATTTGAACAAATGTTTCAAGCAGGCACCGCACATCTTCTGCCCGTGTGAAGGTTTCCTCTTATGGTGCGATCTGTTCTGCACCAGAAAACCCTTTTATGAATGAGGGAAAATAAGCCTGGCTGCAGATTGAAGGCCGAAGGGATTTGAGAGCAGCAGGAGGGAGCGACGACTTCACAGCTCCTGTGGCTAAACAAAACGTGGTCTTTACTGTACATAGACTGGCGTAGAAAGATGATTCCACGTGGACGCTATGATTCCTTAGTAACTGTCGTACTCATGTTACGTGTGAAGCATCAGTGAAGATGTCTGGCACAAAGATTGAGGCATGCTAGACTCTTCTTTCTTTCCTTAGAAGTTTTCACTCTAAATTAAAATCATTTTGGGTCAGGAAAAAAAAGCTACCTTGAAAATGTGCCAGGAAAAGCGTTGAGGCACAACCTTCAAATGCACTCACAAATATGACTCCAATATAGCTTCTTCTCTGACAGTGATCTAGCTGCTACCTTGAAGTACTACAGTTTTCTCCAAGATAAAGATCCCCACAGCACCTCCGGGTATTAAAAGGGAAAACCTCAAGGGAGACAAAACTTTCAGTTAAGTGATATTGTAGGTTAACCCATTTCACTCTAATGTGTAATTCTTCGCTATACTATATAGTTCACTGTTGAGGTTCAGTTTTCTGGAAAAATAGTGAGTGAGAAGGAAGATATTTATGGCACAATTAAGGCTCGTTTTCAGTTTTTTGTTCAGGTTTTCACATGAAAATACTCAGACTTTTTAACAGGAATGACAACAGGAAGTTGTCATTTGCTACTGCAACAAGACACAGTTCAATACAGTTCACAGTAAACAGGTGGCTTTTAAGCAATACATAGTAAAGTAGTGCAAATTATGACTTTAATTCCATTAAACATACTGTACATCCTAACTGTACCTCTTGTTGTGAGATTGTATCAATACATCTTAATTCCAATTTTAACGATCATAAATATATCTGTGTCTGACAATCGGACGTGAAAGGTGAACTCTCAGACACTCGTCTAAATGTTCTGCATTTTGTCACTGCTTTGTGGCATTTAAAAGGAGATTTAACGAACACATCTAACTGGAATGTCTGTATTCAACCATCCTGAAGTGTCTCTGAGCAAGGCCCTGAAACTCTACCAGCACAATGGCTGCTGTTTTGTAGCAAAGCCTAACCGCTGACCTCTTTATGGCAGAGACAAAAGGCCTGCTCTCTCACTTGGTTATGAAATGATTCTTAGAAGATGGCCCAATGAAAGAACCAATATTGGGGAACATGCATGTCCTTTATAACATCAGTATAAAATAACAATAATGGCAAAATAGTAACTGTTTATAACAAGGAATGTCTAAAAAACACTATCGTAACTCAGGCTAAATGTATATCTTCATGAGATCTTTTTGAAAGGTAGGAATACTAATCATTTCAAAAATGTATGACTAGACATCTAGGGAAGGGGCACTACTGATGCTTGGTGCAGATCCTCAGGCTTACCCTGCCTGCAATGCTAGGGCCTGAAAAACTCAGTCTTACCTTTGATCATATCCCCATACACCCACAGGTGGAAGCTGCCTGAGTCCAACATCAAACACAACACAGTGCTGCACTGAGAAAATATCCTTCTAATAGCAGCGGTGAGGGATTTCTGAGTAGGCAGAAAGACCCCAAAAGAAATGGCTACACATCCCTACATACTATCGGCTCAACAAGTTCTTATGGCCACTGTGTTCGCAGACAATTAGAACATTACAAATATAATATATCCCAGCTTTGAATGTTTCCATCGCCACCTGCCGTGATGTGTGCAAGACCTGTAAGGAAATTCCTTCACTTTACCCAGGTCAGGGAGTCGAGCTATTATATGAGCTTGTGTTGCTAATATGGAGAACATAGTGAGTTGAAACCTTGGTGGCCACTCACCTACAGCATTCTGTTCGCACCTACCTGACCTGCCTTTATAAAACGGCTTTTTCCCGCCGGGGCCTCCTCTGTATCTCTGCTGGCCCAGGCAGTTTAGACCGCTACAATCTCCAACACTGATGATCCACATTATTTAGCAACCCACCATCTTTGCCAATTAAATATAAGAAAGAGATTATTACATGCCTTATCCCTACATATATAATATTTTATTTTAATTTTTTTACATTTAGAGTCATGGTAATGTCCAAAAATAAAATTGAAACTCTCTGTTGTCCTATTGTTGTACATGTTGATCGTAATTAGGAGCAACTAATCAAACTTTAAATAGAGACACTCTCTGTCAACTGTCCTGGACACACGGAGTTGTTGGCGAATAAAACAAGTATGGGGAAACAAATAACACATTGACAGTTGATACAGCTACAAATGCCCCAGTGTTTTATTTGCGTTTGCACCAGCAGCGACACCAGGGCCATCACTGACTTCTGCAAATATTTAAAGAAATGCTAGTACCAGAGGAATCTATGGTGACCTCAGTGAAATGTGAATATGTCGTGGACATTTGTTCTGGAAATGACCATTCTCTAAATGTCTGTCAGCTCTAACAATATAAACTGAAATGATCTATGAGGTTCCTCCTTTGCCAAGTGTCTCTACATTTGTTCAAAGAAAGTAGTAATGGTCACAAGGGAGTGTTTAGGCTGGAGCAAACTTTTGTGAGTACCAAGCTCATGGACATAAGATGTTTATTCTGTAATGTCTTCAGTGATTTAAAACTTCAAAACTTTTAATTTCCTCTTTCCTCCAAAGAAATTGAACCCCAGTGGAATTACCTGGGGAAAAAAAGAAAATCTCAAATAGAAACTACTTCAAATCAAGTACTCACTAGTTTAAAAAACAACAACCCTGAACAGATGCGTCCATCGGAAGCAAGTCTGCTTCACTCCATTGGGATTGTTATTGAATTTTTTTTTTTTTACATTACACCAACATCTCCCACTTGCAACACACAACAAACAGAAACGCAGTTTCCTATTTCTTAAATATAGATGACACAGCTGGGAGGGAAGTCAGTCAAATATCACTCGACTTATAATGGAAAATTGGCAGCGACAGCTCTACTGGAGGAAGAAGCGATTGGCTGGTTGACTTAGTGTGAGAGTGTTTGTTAGAGTGAGAATGAATGAATAAAATCTTGTTTTTGTTTTTTACATTTGTGATGGATATTTGTAATATGTATTTTAGTAATGATTTTCTATTGTCATCGAATTTGCAGTTTCACTATACTTTGTGTAAATCGGTTATTTTCATATTGATACGAAATTGAACTGGTCAAAAAACATGAATGTGTTTTAAAGGTCACGGCCCTTGTGTGCCAGTGATAGGAACAGAATTAACAATTTTATTAAAAAGGCTGGTTCTATGGTTGCTGACCCCTGATTCATTAGAGAAGAAAGGGCAAGGAGGAGAGTTCAAACCATACTGCAGTTTGAAGGTCCCCTGTTTGGTGTTCTTAGTGTCTTCTTGGTGTCTAGAAAGTTGTGTTGAGTGACCGGTTAAAAATGTTGAGTCACTTTTTACCCACAGCTGTGGAACGTTTAAATGACATGTGACACTTGCCCGTTGCATGAGATGTGGGTTGTGTGTTCGACATCATTTCTATCTCTTGGACCGGGCATGGCTGCTCAAACCAGTTTTCCCCAACTGCTGATTTATCAAGTTATCTATTCAAATCTAAGTGCGAGTTGCTGTGATTGATTGACTAACAGGCCAAGCCTCTGTTTGTGCAGAAGTTAAACTGATACATTTTTATATGCTTCATTCTAAATGCTGCATTTTGTCCATTTTTGGAAAGAAACGTCCTGTGATATTCACATATTTGAACACCGATGACCACTTTCTCTAAAATGTTGTAACAGCTAATTCTTTCAGTATTGTACCATGGTGCATTTTACTTTTATGCCAAAAAACTTTCCTCAAAAACTGTAAGTTGATAGATACCTCAGTTTTAGCACACTTCCTTTTGTCGTAGTCTCATAATCCGGAGTATTCGTGTACAGTTTCTTTGTAGGATTTGACTCAAAAAGCTTCACACATTCGGATGATTGTTACAGCACAAACACCCCACATCCATAATCACACACTTGGCAGGCACGAGCTGTAATTTACTCATACTGAGCTCCCTCATTTGCATACAAAGATGTCTCTCTTGCATAGCAGCTCTAATGAAATTAGCATGTAGTGTAGAGGCCCTTGGAGAAGTTTTATTGCGCCGCAGCAACATGTTAATACTTAATGCATTCTGTCAACGAACTCCTTGATGGGTGTTTGTGGCACATCGCTATGAACGTGGAAGGACTGAGTAATCACCTCTGCCTCTATTCTCCCTCAACCTCTGTCTTCTTCTCTCTTTGTCATTTTTCAAATCGAGGTGCAGGACTCTTCTGTCTCTCGGAAAATATTTGCCTTTCTGTTCTTCCTCAGATTTTCTCATTCACCACCACATCTCAGTCCATCTCTGCTGAAACCAATTTCTCTCTGAAAATTAAACCTCACGCTGAGATTTTTGCCAAAATTTGTCTTCTCCTTTTCCTTCCCTGTTTCTTGTGTTGTCATTCTCTGAATCAGCTGCTCCTTTGCCCCTGGGGAAACTGAGTCATACTTAGCTGAGTCCTACTGTAGTTATCAAGGACACACAGCCCACATTATAAAAAGAGCTGAATTGCCTCTCTGTAAAACACAAATTTGACTCCGAAAGGCCATGGCTTGCCCTTGGCTGATGTTAACATTATCCCGAAACGTAAACCTGATCTCCTCTAGTGTCAAGAGAGTCTTAATAGGTGTCACCTGTGTGTGTGTGTGTGTGCACTTCGAGGAGAGAGTTGCCAGGGATCTTGCGGATGTGTAACTTGAAGCGACTCTTTGTCCTGTGGTTCGATTTTTAAATAATATGCTGAGCCTGAACAATCAATCACAGATAGAAAATACTGTAATTTTATGGCTCCACGATTAAAAGTGTGTAATGTACTTTGGCAGTAGCTAAGTGCTCTGTATATCAAATGCCTCCATTTCACATGCCTAAATGTGCAAAGTGCACCCCATATGAATACAGAATTATGAAATGCGACAATAAGAAAAATGCTGAGAAACGTCAGTCCAAAAGAAAAATCCTGAATTAACATCTGTCATTTGGAGATTTTTAAACTTTGTTTGAATGAGATAATGAACAATAAGGTTGTAACTGTGCTCCGAGGTAATAAAGAAGTAATTATTGGATTCATGGGTGGAACATTCATGGAGGTACAAAAAAACATAAAGCTCAGAAATTTAGCATATTGAACTACTGTACATAACAACTGCCAAATTATTTTGATAGCATGTAATGTTGTTGTGTAAATTGTTAATTATGTGTGTTTATGTTATGTGGGTAATTGTGCCCAGATGAGAATTATGCAGGATTTTGAAACCATGAAGGAGAGCTCTCGGCGCTCTGACTTCCAGCTTTCCTCTTCTTCTTGCGTCTTTCTTTAGAAAGATCTGGTGACGAGTGACACTAAGTGTATTTCCATCCACCTGTTTTTTTGGGCATTCTTAATTTGCACATAAAAAACCTGAGTGGAAATGCCAAAAGTTCACAAAACAGTTTTTAAGCGCAGTGGAAACACATCATTTTTGTTCGTTGGAGGTTTGACTGGCGTTTATGTGCTCTCATTGCGCCCTCTGCTTCTGCAGTGCTTCCATGGCCCTCGTCTGGAGAGTTAGCACCACCTACTGTTTATCTTGATGCGCGCAACTCTTCATATTCGCATAACAGCAGTGGATCGAGTAATAGTACATTCCTTTGCATTTTTGGTTTGCTGATTTTATGGTAATTTGGTCAACATTTGCACTAAATTCAATTAAAATTTTTTTTTCAATTTCAATTTTATTTATATAGCCCAATATCACAAATCAAAATTTTCCTCAAGGGGCTTTACAGTCTGTAGAACATACATCACCCTCTGTCCTCTGACCCTCGATTCAAATAAGGATAAACTAACTCGAAAATTGACTGACTAATGAGAACAATGATGTTGGCGTTAACCTATGTGCATCTGTGCTTTTTGGTATTTATTGTTGTTTTTATTCATTATTTGCTGTTTGTAAGCCAAATTGCCCCTCAGGGATGTTTAAGCTCTACTTCACTGTACTCTACTCTTAACCTTATGTGTTCAGACTGAAAATGGCACTGTGTGGGCGTGTTGCTTTAGGTACAGAGAAGATGAAATACGATCCTCAAGTGCCAGTTTGACTAATAATTAGACCCATGGGTTTAAAGTGTTATCAGACACCAAAACACTGCACAGCTCTATAATACCGAGACAGGATTTTACAACTCTGAAAAGTTATTATGGCAAGAGTCATTTATCATGAGGTATACAGTAAAATTACATTGCTCATATCACAAAGTAATCTACCAGGAATGTGCGCTTGCATTTATTTAATTGACTGTATTTGATTGCTTGTTACACTGAGAAACGGTGACTGCGTTTGCTGGTGCCATTCAGGTCTGGGCTGCATTGTTTCATGCAGTGCTAATGTTGGTCTGAAAACAGCCTTACAGACAACAAACAAAAACAAACAGTAGCTGTACAATTAGAGTATACTGTCCACAAATGTTATCAGCGCCTGGAAAAATCATCATCAATCCTTAAACTGTTGTCAGCAAGAAAAGAGCCAAGCTTCAAACTATAAGTAATATTAAGGTTTAGCAAAGTAATCAAGATGAGCATTTCTGACATAACCATGCAGTCTTACATCCATTGTATGTCTGATTGTTGTTAGAGCCTTCAACTGATTATAACCCTTGTTCATTATTTTCATAATATTGTAGTATAATAAGTAGGCCTAATTAGATTTTGAAATAATGAGATGTCATCAAACACGTGCCGTATTCTGAGAGCGAGAGGTGGTGAGGAGAGGGAGGAGTGAAGATGGAGGGGGAGAAAATGTGAGATGACACATTGACAGCTTCTCAACAAGACACAATCAGCACTGCACTTCATCATATTTAAATCCCCTGCAAGGTCTCTGCGGAGCTCTACCTGCAGCATTGTTTCTATTACGGACCCAATTATCTTCCTCGATCAATAACAGCTCACAGCACCTAAATACTCAGATTGCTGGTTTGTGATGGAATGAGCTGTTGTCTCAGGTTCCCTTTAATACCCCCTTAGGAAGACGTCAATGTCCTCAAAAGTTTGGTTAGCGGTTGCGCTTTCTAAATACCCCTTCAATGCACTCGGGAAGATAAGCAAATACGCCAGATGGATGAAGGATAATGTGTTCTGTGGCCCATTAGTGGAGGAAAGAGGTTTGAATACCAGAACCTCTTCTGAATATTGCTCTTCATCTGACCTCCAGATTCACAGCTCAAATGAATCAAGATACCCTGTGGTGTTTCTAAAGTGATTAGTGATGGCTGGCACCCTGCTACCTGCGAGCATCTCAAGCCGGCATTGTACAGCGCATGCTGCATGCAATTTTCTTCTCACTCTAAAACTTTAAAGCAATACACATGAACACTTTTGAATGCACAATAACAAGTGTTGTAGATCATTTTATTGGCCTGTAATCAGTTAATTTATA
The DNA here is from genome assembly GCA_011952105.1 of Coreoperca whiteheadi. NCBI lineage: Eukaryota > Metazoa > Chordata > Actinopteri > Centrarchiformes > Sinipercidae > Coreoperca > Coreoperca whiteheadi. The sequence goes on from CM022483.1 coordinate 6,704,745, forward strand.
GCAACAGAAGCCTAATTTATTAATGGTAAAGCTAACACCAGCTAATGTCCCCATCAAAGTTGACTATACTGAATATTCAGAGGAAAAAGCTTACTGATTGTTATGATCCCCTGACTTTTCCTCTAACGTCACCATGAGGTTTACCTTTTTCTTTTTTTTTGTGGAATGTCTCAACAACTATTGGATGGATTGTCCTAAAATTTAGTTTATTCATCCTACTGTCCTTTTAGGATGAATTATCATCATACTTTGGGTTACGACCTGTGTTTAGTGCAAGTTAACAAATGTTGGCATGCTTACACACGTTGAAAGTTGTGAGGACATGTATGAACTGACATAATATAATAACAAACTGTATTTATATAGCACTTTTCTTAGCAATGTTACAAAGTGCTTTACAAAAGAAAAAATTAGAACCATAAAAGGTGGATAAAATGAGAATATTGTCAAAGAGGAAATAAATAAAAAATGAATAAGATCAAATCAAAGCGAATCAAAACAGTAAAAACCAAAGACTTAGTGTGTCTGAGTTCAGTAGGCACAGAGTTCCACTGTGTGGGGGCTCTAATGGCGAAGGCCCCGAAAACCTTTTGTCACTAACCGTGATGTGGGAGTCACCAGCAGGGGCCTATCTGCAGATAACAACAGTCGAGAGGGCACGTACCAAGTCAATAAGTTGGATATGTAGTGAGGAGCAAGATCATTTAAGGCCTTCAAAGTGAGCAATAAAATTTTAAAATCAATTCCAAATCTAACAGGGAGCCAGTGTAGGGAGGCAAGCACAGCGGTGATGTGATCGTGCCTCTTTGTCCCTGTAATGAGTCCCTGTAAAAGTGGCAGTTCACTCTATTCCGTCAAAATTTGCTGCGGTTTGTGTGCATTCAGAACGCAGTCCGTAAAGTCGTGGCCTTCTTGCGCTGTTAGGCATGAGTAACAGGACAGAAGAAAACACAGTAAAGCCCATTGTTTGCAATTTTACACAAATTAAAATGTTCACAATGCAATGAAATGGACCCACTGTGAAACCAGCCTAAATGTGATCACTGCACAGTAGGAATCAGTGCGTTGATGGAGTGCAGTTGTGCTTTTGGAGTTGACTTGTTTTGATTGTCCATTTGCTTTCCCAGATGGTATTTGAGAGCTGTGAGCATGCACTGTAAATTGCTCTAGTGAACCCATTGACAAGATACTGGTCAGAAATGATTGCCATGATGGAAAATAAATGGGAAAATCGCACCCAATGGCAAATTGACAGAGTGGTGCTGTAAATATCAGAATCCAAAGACATGTATCCACAGTGGAGGTAATAGTCTGCTGGCATTTGGGAATAACTCCTAACAGGGTTACTGTCTCTGTTTTAGCACTGCAGTTTGGCTCTAGGAAGATTTTAGCCTCTGTCCTGCCATCATTCTTAGTTTCTGGTCCCTGTGTTACCTCAGACCCTGAGCCATCAAATCACCAAACATGACTGACAAGATGAATGACAGCCATCGTGGTGGAAGTGGCAGGGATGATTGGAGGGAGTGGCTGTGTCATGGCCAAGAAAAAAGACACATGGACACAGGTGGCAACTGAAGGTGTCTAGTTTGATCCATTGGATACTGTCCAGGAAACCCTTGACTCAATGACTCATTCACCCACTATTATTGTCCTTTCTTCTCTTTCTCACATTGCGTTTTTCCCCTGGTACACGCCTGTTTCTTAAAACACTCCTTGACTCTCAGTTGTGTGTCCTTTATCATTAAATACATTTTAAATGTATGAATTGTATCTAATGTTTGCCTCCTGCCAAGAGGTACTTAGGAACTTTATAGGAACTTTTAGAGGAACTTTTAGTTATTTTACTATACAATAATTATTAATTAATATTGTTAATAGCATATATCGTGTGGCTGTAACTGTAAGTTGGTTGATAAACAGAAAATTAATTGGCAATTATTTTCATAGTTGTTTTAATATTTCAGGCAAAAATGAAAAATTTTTCCCTCGCTCAAGCCTCTAAACGGAGGTTTTGCGGAGTTCTTTAGCCTTATGTGACTGTAAACTGAATATATTTGTGGTTTGCACTGTATGTCAAAACAAACAATTTGATGACATTGGGATTTAGTAAATTTTCTGACATGCAATAGATCAAACAAGTAATCATTTAATCTACAAAATAAATGGCAGATGAATCGATAATGAAAATTAGTATTGCATGTAAATTAAGTAATATGGTAAAAAAACCAAAAAATTTTTTTACTGTGACTGTAAACATTTCCCGATATTAAGTCCAAAGCTTGAAGACCACATAAATTACTTCCACATTTTCCCCACATGAGTTTTGAACAGTGTCTGACTGTTTGACCGTTCAGTCTGAAAGTACTCATTTAATAATGGGGGAGAATATAACACCCTTCTGTTTCAGAGCTGGAACTGAATTAATTGGTCATTTATACCTGAGGGATCACTGTAGTTTCATTCATTCTCCTCGAACTTTCGTCTTCAAATCTGCTTTTGACCGTCCCTAACAATTTCCCTCCCAGCTCCAATCCACTTTCTGTCTTTCTCGCGCACGTCATCTTCCGTTTCCCTCAGCATCTGCCAAACAACGCAACAAGGACATCAGACGTATATCGGCAGTCATTACGCTTCCTGCCTTGCTTTATTTTACAAGTTTGCTAATTACCACTTGTGCCATAGCCCGTTTCCCCCTGGAGCCCCCTCTCTCCGCTACCTCTCCTCCTCACCCTCCATCGATCACAACTTGGGAAAAGTAAACTTTCCGAGTGCCCCCCCCCCCACTCCACCCTGATGATTCCCAGTTGAGCGGCCTGATTGCAGGAGCGCTAGAAAAGATGCAAATTTGTTCTTGACTAGTGGAGTAAAAATCATTAAGGAGTACCTCAACACCCAAGAGGTGGAGGCGAGGACAGGTATGGGAGGGGGATGCGTGTACACAAAGCTGATTCCACTGTGTGAAAGCTGCAGCTGTGGGAGTTCCAACAATAGTTTTATATCAAAGTATCAAAGATAGCCTAATATTTGTAAAGTATATCACAGTTTCCTAATAACGCTTTGTTTTCCTTGATATTCTGTAGAAAGAGCTGAACTAACAATCACTTTTTCTCTCTCTTTCTGTTTCATGCCACCTGCCCCGTGTGGATTCTCTACATAGGTAAGTCAACCACTGTTCTTGTCATATGCTCCAAGACACACACACACACACACACACACACACACGACCCTCTAGCCGTTGTTTGTCTTTGTGTTAGCACTAACCAAATGGCTGTCTGCGCTTTGCAGCATGCACACCATCTGCATTGGAGAATCTGTCTTTCTTTAATGTACAGTAATTGATGGCTGTACAGACACCACATATGGGTACCACTGTAGAGAATGGAGGTTGTTGTTCATGTTCAAGTATGACAGATGTGTGTATCCTGTTATGGAGGGGTGTGGGGACATTTAGGATGCAGGCAGAAAGCAATTCATCACTGTTAGCTGTGGTGCTACAGTAGCTGTGACTGGGAGGGTGTTTGATTGAAGCGCATGACATTTCCAGTGTGTGCGTGTGTTGTGGCAGTGTTCTCACATGTAATGAATTTTTATCACCTTTGAAAATTTCAGGGGGGATGAAGGGAAGTAGAAAGTGGAATGATTTTCGGGGCATTTCGTTGCAGAAATATGCTCATGCATTTCCTATCAAGAACCAGATTGTGATTGTACTTGAGGCAGTGCTTTTGCACTTTTACTAACACTAACGATTATTTTTGGGCTACCATAAATTTGAACTAATTATATTGAGTTTGGTGGATGCACTGTTTACAGTGGTTGTTGTTTCTTTTCAGGCAATCTGACTGTATCATTGGATGATTGTATCACTATCACAGAGTTTTTTTTTTAGTTCTTTAACTTTGTTAGTCTGCAGTGTCATTAGCAATATCAGTGATCAATTTGCATATTGACTGAATGGCAAAAGGCTATACTTCAGAGGGTGACGGTGTCAAACTATCTCAGTGTAGTTACAGACCTTAAGGAAAAAAGTAAAACTGAAATTGAAGTCATTATTATTGATGAAAGCAATCACTTTACTCTTTATATTATTCTTGCATTACTGATTGGTTTTTCTGGTAGTTTTTGGCAATGGATAAAATTAAGGCATTTAAGTATTTTTTCACCAGAATTATATTTTTGGAAGTGTTTAAAAGACTGTGAAACATCATTGACATCACCATATATGAAGACAAAATGTAATGAACAGTTGAATGAATAACTAACTAAATGTGAAAATGTCTGGTGGCTTTTCAAAAATGACTTGTGACCTCTGCATTTCTAAAATCCTGGTTACACACCTGCACGCAATTAGCTTTTTACTGTGATATTCAAATGACGAAAAACCGCCGTGTTTTCAGCTTTGTGTCAATGAGAATCCAGTTGGCCTTTAAATGGTAGTGGGGTTTTCTTAAGCCAGAAAGAAACAGTTAATCATCAGTTTACCTGAAAAGAGATGAGGGGGGACATGCGAGAAAAAAACACTGGTATGTCCAGTTTCCTCTTAAAGAAATGCATTGCTGAGGTTTTGATTTGTCTTGTGCCAAAAGAAATCTATATATCTGTCACCAGAATTTCAGCTATAAAAACAATTAGAATCTGCAGGGTCATAGTTAAAGGAAATGGGATACTTGTTTCCATTGCAATCTCTCTTACTCATTTAGGGGCATATTTTGTGCATTTTCTTCCAATGATCTAATTACTTTTCCTAAACCCTCCGTCAGTGATTTGTCGTCAGCTAAATGTGTGGGCTCAAGAACGATGAGATTCCTTTTGCTGCACTCATGCAGCACTGCCTCCGTTAATAGCAACAGTAATCACTTAACCCGCCACCGGCACTCATTTGGCAATGTGGTTGGATGGGCTGCAAGCTGTTCTGGAGGTATTTGTTGGGCTCCTGATATCCGTGTTTTAGGGACGCACAAGGAGACGACCAGAGAGGCGAAGAAAAAGCTTTTAGCTCATTTACAAAGAGAAAAGATGACTCCAGTGGACTCCTGGAGTGAGGATGCATCTGCATCAAAATATCAAAAGAACATCTTAAAAAAACAAATAAATAAAATGACCTCAATCAGTCAAACCTTAAACCAGCTGATAAACAATTTTTTACTCTTTTGGTATGAAAATATAATAGCTGCATCACTTCCACTGAGGATAAAGCTGATTTTGAAGTGGCATTTGTGAGTTTACGGTCGACACTCATTCAAACCACTTTCCTCCCTGCGTACCTCACTCAAACTCAGCCAGTCTAATAGCGTACCGGCCCAGAATTTATTGTCTATCCTGTAATTTCCTTCCCCAGGAGTTAGAGAGGTTACCTTTTATCCTCAAAGATCACACATTACGGCACTAAGTGCTTTTTTTTTTTACTGCCACTTGCTACCACCCAAGCTTAAACTGGCTGCAGATATATTAAAAGCCCTTTTTTAAGTATGGAGGGTCATTTGAGGAAGCGCCGTCACTACAGCACTCACCTCCCTTGCACTACTGTCAGCGCTTTTTTATCCTTGTTTTCTTCGGGGCTTATATCCGTGAGGATTTTGACATGTCTTTATCGTGTCTTAACAGATGTATAAAACTTGAGTGTTCTCTCATAAAGGGTTCTGATTGCACATTTGATACTGATGTTAAAGTAGGCAGGCATGGATGAGAGCTAGCTGCCTGGTGGTCCTGCCATGGTGGAAATGTCTGGGGAAAAGACTCAAGTGACTTCTGCACCACCCTTGTCCTTGTGATTTTGTAGTCCCTTGTTGTTTAAAATGTTTCTAGGTCAGTTTAATATTCCCAGCATCATTTCTAAATCATGTGTTAACACGGTGGCCTGGAGGTTTTAGAACCTTTCCTGTAATCAATGATAGATCATAAACCTGACCACTGCGTTGGCCAATATGGGTTTAACAAGTGTGTCTTGTTGGACTCCTCTTGAACAAGACAGCCATTGTAAGCCTCACATTCAGCTGATACTTTTACTGAACCTCAGCTGATTCAATTCACAGTAAACAAGTGAACATGTTGTACCTTTTAGAAATGATGCAAAGGCCCCTTTGGGATAGTTGGTAATAAGTTCCACTGGGTCATCATTTGTGTATTTTTAAATGAAGAGCTTTGACAGTCACATTCATGGCCCTTTTGAGAGAGTCACTGTGTGGGTTCCTGGGTTGTAGCTGGACCAGCAGCTCTCCAGGTGTGTGTGTCTGTGGGGGAGTGTCTGGACTCCGGATGTAGCACTGTTGAAAAAATCTTTGTCCCCTTCCTGATTTCTTTTTTTGTTTTGCATGTTTGTCACACTTAAATGTTTCAGATCACCAAACTAATTTAAATATTAGTCAAAGATAACAGGAAATGCAAAATACAGCTTTTAAATGAAGGTTGTTATTATTAAGGGAAAACAAAATCCAAACCTACATGGCCCTGTGTGAAAAAGTGTATTCAGTTAGCTGCTAGCACCGTTTGAAAGCCATTCTAAGTTGGACGAAATGCAACAAGAGTGAGGTCAGGAGTTTGTCTCATCTGAATCTCCTACTGTAGCTTTGTACCGTATCGTCCATTACCTCACTGCAGGTGAAACTGATTCATGAGGGTTTTGAAAATTTGATAACACAGCAAACCGGGGATTAGCAGACTTTGATACGGAAAAACAAGTAAAAGTACAGCTTTTTCTCCCAAAATATATTCAAGTTAGGGTAATCAGTAAGCTACATTGACTCTACTCCAACAAGAATTTACTCTGTCTCCGATGCCCTGCTTGTAGAATAAACGCACCTGAAGAGCTAGTCAAGGTTTCAAGATCACCTCAATGCAGGAGGAAGCCACTCACCGTTTTCTGATCCCCAGGTATTGTATTGATTGAGCTCTCAGCTGGAGTGTCGTCCTCTCTCCGAGCTTTCTGCTTCTCTCTTCTTAGAGACACAGAAGGTCAATTGCGATGGGGCCTGACTTTGTGAGTCCGACACATTTTAAAGGAGGGATGATTTGAGGAATGTTTCTGCGGCAAACAAGGGAGATGGATCGAACGCAGCAATATCTGACAGCTCCTCTCCCGAAATGTTAAAAGAAAGGAAATAGACAGGATGACGGTGTAGACAGAGGGGGTGTGAGGGTTGGAAGGATATAATGAAGGGCAGATTTCACTGGAGAGGTTTCTGGAAATTGGCTGGCCCTTTGGGGTCTGTGACATTTCTTTGAAAGTGCTTTGGGCAGCATATTCATGCTCTGACTCACTTTGTTGGCATGCTATTCAGACGATACAGTGTGTCTCAAAAGAATAACTCAATGACAGAACGAAGCCACTTTTTCTTGGACTGAATTAAGGCTTAGACATGCATACCATTCCACATTTGGTCGGTCTTTTAGGGAAAATTAGGGAAATAAAATACAGGTATGCCTGATTTTTTTTTTTTTTGATTTCTGAAAACATATCATGTTTTATTTCCAGCAAAATTACATGCGGAAAAAAAATTATTTGAAATGAACTTGCCAAACAGATGGATGTGATGTGACAGGTGCTTTATTCCAATTAAACTATCCAGGTGACAGGTTGTCTTAAAACTCTAAAAACATTTTTTTGTAGGCGGTTTGGCATGATAACTGTTTTGAGAGAGCCTTCAACATTCCCTTCATTCATGTATGAGTCTAGGTCAATGTTCGAGTGATTTTGTTGCTTGAAGATGCATTTTTTGAGAAACATACTCATTTATGACTTTTTTTTTCTTCTTCATATTATGGACATCACAAGAGGAAGTGAATAGCCCTTGGGCTGTCTGCAGGTTTGTCTCCATCCACGTAGATACATCGTGCCCTGCAGCATTTTCCCACAGTGCTACATGGGATCCTGGGTAGTTTGACCTGTACGTGAATCTGCCAATGAGGAGGCGGAACCGGCAATTTCTTTGTCACCGTTCAGCTTCGGGCCCCGTGGCTGTGAGCGCGGGCTTCCTTCAGCAGCGCTGTAAGTGCTAGTTTGAATTGGTCATTTGTTATATTGACAGTGCACTGAAGGCTTCCCATTGATTTCCTATCGATGTGTAGGTGAGCAGTAGATAAGCCAGCAGACGGGAGGAGATAAGCGCCTGTCGTTTTCCCTGACAGCTACAGATGCCTGAAAGGACAGCACAAAGTCAGATGTCTCCCAAAGTCACCCACTGAGCATAGAGTACCCCACCCCCAACTAACACACACAAGATCTCAAACAAAAGTACTCTACATCTTCGTACCTAGTCCAACCTCTTGCCATTGAGCACTGAAAGGCTGCTGTATTGAATTAGCTATCGTCTCTGTCACATTAGAAGTCCTCTTTCTGACAGCACCATATCAATCAACTGATTCATTCTTATTAGATTAAACTATGGGGGTGTCATGTCGTTAATGTGAAAAATGGGACGTTGGAACGAGAGGATGGAAAATCTATTTTAACAAAGGGCCAAGAGTCAGAGGAAGAACGTCAAACGTTACTAATGGTAATGTTTGGAGTCTGAACTAAGGACATTAATATTGATTGATTGATACCTTAATCTGTCTTCATACATGGAAATTCAGGTTTTGGGACTTTCGATAGGCACAAGTGAAATTAATCTACAAACGTGGACATTTTGTCAAGTGTTATTTTTCCCAGTGTAAATCAATTACAGCATGGCTGAATGCAAAAGTAAATCCAATTAAACTACAGTCTCTAATATACAGATCCTCTAGAATACAGATTTTATTACCGTTCTCTTATAGGAGGAATGTAGCTGATACAATAAGGACCCAAGTTTGGGAACATAAAGTGCAAAGTCATTCGTAGGGTAGTATACTCTGGCTGTTTTAATTTGACACACAAAACATATGATAATCTTATAAAACATGATGCATTGTTACAGATTAAACTACCCAAAGTTACCATCACCAAAACACACTGTGAGTATCCTTGAAGCCGAACAAACATGTTGAATGCATTTTCTTCCCCACGCATAAAACATTTGCAAAGCCAGTTATTTATAGCATCGTTTCCATCCAGGTTTGCTTTCAGTTCAGTGTGGGACATTTACTTATAGTGGAATATTTTTATAATGCAGTGTTGCTATTATTATTTTTACAACAGCAAGGGAAGGGACATATGTTGTCTGAGTTCCTTAAGTCTGCACTTCTCCAGAGGCTTAATGCTGTTTAAGTTCTTCTGTTGGCTGGAAGGCGACGCTGCCTTAAAGGCTAAAGTCAGGGAACAAAACTCTCAATCGAGCTGGAAACACCACAGATTAAATGACAGACATGAAATCTTGCAGCCTTGCACTGATACATATCTGTGGCTATTGTTAGGAAGGTAAATACCCGTGTCTTGAGGTGGATATATGCCGTATACCTGCGTATGCATTCCAAGACGACTGCTTAGTCTTAAATCACTGAAAGGGTTATTTTTGCTTGATGCATCATTTAAAGATTACCCAGTTCAGCATGTTTTATTCTCAGCAACACTAATTTTAGAAGAGAAAAAAAAAAATTGACTGAAGTGTGTGATTAGGCGTCCTCCAGGTCAGTGATTGAGAGCTTTAAACCGGTTATTATATGTGAAGACAGCGCCTCTAAAAATTGAGACAACTACAGACAAAGACATACTCGCACAAAGTTAGCACAATTGCCTGTCGAAACAATGAGGCTGACATGCACAAAAACTTTAGTCTGAAGTGGTTTTTGGAAGCCTGAATCCTAGCTGAAATAGAACAAAGGAAGGCCTCCATACGGTATTTTTGTGCCAAATTTCACAACCCTGTAAATGGCCATTAAAAAGGTTTTGAATAATGCATAGCTAAGCTAGCCAGTTGGTTCCTCTGTTGCTTCCTTCTCCGGGGCTAACTAAGGGCGAAGCAGAATCATAATAGGTCAAACTTCGTCTCTTCTCCTCCCAGCTTGTTTTACCATTGTAAAAGATTCACTGTGTTAGAAAGCCCATCTACGCCCCGCAGGTGACCGCGGTACTGCTCTTGATGACTTATCAGAGGGACAACGGACTCCTTTCCTTTATCAGTGTTGTCCTGTTTGTGCGTTCTTGAGGATAATGTGAATACTGTACATATAGAGCCTGTTAAGTGTATCCGTAAGACAGATACAGTCAAAACACAACTTACAGCTGCAGAGTAATAAAGCCCTTGTGAATGAACATCTCTTCTCTGGAGCCTGATTCTGTGACTGGAGTCCATATCTGACGCCTCAACCAGCTAAATTGTGGGAGGCCCTCCATTTCACAGACATCTTTTTTTTTTTTCTGGCTGTGATTATGTTCTCTGTCTCCTACCTTCTATCTGTTTCTGCCTATTTGTCCTCCCCTCATTTGCTCTTGGTCTTAAAGACAGAGCTGGGCTTCATTGGAAAACGAATGGAGGTTGATAAGCTGGTGTCGGAAGTCTTCTGTCACACTCTCCTGTGGCTTCTGTACCGCTTGCAGTGGGTGTCCATGTGTCTCATTTCCCCTGCGGGAGAAGTGAGCAATGTTCCCCCACCCGGGCCTGCGCAAGAGCAAAGGAAGTGGGAGTCAGAGGGTGGTGATTAAAGGAAAGGCGGGATGGGAGAGAGAAAATGGGGTGAGGGTTGGCAAAACAGGAAGAAGAGAAATGAGGTGACTAGAGGGAGCTGCAGTTGGGAGTGTGTTGTGGCAGCAAAAAGGCTTTGGTAGCTCCTCGGTGGCCTCTCTTTTGTACTGTATCGTCCAAGTCACCAGTCCCTGAGGGAGACTTTGAAAGAAGTGATTTGCCTCTTTTCACCGGCTTTGTTCCAGCCACACACGCTGTTGGTTGGAACCTCAGGGGAGCTCGACAAATGTGAGTGTCAGGCTTTATTCGCCATATTAATGCCATGTTGTGGAGACATTTGCATTTCTGAAAGAAAAATGTTCGTCATATTTTCATATACATCTGAAAACCCTGTACATTTCAAGGCTTTGTTACCTATAATGACACTATTGTAGAAGCCCTTGTTCATTCTTTTGATTCTTATGAGTACAGCATCTACCTCCAGTATCTGTCCTCTCTCTAATGTTTTGAGTATTAACTGTGGAGGCTCACACTTTTTTGTGTCAGATAAGTAGTTACCAAAATTATGTTTGGAATCAGTTGACTGCCAAGAAATGAAACAGATCGTAGTGTTGCAAGTAGCTGAGAAGTTTTGCTCCAAAAGGAGACAATTTCAGGAAAATAAGATTTACACCTTGTCTACATATTCGCTGCAAAAGCAGCACTTCAGCAACATCAACAGCTGCGAGTGTCTACACTGAATCCTTTTCACCCATGGTGATGCTGTGTTCTCAGAAGCATTTCACTGAGCTTACAGCGCAATAAACAATCATGTGCTTTTGACACAAAACTGAAATAATTGCTTCAATTATAAAAAAGACGCTTTGTGTGTCCCAATTATGCACAAAAAGACTTGAGTGACTACAGCTGCACTGGTTGATATTGAAGCATATCAGATGGACGGTTGAAGAATATGACTGAAAGACGGCAGGTATAAATGGGTGTAAAAGCACTTAATAGCCCAAATAATAGAATAAAATTGCAGGAGATTTTTAGCTTCCATTCGACACAGTTTTGATGTGCTGCAGATTCACACCTTGAAGTGATGATGGCATTGGGTCTGGTCGGTTGTAGGGCTAGAATTTATTAAAATAATAATAATAATCTGCAATTTTATAATCGATTAATTGTCTCAGTCAAGCAAAAATACCAAAAAAAATTACCGGTTCCAGCATCTTTAAATGTGAGGATTTGATGCTGTTTGTCATGTATGATAGTGAAACGAATACCTTTCAGTCTTGGACTTTTGTTTGGTTAAAACAAGCAATTTAAAAACGTCACTCTTGTCTCCGGGAAATTATAATGGGCATTTTTCACTTTCTTATGACATTTCGTAGACAAACCCTCTCTGATTTGGAACAGAAGGACACTTATGTAAGAATGCTGTTCATCGACTTCAGCTCGGCATTCAACACAATAATCCCTCAAAAGCTTAGCAATAAATTAAAATTGCTGGGCCTCAACTCACCCCTCTGTAATTGGATATTGGACTTCTTAACTGGAAGACCTCAGTCAGTCCGTGTCGGCCACAACACCTCGAGCACTACCACACTGAGCACAGGTGCCCCACAAGGCTGTGTGCTAAGCTCACTGCTCCTCACGCTGCTGCCTCATGACTGCACTGCCAAGTTCAGTTCCAACCACATCATAAAGTTTGCTTATGACACAACGGTGGTAGGTCTCATTAGCAACAATGATGAAACACACTACAGAAAGGAAGTAGCTCAGCTGGCTGTAGGGTGTGGTAATAACAACCTGTCCCTCAATGTGGGAAAGACAAAAGAGGTTGTGATGGACTTCAGGAGAAACTCTGTTGTTCACCCCCCACTGACATCGACAGCTCGACTGTGGAGAGAGTCAGTAGCACTAAGTCCCTGGGGGTGCACATCACACAGGATCTCACCTGGACCACCAACATCAAGTCACTCTCCAAGAAGGCACAACAGCGCCTACGCTTTCTCCGTCGGCTGAAAAGAGCAAGTCTCCCTCGACCAATCCTTACCACATTCTATAGGGGAACAATTGAGAGCCTGCTGACCAGCTGCATCACTGTCTGGTATGGGAACTGTAGCGCAGCAGACCGTAAGACCCTCCAACGGACAGTGAACAATGCTGCGAGGATCATCGGTGCCCCTCTCCCTTCTATCCTGGACATTTTCCACACACGCTGCCTCAGCAAATTCACCTGCATCGTAAAGGATCCCAGCCATCCCTCCCACAGTCTCTTCCAGCTCCTGACATCAGGAAGACAATAAAGCTCAACTTGACTTGATTCTCTGTCCAGAGAAAGCTGGACTCACCAGTGTCTCCTTTAAAGTAATCACAGACTGACCAGGGTGGTGAACATAAATGTGCAGCTCATTGACATCATATTATACATCTTCAGGCTATTCAAGTGGAAATAGCTGCCAACATGGAAAGTTGCCTAGTGTGGCTTTAAATCCTTGTTTGATAGAGAACAATTACAGACAGCATCCTCTATATCACAGGGATACTGCACACCAGTTGCTCATTGTGGCTCGCAGAAAAATCAAGGACTCCTTCAGAGGCTACAAATGTACAAATTGTATACCCGAGTCTGCTTCCCACACGCACACACAAACACACCTCTTCATGTCGGTTGCAAGGGAATGAAGGGCAAGTGACCATGTGGTGGAACCACAGTAACACCGTCACTCTCTTGGCAGCCTCTGGCAGGGTTATTGATGACTCTTGGTGGCAGCATTGATGGGATCTGCTAGAGCTTCATCGCTGAACAGGAGGGAGCTGCTGATACCGCGAGGGCTGAATCCCCTTATTGCATCACACGCACACACAGAGACAGAGAGAGAGAGAGAGATCGTACACTTAAAACTAGAGAAAATACATCCACATGCTGTATATGCGCACACACAGAATAAAATACATCATCTGCATCAAAGCTTTGTCTCGTGCATTGCATTCATAGCATGGCTCGTTCTCTTTCTCCTACTTTTCTGTTTTCCGTGCACACACACACACTCCTCACACTACTTGAATAGCAAATGAAATCATGCACACACTCTCAGATAAGCAGCACAAATTAGATGACACAACACACATGGGTTTTTATCCTCTTTCTGTTCTTGAGCTGATGCCTCACTGTGTGCGACAAGCTGGATGCTCCTCCTTATACACTGTCTATGATTTCTTCAGCCCCGCTACATCATGCTAACTCCCCCACGGTGAGGGTCATTACTGCTGCACTACAGTGATTTGTAGCACAGTCTCCGCAGCCAGCTTTTACTGCTGTAATTGTGCAGCTTTAGACTTCAATTAGCATAGGTTTCCATATGTATGGAGGAGATCTCCATTTATTATACTGTAACTCTCGCCAGAAGAGGCCAGGGCACCATGAGCTAATGTGTATTATTAGCAAGGCTGGTGGAGGATAGGGGAGCGGGGTGCCAGAGATGGAAGCTGGTGAAAGATGCGGTTTTGATTCTGTTTCCTGTCAAATGAATCTTGGCCTCGGGTGACCTAATTAGGCCGGTAATAAATCAAAGCACCCCACAGGCTCTCACATTCTGTTGGTGTGAGATATGTCAGTGACCCTCAGGGGAGGCCAGGGCAACCTTCATCACTTCCCTGAATCAAGGTTAGGAAAATCGAGGACTGTGTGCAAACTCTACCAGCTTTTGGGCAAACAGTTACATATTTAACTTAGTCAGAAGATGGCAGGACGAAACATGATTTAGTTATTTGGCTAAAAGAATAAATGCTGACCTACAGTACATGGGACTGGTTTTGTAATACAGTTCATATCATAGGGGATGCTTTAAGTACATGAACAAGTGAGGAACCATATGAGTTTCAGCGCCAGTGGTAGCTGCTGCGCATTTTAGTTAGAATAATCTCTCTGTTCACAGATTTGTTGTTTGTGATTCTTTCAGAGTTATCACCTGCACAAAGTCTGTGTTTAAGTTCACATTTTGCATTTGGCTTGAAAGTTCTTCTCTTTCTTTTTCATTAAGGGAGTTTTTGCAAGCAGGACAACTTCTGACAAGATCTGTCAGCGAATTTAGAGCTGCACTAATCAATATTTTTATATTAACATAGGGTCAGAAGACTGTGTAATGTGATAGATGTTGCTCGTAGTGACAAACCCACAGTGAATTATCACCCAGAGTCCCTCTCAGCTCTCCGGCGCGTTTATGGCCTGCAAACAACACTGTGTTGATTCAGTCTCACACCTCTCACCAGCATCATTGCTTCGGGCAGTCCTAAAAATCCACTGTACGCTCACTGCCCAGCACCAAACAACAGACAGACAAAGTTAGCGATGAATGTGGTGGAGTGTTTAGCAGCTAAAGAACTAGATATTTCCCTCAGGTGTTGGTGGAGACCAAAGACAGGAGAGTAAATATTGACGCACATTCAACAGGTGGCCAGAAGCATGACTCTAAATGTAGCTGATGTTGCTTGTACCTGGTGGATATGGGTTGCAGGTTTAAAGAGGTTTTTATCAGCAGGACAAATTGAGAACAGGAGGCTGTCATAGAAATCTTGATATCACGTGCCATTGTTATGGCTCTTGGGTTTTGCAGTCGTTATTCATGCTCTCAGGCTCAGTTAGATTCTGTTTGCACGTTTGATTTTGTTTGTATATCATATTTTTGTCATGCAGATTTTTGGTGTCTTGAAATCATCACGAGATAAACTTTAAAAATGACAAAGTACAAAAGATAGGTACAGTAGTGATAATTGCTGTGTGTGTGAATGCCTATGAGATTACATTCTTTTTCCATATATCAGATTATAGTCTACATGTCTCTCTCTGCAGTTCCAGCATCTTCTTTCTTTTTTTGTCATATCCAAGAGAGACAACGTGTTGTTATGCACCCCCAACATTGCACGGCTCTCAGAAGATTCTTCATGCTCAGAGCGCTGAAGTTGAAAATATGTCAACTTTTTCCAAAAGAGTGCAGTACCAGTGGGCTCATAGCAACCACTGGTGCATCCAACAATCTGTGTTATGCTTCTAGCTAAAGACAGATACCCCCGTGGGCACAGGGGCATATATGTATGTGATACACCTGAGGTGAATATAAGCCAACAGATCTGACTGTTTTCCTACAGTTCGTTCCAAAAATGATCGTTCCATGCTTGTTAAGTTGCAAAACCAGCGATGCACCCCATTTGTATCCTAAAACCAGAGCACTTCCTGCACTTTTACAAGCTACATAAAACCGTTCTCTGCTGTGAAACTTTTACATAACTTTTAACAGCAGAGATTTAAAGCACAAAGGCTGAAGGTAAACACATTTAAAAATAAACAGGCAAGTACTGGTATCCTATATTACTCTATTGCCAGGAGGCTGTTGGTGTAGATGGCTGGGCGGTGGGTTGACAGGTGTGACAGCCCTTGCGCTCCATGGGAAGAAGGAGAAGGCAGCTAACAACCCTGATAGTCCAATACCTCAGCCCAGAGCCCTCTGGGAAATGTCCAGCTGCTGGTCTTATTGGTGGAAAGATGAAGCTGACAGGCCTTAGAGGATGGCGCTCTGTGGAATGCCTTGTCTTTATCACTTAGGCTCTCTCGCCCTCAATCTCTCTCCTCGTTTTCTACTCGTCTGGAAGTCTCCTGGTGGGTTCTTGAGCTGGTAAAGCAGCATTATCTGTCATGTAGATAATGGAATCGGAGGCTTAAGTAATTGCCACGTACAGTGTCATACACTGCCACTGTGACTCACAGTGCTAATGCTGCCTGTAAGTTTGATATGCCATCGCGTTCTCATTCCCAGGGCGTCAAATACAGACCGATTGAGTTGCATTTTGGGAAGCGTGGGATCCAGTGTTTTTGAAGCTTGACCCATTTTAGAGTCTAAAAGTCACTTCAATCTTGACCATTCAGTTTTACAACTGTGTAAGTGCAAGACACTGTTGGAGTAACTCTTTAGGAGCAGCTCTCAAGTGATCATGCAATTAGTTACATGTATGCTCAGGAAGGATTTTCCCCATTATTCAGACTTCTAAAGAATCCTCACATTTTTTCAGTGATATTGTTTTTCTGTAAAAGCCTTTTGTTAATTTAGAAAAGTAAATTTTATTTGTGCAAAATTAACATGTGAAATGAACAAATGTAGCCTCAAATCTTATACATAAGGATGAAATCATAGGAAAGTAGAAACAAAAAGAAAGAGCCAAACTGCTGGTAAAGAGTAAACATAATGTACAATAAGGTTTATTTAGTGTCACATTGATAGTGCAGAAGAAATGTGGACATAGTGATGGCAAACAAAAGCGACGCAGCTTCATGCTGTTTATCTTAGCAAAAAAGGTTGTGTGACATCCAATCAAAAGTGGATTTAGAGATAAGAAAACAGCAGCTGCAACTGGTTAACCATAAAACTTCCTTCCCTCATTTATGCATATTGAGGACAGGACAAACACAAATTGGGACACTTGGTGGGGGGTAAAAAATCCAGTAGTTTCTTTATAACAGTAAGTTTCTACAATGTACACCAGAAAACTGAGCTGTGTGCTAGAGTGACAAGGGTAATATAACGTGTGTGGCTAATGTGCTAACCGTACACATTTTTCTTTCTATAGAAGCTCTCCCCGAGGTCATGCTTAGGTTAAAATTCTATTTGTCACATAAATTTCAGGCTTCCACTGGAAATGGATTGTTTTATAATGGCTGTAAATGCTACTCCCACTTTACAGACTCTCGCACACAAACACACACAGACACCAGCCTGACATACACTCATGTTTGCTCATACAGACCCATTTAACCTCTGGCTACAAGCTCAAGCATCTGACTCCGCATGAAGCGCAAGAACAGCTGTAACAATGTATTATCATGAAGTGTCTGAGTGTGTGTGCCAATATTGCCACCTCAGCAACACTTTTTTTTTCTGACAATGAAGTGATGAAAAAAATGTTTTAAAGGCTTGAATAATTCATACTTTGAAGGTAAGAGATGCCGCGGCAAATAGAGGAAATGTATTCCAATGTTGCAAATCTGTTATCTTGGCGCAAGGGTATGTAAATGCACAAGTGCAATCTCAATAGGAGTAGACGTCAAGTGACACTGCGGGCGGATCGTGTCTTCCTCACCATCAGCCGAAGCGGGCTTGTTTTTCCACAAACAATCTTGTTTCCCTGAGACAAACGCCCAAGGTCAGAAGCTGGAAGTGGGGCGCCGCGCCCTTCAGTATCCTTCACCAGGCTCAAACACTGTCGACTCACTGCTTAGCTTACCGTGCAGCAGAAAACGGTGAGAGAGAGGCAGACAACAAAGGAAGTAGATAGAAACAGCGTGAGGAAATGAGAGGAAAAAGAAGGATTTGCACAGAAACAGTTTATGTTCTAGACTTTTGTGAGCAAATTGAAAATATTTTCATGCTGCAGTCAATATTTGCCTGCAAAAAGATTTTTTTTTTTTTAAGCACATGAAATGGCGATGAAAGATTGATGGGGCCCTGACGATTCCTTCGCTGCATGTTTTAGCAGCTCCTTTTGCAGTGTCTCTTTTGGGGCCTTAAGGGAAGGAAAAGTGACATTGAAAATTTAAGCAAAGTAGTGTAGTTGTGCACTTTTTTTTTTAGTGAAGCTCTTAATGTTCACCTCTAGTAAAGTTTAATGCAACTGGTAAATATTAAACTTTGGTTACTCTGTGTTTGCCCCCACAAAAATAAAATTAGACCCCTCAGGATATATTTGTCAAGATGTGGACCAGCCTTTAGACGCAGCTCCCCTATAGGGAGTGTAAACAAGTGACATCATCTCCCTCCTGTTGCTAAGCCCCTCCCCTGTGGCTCTGAGTGGCAGCTCCTGGCGGCAGGGCCCCCGGGCAGTGAGTCTTAAACACAGCGCTCGGAGCCACAGAGTCCCAGAGCCCAGGGCTACGCCAGCTGCTGCGCTGATACCCCTCTGTGGGGTGCCAGCACTATAGCTGAGTGGGTGTCGCATGTGTGTGTTTATGCCTGCATTTGTCCTCTGTCTGTGTGTATGAGGTCGGGTTTGTGTGTGTGTGTGTGTTTGACGAAAGGATCAGAGACGGTGCAACCGAGGCAGTTCAGGGTGTTTACTTTTAATTATGTTGTTTTTTTTTTACCCCCTTTCTCAGCAATGGAAGAGAGTTTCTATTAATTATATACAGGAAATGTGCTGTGGGTTTTCACAGGCACTGAGATATGCCTTTTGTACGTCCCCACATTTTCCTTGTATTGACTTTGAGCAGATAAACGAGGTATGTTTGGTTCGTATTCAGCGGCTGTCAATGGATCGTGTTTAATGTCTGCTATTACGAATGATTAGCTTTGGATTAGCTGCAGCTTTTGTCTTGTGTGCCCGCTTTGTTTTCCCTGTCCCTTACAAATTCAAGTCATTTGGAGAAGTGGCTCTTTTAGAATTGTATCCCAATCAAAAGCAGAGACAAAAAAAAAACCTGCGGGGCTGGACTATTGTCACATCGTTGTTTTTGATGGTGAGTCTCGACTTTGATGGTTAGACATGTTGGCAAACACTGTGAGGCTTTACTCAGAGCTGAATGTTTGCTGAATATAAAGCAGGCTGTCGATATGGTCATTGTTCATGTGTTTGTCAAAATCTGGATAATGATAGTTTACTCGTGGGACAGTGAGTGTTGTAGTATTGTAAATGTTTTAATCAAAGAGTAAATCAATACTAAATCACATAGGGGAGAAAATTGCTGCTCTCCATAGACGTAAGATGCACTTCTGGCCAATCGGTGATATCAATTCAGATGTTTTTCATCTGCTCTCAAAGACCACACACACGGGACGTTAATTAGAATATGTGCACAGATTCCACACTAAGCCCATAGAAAAAAAAGCAATGTATCCTGGCTTCTATATGTTCATCTACAAGCAGTTTATAAATCACAAATAATTTGATAGTTTGTGCACGTACACAAGCCTCGTACCCTGCCCCATTAACTCCCACAATTAACAATAAATGGTTAATTACATGGCTACTGTGAGTATTGAAATGAATATAAATCAGCTTGTTATTGATGGAGAAAATGGAGAAATTTAGACCAATGAATGGTAATTACCATGACTTTTAAGTAGACGTGGATGTTGACACAAGATGAGCTTATATACTTGGTGCTCACAGTTCTTTCCAGAAATACAAAATGTATTGATTGTTTATAGTCATTGATAAGAATC
This sequence comes from Coreoperca whiteheadi, assembly GCA_011952105.1. NCBI lineage: Eukaryota > Metazoa > Chordata > Actinopteri > Centrarchiformes > Sinipercidae > Coreoperca > Coreoperca whiteheadi. The sequence continues at coordinate 6,724,477 of CM022483.1, forward strand.
TGGCTTTCACGACTCCATGAGTGAACCTACATTTTTGCATCCACATTAAGAGCACTACAAATTTGGTCTACTATCACATCAAGAATATATCAAGAATGAAAGGACTAATGTCTCATTAGGACTTAGAAAAACTTGTCCATGCTTTTATCTTTAGGAGACTCCACTACTCTCTAAAAAGTCAGACAAAGATCAGACAGCTGCAGCTGAATCAGAACACTGCTGGAGTCCTTAGACTCACATCAGTCCCCGTCTCAGATCTTTGCAATGGCTTTCTGTGTGTCAAATAATTGACTTTAAAATGCTACCATTGGTTTATAAAGCACTGAATGCTTTAGGGCCAAAACAGCTAACTGTCACCAGGGTCGAAACAAAACATGGGAAAGCAGCATTCAGTTTTTAAGCACCACATATCTGGAACAAACATAAAACCCTGAGGTCTACTCCAACTCCCGTTTCTTTTAAGTTCGCCTCTGATTTAGCTTTGCACTCCTATAAGATTGTCGGACTCGCGATTGACAGTTTTAAAAAAAAAGGATCAAAATCGACGGACCAGAACCAGGAATATTTTTTCCATGCATTCTTCTTTCTTGCCAACATTACCCAAGAGGCAACTTGCTTGTTAGTAGCAGCTAATGTAGCCTTGAGCTGCTAGCCTCAGGCAGAGATGGAAAGTGGGCTACAGAGCTCTGCTAAGCTCACTTTTCTCTAACTCCACACCCCCATATTTTGTAAAATTTGAAACTTATAGTCTTCAGCCACATATGTAGTAGTATGAGTTCCTTTTTTAAAATGTTTCCGTTCAACACTGCCTTTTATTAAATCAAGATAGTGAATATCTATTCATATGCTGCCCTGCTCATATGCTAACTGTCCTTTTTGGGACTGGAAATGTCAATCGCTTGGTCCACCATTTTGGCCCAGACTGATATTCAGAATTTCAGTTCTATTTCATCCTCGGGTGTGCTGGATGGTAACATTATACCTGCTGTACATCAGCACGTTAGCGTTGTCATTGTGTGCTTTCAGTACAGTCTCACGGAGCTGCTAGCATGGCTGTCTTATGTCTTTTCATATCACGTTGTATTTCTTTCATACTTTTTCTCAATGCCCCTTTATGTCTTGAGTATAGCACTTTAAATAGCCCTGGTGTTGAAAGGTGCTATACAAAAGCCTTTGCTGTGTGTAAATAAAGACCACAATGACACAGTTCTTGGGCTACCAAAACAAACAGCTGTGCTCAGAATGTGACTGAAATCATGGGATGGTGTGTCATTTCATATGGCGCTAAATGAATTGTGGGCTCTTAAAACATTTGACTTTATTAATTTAACACAGTCTCCTGACACATCTCCTTTTTAGGATTCCCAGCTTTTGGAGTCAGCTAAAGCATGTTTCAAGGCTGTTTATGAATGGGGTGTTGTCAGAATATGTTGTGGCTTTTCTATGTGATTCATTGTAGACTTCACTTCATGAGTTATTATTTACATGGCATTAATACTGAGGAGTGAAAGTTCTAACTACGGTAACATGCTGAATATATATCAGTCATTTGGGACATTCCAGGAGGTAATTTGACAGTGTCAGCCTTTTTGGCCGACAGAAAGACAAGATTCACACCCCTTTGCTCAAAATACATGCAGTGTGAATGCGCTGCATGTAGTCCACAAGGGCTGCTCTTTGTGGGTATCTGTGACTCTCCTGTGATGGATTTCTCACCCGTGTCATTCAACAGCTGTACATGTGAATCACACGGAGTGAGAGTTAACAAGATAACAGCTAATGAGAAATGAGTGTGTGTGTGTGTGTGTGTGTGTGTGTTTTATCTTTTTTTAAGTTTTTGAATGTGTTCATTTTTCTGAGGTTTGTTAGTTACAAAATAGCTAAAGGCATAAATCCATAGATCTTTGTAGCTACACGCCATGTGGAAGAAGAGATACCCTTAGGTGTACTTTGATAAGTTGTTCTCTACTGTTGGAGAGATTAGAAGCTATTATTGTGAGAAAGTGTAGTAATTGATACAGCAGGGCTTGTTAGATATACAATAAGTTGGCTTGTAGCAAGAGATGGCCAATTTAACTTGAGATACAAATCAAAGTAAAGTTATTGCGAATGTTGTCACCTGTAATGAAGCGGAGGATGCTGTGGTAAACTGCGCCCAGCAGAGGATCTTTTATTTCAGTGTTCGGAAAGGATTCTTCTTTTGCGGCACATATTTCAAAACTTTCTTGCAGTTGATAATTGCCCTTTTTTTCTGAGTGAAGTGAATGGAAACTTTCACAGAAGTCACCTGTACCGTTTGTTTGTTTTCGCTGTTTCATATCAAGCAGTGCATTTTCCTCCCATCCTCCCCCGAAAAGGTGTATATATTTATATGTTATCATAATTCAACAATATGTTTTTCTTTATCCAGTACCGTACCTTAAAATACAGACTGGAGAGACTACAGAGAGGCTTCGACTTTTATTTAGAGCGAGCTGAGCTGTGGCCTGTCAAGTGCTGGCTGCGACTCGCGCTTTCGTTCAGCTGTGGCTTCATCCCCTGTTGTGTGGAGTCAACAGCCGAGGCGCTATCATTGCAGGTAATCATCGCCACACTCTGATGCATTCTGAGGGACGAGCCAAACACCTTTTTCCGACTAGCGTTAAGGCCACCCGACTGACCGACATGTGGCGATGTAAACACACACTCCTCTGTGTCGCCGAAGGACGCCATCCGCTCAGCGGGGGGATCCAATTACCTGAGCCACGATTGGAAGTGAGGGGAAACGGCGACAGTGGTTAGCACACATCAGTACCCAGGAGACAGACAGACGCTCGCTTTTTCCCAGTTGACTCGCCTTCCCATACACATATACACACTTACATGCAGAGCTCAAGCTTATTTATGCACTTGCTCAGTGAACCTTAAAGTCCCTGCTGGTCCGTGGTGCATGGATCTGTTTGTGTGTGTGAGCGGCCTGCTGGGAGTTTCTCAGTTATATTTGAATGTCACAAACTAATGCATGTGTTGCTCTGAAGAAGGAAAGACAAAATTGCTTAAAAAATATAAGCTGAACTCTTGCTAGACTATGCATAACAGGAATACATTTTCCTTACACTCTCTTATCAGGCCCACAAATGTTGGGTTACAAGGCAGGAAACATTTGAAAATGTGTCTTGGGTAGGAGTGCGGCCTCGACCAATTAGATCGATCCGACAGCTCTTGATGCTCTGAATAAGGCTTCTTAGCTTCCCCTCCTTTGGAACCGGATAGTTGATCATAAAGCAGAGGCCATTCCTCCGCTGGACTGCTCTTTCACTGTTTGTCAGTGGAAATGATGTGCTTGCCTGATGAAAAGAACACCTAATGTGATGGTCCAAAAACAATTTTAAATGACTCTGGGAAAAGGGAAAGTACCTGACCAGTCGAATAGTTCAGATAGAAAAAAGAGGGATGTAAGGAGTAAGGGATGTGTTTTAAATACTGGAGAAGATTTTTGGGTCTGCAAAAGAATGTGTCGCCTCACACAGTGTTTTATTCCGACACCGAAACAAATGTTCTAATGCATAATGTAAGTGTCATAAATTCTCAACTAAAAGCCAGTATTCATTAAAGGCAGACTATAATGACTCACATGCTAATTCAACATGCTGTAATATACATTTCCAGAGCAGTAATTCTGTCTGTACAGCCACAGAGTCACGTCATACTCAATCTGCTGCTCTGAAATTCTAGTTTTCATTCACAAATGATTCCACTATTCACTTCTACTTAGCTTCCCATCCGCTTCTCAATGCCGATATTTCAAATCAAAAGCCTACCAGGGAAAAGCATATGATTAATGATACCTAATCAACTCTTCTTTAGTCGGTAACTCAATGTAATTAGATCAACTTCACTTTTAGCATATAGTATATTAGCACATTTTTTAGCATATACTATGTAAAAGAAAGATACATGATGGGGTTTGTTATGTGTGTCACAGATGAGTCACATGCTGTAGCTCAAGATGGACCAAGCTGTACACTCATAATGACATAATTAATGTGGAAAGCATGCCCAGTTTAAAAAAAACTTACCATTTTAAGTAGTAAAAAAAGGTAAAAACGTTAAACGTACCGATTGTACCAAAAATAATTATCACCTGAATCTGCACCTCCCCTCAGCTTTACTGAGCTTTATAGTGACTTTCAGCTCATCGTTTATCTTTCCGGCCCACAACTTTACTTTTTTTGATTCCCTCTCACCGCTCTCATAGCACATTTTTCTTTCAGTGAAAAAGCTCTTAAAACCCACTGTACACTACGTGCTCAGCACCAAACAGCAGACAGACACAGTTAGCAACTAGCTGGTGAACACTGTGGAGCATTTAGCAGCTAAAGAGCCTGATATTTCCCTCAGGAGTTGGTAGTGACCAAAAACAGAGCTAAAAGGAGAATACATTCATCAGGTGGCCAGAAACATGACTCCAAATGTTTGCTGGATGTGTGAATAAGCAACATTTTGCTAACAAGGTCACCATAACAACTTCAAATGTGTTCACAACTTGTATCCCCTGCCCCCAAAAAATCTGCAGGTTTAAGAAATCAAGTTCAGTTGCTTGTCTTCTTAACATTTTAATTTTACAGTGTAAAATACCATATAAAGGTATTAAATAAAGGCCTGTCTCCTAGATAGGAGTGTTTGAAATACAGCCTTTGATTCTCTCTGCAGGAGACGTAAATGAAAGACCGACCACCGTGTGAGAATTTACAGTAGTTATATTTTTGGCCAATAGCCAGCTAGATGTCAAGTGTTAATTATTCTAAGTAGTAAGTGCCTTATATTTGTATGTTTGCTCACTTTGTTCTAATTATGATGCAACACACTTGTAAGCACATTAGGTACTCATGGATTACTGCTTTCTGTTCTGTTCAAACACTGTGAGTATGGCCACTGTAAAGTCTGGCAAATGTGGTGTGTTTGCCTGTGGGGGTGAAGGAGGGTGCGCTGGGGTTATGTATCCTCTCCTCCCTCTGGGACAGTCATCAGTGACCCCTGTGCCCACCAGCCCAATTAGTACAGTAATTCAAGAGTGCTTGTGTGGGCCATCATACTGCCATTTACTGAGCTGCCCCGTCTCTGCTCACACAGGTTAAATCATTCACATACACACTTAGAGTCGCTCATACAAGCAGCTAAAGACAGAGGACCTCACACACAGCCTCTTTGACCCTCTGGTGATTATGTAGATTGTGTGTATGTGTGTGTGTGTGTGCGCAGGCACGGGTTCCCCTCCATTTCACTAATTGCTTAGAATAGTAGATAAGACAGTAATTACAACTCTTGTCTAAGAAAAGAGCTCGTGGTGTCAGTCTTCGTCTCTGCTGCTGTATTTTGCTGCTGATGGCTCTCTTTTCAATCTGCCACCATCATATTGAAGCCAAACACCCGGCCTGTTTCTCACTAATACATGAGAATTACATTCTCTTTGTTTAAGGAAATGTGTTTTCTTCTCCTGCTTCAATTCCGCTGATTGAGACGTTGCATGCAGCGTGCAATGCAATCAAATGAGACGTTAAACCTGCCAGGAACATTGTGAGAATGTAGAGAACATCCTCTCGCACGGCTATAAATGCATTATAAGGTTAGGCAGAGAAATGAATGATGGTTAGCTCAGTTAGCTCTTTGTGTGTAGCTTTTGTGCTTAGGTGTTGAAGAATGAATATTAAATTGTAAGGCTTTCAAGGTTATAATAAAATGTTATATTCAAAAGCATTGTGTTGTGGTTTGCTCATGAAGGTACCTTGTATAACTGTTAGTAAGGTGCAGCATGTTAAATGGACTACCTTGGTAATGTTATTTGACTTCAGCTGAGTTCCCCTTTGGGTGAAAATAAGAGGCTACTCTCCTTCTGACAGTTGTTTGAATGCGTGAGTTCACTATTCTGCGACGCAATAAAAATAATGTTCTAGACAACTTTGTGCTCCTGTTAGCTTTAATAAATCATGTCGTTTGGATGAATGAAGTGGCTACTCGCCAATTAATGAGTATGTTTGCATTCACATTAGTGTCCCAGGGTTGAATCTTATCCTGATTTTGATCATATTGGCGATATGTCGTTTGCGTGGAACATGAGAAACCTGGTTATTGATATCTCTGTTCACACAATAATAACAGTACTCTGGTTTCTGATCATGTGTCTCAAATCCTCAACATCTCAGCCACTGTATTTGTGTATTTAAGTACCGACTGCGTTAACTCAATAGTTGAGGATGAATAATTTGGCTACTGGCTCTGCTGCATTTACCTCTCTGCTGGTGAAGCTCCTCCATCTGGCCGCCAGTGATGGAAAACAAAAATATGACAAAGAATGCTCAGCATTACCAAAGTCAGACTTTACTACATACATATACTACCACATAACTCAAGTTGAGGATGCTCCTGCACTGATGGCAGAACACGGATCTGAAACCTGGATAAGGTGTTTACATGCCACTGTATCCTGTTTCCTATTGGAGTACTGCAGCTAGCATATACCCAGGTCTCTCAAACTGCTCGTAAGATTGTTAAAAGTTCTAGAGTCAGAGCTCAGGCAGGTTTCTTATTGGGTCTGTAGGAAGGGGTCCTTGGTGCTGAACTCACAGCTCTAATACAGAACATACTGCACTGTGTAGTGTTGTCCCTTTGTAAAAGAAATAGGTCCCATACTCGCTACCAGCGGTGTTGCCAACTTGGCGACTTTGTCACTAGATTTGGCGACTTTTCAGACCCCCTTCCGACTTTATTTCTAAACAGCAACTAGCAACAAATTTAGCGACTTATTCGGACCATCAGGGAAGAGGCGAGAAAAATGTTCTTTTGTAATTCATTCCAACTTAATGCCAACAGTGTCTCTCTCCCTCTCGTCAGCGTGTGACGTGCTTCACTCTTTCTCTCCGGATCTCTGGATCTGGATGTTACAGCTTGTAAATATGTAAATTGTTCGTTTGTGCTTCTCTCTCACTCTTTCTCTCTGGATTAAGATGTTACTACAGGTTGTAAATATGTAAATAGTTAATTTGAGCTTGTAAATATTTAAATTGTTTGTTTGATCTTCTCCCTCCTCCCCCCCTTTGTAGATTTTAAAAAATGTATTTTTTTTACTTAAAATACACGAGTGTGTTTGTGATTATTTGTCCAAAGATTTCTCTCTCTACGTTTGATATCTTAAGTGAAGGTGATCTCTCCCTCACTGCCCTAAGAGTTATGCAAATGAATGTGTGATGATGTCACCAACATCCAAATGAGCGCATGACGTCATCTGGCAACTTTTAGCGGCTTTTGGAGCTATTGCTAGCTACTTTCATTGGAAAAGCGTTGGCAAAACTGGCTACCAGTCATGCACACACACAGAGAGACACGCTTCATATAACCCCAGAAGGGATTCCTTTCCCCTCTCCTTTTTTACATTAAAGTATTACTCAGTCCATTACGCTATTTTTATATACCTGACAAGATGTGACATCACAGGACAAGCATTCTTTCTAGAGCGGTTTATCAGCCCAGCGTGGGAGTAGATATCAGCTGAATGTGTAATCCATGTTTGTGGCCGACTCGAGAATGTTTCACAGGGGAAAAGAGATACCTCCTTTTTCTCCAAACCTGGCGAACGAGCTCTTATTGGCTTCCTTTTCCACTACTGTCACATCTTATCTGGTCAACTGCTGTATCCCATATAGGTGTAACAAAGCAAACAACAACCATGAAAGACTATACATAATAAAGCCTGGTAGATTTCAAGACTGATCGGCTAAAGAAAGACCATATTGATGTTTTTAATTCCCTTCACAGTGGCCTTTGTCTTTCACTGGCACAGGATTAAAACAAAGTGAAACAAAGTGTGAAGGAAGGTTTATGTGTGTATGAGTGCCCGCTTAAATGATGGCGACAGATAAAAGGAGCTTAAGAGGCAGTTTGTGGGAGAAAACAGCAGGTGACAGGAGCTGGAAGGTACCCGCCTGCAGAGTGGAACCATTTGTAGTGGGCATGAGCAGCATGAGACTGCATTTCTGCACTTGTTTTTTCTGCACTTGTTTTTGAAAAACACCACTTGTCTCAATGAAGAATGCAATTGTAGAAGAAGCTGGAGGTCCACTCATGTTGACAAATGCACATTTATGCACCGCGGAGGCTCTCATGCACCCATACACACAGCGAGAGTAGCATTTTCGGAGATGACCACGCGACACGCGCAGACAAAGTCATAGACAGGAGGGGGGCTCCGAATGATCCATCAGTGGGAGTGGTTGGAGTGCACATCAGACAAGTGAAATGACAACGGCATCTCAGACAGATGAATCAGCCCAGTCCCTGTGAAAGGAGCGTGAAAGAGATGTTCACATTCATCCATCCATCCTCGTCAGCAGCCAGCGGGCCACCCGGCTGTCCCCCAACCTGACGCCTGACACATTCACCCACACACACTTGTGTTCGCACTAGAGAGACATGCCCTATCAGAGACACTCATGCGTGCGCTTTGTGTGGTTATAACATCTACATGGTCGTGCACACGCAAATGTTCTCTCTCTCTCAAACACCATCATGGGAGGAGGGGAGTTAGCCACATCTTGTTGACATTTTCATAGGCACTAGGAGTAATTTATGTAAGGTTAGCTTGCTCCCAGTGCACTGGGCCAGAACACAGTAAAAGCAAACAGAGGGAGAAAGAGAACAAATTGCTTTTTTAAATTGCTCAGACAAGGGGTGCTCTTTTTGCTCTATTAGGACAAAGTGCAAACACTGCTACAAAGCAGGGGGGCAAACCACAGGAGTGTGACTAAATCTAATAGAAATAGCATTTGCCAATGTGGATACCAATGGCATCTGCATCTGAACCAGTTTCATCTGGATGGAAAACATTATGATCTTACTCAGTGCTAAGCTAAATGGAGCTAGCATTTACCAACAAAGTAGTGTATTTTCAGCCCACAAGGTGAGGGTAGCTTTGTCTCATGAGGGACAGAGCAGTGAATAACCTAAAAATATCAGCAGAGTCACACATGTTCCACTTTTTACATGTTGCTAATACAGTATTACTTTATTACTGATACTTTAACTATGTCTTGTCTTTTATTTCAATGCAAAATGAAATCTCAAAAATGCACATTACTTTGCCCTAATATCCTCTGATGAGAGACATTAAAACATTTATTTTTATGGACAAAATTCTTTGACATTTTTTCCATAATCTTTTGATCATTTCAGTGTCTCATATCTCCGAAAAAAATCACTGTTTTAGTATTGACATACTTTGGTTTTTAATTTGAATCCTCCAAACAGCCAACATGCACTGCACTTGTAAATTAGATTATTTCATAAGCTTCATTTATGCTGAAGAGTGCTGAGCACATCTACCTGCCTGTGCTCTTGTGTGTCGGCTGCATTTAACTTGACCCCGTGCTGTAAACACGGCGCATTTCAAATTTAATTACTGGTTACCAACGTATAGTTTTCTCTCATTAGAGAGAGGCATAATTGTAAATGATTACAGAATGGTATGATGCTTACATGGTGCAGGGATTGTTGATGTGCCCTTTATGCATGTAGTACTTGGTTCACCGTATTCTCAGGGCTTCCACTCAGACAACAATCTATAACACATACAGTAAAGCTAAGAAATGTTTTATGGTGCTGTTTGGTGCATTTTGTAGCAATGCTAATTTTACTACCATAAGATATACGCTTCAAAATATGGGCCCACTAAATCCACCAAATTCTAATGGGTTCTTCCTCTTGGGAGCATGCTTGTGTTCAGCAAATCCCATAGATATCTGTGTGTATTACGTAACATTGTGTGTGCAAGTGGATCTTTTTAGTGTTCTGGGCCCACTAGAGGTACAGTAAGTAAGGCTATGAAATATCCAAAATCAGTAGGGTTGATCCTCTTAGGACCATGAATATCCACATCTGATTTTGTGGCCATCTGGCCATTACCTATCTTGTGTACCACAATGGTAATTTGGCCTTAGAACTTTGATATAGGAGAGGCCATAATGACAAAAAATAGATGATCCTCTGAAGAGAGGTAGACTGAACTGAAATATGCATGAGGAAATTTCTCATGTTTGTGTCTCTGAACAAGGATCTCTTACTTGCTCTGCTAAGATAAGGCACACTGTAATGTGGAGGCACTGGCAAGGACTTTCTTTGGTTACTGTGGGTCAAAATACAATGTACACTTTGCACACAGTTTGTGATTGAGATTTTTGGCATCGTCTTAATTGTGATCACCGTTGGCCTGAGCACACGGTGTCTGGCCTCCCCTAACGTCTCCTGAAAGCTTTAGTTAATGGTCACTACAGCTACAGCAATGAATAGGGTAAGCTGCATGAAAATGTAAGGTGTTGTTATGAGTGAAAACAAAGCTTGTTCTCTAAAATAAAGTTTTCAATAGAATGATCAACAATGATCAATATTGATGGAATCATTTAACAGATTTTTATTTTCATCCAGACTGTATGAACAAGCTGTTTCTTAGGTCTCAGCAGATGTATGGAATGGCACATGATACTTAATTACTTTGCAGCTGAAAGAAAATTAAATGTGGCCAACGGATAAAGCCATAAAGGAATTTTATTCTGTGGGAACAGCTGATAGCCATGTCTGTTTTCTTTCTAGTCGCTCCAACAGTCCACCTCCCTGTGGTTCCTGGCTGGTCGATAGCCTTCAAAGTGGCCTGTCTTCCCTCCCTGGGTATCACAGCACCCGATACCCCCATGGAGAGTGTGAGATATTGGCTATCTACAGGAGGCACCCCTTGGTGCTACCATGTCCTGTCCATGGCCCTACTTGGGCTAAACCTCAATGGGTGCATTGTAATCCTGCGCTGCTCATGTGCATGTTTGGCCTCAGCAAGGACCCCCCTTGGAGAGACATTGACGTTGCAGGGTGACAACAAGGACATCTCCTTGCGTTGGACCATGCTCAGAAATAGAGGTCAGCGCATTCACTGAGTGCACAGTAGAGAATCAGTGTTCATGAAGTGAAAAAAGAGCTTCCTCAGTTTGCTACGCTCAAGCTTGAATTCACAGCTCACTAGCACTCACAAACCTCTTGTGTGCACTTTAAGGCAAACATACATGCATGCCTCCTTCACACTTTGACACGCATACATGCACACACTCCTGTACAGAGCCACAGTCAGAAGCATTTGACTCACTGGTTCTGATTAACTGTTGGTAAAGCTGTGCCATGCACGGACGAGCAGAAGATTAGCAGAGACGTGCTGTCTCTAACTGGGGCAAAGACGAGCTTTCATCTCAAATAGCATGCGAACACGTCCCGCTTATGTTGGTGTTAATATGCCCATATGATCTTCCTCTCTGATCACTGAACACTTATGCAAAGTGTCAAGAGTCCATCAATGTGTGCAGCATTTTCACAGCAAGGCTGCGCACTGCATTCTGGGTAGAGATAAGAACTACTTGCCTGGTGATTTATCTTTGCAGGTGATGAAATATACATTTTTCAGAGAAGGGCATTACAGCTGGTCCCAGTGAATGAGGCATTTTTGACGATAAGACTATGATATACTCTAGGTGAAGTTCAAGAGGGCGAGTCCGCAACACATTATCTATGATGTACTATCTACTCGCTGCTAAAATGGAGCTTTGCTGCAGCCAAAAAAGAAGGAAGTGGGCTTCTTTTCCCTGTTTCTTATTGGAATGATTCATTGTTATCAGATAGACAGGCACAGTAGCAACTTCCAAATGTTTTCTCATAAGCATTTTTATATTTTGGAGTGGAGAAATCCAGCTCTGCACCAGTTTGGTGCCAGCTTTTTGGATGCCAATGCTATTGAAGTATGGATTGCTTTGGTGCTTTTGGTGTTGATACTTCTTTTTTCTGTCGATCATTGCTGTGAGCTTCCAGTAAGTCCATAAAAATGCTCATAAATAGAAAATGTCCTGTACAGCTATTGTTGACTAATGTCTCATACAAAATTGGCTGCACAGCTTTTTTGGTAGCTCTTATTCCATCTATGAAACAGTCAGAAAATCCTTTACCTAACAAGGGTGATAATGGTCCCGCTGTATAACCATGTTGAGGTAATCCCTCTCCTGTGGTCCCTTCCTCGCTCTTCCCCCTAGCTCCCCCGCCCCCTCTATCTTCCTGTCATATTGTCAATTCTCCTCCTGGCCTGGAACAGTGTGTTCTTCTCCATCCCCGGTGGTAATATGAGCAATGGTGCTCCGCTGACAGCCACCTTGTATCATCGAAAACTGCTGCTATCTTTTGTCTAAGGTAGACTGTAAAACCCTCTTGGTAGGTTTGTGATTCTTGAGTTGGCAGCAGCTTTGCTTTTAAAAGCCATGTTAGGTTTTCATGCATGTTCATGGAGCCAGAAAGAGAGAGTTTATTAACTGAATTGATGTCCAACCTTTCATTCAGACATGAATGCCACAATAAAATTATACCTGAGAAACAGCTATTACAGCTGCGATAGCCACTGTATTAAATGCTATATATATTAGAGGTGAGTTCAAATAATGGTTTTCATAAAGTATGCGGGCGAATGGCAATCAAATGTGTACTTTAGTTCTAATAAAAATGTATTAGTAATAATTGCTGTCTTTCATCACATTCTCTCCATAAATGTGTGAAACTATGTAGACACTTGTCAGTGACAGCTGTAATTCTACCATCGCCTCAAGTAGTGAGTGATTGTGAGTCATAATATCTTCTATGGATTTGCCCCCAGAACTCTGTTGCTGATAATGTGCACACTTGGTGTGGGCCTCCCAGTGCAGCCAAGGTGCCCTATTGTTTTATGGCCGTCCACAAAACAAAGACAGCACATCCCTAACTTTAATGGCAGAAACGCTCACTACGCTACTTAATCTGCACCGTGATTTACGCACAACTCACTCACGCCAGCTCTCAGAATAATGGCGTCTCCATGCACTTTATTTCATTACGTTTAATGGCTCCCTAATTGTGTGCATTTAATAAGAATCAGAGGAACAAAAAGTACAGAGAGAGGCCTGCAAAGATGGACATCAAGGTGTGCGCGCACACGACATTCTTCCAAAGCATTAAAGTTTCTGTTGCATGCTGATTTAGCCGTTGCTCCTCACTAGGGTGAATGACAATGAGTGCTTTCACCAGCAGAATTAGATTAAAGCTCCAAGATTACTAACATTATATGCGAGTAACGAGTGTGAGAGTGATATCCACAAAACCATAACGAAAGAGTCACATACTATCTGTTAAGTTAGAGGTCAGGTGATGGACTTTAAACAGAAAAGTTGGAGAGGAGTTTATTTTTTAATACAGGAAACTATTGGAGGAACACGTGAAGTAGGAACATATTGGAGAATGACATTCACAGAAGGATATGAAGTTTTTCTTAAAAGATGAGTGTTCAGCTTACATCTCTGTCTAGCTGATAACGGTGCTGAATATTACCCGCTCTAACACTGCGCTGCCTCCTAGTTTAAAACCGACAGCAGCCTGAATACTAACACGTTTGTGCACATCCTTTCAGAACCTAATCGGCCAAGTATAGCAGTGCATCAACAATCGTAGTTAAAGTGATTGTCTCAGAACAAACCAGTTTCTCACGCAAGCCTTCACTCACAGTGCCACTTCAATGTACACGTCCATACATGATACACAAAGCAAATGATAGCCTGCTGGAAATGTCAGATAAGAACAAAGGTGCCTATCAAGCAGCCGTTCATGATTCCCATAATGAAAGGTTCCTTTTGTAGCTGTATTGAATGCTCTATCTTGTGCTAAATGGAAGGAATGTCCAGATTTTTACCCAACATAATAGTTCCTTGTTACTACATAATATTCATCTTCTCTGCTTTTGATTGATTAGGATTTAAAGTTATTTAAGGGTGAAGCCAGCTCAGTGACATAATTGCTGCTCTAACAGTTCACTTTAGTGCTTTCCAATGGCAATAAGAAGCTGAAGAACTAGCCAATCATCTGTCACGTGGTTTGACTAATAATTTACCTCTTGTTATCCACCCATCCCCTGTTGATTACAGTTGTAGTAGTCTGATTCATCTTCACCCCGTCAAACACACGCTGTATTGTCTGATTGCTACCATAAAGGATTGTGAATCTTTGCGTAAAATACCTCGCCTCAACGACTACTGTCCTACCACACAATCAGCGCAGTACTGTATGTTCCACTGTCGTTCTCTCCTCAGCACTGATGTATCAAGCAGACTGATTTTACTATTCTTAGGAAATCTATAAGTGCTGTACAATTGCTCCCATTCTGGAAAAAAATCAACAGTTTTATCACAAAGAGCTGGTCGGTGATTCAGAAAGAAAGCACTTTGGGAGCTGTAGACCTTTCTAGAAACATGTTTTTTCTTTTTCCCCGGCACAAACATCAAAAGTACATTAATTGATGTTTTTGACCACAAACTGTAAACACAGCAGTGACATTATAACCTTACGAAGCTGATACTGTGAACAGTTGCCTATTTACACATTCAGCAGCCACGGAGCAACAATAGCCTTTGTTTGCCGTCATGTTTCTGGCAACTCACTCTTTTAGCTCTGCTTTGGTTTCCACCACCTCCTTGGGGGAAAAAGCTAAGTCTTTAGCTGCTAAATGCTCCACTACATTCACCAGCTAGTTGCTCACTTTGCCTTTCTGCTGTTTGGTAGCTGTGGAGTATCTAGCACTGAAAACAGCTGCCAACTGTGGCTGAAACCGACGCTGATGAGAGCGGTGAGAATGAACCGTATTAGTAAAGTTGCGGAGCGTTAAAGCACAACAATGCACAGAGTGACCCCTTTTTTCGCAATACATATACAAATTTGATGCATTGTTATAAAAATATTAATTAGAGCGGCTTTAAAATGAATGATCACTTTACACCTGAGAATGAGGCACAATGAGCTAGTTTGTGTTTTCCTATTTAATTTTGATTTGATTCGTCATTTCCTACACGTATACCCCAAATTTCTTTTGGGCAATGAGAGCAAAAGTGGGGTGTGGCAATTAGTAAGGTTGGGCAGCGTCTCACTGTTGTAACCCCCACAATGTGTTGCTGCAAAGACACTAATGTGAATATTGGTACTTGACAAAATGTGTCCGGAGCAGCTTTAAAACCAACCCCAACGTTGTTTGTGGCTCACGGCCAAAACGCTAGCAGGAAAGCACTGGTCAGTTTCACAAGGAACACTATTTCTTCCATTTATGTTTCTCCATGCATCACTCTCCCACTCGGCTCCCAACGACATCAAAGACAACTTGCAGAGCCGCACGGCGAGCAGGAGAGCTGTAATCCATTGTTGTAAATAGCAAGCAGAAGATGAATGTGGGGAACATACATGGCATTATTACACTAATATACACTCGTCTGTTAGGGAATATTTTCAGCGCCACACTGTTATTTATTCCCAGTGCTTAAAAGTGGGCAAAATAAACTTATTGCTGCAAATACCAGTGAACAAGTCATATTTCATGTGTTGCTTTTGTGTCTTTTATTGCAGTGATGGATTGCAGCTTTTAAAGAAAGCAGTGTCTCTCTGAGGTGGTTTTGATGTTAGAACAGAATTGGAGAAAGTATAGTCTAGAATAACAGGGAGAACAGTAAAACGTAGGTGCGTGGGAAAATCAACATCATTTTTTTTACTACTGTGAACCATGGTGCTGTTATCACTGAGTGAAAAATGAAATCGCATTTATAATGGCGTGAGGATAATTTAATTTAAAAGTAAAAAACAGAGACAGGAGTGCTTCTAACACCAGGTGTGGAGCAGTGGGAGAGAGAGCAGAGGCATTATTAAAACATCAGACTTTTAAGACCTGAAATGTGCACTTAATAAAATGAATAAAAGTTGCTACATGGATTATCAACTTGAACTAGATGCGCCTATATGACCGTCATTGTAATTAATAACTTTGCATATTATTAAGAAATAGGCTCTGCAGGCTGAAGATTTATGACTTTAAGATTAAAAGTTGGATTGCTTTGGGTAATTGACTCTTAGCTAAACCCCTCTCCATACCAAATATTGTCCAGTATAATGCTAAGCAACCACTTTTCTGTGTGCACGTTAACTCAGCGCATGAGTTGACATTGTGAATCAATCAACACACCTTAAATGCGAAGCCCTGCGATGAAACGCCACATAGTTTTTGTCTGTCTCCCCGTTAAAGAGTCCGAGTGAAACAAGTGGACTCGCGATTCAATCTGCGTTGTGGAACATCACAAATCTCTCTGTTCCGCTATTATTATTTCCCCGCCACCGTGGCTGGTAGGTTGAGCAAATTCGCCCGCCACTACACAAAATCACCCACATTTGCGGGTTGCGGGTGCTTACCCCCAGCCAATATTTGTTACATTTGCCAAAAACATTGGTTAATCCTAATCCTAAAAGCCTTTTCTTTTGTAAATACAAATATGTTAGAACAAAATAACAGTCTGATCTTACATTTATCTTTGTCAATCTTATAATACTGGGACTAAATAGCTCTGCTTTGCAATACACTAATGTTTATTTAGTATAAAGCCTCAGTCTTTTAGCAAGAATCTTGTTTTAAAACGAGTCAGTTTGAAACATTAAAAAGTCTTCTGGGCACAGCATTTTCTTTACCGACTCATTTAGCTTAGAACGTCTTTTACCGTCATTTCATCTGACAAAATGAACAGTTGCCTGCTTCAAACAAGACACCTTTTGTCCAGCTCTATCTGAAATCAATGACCAACTTTAGCATAAATGACTAAGAATTTTGAATGGTAAATCTGGCACTATTATCACTGTAAACTGCATAGGAGCCTTGCGAACAATATCCACAGTAACTAAGGGGGGTAGTGCTTAGCGAACAGTCAATTAGTCCAGTTAATCCACCCACATTCATTACACATGCATTTTATTAAATAGTAATTCAGGGTTATTTGCATTGAAGCACCCTTGGATCAGTTTGGATACAGTGCCTTTTTCAAGAGCACTTCAGTGATGTGGATGATGCAGTGTTGGCCACCCACCAGTCTTGCGCTCACTGTAGAGCCACTCTGTTCTTTTAGTGCTGCAGATGGAACCAGCAACCTTTTGGTCACTGGTCAGCCAACGTTGTCTAGGCCGATGCAGCCGCCCACACGTTCACCCAGTGATTAAGTCCTCCTGGTGCATTTCTTTTCTCAGGCAAATTCAACACAAGTCTGTTGAGGAGAGAAAGAGACAGAGAGAACGGCTGAGTGGGAAGAGACTTTAGAGGGCGGCGGCATATTGAGGAAGGAGAAAAAAAAGAGTGCAGAGCGGTGCACATAGCGAGGGGGAGCGTGAGAGAGGAATGCAAAAACAGAGAAGTGAACCTTGGTTTCAGATCCTCCTCTCTGTCTCTTTTCCCATCTACAGCAAAACAGAGGAGGCCAGTCTCATTTACATCCTGGCACACGTTTGCCTCCCAACAGCCTCTGGAGGATCCCTAATCAGACACAATTGGAAAGATGGATTTTTCAAAACGAGTCTTTGATGTGAGGGTTTAACATTTGTTTTTTGATCTAATTATATAATAGGCAGGCCAGCCATGTCAGGGGTAAAGCGCGCACATGTCTCTTCAATAAAACAGCAAATCAGAACAATGCAATTATTGTCCATTGGGAAGCAACTGTGAACCTTTGTTAGGTAAAAGGATGACTTGCTTGCCTTGAAGTTTTTTTGCTATGTTTGATTTAGTGTCATGCTTTTCATAGGTCAGCATAATATTCTCGGTTATTTAAATCCAAAAGGTTCAAGTTTGTTTGTCATTTCCACATGCATAGTACACGGGAACGAAATGTCTTTTCTCACGGCCCAAGGGGCCTATATGAAAATGCAACATAGTCATGGACATCATATACACAGCAAAAAGTACAATCTAAAACCAAAAACAGAAGTACGAAGGCGGTTCTGTGGCATGGTGTGACTGCTGGTGTGTGCGGTGTGTCCACAGTGCACAGAATGAACAACGTTGAGATTATCTCACAGTGTGGGGAGGATAAAAATATGACTTAACAGCAACACAGAGGTGTTACCATGAGGACATCTCACATCTCCAAAGTGACAAATATTATGTCTTTTTTTTCTCTCTCTCTGAAAAAGGTAGGAATTAATTGGTTTACTGCGCTGAAGTTCTCAATGTTTATGCACCCGGCATTACGTTCCCTCACAGTGTGTTAAACACTGGCATTGAGGAGCGACTCGCTGGTTGCTGGAAAGTATTTTCTTCCATTTAACACAAGGTATGTGTCTGAGTGCCGTACCAGTAATAGCCATTTGGCTGAAAAAAAAGTATGAGCTGCCTGCTCTGAAGCTCAGTCCTCGGGAATCTGACAGCGGAATATTAATTGCCAATACCTGTTTTCTCTGGTGCGCTAGAGCTCATATCTGCTTTTAGCTTTTATTTGGTTGGTTTCCAATATGGTCTCCACATGCATCATCTGTTTGTCTGATGGAACTAGAAAAACAGTTTTTAAGCTCAAGTTAGAATAAGCAATTAGCCATCAAATAGATAGTTGTTAAATGGTATTGCATATAATGAACAGTTTGTATTAGTGGTCAGAGAGTGCTAAGCATGGTGTATGAATAGCTGATTGAGTTACAACCACAGTGCATTATGTATGTAAATTACATTTAATAAGATTTGGTTTACATAGTGCTTTACGAAATGAAATGTGTGTATGACTCTGAATGGGGGAAAATCGAGTCCACTACTTGCAACACATACCTAGGATGTACTTGCTACCTCTGTAATGGTCTTCGTAGACATGTGGACACCTTCTTTGTGTAAATAAAATAGCTCATGACTTAACATACAGACATTTTTGTAACAGCTGGAAATGACTCAAAGAGCTTGCCAAGGCCATAGGAACAATGTCTGTTTTTCTAAGCTGACTGTAACATTACCTAAGCAACTGAACGGAATATCAAAGCAACTGTCAGCAGTGTGCTCATTAAACCCAGAGTGTAATGCTCGGTGTGTGTTCCTGTGCTTGTGTTTTTGTGAGGACTTTATGTATGGGAACATTTTTAATTAAGTTACTCATTAAATTTGCGATTTTAGGGTGTAAGGACTGATATGAGGTGAAGTGAGCCTCCAAGCAGTTAGTTTACTCTATGTACACTCAATGTCCTCAGACGTATTGCCACACCAGCTTCAAGTGTGAGGCCAGTGCACATGAACAACGACATATTAGCTGACTTAGTGTGTAGAGTTTAACAGCCAATTTAAATAACAGCAAAAGAGCCTGTTGAGGGCGTCATAACTCAGATCTGGGTTCAAACAGGATGTTCAGGCAGGACAAGTTGCTATGTATAATCCCAGCCCTTTGTGAGCAAATGAATGTTGCCAGGCCATAATATTCGGCAGTCTCAAACAAATCAATACATTTCTGTTTCAAACACTGAATAAATTCCAAGTAATAGAAGGCCCGTTGTTTTCAAATGATATAGGTTAATGAAATGTCATCATTGTTGGAGAAACCTTTTCTAAATCCTGGCTGGGTTTCCTTAAGAATGCTTTTTATCTCCACAGCTTTGCATTCAATACATTTGTAAACAAGTTGGCCCAGAAGTGCGATACCTCTAATTATTACAATCCCCAAGATCACCTTTCTTCTTATAGATCGCTACAATTAGAGCAATCATCTAATCTTCACGGATTACACCAGAGGATTTAAACTCAATCTAATTAAACAGTGAATCATATATTTATATATATATATATATATATATCTCATATATATAGGCAGAGAAATAAAGGCAGTGCTTATTATGTAGCCCAATATACTCGAGCAGCTTTTCCCATCTTCAGTTTTGAAATAACCTATATGATTAACGCACAAAAATCAAACATAAAAATACATGAGCGAAAATGGGGCTTTATTGATTATCTTTACCACAATACCTCAGCAGTTGCCAATAAAGCGTTGGGTTTTCCAACTTTATGTTTATTAAATCTGTTACATCTCTTTCTACGGGCTCTCGGTGCTTTACATATCTCATTGTTATACTCTTGTTGTCAGTTTGACTTTTCTGTATGAATTTTACATCCACCTACAAGCATGCAACTGGTGTCTAAGGCAAAGGGACAGTTTTTAGAGATGAAGTGCTGTGTAGTATAATGTCTGTATAACATCTGTGATGGTATTTTTGATGCCGTTTGTAATTTTTCTCTTCTGTAAGTTGAGGTAACAATGTTATCAATGTACTGGTAATACAAAATACATATTTTGAGAATAATTTCTGACTGTATCTAAAATATTTTCACATTAATTGTTAAATAAAGGCATGGTGAATAATACCTTAAATGCCCAGAAAACTATTAGCGATGGTTTCCCATATTTTTTCCCCCCAGTATTGGTTATTTCACATGATCGATAGTTGTCTGTGCTGTTTTGTCTAAGCTCTTCTGACTAGTTTGAAGTGGGTGGCGCTCCGCTGGTGAAACGGGATGTCAAGTTTTTCCATACATCAATCAGGATTTAGCAATAATTGAATCAAAATTGGAAGAAAGTCTTTGGGTTTTCACCTTTTTATGTTTTCAATTAAATCTGATCAAACACACGCAGTCCTGAAGAAGCACAATAGCTGTTTTTTCAATGTGCTAAATTCTTAACTCTAAATATGAATATTTACTGTTACGGAGACAGACTCAACATTTTAAAGTTTTTAGGGGCTTTAATATTAAATGGGTAGGTAGGTGGTTCTGTAGAAAAGGGGTTTTGCAAGGGAAGGCTGGAGCTGTGTGGTTTCTCTCATAAATTGAAAATTATTTTTCTAAAGAATGATGCAGCAGAGTGTAAGATGACAACAAGTTATATGAAAGATAGCTTGAGGTTACAAGTCCCCACATTTCCACAGAAACTCCTAAGCCTCTGCCAAAGAAACATCTCTCTCAACAAATCAATTTCGAGCACAAAGAACCCACACTCCCTATCAGACCTCCCAAAGGAAACCAACTCAGAGCAAGGCAATCTCTTTGGTTAAGTTCATTAGAGACAAAAAGCAAAGTTTTTCCGCCACTTTTTCTTTTGTTTTTTTCTAAGGGGAGCCTGGGAAAAAAACCCATTGTTATTGTTTATTAGCGCCATTGTCTTTTATCTCATCGGTGGTCATCTTCTTTGTGTGCGCTTTAATCTTGCTGTTTGAGTCAGGGCAATTATTCAAATAACTTAACTAATTACTCAGTGGTTGCTCAGTTTCAAGGATGATTAACGATAGATAGAGATCTGTGGAACATTAGAAAAAGTTTCACCCCTGTGACAGCTAGTAATTGGAACATTCACGGCGTGAGAGTGGCCACGCTTTGCTGAATTTAGCAGGGCAGAAGCCTCTTATTCACCTTTATGTATTTCCCTCTGCTTAAACAGTGGCCACCAGACATTAAATTCAAGGTTTCTGGAATAATTCCCACTTAATCACAATGAGAGAGAATCCATAATTCAGCTGTACTTTATTTAGTTTGCCTCTCTATTCTGTTTCGGTTTTGTTCATCACTTACTCTGTGCTCTGCTCAGTGCAAGGATTCATGGTGACACATGCTGTCAATAAAGCAGCGACCTTGTCCTCCTCCTTTAGCTAACACTCAGTTCTGCGGGAGGGGCTGGACTGGAAGATGTATGCACGTGATGAGGCACTGCTTTGTCACAAATGGCAACACCACTAGATACTGTACACAGATGAACTTGAACTTAACTTGGCACCATTGCTGCATTCAATAGCTTGAGGAAATCCGGTGTTGGACAGCTAGCATCCCTCTCCACAAAAAGCAGTAAGCTCAAGTAGCTTTCACTGTACAGTCTGATTATATAATCAGCCGGCTCCGATTCATTCGTTTCATACTATATTGTGGGCTGAGAGTTTATTTCTTTCATCTGTATTCACAGTGTGATTTTGCTTTGACATCGCTTGGTCGGAGCATTTCATTTCCTCACTGGTGTACATCCGGCAAACATGGGCTGTTATGTCACCAATCTCAGCTGGAACCTAACTCCTGCATATTTAGTTTTTAATATGGCAATTGCAATATTTATTCAGTTTTGATATCTTTGAAAAGGCAATATAAAAATGTTAAAGTGGCCCAGTTTTTGGCAGAATTGTATTTAAAAAATGCACGGTAAAAAAAGACAACTTTTAGGATTGGCCCATCCATAAGGCACCCAGGGTGGCACGGCACCCGCTGTGGGAACCACTGCTGTACATGCACGCTCTCGTGTTGTTGTTCTGGATTTAAATGTGGCCAACTTCCTATTCCTCCCCGTATTTCCTGTTACTTTTGTCGAGTGTAATGGGAAATATGGGGGATCCCAGTACAATAAGGAAATGTACACCAACGCGTACATGTAGGGTAATTCATGTCAGCTTGGCCATTGGGCAACAGGCCCTGGGCATCCCTCTCCCTTGAAGTTTTGAAGCTTCTCCATAATGCATGAGGAGTGCCGGAGGCTCCAGAGCGGTGTGGGCGATGTGGTGCTGAGCCAACGTCAGCATAACTAACCCAGGTGCTGACAGGCCTGCCCTGCTCCTGCTGCACCACTGTCCTAATCAGCCAGAGTACATCTTCCTTATGTGACCCTTATTTATATGTACATACTGTATGTCTTTACACATCTTTTCTGTAAACATGTTTGGGATCTGTGCATCCAATGCCAAGCTGGGTATAAAGAATCGCTACTGTCATAGTGACAACCGGTAAGAATAGGTATGTGAATTTGGTCGAGGTCAGACACACTTTCTATTTTTATCATCCTCTGATTGTCTGCAACCATAATGTTGCAGCACTGTACTGAACACTGTGGTAGTTCTGCTTTTACACCCCTAAAGCTTGCTCAAGAGCACTTCAGCAGGGCTAGCGTTTGCATCATCCCAGGGGCTTGTAACCAGGTTTATTTGGTTGAGGGACGGTCTCTCATGCCCACACTGCTCAGCTCAATTCAGCTCCATTGATCTCTCTGTCTGCCAGCTCCCTGCAGGCTAACATTTATCAGTTAATTGGGCTTGAAGCCGCTCTTCTTGGCGGGAGCGCATTCTGGCGACAACTCAATATGGCCCAAGCGACTGCCTACAATGTTGCAAGGTTCAAAAGAAAGGCCAGCCTCCTTCACCGACTCTTGCCTCATGTGCCTGGAGTAGAGTCCTTTTGATCTTATCCTGTGACCATAAAGAACACTGAGTTGTGACAGGAAAGTATGATTCTGTGCAAAGCCTTTTGAATCCATAGATACTCTCGATAGGCTTGCTTTGCAACTGAGCGTGGGCCCAGTTTAGACTGATCTCCTTTGTCTGGATGCTTGAATGAGCTTAAAAGGCCATTAAAAATCTCCTACAGTAAATGCATGTTCAGTGTATGTGAAGCTGTCTGGGATTCAAAACCTTTTCCCTCCTCCTTTTTGTGAATACCATTCAGATCAAATTCATTTTCCATCGCAAAAATAGAATCATTGTCACTGTTATTAGTCTGCTAGTGAAACAGTCACTGTGTCATGTTATTCATAACAAGCAGGCGAGTGTATGGTGTGTGTGTGTGTGTGTATGTGGGGGGGGGGGCTCAGTCACAGTGGCATGGTGACTGCATATAAATGCACCTAACATTTCAACCACGCTCTAATCGTGGCAACAGAAACGCAGGAGAAGCGTGGCCAATGCTAATCTACAAAAGGACACGGCTATCATTCCTAATATTGTTTTCTGCCGCTACAGAGCAAACCACATGAGATTCCATATCTTATACCCCTCACATTCGCCATGGCCACAACACTTTAGCTGCTGTTTAGAAAAAGGATTATTTACATCACTGAAAGTTGTCCTATCCCTTTGTAGCAGTATTGACCCTGACCACCACATTAATATGCTGTCAGTGTTTCCTCTTCATGAGAGATCATCAACAATTTCATAGCATCTGAAATTGTCAGTGCCTAGTGGTGAGAATCCATTTGTTGAATGGATTCATCCATGATTGATTTGTGGGTGGTGTGCACCACGTGGGGCCCCTCTGGTGCTCAGATTGTGTCAACAGCTATTGTTTGTTTTTTTTGTGGGGGGGGGGACAAATCCAAATTAAATCAATCAAATTGAATCAGCCTCATACCAATTGAATTGAGTCTTTCAGACAACAAGTCAGCCTGAAATGCTGGAAAAACCTCTGGTCAGTGCTTTACCTGCGACTCACCAATTTTTTTAAATACATTTTTTTTAGTTAATACATTTGTGTAATGTTACTCTTTTACACTACCAATTAATCCTGGTCCAATTGAATGGGGTTAACAGAGGTGAAAGTAGGTCGGCACGGTCTGGTACCCTGTACCACTAAAAGATTCAGTGGCGGTGCGCAGCTGCCTGCCAAAACCCACGCACAACAACCCGTCACGATCGCATTCCCAACAAGAAGACACATCTGCTCAGGCATCTTTACTTACTCACGGCACACAGTGCTTGGAAGGGTGTGTGCCCTTAGCAACAAGGCAACATTATAAACCTCCTCCAAACCTCCAAAGACATGAGATTGAGAGCATGCAACTGAGAGTAGTAGTAGTACAAAATCTACTACTAGTAGTAAGCTAATAGTTTACAGTGTGATCACTGTTACAGTGTTAGAATCAGAATCATAAATACTTTATTAATCCCCGAGGGGAACTCTTTGTAACAGCAGCTCCCTATCACGTCATTGCACACAAGAATGGAAGTACTAAGCAAGTCAAAAAGCAATAATATAATACACTACAATAATATAATACACTATACATTTGCCTATTAAGTCATTCTCCATAGAGAGCCAAAGTCTTGACATCACATCTGGGCTAGCCTCTGGTCCAGTAGCTGTGACTCAACACAATCACTCTTTCCACATTTCTTTCATCAGTCTTTCTACAAAAAATGAAACATGTTCCTGGGATTTACTGTCTATGACAAATTGGCATCTAAAACCTCTACACCTTTCAGTCCTCTGTCCTGCTGTTATTACAGAAATGTCTGAACTAACCATAACCCCTCAAGTTCGCTCAGAACAGAAATATTGAATAAACAACAATATTAGCTCGTTCTATAAACATATTAGAGTAGATTGAACTTTATTGTCATTACACATATACAAGGCAACAAAGTGCAGTTTAGGTCTAACCAGAAGTGCAATAAGCAAGTGCAGGATATTAAGGATGTGCATAAATGCAGGATAGAGCAATATTATGAAAATATTTAACAAGGGGTACTATGGACATTATATACAGATGGCATTACTATAACAAAAATATACTGATTGATATGTACAATAATACATTGAACTAGGCAGAACAGTAGTGCAATTAATATTAACAAATTTAAATTATGGACCGAAATAATTAACAGTGCAGTAGGAGAGTGCAAATGATGTATAGATAAATAGACCGGTAGTGCAAATGAGCATATGGTAAGTTATTTGTGTTATTACAAATGTCAATGGGATTTTGAAAAAGATTTTCTCACTTGTGGAACAAAACCCGGAAGTTGTGGTGAATGGCCGTGTTCAAGCTAAAGAGGGCTGTTAAGTGGCACTCAAGGCACGCTCTTTCATAATTCACCATTTTCCTTCTCATGGCTATTAAAACCTCTATTCATTGCAATATGATTTTTTTTATATATGACAGCTTGTTTCCATAGCATGAGAAAAACTAAATTACCATAAAGCATCTTAAAACCCTGTTGGACCTCTTCTTAAAGCATGCTGGGTAACTGAAGCGAATTTGCCTCGGATAGCCATAACGCAGCTCAAGTTACTGTAAATCACAATGCTTTTAATGTTTTTTAATGTCATAAAAAAAAAGATATGAGCAGCCTTTGCTTTATGGCAACATAAAATCTGATGATTCTGTCCGAGGCTAGAACAGCCATGCTGAGGGCTTTTGGTTTTTAGAGCCATCAGGCGAGGCTAATTCTCACACTCATCACTATGCACTGATGAATAACCAGATTTGACAGAACTAACAGCATTAAGACCTCAGAATACATGTGCAGTATGCGTGGGTGATGTTTTAATTTAGATTGTGTAGAGTGCATCTTCATATTAGCTATAGTATTTTCTGAGAACAATGAGCTTTCATGTTCTTGAAGCAATTTGCCTTGGAGATTGGCATTTAATTTAGAAATTAAAACATACCCTAGGTTTTTACTTTGTACACATGCTGTACTCATATGTGCTGTAGTTTCATTTCATTTCAAACCCTTATTTAAACTCTAAGAACCGTTGAGGTTATTATGTCCTATCATTTTCCATGCATCTACAGCAAATTACAATGGACTGAAATATAGTAATTCATTATAAATTTCATGCTTAATTATCATTTTTTATGCTTAAGGAAAACACAGTGATTAAATAGGCCACTTTAACATAAAAATTAGAATTTTCAGAAGCTTTTAAGATTTTATCAGACCCAGTGTTTCCAGGAGCCATGCACGCAGATGATTTGATTTGTCTGGCTGCTGGACCTCATCAAGGTTGTAGGGAGCTGAAAACTTAACTGGAGAAAAAGTGTGTGAAGCAGTGATAAAGATTTAGCCCGTTCTAGTGCTAATGCTAGTTCATAACACACTGACGTGGGGCTGCAACTAACAATTATTTTCATTATCAGATTAGTCTTATTTTCTCGAGTAGGGAGATTAAGGATTAAATCAATTGCATATATGAAAATATTCCAGAGCCGAAGCTGATGATGCTCAAAAGACAAAACTGCATTAGCAAATATCTAAAATTGAAACTGAAAAGATTCATGGGAATAACACCCGTAAGTGCTATTTGTGTAAAAACAGACATGGTGTTTATGCATGGGACCAACCATGAATCAGTTGGCATCAGCAGTAGTCGTTGCAGGGCCTCGACACGGCCGTTTCCCTGGAATGACTTTGATTTGTCCGCCTCAGCTGCGCGGATGTGTCACTTACAGGAATTGTAATCGCTTTAATAAGTTGCATGTGGGCTCAGGGAAGAATGAGCTACTATCAAGTCCTGTCTGTTGCATAGAGACCCCAGTTGTTCTGCTCCCAGGAAACATGCAGAGATTCATTCTGAGCGCTTTTACTTGGTCAAAAGAAAAGTGCATTACTAATTGTGTCAAATTCACCAGAAAATCTCCCCGACAGACCAAGGGGAAATGTTATGATTAGGCTTTGCAGACAGTGCTGCCATATCACCAGCGATTGTGTCTGTCTCCTCAGGTTTTGCTGGGGAAAAAACCCTTCACACTGATTGGTTAAAAGCCCAGCCCACCCATCTACACACACGCACACACACACACACACACACACACACGGCTGCTTTGCTGTATACAAACTGACACACAGGCTCTGATCCCCACGCAGTCTACCAGAATTTTCCAACACTTCCACTTTCTTAGGGATTGCAGGCGTGAAGCAAAAACATAAATCAATAACATATCTAGGCTGATCTGGGAGAGAGTTGTTGCAAACGGAGACCATTTTTAACCACAGAGCAAAGACAGCCTCGGCTGCTTTGCCTTCCAGTGACGAGAGGCTGCAGTGTTTGTCCTCCTCTGCGCACTTGCAAGATACTTTTGATCAGTCGAGCATAAGAACAGCCTCTGATCACTGCGCTCTAGTTGCTTTCTAGTGTACATTCATACGTGTTTGAATGTGTGTATTTGTTTTTCTGAAAGAGAAAATGTTGCCGGGCTTCAAATATTAAACTCGAGGAGTGGAGAAAACATGACCTGCCGCATTACCCAGCAACATTTCTTTCTCTTTCTATTTCTAGTTTATAGAATTTTTATTAGAAAACATGCAATTAATGTACTTAATAATTGGCTCAGTGCCTGCATTCAATAGTCTTATTTTTGCTTCTACTCATGTATATGAACCAACGTTGACAAATAAACCGTTTATTTTAAACCAATGGGGAAGAGGAGGATGAATATCTTCGAAAGAGTGAGCCAAATGACTGCGTGGTGTCCCAGGAGTTTGGATTAAGGTTTAAATCTATACCGAATGCACACAAGGACACACATGGTGGCTGAAAGCCACAAAGCTGGTGTAAATCCAGCACAGGTGAAATGCTGGCATAGCACCTGTTTCCATGTCTGCTGGGTGGTGTAGCTTTTCAAGGTGTCTGATTGATTTTTCTACTTGAGGCTAAAACCAATTACAGTTTCAGTTACAGTGAAGTTCTGTTTGGTTTAATTATGGAAGAAAGACTGGGATTTATCTAATTCAACATTTGATATAAAGAAGATCAAGTATATAAAGATCATGTTGTTGTTTGTCAGCCATAGTTTTTTGTTGTTTTTTTTAAAGCTGCGGGACTCAAATTTGAAAGTTCATTCTTGACCTTGAATATAGTGGTTTGGCAAAATAATAATTAAAATATTCAACGTTTCTCTATTAGCTGAAAAAAGGCTGTGCGACGGGGGGTGAAAGCTCAGGAAAAAGTTTGGATATACCCAGTCTATATGTAGTGTATCATTTTAATGTTCAATAGTTGTGCCAGGCGGCCCACGTAGACTGGATCATAATGTGAATAAGGAATATGTACAGTACATCAGTAATATTTGGCGTCGAGGCTCCGACCTCATCACTCCCCGCCAGGAAACATCCAGTCCAGCGCAGCAGGGAGGGGAGTGACGATAATAACTCTCCCTGGGGGAACACAGAGAAGCGTAGAAAATGCTATGAACAGCAGCGGCGGCAGTGATAGTATAGCTTTCACGTGAGCAGTGTGGCAGCAGGCATGGTTGCAAAAGAGAGAGCAGAGCGCTTGTGGCTTAAATACACCACCATGATTAAAAGTGTGTGTTCGAGATACAGTATGGTGCAGTGAAAATAATATTCCTTGTGAGTGACTCTACAAGAACGTAATGATGTGGCCACCAGCTCAGATTTAGTTTTGAAGTCGGCCAAGTTGCTTCATAGCGTAGCATTAAGGGACAACATAAAAGAGGAAGCTAAAACATAGTGTAACCGTAGTGGAGAAGAGCCATAAACGTAGACACTTCACCGAGTAATGTCAGTTACATAGCAATATCTATCTAAAGTGTGCTAACAAGCTAATGGTCATACGAGACCAAGTAAGGCTGTAATGCAGCAAAACCCCCGAATGTACTGCGTTGTGCAAGGGTGTGTTTTATGGCTAACGAATTCAGCGTTTCATTTGTAACAGGAAGAATGTGTTATTTCTTCATTTAAAAGACGCGTAGTCTCCCTTTAAAGTGGAAGATAATTGAAAAGGCAAAGATCATCTTCAGCAAGAATAAACAGGGTTTATAAGAAATCAAGTTTTGATTTAGAAGATAGTGATACTAATTTTGAGATCAAGGCTATTTTTAATATGACGAAATGTATTCAAACAGGAAAGTTTAATTAAAATGAACCACCTTTACAGTATTGTCATGGCCAAGAAAGCAGCAGCACTTAGAACATAAAAACATTTTAAAAACTCTAATAAAATAAAATGAAATGTAAATAAAATAATGAAATATAACCTCAAATAAATAATGTTAAATTGATAAAATAACAAGTTGCACAATCAATATAACTGTATAAGAAATATTACATCACATCTGCAATAAATATGTGACAAATACATCAAATGGATAAATAAAATAAACATGATGATAACAAGATATCCTAAATTACCAATCAAATAAGATCCAGATTGTTGTATTGAGAGCAATACTACATCTAAGCAAAATCAATTAAATAAAGTTACTATAATACCACTGGTGTACTGTAAGACAAATGATCTCTCTTTGAGTAATTATAGCTGTCAGGACTAATGGTAACTATCACAAAGTATGACATAATGATTTTTATAAAAAGCTATATGTAGATCAAACTGACTTAGAGGATTTACAGTAACAGCCTAGAACACAGTTTATTTTATGGTTTACCACTGCCACTCATTGTTCATTCAGTGTCCTTAGCAACAGACAGCAACAGTGAATGAAGAGTACAACTAAAGAAGCTCTATATCTCCTGGGTCACAGGTGACACTAACACAAACTACAGGTATTAATAACTTGCAAAGGAAGATGTTTTTAATGTGACGTGGATAGCAAATACTGTGGATTTAGGAGATTTCTACAGCAACAGAGTGCTGCTGTCCCCTGGGAGTAGATACTACAAGTCAGGGAGGATTGTCGGGGCATTAGTGAGGTATCAGTAGCCAAACACACTCCAGCGATGTCCCCTCCTCTCTTTATTTTACCGCTTGGTACCCAGTGGCAGTGCCTAGCCCCTCCTCTCTCATCTTTGCTCTCACTTCTCATTCATTCTTTCATTCCCTCCGTCACTCTGATTTCTCTTTCTGCCAGGATTAGCTATATAATATCTACCAGGGAGACTGGGCCAGTGGAATCCCAACCGCATCACACGGGCTTACTGTTGGAAAACAAGCATTAAGAGAGGGGGGGATTAAGGATGAAACCCTGCTAAAGAGCAATGTGTGCGTGTGTGTGAGTGCATGTTTGTGTTTGCAATTGTGCGAGACAGAATGAGACAAAACACAAGAGAGCTGCATGAATAGGTGGAGAGTGGCAAGGTAGGAAGCAGTGGGAGGGGAATTTTGAAGTGCTCCATTGTTGAGGAGTTTGAGTACCCCGGATGCCGAACCTCTGGTACAGCCTCTGATTCCCACACAGCCACGCACGAACACACCCAAGGATCGGGCGCAGAGACACCTGTAGGACCGAACCAGAAACAAAACGCGGAAAAATCAGTCTCATTTTTCCCTGTCTCCTCTCTTGACTGCACACCCTCCTCTCTTTTGTCATCCCCTCTTTGCCACAGACTTTTCACCCACACTCACCCACTCCTCTCTTCTCATTCTCTGTTACCCTCGCGACTCCCCTCCTTTCCTTTTCTTTGTCATAATAGCCTGCAGATGCTTTTCATTTCACAAGCAGGGTGTAGGTGGAAGCATTCTACCCAGAGCGCTGCTTCTGCGAAATCGGTGCCAACGCTCGTACGCACACATGCACAGTCTGAATTAAGCCAGCAGCCTCCTGTTTCCCTTTTTGTTTACTAGTTCAGGGCTTTTGTAGACTTCTCAAATATCGGTTGCACTGATGACATCCCAAGTAGCAACACAGTAAGATGAAGAAAAAAACCCAACCTACTAGGAGTTCTTTTGAGGAAAAAAGGCAACATATTGATTCAGAATTAGGATTTTCAAATCGAGGTGTCAATCTGCGCGGCTGAAAAGCTGTTTTTCCTGTCAGAAGATTTTTGTTTATGTGGCACCGTCATAAATTACTTGGTAGACAGAACAATACGGCGCACATTGCAGCACCCAAATCATCTGAATGAGTCAGTCCATTTAAAACAACCACAATGAAGGCTTTGTCAATGGTACTGCACAACTATCCTAGTCAGTGTACAGTGCAATTACATCTCCTAATGGTCTGTCTACAAACAAATGATTAGCTCTCAATGGTGATACAGTGTCTGTTCTTTCACTGTTCAACCTTGGAAGACAATTGGGGGCAGGCCGACTCTCTCCTTTGTCTCCCAGTCAAGAAAATATAGCAGTGTAGTAATCGTGGTCATCTAACTGATGACTGTGCTGAATGACCTTGAGGTGACAGCTGGCTGTAATCAGTTGATACCTTAAAATAGAGTTTTTGTTCAGATTATTTCCCCACAGATAACATGCAGAGAAAACATAAATAAGCCAATTGACCATGACATGTTAACTCTTTTCAGTTTGATACAGTTTGTGATTGGAATCATTGTTCGATAGGATAGCGATTCAAGTAATAGATCTGTGCAGCCGGGGACATTAGCACCAGAACAAAGAGAAATCCTTTAGATTTTCAGGAAATTTACCCCATTTTTGTATTTACACACAGTAATCAGTGGCAGGGTCCCAGCGCTGGTTTCAGATTGCCTACCTGAGCATGAGTGATCCATAAGAAAATGATGCTTGCACTGTCATAGTTAATAAAGTATGTAAATTGGGAAGGAAATGTTTTCAGGATTTTTACATTCTTTATGAAAACAGGGCTTTTATCACGTGACCGAAATTCCATACTCTGGTCTTAAAGACTTAAAGGATAAGGCTAGTGATAGTCTATGTTTTCCTTATTGTCAACAAATCCCATGAAAAGACAAGAACCAACAATGCTTTAGTCTGTTTCTCAGTACTTTGTGACTTCCCTAGCCTGTTTGTGGCTCTCAGCCCTAAGCCCATTTGTTCCTATTGACATAAACCTATAAAAACATATCAAAAATAAATTGCATATATGGACAACATTGGCAGTCTATGGCACAGAAGAATAAGCTATATCAGCCTTTGGCAACACACACAATACTTGTTAGTAGGATCAATTAATTGTTGGTTTTGGTCTTTTCATGGGATTTGTTGACAATAAGGAAAAGATGGAATATATTATTGCTGAGGCTGTTTCCATCTGTACAGAATTGGGTTCAGCTGGGTTTACTGTGACGGAGCCTTGCACTCTGTAGTATTCAAACCAAGAAAAAGAGAAAAGATTATTGTGAATGTAATTTTTATGTATTACATATTAAACCACAACTGAAAATACAATTTTGAATGGGATTAGTTTGGATATTAATTTACGCTCAGAGACAAAATAGCAGTAATATCATCATTTATATTGCAGATACAAAAGACTTTCAAACCTAAGATACATTGTGATTTTGATGCACAATATATCAGTATGACTGTGACTATAGTACTACAGTAATACACAGTATATTAAACACTTGTAACCTTGAATTAGGACTCACGTAAACAATGTCGATAAGCCTTAATATATAAAACATTAATGATCAATCCAAGTTACACGAATAAAGCTCATTTACATCAATGGATGACTTATCACTATGATAGCTATCCTACTTATCACTTTTTCAGGAGGAAGGAAAATTAGTCATTAATCACAGAAATCACAGAAATACACTGATGACAATAAACTTGATTAATATCAGTTTTTAAGTTAAAGAAAACTGCATAAAGTTTCAGATAAGATGCTGAAATCCTGCACGTTCTTTGAAGCAAACATCCAATAAGACGCTGGGTTATAAGCTAAAAAGGTCAAGTTTCTTGAAGCTTGAAATGTTCTACACTCTAGGAAATGGAGGTCATGCAGTCTGATCTACTGTATGAAGATAATCTGAAAGCCCTACACTCTGCTTTAGTAATGATACCTGTGTCAAACTGTTGAATGCCAAGAGTTTTGTCCATCCCCATGTTTGCTGATTGACAATCGTTTGGTGCTCTGTAGAAACAGCTGCAGGACACACGTTTAGAAAATTAAAAAAAATAAAGAAGAGGAACACCGAAAGACTGAGCTCTCACAATCAGCAGCACATCCAAAGAACAATCGAAGCACAAAAATACCCTGAGAAATAAAGATATGTAACCTCAAAATCCCACAGTATGAGGACGCCCACCTGGA
Organism: Coreoperca whiteheadi; assembly: GCA_011952105.1. Lineage (NCBI taxonomy): Eukaryota > Metazoa > Chordata > Actinopteri > Centrarchiformes > Sinipercidae > Coreoperca > Coreoperca whiteheadi. Next base: position 6,757,830 of record CM022483.1, read on the forward strand.
GCTGGAGAATGCAGAGGGCAGTTTTCACTTATTCTCCAAGGATTCAGTTCTCTTCCCCAAGCTACACTCAAATGACTCAATGGATGAGAGGAAGGACACCTGGAGCACCAGGCGGTCCGATCGATACCCAGCAGGCTTTTGCAATACAAGGGTCATGGTGTTGATTGGTAGAAAGCCCAAAATATCTTTGAGCTTGTCACAGAATCTGCGCCCCCGTCATTGACACAGCACTTGGCTAGATTGGCACAACATCAACAAATACGGACGCCAGAATGGAGCTATATTGGATTTTCAGCTCCTCAGTCTTTTGAGTTTTAACCATTTTACTTTCTGATTTTAAGTTGACATCCTCTGCTGTAGTTGGTATTGTGCTTGTTTAAATTGCTGTGAAATTGTTATGTGTTTTTGTGTCTCCTGCAGAGTGCAAAATACATACTTCTGTTACGTTCCTTTGTAAACCTTCTGTGGTGTACAGCATAAAGGTTGATGCACTTCTCAGGATGGAAGGGTCCCAGGATCCATGTGTGAACTTGTAACATGAAAAGGCTGCACCGCTCTTCGTAATCTCTGCGTGGTTTTGAAACTGATGTAGAATTCAATGGATCATTATTTAAATGTGATACCTAAAGCTACTCTAATCAATATTTGTATATATACAATGGATTAAATGACTCCAGTAGTGTTATAGCCACAGAGAATTATCACCCAACTCTGCCGATTCCATCAGTTCTATGGTTTCAGCAGCAGCAGACAGCTGTTTCTGCTGAAAACCACTGTACACTACATACCCAGTGCCAAACGGGAGACAAAGTTAGCAGCTAGCTGGTGAACATAGTGGAGCTTTTGGACGCTAAAAAGACAAGATATTTTTCTCAGGATTCGGTGGAGAGCAAAACCGAACAAAAAGGAGAGTGAATATTGGACTTTCATTCATCAAGTGGCCTGAAACATGACTTCAAATAAGTGCTAAAGCTGCTACAGGCAAGTGTCACGTTTAATATGATTTTCTGTGTCATTAATTAAAGCCTGGGACCACCAACGCTAGACAATCCAAATAAAATCGCAACAAAAATCCACAGTCTAGCTATGCCAGTGGTTCCCGTGAAAGTAAAATATAGTCACAGCCATTTGGCAAAGGTAGAATATGAGTTGCAAACAGTACAACCAAAGAGTGTAGTTTCGTTTTGCAGATTTTTTTGAGAGACCTGAAGACGTGAAACTATCCAGTATAAACAAGCAAAAAATTACAAAAGTCAGATGATGAATGAGATGAGCAGACTTTGTGTGGCAGAAATAGATTTTTCTTTCTTATTTCTTATTCATCATCTCACAAATATATTATATTTATCTAGTGACCCTTTAGGGGGAATTCCTTCCTACGCATTCATTCAGCAAATGAACAAATGCAGCAGCCCCATGCATGACTCGTGGTTTTATCGTGAGCCAGTAAGACATAACATTGCTAAATAGCCCTTCCACGATGAAGACATCCCACCTAGCTGTTTATGAAGCAGTCATGAGTAAACCATCCTTAACTAGGGATGCCCTCCATCCATCCTGTGGTCCTTAACACATTAAATAAATCCCCTGTCCATCTCCGATGACAAGATAAATACCATCTACCTATGAACCTGACAGAGAAACCTGTCCACCCCAGAGGAGCAAGCATTCACTTCCCTCAAGGGGGGAGATAAGGATAAGTGATGGTTTGTGAACCAACACAAGCTCTTAAAGATAGAGTGAAGCTTATGGGAAATAAGCTTTGGACTTTATAAGGGGATTTTTGTCCCCAGATGAAGGGCAGTTATCATTACAAGTGTTTATGATAGCTGCTGATAAAGCTGTGCTTAGCTGAGTTTGCTGGGGGATTATTTCGCATTTATCTGCACAAATTATTTTTTAATTTATCAGGACAAACACCCAGTGCTGAAATATGGCAAAAGCAGAAGGGGCTAAAGAAGAATATCCACCCTTAAATAAGTAAAAAGCTACTGACAATTGCATTTTTGTGGCTTGGTGGTGCATTCTATTTTTATACCTGGCCAAACAGAGATGTTGTCATTTCAGATACCTCCAGCAAATCTACAGTGGAGTTTGATAGCAGTCAGCTTTCTTAAATAACAGCGGCATTCAGCATGGTGTCAGCAACATCTTTTTTTTCTAGTCTAGACTGTATGTGGAAAAATCCCCCTCCAGCCTCAGTAGACCAGAACGCAATGCTGCGGACGTGATTTGTTTTGGACGAGGGAGGCAACACTTGCTTTGTTTCATCTGCAAAGAAGCTTTCTCGCTATGGTGTTATCTCTTGCTACAGCTCTGTTCGGCTATATGCAACAATTTCAGGCATGTTATCTGGCGGTATTGAAAGGCATTCTGGGAAATGTAACAAATTCAAGTAGAAGTAGATTCACTTCTGGGATGAATCGATCATTGAAAATTGATAATTTAATATAGAAGAAGTATATAAGGGTGGACTTCTAAGATGTACCATAGTAACAGATTTACAAGGACACTGATCCTTTCTTGCTCGGTCTCCCTACAGTGCGTTTTTTTTTTTCAAACGTTCACACCCCTGCCTTTTTAAAACCACCACATACAGTAAATATATTTTCTCAATGATATGTCTTTGTGCTTTAGCGGAAAGAATGCCAGACATTTATTAAAAGAAGCACTGCCATTTCAGTGCTCAAATTCTGCCTGATTTCGCGTCTCACCAGGACACCAAGTATTCATTTGAGCTTGCAGATGTGAGATCAATATTGCTTCTTTTTATGAATTCAAGTTTCATACTTGGCAGTTAAAAATCCAGCTAACACCCCTTGATGAGAGAAAAGTGTCGTTTTCAATCAGGATTGGATAGTGGCACAACACCTGTTCAAAATCTCCCCAAACTGTAATGAAGTGCAATTAAGCGTGTCAAATATGGGAGGAGTAACGCAACACACTAACAGCAGATGTGAAAAGGATGTTAGGATGACTCATGTGGGGACGCTCTGCGTTAGCGTCGGAGCAGATTGGGTGAAGGGCTGGTCAACTGTAAACGTTTCATGGTCGTGGCGTGGTTTTCATTAGCTACTAAAGCAGATGTGACGGTCACCAGCAGCAGTCGATGAAGGCAGCGGATTACTGGGGCAAGACTTATAGTTAGATGTGAAGCCATCGTGACGGGGTTGTATACAAACACAGACCCCATTAGTTAAAAAATGACCCCTATATATAAACGCACACATAGATCTTGATGCATACTCTGTTAAAGGCCCCTTCATGACCCCAGTGCACTTTGACCTACAGAGGGAAGCATGTTTCAGCCATAATAGGAACATTATTTGTAAAAAAAGACACTTTCTTTTACATGCTTTGTTTTTGTTTCCAAGGTCAAGAATGAACGATCACACGATCACATCACGTCACTGTCCTGTGAGAACCATATATCTCATAAACGTCAAGTTTTCATTAGTGAAGAAAGACGGTGAAGCTGTATTTGTCATGTTGGCGTTTTTTCAGACGAATGAACATTTGATACAGTGATTCCATCATCATGCAGTGGCAGCAACAGTGCCAGAGGACAGTAAAACACAAATATCACTGCACACATTCAATATTTAGTGTTTTACAGACTGTGCATTCAAGCAAAGTGGCACGAAGCAGTTGTTCTCAATCTTTACTAGATTTATCTGAAAGATTTTAGTCAATGAATCGTTTAGTTGATCGACCGAAAATTAATTACCAACAATTCTAACAATCTTAGTTGTTTTAAGTCACTCATCGAGCAAAATTGCCAAACATTTGCTGGTTCAAACCTCTCAAAAGTGAGGATTTGCTGCTTTTTTACATCATTGTAAATTAAATGTACTTGGGTTTTGGATGGTTGGTCGTGCAAAAAAAACCTGTTTGAAGATGTCACCTTGGCCTCTGGGAAATCGTGGTGCCCATCATAATCTTCACTATTTTCTGACATTTCATAGGCAAAATGATCAGTCAATTCAAAAAATGTGATTGTGGTTGGAAAAGATTTCTGTGCCTGTGAGGCCAATTTGACCTTGTTGTCAGGGCACGTTGACGCAGCAAGAAGTTGGGCACAGAGGAAGCAGTTCTGTAGGCAGGTGTAGGCAGGATGCCAGGACAGAGCTTCTTAGATATTCACAGCTCGTGAGGAGAGGCTGACGCTGAGAGAATGATGGGATGGGAAGAGAAATGGGGGGAAAAGGAAGAAGATGGGCAAGGAAATGACGACAGGAGGACAGGCGGAGAGGAGGCACGGGAAGATGGAGATCTGCTGTAGTTTGGTTTGACAGCATCACTGCCTGTGGTGGAAAGGGGGAAGGGAAGCTGGGGGAAGGAGGGGGAGGAATGGTGTTCACTGACCTGTTTCTAATATTATCTCTACCTTTCCCCTGCTTTCGCTCTTGTTTGTCCCTCACGTCTCTTGTTTAATTTCCTCTCCTTATTGTCAGCTATTTGCTCCTGTTTGCTTTCTGTCATCGTCTGTCTTTAATTTTCCTCCGTTTTGTTTGTGCGCCATTCCTGGGTTTGTTGTCTTGTCATTCTCCAGCATGTGGCAATTCATTTTTTACAGCCTCTCTCTTTCTTTCACTCCCTCCTATCATTCTCTCCATCTCCTGCTCCAGCCCCACTTTATTGCTACAGAGCAATGCTCCACCACACACCAGGGGCTAGTTGTCCTTTACATACAGTGCTCTTGGGCCATGGACGTGCCTCGCTCCCAGTCTCCTTTAACCTTGAAATACCTGTTAGCATTGTAAAGTTATCATGCCATCCCACTGTGACAGGATAAATGACCTAATATGTAAAACTCTCTTTAAGATGACATCATGTTAAGCTATTAAAAATCCAAAATTGCCAGATGAAAACTAGGAGTGGGTCCAATCATGTAATGCACTGCCTCTCCATGTTGGATCCCCTCCCGTGTGTCCTGCCTTACTCCACATTCAGAGATCTGATGTGAATATCTGTGTAAACATTGCAAGGAAAGCAGCTATTTTAGATTCAGTAAAAAGAGGACGGGAGGTGAAAGAGGGCTCATTAGCCATGATTCAGTGACATCTCTGACATTTTGAAAATGTATTTTTCTTCACTTGGCTCTTGTCATGATGTCAGGATAAAAGTATATATCTGATGTCAAATGGGAAATGGCATGTTAGCATTTTTAGCATTCACTTTTTATCCAGTGGGTGATACTAGAGCCCAGCAAAGCAAAGGGGAGCTTTTGTTCTTTAGTCTGGAACAGTGCGAGCCAGCAGTCACCAAAGGTCTAATGTAGAAACTTCCTCCCCCATAACGTGGGTGTGACCTGATGGAAGAAATACAACATTGTAAAATATAGTAGTAAATGCTGTAAAGCGTCCAGGTGTTGCTTTAATTTTGCCCAGGAAGCTGGAAGTGAAAGCAAGCAGCAGTGGGTGATGGGAAGTTTTAAACAGGGACCAATTCAAGGGGTCGGTGCCAAATAAACATAGACAGATGGCAGCAAGGAGCAAAATGAGGTGAGACAGCACTGATAGAGAATGTTTTGCGTGTGTGTGTGTTTGTGTGTATTCGCCTGCAGCTCTCTCATTAAGGACATCTCTTTTTCCAACACCAACCCCTACTGTGGTTGGATGCACACACAGGCGGAGAAACTACCCGAACCTGATAGATGCTGGTTGGCTAATTCTGCCATATTAGCTATCAATGCCTCAGATCTCCCCCTTGCGTCGTTTTATTTCAAGTTACAGAGCTAGGAAACTAATTAATGGCCTCTATGTCTCCTCTTCAGAGGCCATTAGATTCACAGCTTATTACTATTCAAGCTGGCCCGTTCTCTGAAATACAACCTCCATTATGACTTTATGCTTTCACGATAATCAAAATATGCTCTAATTATGAGTCTATGGTTTTGAAATATCTATAAGCTTACACAGCAGCAGCAACGCCTCAGTATGCATGCAGTCACACAAGCAAACTCTTTTCTGCATACTGATGCGCAGGCCTGTGGGCTCACCCGCCTCACAGACGCACAACGTCGCTGTTTATCAAAACACACATGCACACAAAACCCCATTGAGGGGACATGGGGTATGTTGCTGTGGAAGATTTGAATTGGGGTCAGACCTGTGGACGGTTTCTTAAACAGCTGCAGCAAGCTGGTAGAGTAAAAAAAAAAAATAAAACAGCAAATGTCAATAAATCCATCAAACTAAATGCCAGGCCCATGCTAAGGAAATGTCATTGGCAGTTTATAATGGGAGCGCTATCCAGGGGAGTGAAGCTGCAGCACGTGCTGCCTGCCTAAAGAGGCGCAGAGCATGCAGAGACACGGGTGAGGTGGAAACTGGCTAAGAGGTGGCAGTTCAGGAGGGGAGTGCCGCTGCTGGAGATGGTGGAGCCTACAGACAGGGGACGGATTAAATGAAACACCTGGATGAAGAAACATAACCAATGTAGAGGCTTCCATAGGTGTACTGCAGGATACATTAAGCAATTAACATCCTGTTACTCTTGTCAAGCTAGGTGGCAGATTTACCACTCAAAATCCATGGTCATTGTTGTACTACGTCCTTGACTTCAGTCAAAAGTAGACAAAAGCAGCTTGTCATTAATAGTTGGAAACTGTTGATTTTACCGTTGTAATGACAATCACTGGCATTTTAAATCAGCAGTAGCTAGCCAGCTAAATACCATTAAGTCCGTAAATTGGTGGGAAACTGTGTCCGGCTGAATTTTCAGACAATATGTTTCACTTTCGCATTAGAAAAAGCTGTGAGGATGAGGACGAAACAACGTGTTGGGCAGTCATCTTGGTTAGACTTCCCCAAATCAGCGCATGTGGCGGCTGCGGCCTGCAGGCAAGCCCCTTCAAACTCCGCTACATTTTTGCTTTTATCTGGCTTATTGCTGATACACACATTACCTATTCATTGGAAGAGGAAGCTGGGATTTGAATTAAAGAGCAGCGGACCTTGAGACGATCCACCCAGAAATATCGGTCGGACCAGACACCACAGCAGGTGCTGTGTGAGGAAGAGCCGGGACAGGAGCCAAGCTGAAGGAGTCAAGGCTGCTCCTGGCTAATGTCCGATCTGGACGAAATCAGACTCAGCGTGGCCAAGCAACAGGAAATCTGAGACTGTTGTGCCCACACCTTCGCAGAGACCTGCTCTACCGACATCCCGGATGAAGCACTCAACGGGCAGACCGAGAAGGAGCCCAAGACTCCCAAGGGGAGGCGGACTTTGTCTTTACATCGATGGTGCTTGGTGCTCAAGCGCATGCAAAGTGGTTGGACACTGTTTCCAGATGTCGAACATTTTATGTGACGATAATAACCATATTATCTTCACTATCTTGTTGCCGCTGTATTGCATTCCCCCAGACGCAATTAAAAACAAATGCGCTGAATTATTTCCAGGGAGTATACGTGTAGGCCTATGTATATACAGTATGTAAAGAACTGTAAGATATATATATTGTACAGTGTGCAGCATGAAGGGACTACTAACTTAATTTTGTTGTACAACCTTGTACACTGTTGGATGTGGTTCATGTATCGCGTTGTCTCTTTCACACTTCACACCCCTTTGTTTGCAACTAACACCTTCCTTTCCTGCCCTCTGCAATTTTATCGGGTGTCACGCTGCCCAAGCCCCTGAACAACACAACAGCTAACTGCTATCTCATTAGCTGGTATTAGCTATCGTGTAGAGAAACAAAAATGGGTAACACCACCCTCCCCCACACACGTAGACACACTTGTTTTTCTCCCTATAGTAGTTTAGTCAGCAGTGAGCAATTTCACTCAGCCTCTCCTGGACGTATCGAACAGTGACAGGGAGGCTATAAGGAGCGAAATGTTTGTGTGTGTGTGCAACGTTCAGTGTAAGTCATTGCACTAAATAAGTGTGTGCGCGCCTCCCTCCACCTGCATCGGTGTCCTCTTTCACACGATGCAAACTGGCATCTAGCAGGTAGCAACATTAATATTCAAAGTGTGGGTGTGTGTGCGTAGGCGTGTGGACCTCTGGCTTATGTGCGTGTGTGTAGCTAGTACCAGGGAATGAATCCTTCGCTGAGTCGCTCAAGTCCTGCTCCATCACTGTCTTTGATGTCTATGCAGGTTGTCACAGCAGCCACATTGTTCACTGTGAATGTGGATAAATGTTTACAGCAAATGCCAGGCCACATTAGCATGGCGTGTGTGTGAGTGTGTTTTGTATGTGTGTGTGTGTGTGTGTGTGTGTGTGCATGTGAACAAGAGAGGGAGATATAAGGATCATAACTACCATGACTCTGGGCATGTACAGTACATTAAAAACCCCAAACTCTTCAGGAATTGAGGTCATGTAGAGTGCTGAAAATGATACAGTGGAATATCAGGCCTTAAAGCCGCTTTGAAGTTATGAAACATTCATATGCGCGCATTGAGCCAGCAGCTAGGCTACACAACTGAGTTGGTTAGCAGAGCTTGCATGTATCATCTATGACACTTAGGGGATTACGCACAAATAGACTGCTGAAGCATGTCAACATCACCGCGTGGAGTTTTTCATGGGCTTTAGTGAACAAGTTGGTTTGTAATTTGGATGAACAGTGTTGGGATGGAGTCTTTCATTGGGGATATATTTTTTAAATAATGGAGGATTCTGACATTCTGATATTTGCACTAACCGACATGAATTTCACAAAACAGTTTTTGATCCTTAAAGGAGTAGTTTGACGTCACTAAGCTAACTGGCTGTAGTGTATATTTAGCTCAGCTACCTTAGCTTAGCTTTGAGAGAGTGCAAGATGAGATTTTAAATTTTTTTTGGAGGTCTATTTTGTAGATCATCTTATTTTACTAATATTCATCCGGATAAATATATTTCTTTAAGTGTTTATGTATATTCTATTCCTTATTTTAGATTGGAACAATCAATTTGCGCATTAGCTGCAGTGTTAGCAATCGTTTAGCTTGCCTGAGTGATAAGCGTCATAGTAAGTTCGTTTGTTGTCGTAGTTCTGGTGTCGAAATGCTGAAGCGGGGATTCAAGGGGACCAAGTTGCATGGTAGAAGTTGTCCAATGTTATGCTGGTGGAAACTGATTTGTAGACTGCGGATTTTTGTTTGGCCAGGGCTCAATGAGCTAAGTGTGCTCAGACGACACCTTTGACTTCCTCCTGCTACAAGCTAGCTTTAGTGACTCGATCACATTACATTAGCTTAGCATGAAGATCTTGCACACGAGGACACAGCTGGCCTGGCTCCAACCGAAAATATGGTTATTAGTGAAAATTAGAGGTGCTATGCGTGTGCGTATACAATCTTTATTACCTAACTCTTAGCAAGAAAGTGAAAAAGCAAAATTCCCAAAATGTCAAACAATTTCTTTAATGTCCAGCCTTGAAGATTATCGGTTTGTTACAGACTCTGACCATAAGTGTTTTTTTTCTGTCGCAAAGCCACCAAATAAACCAGTTAAGGCTGAGGGAAGGGAGAGCCTATTATAAATCAATTCTTGATGGGAAGAAAGTGGAAGCTGATAAGGTCATCCCAGCCAGATGTTCTCCATGTGGCTTTCCAGGGCTGCTTTCTAACACTCAATGATTAGCAGAAAGTGTCAGCATGGTTGTTCTGACAGAGTGCAACCAGCTGACACCCCACTGTGCATGTTGAGTGCCTGTAGTTCTTGCTAAACCTACTCATCTCCAGGGCAATCTATCTTAGATATATCTTAAATAAAGGCTCTTTGGTGAAATCGTACCCTGATTATGTCTTGAAGAGACCAGTCAGAGTTTGGCTTTTGTTTGAAACAACAACAAGCCGACTTAAAATGTCTCAGGGGTTCAGCGTCACTTTGACACCAGGATCTGTGGACTGTGTATTGCAGAACGGGAGCCAGATAGAAGAGCAGCACAGTCAAAGGATTAGCATTAGAGCTAGTGGCTGAAGCGGTGCCCAAAGGTCAGATTAACAGAATGTAAAGCTTGCACCCCTTACACCGCACTTTGAAGTAGGGCTTACATCCCCGGCTTTATCCTGTCAGAAAGTGGAGTCAATGGTGAAAGGAAGCATCATTTCATTTTTTTATTATTTTTTTTTTAATAACTGACATGTGGGTTTGCTTGGGGTAACGAGCATTGAAGGATCACAGCAGTAAGCAGAAGCTGGCGGTGTCTCGGTCGGGACTGCAGCTGTCACTGACAGTAAGTGAGTGTCAGCTGAGGAAAGTTATTCATTATCTGCTTGTTCCTTTGTTCTGTGTGTTCAACTGATAATTCATTGCAGTACACCTTTTAAACCCCCTATAAATACTCATACTGTACTTTTATAGGTCCTCCTGAACCTTCAAGCCCATATACGCAATAGCAGCACCATTGTCTCACGTTTATTTTATAGGCTGTACTTCTAACAGGGATGGAAACTGAGAAGCAGGTCTGACAAATGTATTCCATTTTGTATCCTGAACAGTACTTCTCAATTTAAATTTGGTCTTTTTTTCCTTCGTCAATAGTAGGATTTCAATGGAATAATCTTACGTTAGCATTGACATGGAAAGACAACTGTTGTTGATAATTGCCTGTGCTTTGTCTTATGGGTTTATATTATTCATTTGTTCAACCATGGCCCCTTACAATATATTTATTGGAATGACTAAATGAATACAGACAACAGGAAATGGAATAGTCGTGGAATTGTTGATGTTTGAATTTCCATTTCCCTGAGCACTTTCTAAGGACTTCTTGTGCATGCTGGCTAAAACGTTGAGTTTTAAAGTTAATTCTTTGACCTTGGAAACAGCAGTTGACAGAACAATCACCACCACAAGTTCCATTCGGTAGCAGCATGATCTTCCTCTGAAGGATGAGTACTGTCTGCCCAGTTGTTATCAAATTGTCAATTTATAATCCAACATGGATGAGGAGTCCTTAAAGTAGTTTTTGAACAAATGTCATCTGCTTGGGATGATCCCTTGAACTTATTGGTTCTTTTCAACTAGTTGATGATGTCAGTGTTTGCAGATTGTCACCAGGTATGTAAATTTAAGGTTATATCTGACACTTGTGTTAAACTGTGTCAGAATGTGGTCAAACAACTGTGAGACAATAAAACCCCTGAATCTCAAATTTATATTCTGATTCTAGTCGGGGAAATGATTACTTCATATATATAGTTTAACTGGTTAAACTCCACTAAACAGAAATGTTAGTCCATTGTGGTTTAAAGACACACTGATAATGTTAATGTACGTATAAAAATAATTCCCCATTTGGACGTTTAAGAAGCTGCTGCCTCTAAATTTGAATAATTTTGACGGAATAGGAGAATTTGAGCAAAGACGTCTGCAGCAGCAGCAGAGCAAAGCTAAGTGAGATGAGAAGAGGAGACAGGAGAGCAGGAAGATCCTCTCTTAATAAGGCTGATTTATTATGTGCATAATTTTACACATAACCATATTGAGCTCAAGTCATGCACACAGCTATATAGCTCTGATTGTATATGTGGAGGGAAATATGTGTGGTCCATAATATGTCTTGTATTTCTAGTTTGGCAGTGTGGATATTGGTCTACTGTAGTCGTCAAAGTGTTTTTGCATCAGTTTCGCCAGACCTTTCACTTTTTATACTAACATTTTAACCATTATCCTGCTTGGAAATTGATGTAATTTATATTCTGACTCTGGAAAGTGTAAGTTAAATTGCCTAAACTAATGTCGTGGACACAAAAATGATCCTTTCTTCCTCTCTTGCATGATCATTTCTCCTTTTCTCATGCTGATGCCATCAATTTCACTTCCAATCCTGTTTTGATCCCGCATAATGCCCTCCCATGTTAACAATGACCCAAAATGTGATAGTAACACGTTGAAATGCTATCTTTAATGTAGCGCCAGATCGTGAAAACATGCCGATGTTAAACTGATTTCCTGGATTTATGTTGAGGAGATAATCAGACATCATGACCCTGCACTGAGACAGCTGTGGCATATAAAACGGCTGTAATGGCGCAGATATAAATTCCTCCTGACTCTCGTGCGACCCCAAGGCTTGGTTTTCCCGTCCCGATTCCGACCCAGATGACACAATGTAATAACGTCCGTCCCGATCGGTCTCAGCCTGTACTTTGAGGTTATTAGAAAGTAATGTGTGTTGAATTTGTCCCATGATTGATGTCGTTCAGAGAACACTTAAGTACAGCTCAATGAAATGATGGTGAGGACAATGAAAAAGAGCCACGACACGAGGCCTCAGTGGGATAATTCTGAGGAAATGTCGATTTGAAACTGGCAAATTCTTAGTTCCTACAGCAAACGTTTTTGGGAATTCATGTCATATCAAAAGACTAACAATCAAATCAGACTGACATTTCCTTTTTTATTTGGGATGTTATGGATGTCTTTAGGTACTCAGAGTGAAAATGTAGTCAAGCAGAATCACATGAATCACCGTATGTGGGACTTTTCCATCAGTATTTCATAAAATGTATTAAAGCAGTAAACAGGAGAATAAGGAGGCTCTAATTTGTACGAGGAGACAAAAGTTGGACCCGTGCCAGTGAATTTGAAACGGACCCTGCAGACGACTAATGTAATATTTGTCTGAACTGTCTGAACATTCACGTGAACTTTGTTTTACTGTAGTGGTGTGAGCTCCACACCGGAGAGTGATGCCAGATCTCCGTGAAATTACCCGGCTTACTGTTTCCACTCTCATATTTTCATTCACAGTCTGCATCAATGATGCATTTACATTTTGTCAGCAGATGGCAAACTGGATTTTCTATGTTTTTCAATGGAGAGAAATGTGACATCGGCTCCTGTCTGTAAAGTAACAGTTGAAGTTACTTTACTGATGACATGCTCACAAGGAAATAACACCGTTCCTTTCAAAATGGGCATCCCAGTTGTTTAGGGGTTGGCAGAGGAGATTGACCATATGCAATGTCTCTGGTTCAAGTCTCTCCCCTCATTTCCTGTCACCAGAATAGTTAAATATTGCCGTCTAACTTAGTTGGAGGAAACGCTATATGATGATTTATTGAAGCAACATGGATGCTGAACATTTCATCCATTTCTTGGAGGCAAAATAAAGCACAAAGTACCTCCACACAGACATATACAGTGTTACCCAGTCGGAGAGCTATCAGCTCTGAGCTGAACTTCTAAACCCCCCCATTTTCTTTCTCTAAGAATAATATTCTACACAACCATTGGTATGTTAATGTTAACCATCACCATGTACCATTGCTGCAGACACAACATTCTTTCCTCCTGTAAACACGCAAATGTCGAACAAGACTTAATCTCGTGCTAATGTCTTCACCTTTATTGTTGTATTAAAATTGTTGTAAAATTGGGTTTTGCACATTTGGCATAGCCTCTTTGCCCATTTGAATGATGCAGCAACATCCCCTCATTTGGAAAACAAGAAAACAGGGACATTTGTTCGCCATGAAGCCTCCAAAATGTGGTTTATCTTTTACTAATGAGCTTTTCATTCTCTTTTTGCCCTCCATGCCTTCTGTGTGACCAATGGGATCTGTACACATCTTCTGGTATGTCTTCTGTTGTCCAATGGTCATGCTCCATTTCTGCTGACATCATTAGGTAAGACGAACAAACCTGAGACGCTACTAAGCATTAAATAACTATGCTGCTGCTGTTGGTGGGATTATATCAGTGGTTGACATATTTATGCCATGTTTGTGCCATGTTCATTTCAGTGTTTTCCATCTGTACAACAGATGTGGAGGTGGCTTATCGCTGGAATGTCTTTGACTTTCAGATGGATCTTTCAGCAGAGATATGCTTCAAAATGTTGGGTGTTTTAGTCAAACACTTTATGTTATTTTTTCCTCTAGATATTGTCAGCATCTTGGGTTTTTTTCTTTGACATTTAAGAAACATGAAAAGGAAGGAAAAAAGAAAACAACAGATGATTCAGCTGAGAAAAAAGGAGTTTTTAAAAGAGCTTCTAAAAAAAATCTGACCTCAAAAGAAATCAAGATGGCAAGCCAAAAACTCAGGATGCCTGCACTGACCTGAATACCAGTCGATTCCTGAGTGCAATAACTAGCAAAGCAAAATTAGGGCTACATGCTGACTAAATAGCCTTTTAATAATTTATAGTTTGTTCTGCTCTTGGCTGCATTGATAAGCTGCCCGCTTAACATATTGAGATCATGAATAAGTGAAAATCTGATTCACACAAGCCCTTTATTCTGCATTTACAAACTGCAAACCCAACAAAGAGAAGCAGCGCATGGCTTGGAGGTATAACACGAGCCGGTGTGATCTAAACATCTTTGCAAAATGGGAAATCTTTGGAACAGCTAAACTGAATCCAAAATGGCTGGGCGTCGGCCCTGATGGGAGCTGTAGTTCAAGTGGAAGTTTCAGAAGTGCTGCCCCCGGCAATGTCACAAGCCACATAACTATACGCTCCTCTCATCAAAACAGCTCCGGAGCCCTTCCAAGGGTTCATTGTTTTGTCGCCTTAGGCGACAGGAGCCCCATTCTGCACTGTCTGCTTCTAAGTCTGATCATTAGCACCACAGGAAAGCAGTGTGTGGACGAAGGAATTGATCCTGCCTAGGTTTCGCTCAGAGCGACCTGGACATCGTGACCATATCGCAAGGAGAGTGGCTTAATGCTCTTCTGCAGGGAAGTTGTTTTGTTTTCGTTTGTTTGTTGATGCTTGCAAGTCTCCCGTGACTTCTTATTTTGTGTATGACTGTATTAACAGTGTCCTGTATTATCTGTTTACTGATTTTGGTGCCATATCCTGCCACAAATTTGATTTAAAACGTCTCGGAAAAAGTCTTGAGATCATCAACAAGTCAAGTCGCTCCCCCCGAAGGCTCAAACTGTGCACGGGTCACTGTGTTTGTGCTGTCGCTGTGTGTGTGCTTGAATGTGAGAGTGCTTTCCTGTAAGTTTATCCTTTTAGACACGAGTCATGTCCAGGATGAGAAATGCCCTTCAAAAAAGTGTCTTAAAATCAGCTTCTTCATGCTCAGGTTGATAATTAAGGTCGATTTTTAGGTTGCAGGAGTTGAGGGTTGTTTGTGTAATAGTATTAAGCCCGAGTGTAGGGGTTAATGAACAAGTGTAAGTCAGAGGGACCCAAACCAAGTGTGTTTTGTGCGTGAATGCGCACGTGTGTGTGCTCGAGCCCATAATCCTTTAACGGGATTACAAGCTGCATTGTCCTTTGTTCACTTGTTCCTTTCCACCCACGTATGCGGCTAGCGGAGATGTCAGAGCCCACGTTCAGGATTACAATGTAACAGGCTCTCAATAGGCTGGGTGAGAGGGAATTATTATTTTACCATCTTCCCTTCCCATTACAATTTTTTAATGCAACCTGAGATGCGGATACATATTGTTTTTGCCGGCTTGACACAGAGGAAATGTGTGTTAAGACATTTGGCTGCAGTTGTGTGATTGTAATCTTTTTGAAATGCAATCTCTGAGCTGACCTCTGCAGAAAGTTAAAGAGTTTAAAACACATGTTCCTCAGTGTGAACACGAGTCTAAACGAGTGGAAGTGGTGACAGTCAAGCGTGTCGGATGTGCCCACATGTGTTTAGCAGCTATATGGCTTTAAGGATCAATGAGCTCCTGTGTCTCTTTATTCTACAGAAGAAAAGCGCATAGCCTTTTGTCAGCTGGGATGGGCTGAAACTCCATGTGGAGAATATTCTCAGCTTTCTTCGCTGCCTTCACTGATGCACTCAACTGCTCCAGTGGCCTCGCTGCTGTTATTTAAAATAACAGGATTCCAGTGGGGTGCTTGCTTTGCCAAGCCACTGATAGTACAGTAGGTGAAATTACTCCCAGTTAAAGACAATTTAAGAGCACAAGTGTTAGTGTTTATCCTTGCTGGGCTATGTTTGTGTCTGCGCTGTGGCCTTTTCTCATTCCCAAATGAACTGGCATCATGTGATCACATACAGCATTATACAACAAAATGCAGGCCAATCAGTCTGTGTGTGTGTGCGTGTGTGTGTGCTCATGTTGTTTAAAGGAACATGCCAGCAGTTTTACTCCATTAACTACAAATTGCATATAGCTTGCGTTACGGTCTCCCATTCCCCAAAGCACAGAATAAGCAAGTTTTTAGATTTGTTTTCCATCTTTGCAGCCATTTTCGACCTTCATTTCTGTACTTCATGAAAATCAATTAGCAGAGACTTTAAACAGGCATTCTGCCTCCTTTTTGTTAAACTTTTAAGCAGTGACTGGATGCTTTGATATTTCAGTTGCCTGAAACATTGCTGAATGCATCAAACAACCACATTTACGTAATCGGTTTCAGACTCCCCATGTATGCTTATTGGTCATCTCCTGCGATTGCTTGTGTACAACATAGCTCAATGCAGCGCTTCTTCTGCAGACGACTCACATATTTAGAACACCCTTTGTACCACCAAGGAAAGACAATGGCCATAGATTTTAGAGAGGACTTGGGGGAACTCAAACAAGTTTCAAGTCTCTAAGAGTTGATTTTCATTGCGTATGGGGGGAAAAAAACAACAAAAACAGTAATTAAAAGGTTTGAAAAGCAATCTCAAACATGTTTAGTGTGCTTTAAAAACAGATCAGTGTTCATGCACACATTGAGTTGATAATAGTCTAAAACCACCATTATGGTTCTTTAAAAATGTGTGGGTTTTTAAATAAATAAAAATATACCTATTTTCTCGCATGCATGTTGAACTCAGTTTGCTATATTGCCAGTTATGCATCTCTTGGCCCACAGAGCAGATAGCTGTATTTCACAAGCACATAAAATAATGGATATCCCCATAAATACAATATTGTCAGAGGAATAAGTGTCAAGTGGCCACTTAGCCGGCTCCATGTGCAGGTAGATGGAGCGAAAGAGGCAGGTGAGAGCTGCACTGGTGAGGTAATGACAACCTGGAGTTGCATTCAAAGTCAACAACTGGACCAGTGATGGGAGAGCCCAAATTATCCCCAGGGGAATGGCCTTGTGTGGATCCATCAGTATGTGCATGCCTGTGTGATTGACACCTGAGCTCGAGGGTTGTGTTTTCGTAAGCATATCGACTGAGGAGCTAAAAGTGGATGAACGCAATCGGAGCTCATTCAGTGATGCACAACGGCTTATGGAGACATCGATTTTTTTTCAGTAGATCAAAAGATGTAAAAGGCAAGGTCGATACCATTAAAGGCACAATGTGGGATTCATGTGTAAGTTTCCTGATGTAAGTTTGTTTTCATCAGTAATGTTTTAAAACACCGGAAGTAAACATGCAACCACTAATTCTTTATACGTCAAAATGTGAATGTACTTGTTTCACACTTAGTGCCCAGTTCGTGCAGTTTGTGTCAAATTGCGCTCCTTCTTGGAGTCATAACTCTGTCAAATCTTAACACACAGACGTGATGCATATCTTTTTTTAGATCCATCTTGATTTATAGACTTCGTGAGGCTATAAATCTCTCTGATGTCCATCGCAAACAAATCGTCATAAATCTGCGTAGAAATCATAGAAAAAAAGACCCCAGAATTTGCCTGACAGTCATCACATTTTCACGTTTTCTTCATTATCAAAGTAATCCAGTGATATTTGTTTGATATCTGGGGTCACAGTGCAAACAGGGACTGCTAATAGCTAATTTGGCATATACTTTATGTACAGTGGGTTAAAATGAGTGATTGACTTGATTGATTAACTTTGAATGATACAAAGCTGTTATCCTGTTTCCTATCAAATGTACCACAAAATAAATATCAGGACACACAACGAAGATGATGGGTAGTAGATGGTACTTATTCTTACCTCTCTGTACGAGTGAATCATGTAATTGGTTTGTTTGTCTATTTTTCCCTCCTCTGCTCATCACGCCTGCTGCGTCCTACTTTTAGCCTACTTCACACAGTGAAAACAATCTCCTTGAAAATCTCTGCAGTGTCAGGGAAAAAAAAGTAGACCGCATCTTCTGTCAATTAGTGTGTTTCCACCATATGTGATACTCAGTTATTCTGTTTGGGAGTTGCAGCATGGAAATGTCATATCCTGTCTGCAGTAATCCAGTTAGGCATCCCGGTGGCCTTGTGGTGGAGGCTCAAGCCCTATGTGTTAAATTACAAGAAACACACATGCAATTGTAAACATAACTTGAATGCGGGTATGTATACTGAGGGATGTATGCACTTATAATTACTGTTGGGGTTTGTGGCCTTTGCATGCTCCGTTGTCAACACTAATCCATTCATAGGCAGTTTATTCCTGCATAGAGGCATATTTGGGTGCGTGATGGACTTTAATGATGCACATCAACAGCTCATTCTGAATCCAGTTTTAATTTGTATCACTTGTTTGATATGAACTATTAGCCAAAATCTTGTATACATAAAAACTCAATGAGGCAGCAGCACTTTCGTGTTTCTGAATACCAGCAAGAGCAATAGATTCAGGTAGAACAACATCCAATTGAGGCATAAGCTTTACTAAAATCCGGTAAAATTGTACCCCTCAAAATAATAAATGAGTTTTACGCTTGTTGAAGAGTAACATAACATCACGCTAAAAAGTAATGGCTCATTGACTTCTTTTACACCTGTAGCCACGCCCAACAGTAGAGGCCAAAACAAGATTTTCGGAAGGCCTTTACTAGTCACTGTTCTTCCCAGGGATGCTACCACTATGTAGTACTTTAACAGGCTGCTAGTTCTATGAAAACTATTGTCTTTTCCGTCATTGTGGTCATTTTCAAAAACAACATTTTCAAATAGAAATAATCCATGTACAATGCTTGGCAAAGTATATGATTGAAACCTTAAACCCGCTCCAATAGTTTTTTTCTACCAGGCAACATGCTGTAATAGATCGACACGTTATCAGCATGTAAAGCTGTGAAAGTCACCTATTTACACGTCCACCAGGCACAGAGCAACATTAGCATTCACTTGAACTCCTGTTTCACTTGATGTCCACTTTTCACCTTTATTTTAGGTTTGGTTTGATTTCCACCTATTCCTGAAGCTATTTATAGGGTTTATCAGGCCCTTTTTGCTACAAACAGTTGCTATGAGTGTGAGCACAGTTCGATTCGAGCTGTGAGAGTGAACCTGACGTAAAACCAAAACAATGAGCTAAATGATGCAAAAAGGTTCAGTAGAGCTAAGGGGAACGTCCCAGTCGGGTGATAAATCTCAGTGCATTTGTCACTACAGGAGATCGCTTTCACATTACACATTTGATCCATGGTCAGTCAGTCAGTCATTTTCTACCGCTTGTTCCCGTTGGGGGTCGCGGGTGACTGGAGCCTATCCCAGTGACTTTGGGCCTAGGCGGGGTACAGCCTGGACAGTGGCCAACTCGTCGCAGGGCTGATCCATTGTTAATATAAAAATATTTATTAGAGCAGCTTTAAAGATATGGTGTCTCCCTACTTTCAAAGCAGTCTGGCAATACAACAGTGTAATATATCCCTGAAAACTTTGTGTGCAAATAGAGACTGACAAAAAACAAGTCCAAACACAAGACTTTTCCAAATGAAAGCACAAAGACAATATAAAGCTGGAAGATTATTCTGTATTGTTGAAATACAAACACCTAACTAGTATGGTGTTGTTATCATGCCAAGAACAGAAGCCAATTCTATTAAATTGGATGCTTTACTGGTATTTCAAAGACTTTTTCTCCACTTACTTGCCACCTGCACAGGAAGGTCAGAGGTCAGGGTCAGTCAGAGAATTATTCCCTGGTTTCAGAGACTTGTTGAGTAAATTAGCTCCAGATTCTCCAGGTGATAAAATGAAGAAAGGAGAAAAATGATACAGCAATCAGCGACCAAGAGAGAAGCCAAACTGAGGGATTGAGGAGTTATTTGGTCAACACAGGAATGAGGGAAGAGGTGTAAAGTAAGAGGTGTGTGTATGTGTGCATGTGGTGGAAAAAGAGGGGGAGGCTGTTCTTAACTGAGACAAACTGAAGCTATTAGAGAGCCTATTGTTGCCCGGCTGGCCCCTGAAAAAACAGCTTGTCCTAGCACTTATTCAGTGAATAGATGTGGCCGGCACTCCTGGCTATCTTGGCTGATCGCACAGATCAATCTGGGCAGAGAACCTGCAGCAGCTGTATAGGAAGGTGTGTGTGTGAGACTGTGTGTGTGTGTGTGTTTGTGTGTGTGCACGTGTTGAATGATTGGTCGTTCCTTTACCTTTGTAGTTACGTAGCTTTATAATTGAATCTAACCTGTTGACATTTGAGATGTTGCTTGCTTATGTTGCCAGGCAACTGTCAATCAAACCACACCAACCACAGTCCTGATTAAGCAGATTAGCTGAGTTTTAGAAGATTTTTCAAAACTTCAACTCTTATTTTTGCCTTTTTAGTCATAAATATTATGTGTTATTGAGGAAAAAAACTAGTTTGTGAGGGCAGAAAGAATAACTTCAGTTTATTACTTATTACGAGTAGTTTCCTATGTTGTTTGTTTACATGTGATAGCATACATTACTCTCTTTTTTGATCCCACAGTCTGTTAATCTGTAGATAGTAGTGTCTTTCTCTCCCATGCTGCACTAGTTGAAATATCTTGACTTAGTTGTAGCTTAAGTAAAGATGGTGCAGCTGATCATTGCATACTTTGTGTGTAGCAAACCATTCACACCATAGCAGGTAGTGTTGACTTAACACTCAAACGTAAAATCAGAACTACACTACGGTCAGTTGGTGCAAGAGGCTGCAGGTTGTAAAAACCCAGAATTTTTCTTTTAACAACCTTATTCTCCTCACAGTCCAGTAACAGTGTACTCATGCTCTTTTTCTGCTTCTCACCCCTCTCTCGCTCTCTCACACACACACACACACACACAAACACACACACACACACACACACACACCGGGACACACACTTCTAGCCGTCAACCTGCACTCGTTGCACAACTTCAAAGATGGCTGATTTAACTAGTGCTATCTCCCACTCCAATAAACAGCTTCCAAAGCGCCTTTGAAGTAGCATCAATCTTCCTTTTGCATCTGTCAAACTTCTCTAACATCCACTTTCCAACCAACCAGCCCATCAAGGGGAAATCAAAGTGCCTTCAGGCGTTTGACACGCTGTAAATAGACTGGTGTGGATAAGCGGCGGCGTGAATGAGCTCTGAATGGGATGAGTCTATTTGCTGGCTCATAACCATGCGGTTTCATATCCCCCACAGACCATATAACATGGACCTCCTAATGGTCCTCTCATCATTTCAAATTCAACTTGCAGGGTTTTTATCACCCCTGCCTTAATTTGTGTGTGCATAATTGAAAGAAAATTAGATTTATGGGAACCCCCACGTACAGTAGAGAAAGCCTGCAGTCCCTCTCTATCTCTGCCTCTTCCTCACACACTCTCAAACACACACACACACCCACTGACCTTGTTGCCTCTTTTATTTACTGCACAATGACTGCAATTTCCAGAGTGTAATTAGAGCTGTTATAGCCTGGCTTTTGGTCTCAGTCATTTAGAGGTGAGTACACTATCAGTCCTTTCCCCCTTTGCCCCACAAGTCAGAGAGGTTTCCTCCCACCTCTCCTCGACTTAGGCCTTCAAGCTCA
The DNA here is from genome assembly GCA_011952105.1 of Coreoperca whiteheadi. Classification (NCBI taxonomy): domain Eukaryota; kingdom Metazoa; phylum Chordata; class Actinopteri; order Centrarchiformes; family Sinipercidae; genus Coreoperca; species Coreoperca whiteheadi. The sequence continues at coordinate 6,779,398 of CM022483.1, forward strand.
CACTTCCCTTTTTTGAAGACAAAACAGGTCCATTTTCTCCACTCATTTTCATTTGGGCTACTTAATTAATCATTTCCCCGCATTTTCAGCTGAACACCCACAAATTGCCCTGGTCAGAGCCCGAAGACAAAGGGATTTTGTGTTAATTAAGCATACAGCAATTCATTTACACACCATTCCCTTCCTCCCACACGCACACATCCACTAACAGCAACTCCGCAGCTGTCACCGCTTTAATTTGTGTGTTCATTTTTCTTTCTTTGTCTTTGTGCTGCTGCTGCCTCATGCTCAAGGAAGCACTGTACCTTGGCTGTAATCACATTCAAGCAAGGAGAGAAAGGATTTGGTTTCAATTTTGACTGGGCATCTGCTTGATGAAAAGGTTTTTGTACAAAGGAGTCCAAGCTTCAACAACAGTGGTGCCTTCTGCCATTTTTCTCCAGCAGTGAAAACATTTTTCGGGCTTTATTGGGCCCAGAGTGATGCTTTATTTCCAACCTTGACCAAAGGAAAAACATAACATAAATGGAACAGCGATAATATAAAATTGTACTTACTGCATTTACTTGTTTCCCCATTAATTATACATAAGTATTGGTGCACTATATGAAAAATTCAAGTCCATCTAGTCCTGACAGCCTGTTCACAGCAACTTTTGCGTTTGAAAAATGAGCAAAAACACATCTTAAAAATTCATCGAGGAATTGCTGTTGGCTCTATTTGCTTTCAACATAATATATTAGAACCTATGGGCCTTTGATACTGGACTATATCGATTTTTTCCCTCTTTCTACTCTGATACCACGACGCCCATACATAACTCTTGAAACCAGCCCGTCAACCAATTTAGGTCAATAGATCTTCTCTTTCTCAGTGTTGGCAGGGAGATCTGGCCGAGCCATGTTTTATAATACATTGATGTATCAGCCGGGTGTCTCAGACTGGGGCTGATGGACGATAGTGACCTTTCTCTACTGATAGCCAGCGATGACCACTGTATATCAGCTGGCCACAATCAATACATCCATAAAGAGGCCTTGAAGCACACACGCAAGGGCAGGAAGGTATAGATGCACACAACCGGTACATATATGTGAGTAAATCAGGCAGGAAAACAACACGTCCAGAACTTTACACATGCACGTGCAGCACGCATTTCCAATGCCAATACCAGTCAAGCTTGGTTAGCAGCAAATGTAATAGGCATCAGTTCAGGCAGTAAAACGTTGTTTTTATGTATGTTGAAAATGTAGATATCAGCCAGCCATAGAGTCAAGTGTTTCATGCTTCACTTCTAAACAGTTGTCCATGTGTTGTTAAAGGCCGAACGAGCAGGATTTGTCGGTTGCGGTTTGTAAACACAACATTGGAAGTTGGCCCCTCCTCCCCAGCTCAACAACATCAGAAGTGCACGCCCAAAGCTGTATATGACAACGTTGCTGTATCAGTGCTTCCACGTTAGACCCCCCCCACACTGTCAACAGTAATGTTAGCTTTCGTCAGCTATATACCAGCTCATTACAGACACTCGTCGCCGACGATGAAGTTACTACGATGGTTTGGGACTATGGCGGTAACCGGCTTGGCTTGTGTGTTACACAACAAATGATTATAAGCTCAAACTCAGCACTACAGACCTCAAGGGTTACTTTCTCAAAACGTAAAGTTATTTGCATTGGTTGATAGTAGGACTTAGTATGTGTATACGTACACTGCTTGTACGTACGCTGCTAGCTAGTATTTTTGGAACATTACATTTGTTGTAATGGGAAAGCCGAGAGCTAACTAAGCTAACCGGCAGCACCTACCTGTACGACAGAAAGCAGGCCGACTCCGTGTCGGTCTTCATCCCCATCCTCTCCTTCAGTGCTCGGCAGCAGGTGAAAGCAAACCCCAGATTTTTGTCACTCTTGTTGTGGAATGAACTTTGTCCACTTGCTGTTTCACCTCACTACATTTGCGTTTTTTCGGCGCTGCGTCCGCCATTTGCTTAGCTTCCTCACACCCTGAGCGCTGTTATTGGCTGGGGGCTACACCCACTGCCCAAAGGTTGACGCCCAGAAACCTCCCGATCACGGCGAAATTAGAAAATACAGGCAGGGGACTTGGTCTCTGCAGATACAGCCACCGCCACGCGCTCCTAGTTGGCAATAAGTAATGATTGAGAGGGATTGTACATTATACAAAGTTTATACATTGTTTTTTTTAGGAAAAGCCTACTTATTCTGCCTTTGAATTCAGCAGAGGATCTTATCTAATGTGGCCTGCAAAAAACATGTATTGAACAAATATATTAGTGCTTTAGTGTCACAGTCTATTACACTGTATGGCACTGAGAGGAACAAGCTGTTTTTCCAGACCCAAGGAAGCAACCACAGACTGAATTATGCTTTGAAACAAAGGCAGATCTTTGTGGTCTCACCATCGCCATGGTAACACACATAACCGATTTCAATAGCCATGAGACTTCATTAGTTCTGGGCAAAATGCTGCACTTATGGACTGTGTAACTGCACTACTTTTTCCCTGAAATTAGATAGAACAAGTGAATGCACTCATCTGCTAATTGCAAGGGAGGAACAGACGGAGGAAGGGAGGGATGAAGCGATGGATAAGGCGAGCAAAAGAAGGTGAAAATTACAGTGATCCTTTTTTTTTTTCCGGCTTGCACCGCTCCATCGTGTATCTGTCAGCAAGAAGTGAGGTGTGTGCACCGGTGCAGTGAGGGAGCCTCCAGTAGCCTGACAAGCTTATCTTTATCACCTGTCACTCTGACATTCGGGGTCTCTGCTCAGCCCCAAATCCACCCTGCTTCCCTCCCTGTGACTGAAACAACCTCATATATGTATAGTGGCTCTATAGGGCTTTTTCATACTGCTCTGTATACTGCACTGTGTTGTCACCACCTGGCCATAGGCTGGCAACAAAAATGGAGGACACAGACAGAATTATAAAACGAAAAGTGATTAATTGAGCCAAAAAACAAACTGGAACATAATTATGAGCAGTGTAAGTAGAATATGAGTGTATGGTGCAGCAAATCAAGCAGACGGGGGTCCTCAGCAGAAACCCCATAATAAATAAGTACCAGTCACTACCTCCCAAAATACAATGTACAAAAAGTAGCAAGACTAAGAGTCAACAGCCATGCTAGCAGCTTTGTGAGGCTGTACTTCTGTAAGGTAAATGCTTACAACAGCATGCTAACATGCACATGGTGGTGCTAAAGGAAAAGCCAAGGGAACACTAAAGTCAGCTGGATTCATCCTCTGGGGACCATGAATGTCTGTACACAATGTTATGGCAATTTCTCCAATAGTTGTTGAGGTATTTCAGCCTGGACCAAAGTGGTGGACCAACCACTGATTGACTGTCATTGCCATCCTGCCATAGAGTCATAGAGTCAAACCACTGGCATGGCTAAAAACAAGCTACCTTTAACATATTGCCCTTACTATGCATAAATAATGATAAGGCCTGTAAAACCACCTGCTTCCAGTCTCCAACCAACGTTTAAGCCTCTCCCGTCTTCAATCTTGGTACTGAAGAAACACTTGTAGAGAAATCCAGAACGGAGGGAATCAAGAGCAATTTGCGGGAAACACCCAACAGGTCAAACTTATACAGAAATGGCGCGAGACTCTGCATCTGCCATAATATTTTCGGAACCCTTTACATGTCAAATTTCTAAATGGCATGGCTGAAAGAAGAGACACCGTTTGCTTAAGGCGTTGAGGGAGGTTTGGAGAAATTGGAGAAAAGCCACTTAAGGGCATCCTCTTCCCTCCCACATAAAAGTGTTCCAATGCCCATGGTTGCTTTTCTACAACAGAATATTTCATGACAATTATTAAAGATTCTGGACACGAAGATATAAGAGGGTTTTAAAGGGGCTCACTGCAACGTAGTGGTCTCTTAAGACAGTTCAGCACCTTACCTTCCTACATAAAGGTCTTCCATTGTCCTACATAAACACAATGGGGTTTAGTTTCAACTGGTTGATTGTTTAGCTTCATTTTTGCTCCCCCACTTCCCATGTTTACCCCATACATGCACTTATAGCACTTATAGCCACTACAAGCTGAGGATTCAGACAAACAGCTCACACACTGAGGAGTAAGCAAACCCACACGGAGCGCAATACAGGTTAAATTGAATATTGATTGTTGGTAATCCATGCGCACCGGCTCTATATGAAATAGTGGTAAAAAGACAGCGCATGCTGATCTCCTCCATCTTATTCACAAACTCCCCTGAGCCGTTCTGCTCTGGAGTCCATCGTGACCGTAGCAATCGGATCACGGTCACATTAGCAGACCACTCCGTTTCTAAGAAAGCCAATCATCACCATCAGGGTATGATAGCAAAATTGAGTTCATTTTTTCGAGAATCTATCATCTTTACTGCCACATCAAAGAGAAGATATTCTATAACACATGATGGTGGTTTGGGAAATATAGCAGGGAGTAGTTAATGAACCACATTACAGTAGAGAGATGACATGGATTTTGAGGGCTTGAAATTGGCACCACAGATGCTCATCAAGCAATCAGCACTATTTGGATGTAATTTTATGGTAATCCTTTCATTTTCTGAGCCATTTTGTTCATTTCATGGATTGTAGACGCGACTCTGAAGAGACTCTGGGAGAAAATGGCACATGGCACACAATAAACTGAGCCTCCAAATTCAAATGAGAGGAATGCACCACGGTCGAAAATGCTACTCTGAGTCCCTTAGCGAATAATTTTGTGTGGCACATGAATTAATGCACAAGTTTCAATTACTACAAACAGCAGTGATTGTATTTATGAAGCACATGGTCAATGCGATAGGGAGTAGAATAGAGGCTCCAAAAAAAAGACAGTTTACTTCTGTCTAGAACAGCGCTGTGAAGTGTAGTAGGTCTAAGCTGAATACTGTTTCATATTCACAAACCATTGTCCATTTCACAAACAATTTTTATCATATTAGGCACAGTCCACACTCTATGCTATAAATGAAAAGTTAAACTCTCAATGTTATCTGCTGAAGCTAAAGTTTCTCATTCAGAGAAGAGTTGAGAGCTCTTTTTAAAGAGCAAAATTATTTTATATCAACCTACATAGTAAAAATATATTTAAAAATCAGCACGAGGTGATGTTTATAGAAGCCCACACTATCATTGGTAACACTTGTGTTAATTTTGAAGAGGCACCAAGGACCATATTAGCTCTATGAGGGGACAAACAACACTCCTATCAGCACTTGCCAACTATACTTGTGACTGGAAAAACTAAACCTACTGACACTGAAAAACTTACTGTGCACTATTAGTCATCTTGATAAAGTAGGAGTAATTTTAAAATGGTGGTTATCTGTCTTTGGTGTGTTATTACTGAGTCACCTATTACCTTCCTAAACTTTCTGTAGAAGCTTAGTGAAACTTGTAAATGGTACTTCCTTTCCAAAGTTGGGATTTGCAAGATTTCTCAGAATCAAGACAAAATGCAACAATACATGCCAAAGCCTTTGTCAGATTAATTGTTAACAACTGTTACTGCTGTGTTGCATGTTTCTGTGAGCTGCCAACTGCCGGTGTAGACTAATAAATGTCCACCCCCTGCTGATGTGAATGAGTATCTTATCAGTCATGTCAGGTTAAGCTGAACCAGCCAATTGATTTAAAACCTGTGACCAAAAGGCTAGGTTTTCAAGAAAACATAAGGTAGCTTGTACCACAAGCATCAAAAGACCAAAAACAACACTGAATTGATCCTACTAACAAGAAATGTCTTTGCAGCCAAAGCCTGTGATAGAGATCAATTGTTGTCCATAAACTATTAAGAACACATCAATGAGCCACGGGATATGTTCCTTCATTTTGAAGCAGTCCCACATACACTGCCCTGCTGCCTTAAATAATCAGTAGTTCATCAAATGTGTATTTTTCTGAAGCTGAAAATAGTCCCCAGCAAATGCGCTGTTTCTCCTGTTTGCTACAAATCACAGTGCCCAGCTGTTTTAGGAAATGATTGCGCCTTTAAAAAAGAAAAGAAACTATATTTGTGACTCGTTTTCAAACATTTACGTCCTCAATAAAACAAACGGGCTTGGGGCTGAGTGCCACAGACTGGGTGGAAGTTGGAAGGTATTAAGAGATGGATTAGTTTTGGTCTTTTCATGGGATTTATTGACAGTAAAAAAACAAAAACACAATGATGTTAGCCTTGTCCTTTCAAATATAAGCATCATTCATTGTTTATTCATGTTGTCAACCATTACACTTTTAAGGTAGACATTAACTAAACAGTATTCTACTACTATGACAAACAGTGTTTTAATGCAGCAGACATTATGTAATAGAGCTCACTAATGTGACTAGAACTGAATATTATTGGCACTTTTCTCTTTTTATGCTGCAAGACAATCCTGCATATTTCATGGGTAATTGTACCCGCAAATGCAAAGAATATGTGCACAGACGCAGGGAATAAATTAATTTCTTCACCCATAGGCTCATTTGCCTTACCTCTCATATAATGCTATCAGGATGAATCCAAGATGTATACAGTGTATTGCAGTGAAATTTCTATATGTGGCAGCTTTAAGCAGGATTTAATCAAAGTAGCAGTTAATTTCCTCTACTTGACAGGGATATTTTTGAACTCCATGACCTCCATGTTGGTCTGTGCTACACTGAACAAAAATTTAAGTATACATGCATGCAAACCCACTCTCTTGGGCACTGGCCCACATTTACATCCTACGTAGTTTGATTGCAGCAGATGTAGAGTAAATATTTATATGGTAAATCCATTTGATTTGACTTTACACAGATGTCTAGCTGTTTGTTGGGATTTCTATGAACATTGTAGCCTGCACTGTGAATCAGTAATAGGCTTTTTTTGTAATGCTGAGAGAAAAGGTTCAGTGTAAATATGAAAAGTATCTGTCAGCACTACTTATTCAAGATATGTTGTACATTATGTTCTCAAATTGGTCTGTTGTTTTCACATCCATTAGCAATGTCTTTCTCTTCTTTAAAAATGGAATAAATATCAGCACAGTCTCCTATTCTCAAGTGTTCATTTAAAAAATCAATCTCATAAATAAACATTGGCGTTTGAACAGTTTAATTAAATGAGTAAGTGGCTCGGCCTGTTATTCCCTAAGGTTAGCGTATCCCAAGACAGCAGAATCATTTACAGCGATGCGACATATTGGGGCATTTTCCCCTCGAGTTTGTTTTCCAACAATAACAACAAACTGCAGCGTGATTCCAAAAATAGTTGGTTTTTCAAAGCCAATGTCCATGGGCAATTTACAGCTTGCTTTTGGAACAAATTGCTGATCTTAAAAAAATGGTTCATATAAAAGGACTTTGAAGTACAAAATGGCTCTTATCAACTTTTGCCAGCTGTTTTAAAAACACCCGTTGCTGTGTGCATGTGTGTGTTACATATTAAGGTTTTTCAAAATTGCTTTTCATTCATGCAAATCCCTGGCATTGAGATTCAATGTGCATCTAAAGTGCACCCGAGAGACGAGTGGATTTATCGTCTAAACAAAGTCAAAGAGGAAACTTGTGAGAGTTTTGCTCCCGTTTCTGAATATTTCTTGTGAGACTTACCAAGAACCATTTAATGAGAGGGATATCATTATCAAGTTTAAGACTAATGGTATGCTCGCTGATGAACGCTGCACTTTTCATTTTGAAAGCTCAAGGTAGCCAGCTCAGTTCAGTAAGACAAATTATGACATTTTCCTCTGGGTGGCAAAACCAGGATGTGTGAGGAAGCCATTTCAACTTGTGCAGATAAGTGTAAGCGAGTGTGCTGAGCAAAGAGTCTCATCCTGGTAATAAATGTAAAATGGGTGTTTAAGGCAGGATGGCGGAGATATTTTCAGGTTGTTAGGTTATTGGCTGCAGTTGGAACAATTCAATTAACACTTCCTTGGATGAGATTAATCAGAGACTCGGCCCTGCTCCCCCACACCTTGCTGGAGTAATGTAAACTTAGGCTGCAGCCAGAAGGATCCAATATGGTCAGCCTTAATCCATTTTCAACATCATGAAACATGAAAGTCGTCTGAATCAGGAGTTGGCTAGATTTAATTAAGAGGGTTCGCTAGATTACTATCTGAGAGACAAGCATTTAAATCTGTTAGTGTGGAGCTATTTCAGATGCTGTGATTACACTCTCTCCCTATATGAACTCTAGCCACTTGAAGATAAGTTAACATTATTTGACATTTTCATGCCTGACAGGAAAAAGTAGATTTCTAATGCAAAGTTATAGATTCAGGATTAGATGCAGAGTGATACAGATTAGATACAGTGTGGTTTTAGCGATGCATGGCACTAAATGTTGGATTCTTCATGTATAAAAAGTGTTATTCTCTAAATGTAAGAAAACATGTTTGTTTGGTACAGATCCCAACGTCATCGTGATTTTTTTTTTTTGGGGGGGGGGGTGCCTTTATTCGATAGGGACTTGTCATACTTTGAAAAGTAATGCAAAATCGTATACATATCTCAAACGTTATTTTCTATCTGTTAGGTCACATTTTCTCATGATGCCAGTTTAGCCATATTTATTAACCAACACTTGAAAATGATCACAAAAAACAAATCTCTATTTATCTGTTTACAAATGCCTTGATAGAGGAATAATATTCCTCTACTGGATATTTATATAATTCACATATGGCTAAAATGTTCCCCAATGTCCATTACATTGAGAAGGTGATGTTATTTGTTTGGCTCGGTATAAATAAATTAGGTATGGGGCGTCCCGGTAGCTCTCCTGGTAGAGCGTGCACACCATACTACGGTATGAGTCCTTACCGCAGTGGCCGGGGTTCAATTCCAGCCATAGGCCCTTTGGTGCATGCTCAGCCCCCTCACCCCCTTCCTGTCTCTCTTCAGCTGATAAAATAAAGGCGAAAAAAAATGTATTAGGTATGATGCTTCTATTTATTCTGTGCTGTGATGTGATGTGACGAATAGCACTGTCAGACACATAGAACTATGCCAAATTAATTTATCACGGAATGATAAAGGCATGTGGCTGTATTTGTGTTCATTTTTGTGTGAATGGCGTAGGTTGCAGGACTATTCTTTCACGATGTTTCATCAGTCTGACTGCCCGCTGAGCAGCAGAACACACTAATTTGGCTTCACTTTCAACGAGTAAGTCCCCATTAGAATACACTGAAGATTACTGATATACCAAGGGATTAATAAAAGAGGCGTCAGGGAAGTGGCATCTGTTGGTGTTCAGGCTTGGAGCTGTGATTCTGGCGCCGTTGCCAAAGAATCAGATTGGCAGGTGAACTGTCCTGCGTGACTGACCAGGTGATCGAGATAGTTGAGAATAGAGAAGTAGGGGGACTAAGGGACGGGGAGGACTGTGACACTAACAGGGACCATTGAGTGTGGTCGAGAGCCTCTACACTCATGGTTGGCTGAGCTGTGTGATGGATATCACACATATCTGCTTGGCAGGTCCACTGAGCAGCTGCGGCAATTAACACAAGAAATCCCGGGACATTGACAGTCGACTAGGGTTGGGTTGGTTTCCAGGTTTGGCGGTCCGGTGTACAAGCTTAAACCTGTTATTTTATGCACACTTAATGAACTGGCATATGTCATTATGAAACGTTCTGGCTACATGTCACACTGAGACAAGAAGCAGTTCTTGACAATGTCAACCTTTTAATAACATTCAACGCAGGTGACAAAAGCACAAAACCGCCTTCGCAAAATACAGCTGGGCTCAGGAAAACCAGCCACCTTACTAATGGTTAAAACTACAAACCAGCACAAAAATGACAACATAAACCACCATGCTCTGAACAGACGCATTACACTAACACTAACAAAAGTAGAATTTGCATTTTGGAATATAAAAGAGCAAACTTAACAAACTACTCAGTCCAGCACTAGGCATGATGGGAAATGTGGTGTCTACAGCACATGGGAACAGAGTACGCATCACAGCTGAACAGATGGTGGTGGATTCCAGCGGTGCCTTTACGGTAAATTGCTAACTAGTTTGTGAAACACAATTAATAAACAATGACCCCATCATTTTCCCTTTTCAATATAACTCTAATATAACCCTGTCCCTGACATGTCACTCATGCTTATCACATCTGTTTACAATGTTTGCGAGGTACAGTCAGTACAGTCAGTAACGTAACAGATTGACAGCTAAGTGCAAAGCCTCGTTTTGATCGGCTCCCGTTTGCTATGTATCTGTATCTGTAATCTGTATCTGTTTCAAAGTAAAAGCCCTTCTGTGGACAGAAACCAATAATTACTTAACAAGGGTTTTATTGTGAAACATTTGCAGGAACCTGTCGTGGTAAACGTATTATTCATGGACTCTCTTTATGTCACACTTGGGAGCAGCAGAGTCACCTGAGAAACCTACATGTACATTTCTGTGTGCATTCTGATCATTAGCTTAATATCAGACTGGTTTGAAGTTTTTTTGCCCAACCCTACAGTCGATTGCCGCTAATAATGTCTTCCCTTAGATGTAATTCTTTGCTACAAAGGATGTCAGATTTTTGGAACATGAAGGGACTGTAAGGGAAATTGCACCCACACTACATATGTTTGAAAACCTTTATTGCACATGTTTAAATACTTTCACTTAACTTACAGTGTAACCTTAACAGCAAGCACTGCTGTGAGAAAGTATCACAACTGGCCAGGTGTTAAGACTTGAAGTGAGACCACATACAGGCACTGTTGGAGACTTCACAGAGGGATGTTACCGGAAGGTCTGGGTTTATGAGCCCTTTGTCTTGAGAGCTGAAGGCTTGCAAATTGTGAACTGTCATGAGAACGAAGGCTGATGAAATGTAGAAGGGTAGCAAATTGCCACAGCACCACAGATGGGAAGACCGAGCCAAGGTATAAAGGGAGTGAACGGTTGGACAATGCTGTAAAAGATTTTTGTCTTGTTCCTCGTTGTCAGAGTGGGATTACAAAATTCCAATTATAGGACATTGTGTCGATACCATACATACTCCCTTACATTGATGTGTTTCACCGATCTTTCTAGTACTTCTAGCATTTCAATTGTTCATCATTTAATTGTAGTTATAATCTTTTTTTTAACTGACTTGCCGTCATTTCATGGATGACCATTTTGTCATTTTCTGACAGAAAGTGTAATCACACTTTCGTTAAAAAACATTAAAAAAAGGTTCACTTACTTAGATATTCTTGAATCTTTGCAGCTTTCCATATACCATGGGCTTCTTAGACAGGTGACTGTGACTGTGTAAGTACGTGCTAACACCCATGTACGACTACTTGTTAAGATGTGACCAACGTCCTCTACTTAATAACAACTATGTAAGTACATCTTGCTGAAGAAGGCCGTGGGATATTGCTGAAAGCTTGTGGAATAGCTAAGTAAGTGAACCTTGCTTTTATAGTTTTTGTCACTGTACATGTGTTCCCAATGTTACCATGCTCAAGTGAAGAAATCTATTTCAAGATTTTAACAAAACAATCTTAACTAAAGGTCCACTTATGGTGGTGGAGCTTTTGACTGTATCACATGGTCTTCATCAGCAGATGGAGTTCACTCAGTTGTCAAGGAAATGTAGACATTCAAACCTTTCATGATCCTGAGCACCTTCTTTTGGACTGTGGGTCAGACTAAAGGAGACATGAAAACTGTAGGAAACTGATGGACATTTTTCACTATTTTGACATTTTATAGACCAAACAATTAATCAATGGATCGTGGAAATAATCAGCAGATTAATCAATAATGATCATAGTTGACTGATCATTCTTGACCTTGGAAACAGCAGTTGACAAAACAATCTAATTTCAAAGTTCACCTGTTCTGCGAGTGAGTGGACCTTGAGTTTAGTTTTGTCACCAGCTGTTTCCAAGGTCAAGAACGATCTGTCAATCTGTGAATGAGAACCATCATCAAATACAGGTGAATGTGTACCTGTTGTCAAAAGCTTAAATTTCACACACCCAGTGACACCTGGCAGAGGTGCTGTAAAAACCATGCCAGGCGTCCGGGTGTAACCCAAATCTCTCAGGTTAGAGAAAAATTCCCCTCTATCTCTAAGTCATTGACAAGCAGCCCTGGCATCATCACAAAGCTTCTGCTTTCAGTCAAAAAGGATCATACCTTAATCCTAAACCATCAAAGATGCCATCGATTGCCTGTAATGCTCTTTTTTTTTTTCTCCTTCCTTTCCGCTCTCCTTTTACAACCCTACTGTGACTGCTGAAGGCTGTCAGGAGCTGGGGGGAGCTGAGATGTTGCCAACACACATGCACATCAAAGGCACATCAAAGTGAGCCATCTGTCCTGCATGGCCCGGTCTCTTCTGCCACCCAGTTGATGATGTACACATACAGTAATATGATTACACAATGGTGCTGCACTGATTATATATAACTAATAACAAAAGAAAAAGTATCCATGGAGGGTGGAATTGTTAAAGTTTAAGATAGATAGAGCAGTTTTCTAGGGATACAGTTTGTTAATTTCTGTAGACTGTACTGTATAATGCCTTTACCCTTCCATACACCCATATCAAATGACTTCGTCAAAACACTGCTAGCCAAAAATGGAGACCATCAAAACATGTTTGGAGGGTTATACTTACTGTATATTTCAGACAAAATCCACTTTGTTCAACCATTTTTCCACTCTGATAAAGCTGAAAATATCATACCATTCAGAGGCAATCAGCAGAGAATTGCTAAATAAGGCCAAAGACTTGACTCTGAATAAATATTCCATGAAGCTCAGTATTTAGTTTTATCATGTTGCCAGAAAGATAATGAGAAAACTTGAGGTTGTGCTTGAGTTACAGTAAAGAAATGAAAGTCAAGTCTGTTTTACACCGCTCACTATGCGCAAGATGAGACAAAGTTTAAAGACTGAAAGGTACAACAGCATACTACAAAGAAGAAATGAAGCCATCTTTAATACCTGAATCAAATGAAGGAACATTTCATATTCATGCTGATACTGGCCCCATTACAGAAACTGGATAACGGCCAGTTGTGACCAATCCACATTAGGCTAAAACGGTTTTCTCTCCTGTTCTGTTCATTTGCTGCAGTGAGCTAATTTTGTAAGAGTAGTTCTGAAACTCATTATTCTCTCATAAAGCTCATAAAAAAAACAACAATTTAATGTGAAGGCAGTGGTAGGGCTTTACTGTGAAACCCAAAGTGTTGAAAATGCCATGTATTTTCTGGAATTTCTGATGCAATATAACAGCACAATCTCATAAACTGTCTTAAACAACATATGAATATGCAGATTTTAAGTTTACAACACTGATATTGTATCAGTACTCATCAACTGGAATCAGGACAGAGAAAGTCTGATCCTTGGGGGGAAAAAAAATAGCTTCAAAGTTAGCTTAGCAGCAAGCTAGCAAACAGGCAGCGTGCATAGAGTGTAAATAAGAGCGCTTTGGAGTTCTTGTTAACCAAATCATAAAGAGTACTCTGCCTGAGCAACTCACACAGACTCATAAGAATCAACAGTTCAGAGCGATAATTAGGGTTAGGCCATGCAGAGCCTGTGAATCAATCCGCACAGTGTCTTAATACATTCTACAAACGTACTGGCAACCAGTGAGCAGACACTCAAATGGGGCAGATACAGTCTTGCACTATTAGTCGTGGTTTCCTGCAGAATTTTAAACACTTAAACGATTCTTGTACCATTTACTGTATAAGCAGCTTTTTGGAAGGGTAATTTTGAAATGGTTGTTAGATAGCAGAAGGATCCAGACAGCTGCTGTCTGTCTCTCAGGAAGCCGTTGTCTAACGTGACATTGTGTCCATTATGGTTTGTGAGAGTTCAGCCAAAACGGATTTAGAGTTATAAGGATAGGATACTTTGTTGGTACGCATATTGTATTACTGGAAGTGTGGCTCTGTTGCTCATAAGGATACATGCCGTGGCCTTGATGTCTTAAATCTAATTTAAATTGAAGGTTATGAAATTCCGGCAGCATTGAGAGAAAAAGAGACATCAAGGAAGCCAAGTTCACAAAGCAATCAACATTTATGAAAACTAAGAACCAGGGATTGTCCTGATTTATAGAGATTAGTTCAGAGAAACATTTTGCTCTATTTTCTTATATTGAATAGTAATAATTTCTTCATGTCTTCTAATGAACAAACAGCTTTGTACTTTCCCACATCTGTTTGCCTCTTCTGTGAACCCTTTAAGGCAAAGGATGCTTTCATTTATCTAAAGTGATAGACTGACAGATGAGTTGGTACAGTAGCTTTTAGTAGTGCCAAAGCATTTAAAGAAGAAGCAAAAATATCACTGAAGCAATTAATTAGATCACTATTGTGGATAAACCGTGCCAAAGAAGAGGCACTTTAACCTTTGATAAAGCCAAAGCAAACACTGTGGTATTCTGTGACAACTTAAAACACAGAATTGACCACAATACTCGAGTGATCAGAGACAGATTATGATAGCCAGCGAGTATACAGTCATTGCTGGAGGAAAATCTTGTCTGTGATATTCTGCATTTGAAGAGTTTGAATCAAAAACACAAGCGCAGAAGTGTTAGGAATGGATTTCTTAGTATGTCCTGCTAACTAGCTTACTAGCTACAGTAGTACTTTAGCGCTAGTTCCAAGGCCAAGGAATTGTTGGGTCTCTGTAAATTATTATAAGGAGTACGGAGTAGATCTGCTCTGTAGGAAAAATGCGATGAGAAAGAAGAAAACTTCTTTTGTGAATAGGCACTATATAATTAATGGAATTAATTATAATTAACTAACTAGTTTACTTTTTTCGTGGGATTACATGTTACATAAAAAAAAAAATTAAAGCCCTGTCCACAACAAGCCCCACTGTGTAGTATTTCCCCACTGTGTAGTATTTCCCCCCTGTGTGAGAAAGCTGATCCTGGAAGCTGTCAGCTGAGTTTAGGCTAACGTTGGCGGCTCTGTCCTGCTCTTTATTGGATTCTGAAATCCGTTTCTCTCTAAAGGTGAAAATATACTATTTGAAAATAAGAGCAAAAGTATGTACAATAAGCAGCCAGGGTTGTAAATGACTGATCTTCCATTTTTCCTTACTGTTAGTACTATATACTAATACTAGGACCCTGCAATAATAGAACATAACTCACGGGGCTAACATTAGCTTCATTAGCTTGGTAGCCACAGCAAAATCAATGTTTGCCTATGGAATGCCATTTTATTCAATATGAAATAAATAAGCCAATTAAATAAATGAATATGGCTATGAAATAAATAAATGAGGCATTAAATATATAAATAAATGTAAATAAATATATACACGAGTCAATATAGTTCAGTACATAAATAGGTTTTTATTTCAAAAAGGATGTTTTTCAAAGGACTACTTTTCTTTATTCCAGGGGACTTTAATTTCATAATGCCACATTTATTTATTTCAGGGGACTTTAATTTCATAATGCCACATTTATTCATTTCATTGGACTTTTATTCCCATCTGTTATATTCACTGTGCACCCTGCTGAGTGCAAAAACAGAAGCCACATTGAAGACTTTCATTAGCGCTTGTCGGGGCTTGATATCCATAATCTTTTACATTTTCCTTAGCATTTGGCCTCTCATCAATGTTTTATGGCAACTGTCGGGGTCAGTGCTGCCGTCCCCATTCAGTCCATTAGCAACCAGCAGAACATGCTCGACTTGGTGAAAACCTTGGCTTCATGTCTTTTGCCGTTCTCGTCACGCAGAGGAAACCGCTGATGTTTCAGAGCAGGTCATGCAGTCTTTGCTCAAGTCAAGTGGCATGTACAGATTTGATACTTAAAGAATAAAGTTCCATAGAGAGGACATACTTCAGCCAACCCTCAGTATTAGCTATTTTAAAAATGAAAAATGTCTACAGTCTGCACCTGGTTACAGATCAAAATCAACATAGACACTCATGCTGATTGTTGGAGAATCAAGGCTTTGTACAAGGATGAATTGTGCAAAATTTGAGTCAGATTAGTGAGCACTTGGTTAGCAAATAACTTTTTTTCAGGATCATCCAAATATTTTTGCAAGCATTTGTTAGAGGAATAAAGTTTTGCTAAAGTTCTAAATATTAATTTGTGAAAGTTGAAATTGATGTGGTCTGTGTGTAGGTACAGTAGATATGACCACACGTATGTTGACACCGAACATTACACCCGTATGTGATTGTTGGGCATCACATTTCAAAACCATGAGCACAACTGATTTTTGACCCTTGGCTGCAGAGATTTGCTCCCATTCAGCCGCATGAGCTTTAGTGAGGCGCAACACTGATGTTGGACAATAAGGCCTGGCTCACCATTGGCGTTGTCCCTGTAAGGTCAGGGCTCTGTACACGCCAGTCAAGTTTCTGTTACGTGCTGGCAAAACAGAATAAGAAGAAGACCCAAAGGCAGACTGAGGAGGCAGACTAATGACTTGAATGGTGATATTTAATGTCTTACTGGCAGGTAGACAGTCAGCAAACAGGTAACAGTCAGACATAACAAAGACAGTGAACCAGTATGTGTAGTGAGAGGCTGATGATGGAATGAGTTGCAGGTGAGGTGGTGTGGACTAAATCACTGCAGGGCTGATGAGGGAGAGTGGAAACAAGTGAGTAGGTGTAGGAACAGTCAGGTGATGGGTTATTGCAGGGCAGAAGAAACAAAAGACAGGAAGCAAAACCATACAAAAAACCTGAGGGGGAACATCTACCAAAATAAAATGGGAAACAACAGAGCAAAAACCCAAAACCATGACAGTTCTTCCACAAAGAACTTGGAAAACCGACTATTGTATAAAATATCATCATAGGCTATTATAATGTTGAGACCAAACTAATCCATGGAATACAGCCCCAGACCAAAAGCTCACAAAATGATGGGCTTGTCCACATACGTTTCGCCATATAGTGTACTGTATGTGTTCCTGCAACCATAACCAGATCAGGCGTTAGGAGTCAGCTAAAAGGCCAGATGGTGGCACTATCTGTAACGAAAACGTTCAGCTTCTTCCTCGCCCAATGGTCGAACTCTCCCCCAGTGCAATCCGTCAAGTAGATTTTGAGATATCCTGCCAGCTAAGCACATACACGTACAGCAACCGTATCACATCCGGAGTATTCTTTCCCTGCTAATGTTTCCCTGACCCAGAGGCCATACCTTTATTTCTCTACACATAATCACCGTTAAACAGAATTACTCTCATTTTCTATCCTTTAGCTCTCCTGGCAGATACTGAGAGACACCTGACACACGGCACTCTCCAGAGAAAGCAGCGTATATATCTCTTTTCCTGAGATATCTCTTTTCACTTTGGGTTGTTCAGTTTAGTACAATCGCTTCTCACAAGTAAAAGATATTAAATATTCCTCAAAAGAAAACAAATACTCTCCTGGAATGAATAAAAAATCCACGGTTGCTCAGTGAACTCAGGTTAAAGAAAATCCCCTTTTCTGAACTTTTCCCCATCCACAACATCCATTCCTCCTGCTTTTTACTTTAACTTCAACTTTCTCTAGTTTTTTTATTGATGTTTGACAAGACTTGCTCTCTTTCTTTCATCTCAGCCGAAACCCCTCCCTTTACCCTCCTCGCCTTCGTCTCTCTACTTGTTTATAGCTGCCCCTTCCATCGCTCTCTTCTCCTGGCTCTCGCAGGCTCTCGTGTCTTTAACGAGCCAGTAAGGGACAACTCGACAAACATTCCATCACATTAGCATGGGGGACTGGGGCTAGGGATTGTGTTAAGCTCAGCATTAGCCAGCCTGCCGCTGCTTTAATTACGTTTGCTCAGCACTAGCTACGCTAATGGCTAACTCCGTGCCACATTTCCTCCTCGGAAGAAGGGCAAGGGAGCCAGGTTTCAGCTGGAAGATGCCACAGAGGATTGTAAGGATGAGCAACAAGGCATGCACAAGGAGTTATGTTCTAATGAGAGATCCACCATTTAGATAAAAGACTCCTAGTTGTACAGTGTTAGGAATAACACAGAATTATGGCACTGAGGACAGAACTGATTTTTGCAGAAATGCAATTGGAAGTTAACGCAATGGGGTTTTTTTTAGGAATGAAATTCAAAATATAAAACTTGTAATATCTTGTCTGTTATCATTTGAGATCAGTACTGAGTTATATTTTCAGTATTGTTGTCTAGTGATGCCAGTTTCTGGGACATTCAGTATGCAGGCATTGTTTGGGTAAAAATAACTGCCAAATGTGATGCACCTGCATAGCAATCAGACATTGTTATTCCTATAGCTGTTTTACATCACTACCCTTTATTTCCACAGTTTCTTCTCCTTGGTTCTACCTGTTTTTGCTTCTTTCTCTGTATGTGTTTTTTGCTGCTGCAGATAGTTATCCCTGTGGGTGGGGAAATTGCTGAGATATCATCTCTCTCACAGTTACATCTGCTCTCTTCTTAAACACATATAGCTGCCACAGATTTGGACTCATGAATCCATAATGCATGACCCAACCCCTCGTTTTTACCTCTTGCAAGGAAATTGTCATATCTTTTAAAAACCAAAATTCACTGTATTTCAGAATGATTTTAACTCTGGATGAGGGTTCCCAACCCCTGGACTGCAGACCAACATCAGGCCACAAAAAATGTGCTACAGGGCCGTGAAGAAACTGCATGATGAAGGCTGAATAATAATATAACATTATAGGCTTTTAAAGGTTTTGTTTGCAGTAATTACAGTCGACATACATCAATTTTTAGAGCTTTTGTTGCTGAAAATAGCTGCCTGATGCGGTGGGAAATGGTCTATGAGAGCGGTGAAAGTGACCCACAACAATAAAGTTACATGCTGGAAAACCAAAACAACAAACTGAAAGATGCGATAAAGCGCCATAGAGCTGGGGAAAACTGCAGAGTTGGGTGATAATTCTCTTTTGGTTCATAACTATTAGTGACCCCTTTCATGCACAACTAGTCACGGTATTCATTGTTAATGTAAAAATATGAATCATAGCAGCTTCAAAGGAGCAGTGTCTACGATTTAGTGGCATCTAGCGGTGGAATTGCAGTTTGCAAACTATTGAACACCGCTCGCCTCACCCTCCCCTTCCAAGCGTGTAGGAGAAACTCTGGTGGCCGTGAAACATGCAAAAAACACAAACAGCCCAATCTTGAGCCAGTGATTGATTTGTCCATTCTGGGCTACTGTAGAAACATGGCGGTGCAACATGGCGACCTCCATGTAAGGGGACCTGCTCTATATGTATATAAAAATGGTAATGGTAATGAAAACACAACGATTCTTATTTTCAGGTGATTATACACTAATTAAAACATACTTAAACATATTTCTGCCAACAGCTTCTCCTAATGTTACATAATGGATCTTTAATTTTCGTTTTTACAGTTATTTTTATTTTCAGTATAAAAATAGATATTACAGTCAATGTAAATCAATATGAGAGGTGCAAAAGAAGTTGAAATCTCCTGCCTAAGATGAACAAATGCCATGAACAAGGACCAGATAATATAATTCCTGGATAAATAATACATTACGTATTGTTAACATATAAGCATGTACACAAAGTGCTCTTTGTCATCGTCTGCATATGAACACTAAGCAATCGGAGGTTAAGTGCGGTGAAAAAAAGGCACTTGAGTTGAGGCAGAGCAGAAGATGGCAGGTTAATTTTGTTCAACCATCAGTCTTCCCATCTGGTTTGAGGACTCAAACTCAAAGTGCCAGGATTCTCAACCTTCAGGCTACTGCCACCACTGATATTAAAATTGGGCTAAGGCAAATGCCACTTGCTCATGGCATGATGTGTCTGGCTTATCGCCTTTGTACCAAATCACAGCTTCCTCCCTTCAAACTGCTGTGCTTTTTGGAAATTGTTTTCGTCTTATTCAGATATATTAAGAAGATGTTTGTGGAAGTTCTTAAATCCATGAAGAACGTCTTATAACAGGTGTATAAATCATTGATTTAACGATGTCCTGGGTTCCTGTGCTGCAGCTACTTGGATCGCATGAAAGACTGTCAGCAATTTACAAGATTTGTTTTAACATCATTGTAGATGAATGTAGGTTAATTAAAGGTTAACTCACTAAATTCAACTCTGCTGTAGTTCTGTGTATTTTGTTAGGGATGAATCTTGACAGTAGGGAATGTGTACTTAGCAGAACGTGGTGGGAAAGGAGAAGCGAATAGGAGATTCCAGTGTGTCCCAGGTTAATTAAAAGATGATCATGTCTAAAACATCTGGCTGTGAAGTTGTCAAATTCGATGAGGAAAGAGAAGTCAAAGAAATGCCCAAGGGAGTATTCCAGCAGAGCGAGTGAGATGAAAAATACCATCTCACTGGTGCGTTGGCTTGTGTGCGAGGAGGAAAAAGAGATGTTGTGTGATAGAGACAGAAAGCGACGGAGAGAGATTTCAACACATTTTCAGCTGTGCTGCAGTTCGAAGCAAAGAGCTGATTGATAAATTCGGTTTTGTGGAAACTTGATAGAACACACCTGTCAACAGCTACATAGCACATACGCATGCAGACATACTCGCTCACACACAAATGTACAAGTTGACTTCTGCAGACTTTTTACCTCAAATGTAAGCAATATGATCAATAGGGCCCTGATTTTCCGGTGGAGTTTTGTAGATAAGGGTTTATCACAAAAAAAACATGACCTCATATTTGGAAAAATCTCTGAGAAATCTTGTCTTTGCACAACAATCAAAGTTAAAATTTGGAAAAAAACTTGCTAATCTGAGTCATCAGGACTGTGTGGGTATGATTTTACCAGATCTGACTGACGGCGCTGGCAACATAAGCAAACAAGCCTACGACTGTCATGTTTTGGTTCATGTGTGGCGAAACCATGATTATTATATGGAAGTACGTGGCTTCACGTTTTTTCCAAACACACTTTAAAACACTTTAAACTATTAGGAAGAGCACAGACAAAAACACAAATGTAAAAGTATTTCATGTAAAATACCCCCAACTATTGTAACTTTGGCAGCAAATGTTATTTTCATGTAGGACCCTATCCCTCATACTAAAAAGCTGATTTCTTTAAAAGCCTTAAGTGATTCTCCACCCAAATCCTATGAGTATAGGTTTGAACGGTCACTCTAGTTGCACCTTTCATGCATTATGGAGTCTATGGTTCCCTTGAAAATCCTGAAGCATCCTTTCAGTTGTCTGAGTTTAAAAACATGTTTTCCAGAAACGGCACCTTGGAACATTTTTTGGATGGGTATAAATAAATGGTTTGGAGTACAGTTTGAATGTCAGACCACAGTGTCGGTACTCTTTTATAGTACTTGAGTTTCTCCAGATGCCTGTGAGCTTGAAGAGGCAGAGATCTGACTGTGCCACTTTAGCTTGTAATTCTTGGTGAGGTTTTTGTAGTTGAGCGAGGTGGGACCACAGAGGTGGCCACGTGTGGCATATCGACCACAAAGTGACGCAAAACTACCACAAAATTATCCAGAAGAACAACAAAATGACAGACATAAAACAACTTTAAACAGATGCAAACGTCTGGATCTCGTGCTCCTATGTAGAAAGGGTTGGGGGGGACCTTTTATATGTCTGTACCCAGAGGCCCGTCTCGTAATCTGTCCATGGCTGTAGGCTTTCTTTTCTGATTAAGATTTTACAGCTGAATGATTTCCTCTGCGACAACACTGTGTCTGGTTTCAGGGTCCAGTACTGTACGGAAACAGCTCAAGTCAATGTTGTGAATGACCTCAGAATGAACATTCAGCTCTCTGTGCTTGTCCTGTGAGTCATCAGTGCAGCATTCAATACTTTCGATCGTAATATTCTGCTGGACAGGCTTGAACACTGGGTTGGTCCCTCTGGCACAGTTCTTAAATGGTTCAGGTCTTAATTAACTGGTTGACAGTTCTATGTGGCCATAGATGACCACTCATCCGATAAAATAGACCTGACATGGTGTCCTGCAGGGCTCTATTTTAGGCCCAATTCTTTTCAGTCTATGTATTTTACCACTCAGCAATATTATTAGAAATTTCCATAATTACTGGACACAGACAATACCTAGCTATATATCTCTGTAAACTCAAATGATTCCAGTTCTATCAACGACTAGATTGCATGCATCTCTGGCAGAAGTCAGTGGATGACTCAAAACATCTTACAGCTAAATGAAAACAAAACTGAGAACCTTGTTATTGGAGAAATAGCTGAAAGAGAAAAACTGACCACATAAAATTATTCGCACTAAACACCAAGAGACACGTCAGAAACCTCTAATGAGTTTGACCTAAATTTTGAATGACCGTTTCTCTCCCAGGCAGACACAGAAAGGTTAATACATGTTTTTATCTCCAGCAGGCTGTACTATTGTAACGCTCTTCTGTCTGGTGTGTCTAAGAAAGCTATTGGTCAGTTATAGTGCGTAGAGAACACAGGAGCACGTATTCTGAAGAAAACCAGACAGAGCCCACATTACTCCAATTTTAAATTCTTTACATTGCTTACCTGTCTGTCACAGAATTAATTTGAAAGTTCTTTTAGTGGTTTTTAAATCACTGAATGGCTTTATCTGTCTGACACGGTTAAGACATATGTGACTGCTAGATCCCTTAGGTCCTCTGACTCAAACCTCTTGATTGTTCCAGAGGTCAGAACTAAAAGGCATGGAGAGTCAGCTTTTGGTAATTACGCCCCGACACTCAGGAACAGTCTGCCTGAAGGTCTTGGGGGCTCTAAATCTGTGGATACTTTCAAACAAAATCTTAAGACACATCTTTTTTTACCCTTGCTTTCTCCTGAAGTGTTTTTACCTGATGGATGTTTTATCTTATTCTGCTGTCTTAATGAAATGTTTTCTTTTTATTGTATCATACCATGTATGATAAAACAATATCATATCATATTATAATTATTGGCTTTTATGTTAAGCACTTTGTGTTGCATTTTATGCATGTATTATGCTATACAAATTATCTTATTATTATGATTTGGAGTTTTAAATAGCTATTTATTGATATTATTTCATATTAGAATATTTAAATTTTGTTACACTGAACACACAACCTAACTATCGATAATGTACAGTTTATTCTCTCAGTTGAAATTTAGAAAACAGTCTTCTCTGCGAAAAATCACCAACAAAAAGCATTTCAGTCTCTAGCCAATACTCAGCTGCCTATTGCCTACTCTTTGTTCCCCTCTTCCTCTCTGTCTCACCAACTCCGGATCTCTTCCTTCTTGTTTTCCCCTCCTTCTGTTTTCTGTTTTCTCGCTCACTATCACTTTCTTCTCTTTCTCTCAGCAGCCCTATCGCTCAGCCAACAGGTAGACCCAGAGCTGCTGACAGGTTTGATACAGATGTGATGACATGCCGTGGCCCGAGGCACAAAGCTGTGAATTGATTCTCCTCCTTTTCCTCCTGCGTATCTCTCCATCATCACAACTCTTCTCCTCTCCTCTTCCTCTGTTTCTCTCTTCATGTCTCTTTGTTTATGCCATTTTCCACTGGGAGGTGTCAGCCACTGCTTATTATACTCCTCTTACACTAATTGGGGGCAGAGGATGTGCAGATTGAGCCTTGATTGCTGCCTTCCCCTTTGCATTTGTACCATCCTCCCTCCTGTCCCCTGACACCCACTTCTTCCCCTTTTCACACACATACATACACACACTCACTCCAAACACAGCCAGGCGTTCATGCTCTGTCTCCCTTTCTGTCAACATCAAACACACCGCAAGAGTGGGCCCTGACACAGTTATGTGGGTTTTGGCGTTGACACACCCAAGATTACAGCTCTATTAGCTAGCAATTTCATTATCTCACCCCGACAATGGCTGAATCTGCTGCTTTTCCCTCTCACTACTCTAATCCTCTTTGTTTTCCGTGGTCTTTTTGAGGTCACATGGTCTTGTATCTGATAAATTTATAATGACTTCTAATGAGCCATTATTTATTCCTGGCTAATCAGCTGCCTATCGAGTGTGAAGGGATTGCTGACAAGGCCCGTTTCTGAAAGTCTCATTTTTCACGCTGGAAAAATAAAGAGATGGCTCTTTCACTTGAAGTGTTTGTGGAGAATGAGGAATGAGTGTTTGCACCAAATAAGGAAGAAATGGATTGTCTGTGCCCCGCTGCCTCATGAAGGTGTTTGGATCGTGATGTGAAGGCAATGAAAGAAAATCTTGAGTCTTTTTGAAGAATTAAATATGGGAAAACATAATGGAGCCTTGCAGTGTTAATGTTCATCAAAGGTTTGTGAGCTCAGTGACAGTCTGCTCAGATTTGTTACAGATAGGGGTGAGTATCTCTCCCTCGCAGACAATTAATCGTATCTAGATACACAGTCCATGATCCGATACAAATATGATACAGATACATTTGTAATGATAGATACACTGCGATTCAAAACCAATTTGATATTATTTGATTTAGCCATGATTAGAATGTTGTTTTTGCTTTTCAATAATAAAAGTGTGACTGAAATAGATCAATTATTTCCTCCATTTTTATTACAAATATTGAATCATAAATGTGCCAGAAAAATATATCTTCTGCCACACAAACAATAGTAAGCACTTTTTAGCTTTTTAACTTTGAACTCTTTAACTTTTTAGCCAGCAACACAATTCTGCTGACTGGGGACTGTTTACCTCCAGTGTCATCCTTCTGAATTTGATATTCATAGAGTGTCCCTGTAAATATAACAGCTCATGGCTTTGGTTGCCACAAGTTGGGGCCGAATTAGAATTAGCTGCTAACGCTAGCTTTACTAGCTTTCTGTAGCCACATTTGAGGTGCCATCTGCATATTATCACTGCGCATCTTGACGACTGCTAATGCAATGTCAACATTTCAGGCAGCGTTGCACACAGTGGCACCAGCATTTGATTCAGTGTGGCGTGGTGTTGTGGATGGCTGGAAGCAGATTGGGGATTGGGGAAAGTAGCATGCTAGCAGGAGAGGGGTGGGTCACACACACCGACACACGCACACTACAGGCACAGGAGTGCGGAAAGGTAGAGATTTGTTTCCAGGTTTCGTGCAAGAATTTGGGTCAGATCTGGGGTAAATAACCACTCAAAAAAATGTCCGAAACCTTGGCGTGAGTGTCTTGACTGAACTGAGAAATATTGACGAATCAGGTGTGCTCATGTCGGCTTATCCATTCACATGTGCGTACCTCCTTGTACCCACACAGCTCTCTTTATGATCTGTGGGACAGTGTTTTGACACATTGACTGACATGCGCAGGGTGTGCTGTCATGACTTTTATTTATTTATTTTTTGCCTATCCCCTTCCCGGCAGCTCTATTTTATTAAGCGAGAACATGGGGACAGAAAATACAGCAGCTCCGCAGTTTCAGAGGGAAACTGAGAACAGTGCGCCCGGGGGACACAGTCCTTGCACTCTCACCTCATCAGTACACACTGCTTAATCTCCACAAGCACACACACACATACAGAACCTGTGCCCTGACATATTTGACTCTTTTAGTGGTTTACGGTGAACATAATCAATCTCTGCCCTGAATATCAACACCTGCATTATGCTGCCGTCAAGGCGAGGAAAATGTGGGGATTTATGCAAAGTTAATGCAACCACCTAAACAAAAGCATGCACGGTGAAAAAAAATAAAACCACACAATCGAAAAGAGCAGAAATCTGTCCCTCCTTCAGCACCTCCTGTCCCCTTTTACACCCAGGCACAGAGATTAGCCTTATAATTTTTAAGCCCACACTTTTGGAACCCGCCGATTAGGGAAACAAACAATGCGTTCTCAAGTGAGGCACACGGGAATATCAGGGCAGTCCCAGTCCCGCTATTCAGGAACTCACCTGACAGATGAGTTTAGCTAATTAACAAACTGCAGGGCCTCCATAACACGTCCAGGTGTTACGAATAATAATGAAAATGTTTTTTTCTAGGGTTGTCTGTTGACACAATGTTATATGCGTGCATGTATGCATACATAAGTTCTTGTCTTTGGTTTATACACTTTCAATACAGCTGTTGCAGTTTATCTTCTCGGGTGGATCAGTCAAGCACTTCCTGGGTTTTCAACTTGAATGACCACAACTGAATAGGCAAATAATGAGAAATTCAAATTCATTTTGATCCTGTTCAGGCTGAAATGTCATTTTGGTGGCTTTTCGCATTGAAACACAACCAAGTGTAACTCAGGCATTAAATATCTTTATCCATACATACATTCATATTTCACTTTAAGCACTTAGAGACTCATGGTTATGTCGATTGTTCATGTCATGTCTGATTACATACGTCTGCGTCACATCAGAGAGGTAAGCCCAGGATTCATCTGCTTGCCTTTCCGTACATGATTGTGCCATGCGAGGACCTCTTTAGGAATTTCTCTGTTTGTTTGCACAAGATCTGACTTTGCCGATCAGCCTCCCCACTCTTTGGTTTGGACCACTGAAGTTGAAGTCCGCCTTGTTTTTATGGGCTTAATTATGAAATAGGATGATGTAATCAATGCACGTCAGTCGTCTGAAGTTTTCAACAAGATTCACTTTGTGGTTTGGGTTGCGGCCAAATGGAAATTTGAGAATGCACTTAACTCAAATCCGAAATTAAACAAACACAAGGCCAACGAGTGACCACTTTAAAGTTCCCCTGCTAAGTGGCCATTTGATGAACAAAGTGGTTGTTGCACCCACATTTGCAAATTCACTCTGCTCTTACATGTGTGCTTGTGAATAAAGCAGTACTTGGGAGTTTAGTGTCAACTCTGCTACTCTAATTATCTCCTAGCCTGAGGATGGAAACATCATTGGCCTGTGGGGATGACACAATGGTTGATGACTGCATTAATGCACCTTCACTTTACATCAGGAGAAACGGAGCCGAGTCTCAAATTGAAACAAAATAGGCGCAGTTACAAACACGTGAGTGTTGGATGTAGTTTTTGACTTTTTCCTACACTAATGTGGGAAACCAGGATACTTGGCATGTTTTCGTCACCATTTTCCTCAAGAATACTTATGTAAAACATGTAACTGGGGAAAACACTATGCTAAAAACAGCACATTCTTTGCTTAATCAGACATTTATTTCAGCCAAGGAGTCTTTGGTGATTTGCGTGTTTTTGATGTTCTAGTAGTTGAACCAGAGTTTAAATATTGGATGCTTTGGGGGAACAAAGTAACATAAATAATGTCTAATTCATGCATGCATTTCCCTCTGTTGTGTTAAATACTGATGCAGATCTGTAAAGCCAAAATATACTGGTGCTTTTAACTCTAGGGATGGCACGGTCAGCCTGTTGATTGGTCAGTTCACCACTATATTACATTACAAACTCTTACCACATTTAAGATTCAGGTGTCATAGTGGAAAGTGTTAGCAGCCCTCTTGCTAGTAAAATCTTTCAGTACCCCTCTTCTCAACCCGTATTGATCTCTGTATTGAGAACCTCTCTTATGAAGAGGGAATTAGAAAAGTGACCGGGGCTTCGATCCTTGATGCCTTCCTCTGCAGCCATGCTACACATGCACACACTTTGGGAAAATGTCCCTCAGCACATAAAGAGGAACCTTGCGGAGTGGAGATAGTGGCACAGACAGCCATGGAGTGCCACCGATAATGGCCATCTCCTGGCAGCCCAAAGAGCCGTGACGGGCCACCATTCCCTGCCACTGGCTCCCTACCACCGATAAGGACGGGGCATGTGGAGAGACACTGCGACAGGGCGATCTCTTTCTCCCACAGCATATTCACTCCTTCCCCGCACCGGCCAGATAACTGGCTGCACTGTACAAGCTGCAAGCTCGCTCACTGTATGCTGTTGATTCATGGAAAATGCGTGTGTGCACCTACTAAGTGCTGAGTTTGTCCTGGAAGAAACATGATGGAGGGAAAAAGGGAAAAGAAGTGTGTGTGCGCGTGTGTGGTTGCAGTTGTGTGTTCACTGCAGTGGCAGGGTGATGCATGAATTTGCTTGCTTATACTATTCTAATCATATTTACACATAAATAGTGATGTCCTAAAATGATCCAAAAACATATTCTGTAAAGGGATTAAACTTTTGTCAACCTCACGCAATAAATAGCTGAACCCAAAGTTCAACATCAACTAAAATCAATTAAACTGTATTTAATCAGTCATTTATCAGTATCCTGCTCTGACGCTGTACCCTATCCTTCAATATAATTTCTTTTTTTGCTCCCAACCAATTTTCCTACTGAGTCCAATTAGTAAATTAGCCTGGAAAATGAGCATGGATAAATTACCCATTATCGTTGTGAATTATAGTGGCAGTGCGATGACAGTTTTGGTCCCCTCTTGCCCGCTGCCTTTGTCAGTTTCTTGCTCAGTAACAGAGCTAAAAGATGTCACACAGACCACAGCTTAAATTCAGCCCTGAAAACAGACTGGGAAAATATTTAGTGTCATTATCAAGGAGAGCCAGATCCCGCTAATGGAAATCTCTGAGAAAATAGGTCTGTTTCAGAAGCTGATCGTTCACTGCATGTCAAACGGTCTAATGTCCTAAGCTTGTACAAGAGTTTTGCTTTTACCAACTGATGTTAGTCCCCTATGTACTATATTTTTTGCTTTGTGTGTACTTATATTCGAATTTGTTTGGTTTATAACCCCTCAACATAAAGCAATGTAAATTGTTCCCAAGAAATGCAGTATTCACTCCGGTTTGTGTGACAGTTTTTGTAAAACTACAGTGCCCAGCTCTTCATAATAACAATCTGAGAAGGGAAAATATCTGAATGGCTCACAGCTCATTGACAAACATGACCTGTGATCAGGTTTGTCAATGAGTTTACAAAAACTGTCACACAAACCGGAGTGAATACTGCATTCCTTGGGAACAATTTTTTGGATTAATACACATTGAGTACTTAGGGCAGCAGGATGGCGTAAGTGGGATCGACTCAAAATAAACTTTGTGGGAGCATATCAATATGTCATTACTTTTTTTGGAATACCTTTCTTAATAACATAATAGACACGATTGAATCAGAATTGAAACCGTAATACTGTAGGTAGATCACATAAGTAAACATATTAAATCTCTGAATCAAAACAACAGGTTAAGATTCAGATATCTTGGGACTGTGTTTCTGCATGCATGTCTGCATATGGTCTTTCTGGGTGTGTGTAGGCGTGTGGGGAAAGTGCCCATATGTGTGGGTTGTGGTGCTTGTTGCAAAGACAAATCGGCTTCAAGACAGAGATGGAGAGGATGAATTTTGCGTCCAAAACAGGAGAGGTTTCATGATGGATAGTACTCCAGCTAATAGTTTGTTGGCATCGGGACAGACAGCAACAGCAGGCTGTGGTCGAGAAGTGTCGTTTCCTGAGAAGAGAGTGTGGCCACCACATGAGCCGTGGCTCCGTCTAGCACTGTTGGATTGTTCCCCCTACTCTAAATGGTAATGCCTCCCTAGGGCAACACAGCATGGTACTACATATGGAGCTACAACATGTTCACCAGTGGGTGCATGCGTGTGGTCACTCCAGTCATGTCTATGTGCGTGCGTGCGTGCAGTTTTAGGACGGAGAGTAGCGAGCGTGGAGAGCAGCTGTGTCCTCTGCATTCAGCTGGTGGTCACTTCACCCAATCGAACTGGATCTCACGCACTGTTGATCCAATCACCTCCGTCGTCACGCGCCATTGAGCCAATCAGCTAGGACATCGCACTCTGTCGAGCTTTGGCCCACCCATTAAGCTGGACTTTGTTCAGGTTTAGGCACTGCGGCAGGTTTTGGCACCATACGATACTAACCCTAACATATAAAGAGGGGCGCGAGCTCCCGATGCTTTTCCTCTACTAAAAATATGACCTCACTGTTTTTCCATCATGTTTTACCAGGCCTAAGCTGTTAATCTCAGCTGTAAGTGAGCATGTGAAAACACACACATACACGCTGAGCCCCTTATAGTCAACCGAGGCAGCTGACATGCGCCATGATCTATGTTAATGAGAAATTAACGAGACCTTGTCAGATATGAATGAGCCATTAACGTGTTCACGTTGGTAGCATCTGTGGGGCCTGGATGACACACGTACAGAGAATGAATGGAGAATCTGTCAATTTAATGAACCGCTCTCTGTCTGTCTATCTCCCTGTCTGTCTGCCGTCTACTGTATCTTTCTATCTGTCTGAGTGTTGAGGTTAAATTCTTGCCATAGCCAAATGACATGGTATTAAATACAATGAACATGTATACTGTGTGGCCAAAACTATGTTGATGTTTGGTCTGGGGCTGTTTTCAATGTTTGTGCGAGTTTCAAAGTAAGGGGAATATGAATGCTACAGCATACAATGATATTTCTGGTCAATAGTGTGCTTCCAACTTAGTGACAACGGTTTGATCAAGGCCCTTTTTTTTCAATTTTAACTTGACGCTCAAGTGCACAACGCCAGCTCCATAAAGAAATAATTTTACTTGTTTGGTGTGGAAGAACCTGACTGACCTGCACAGACCCCTGACCTCGACCCCATCCAACACCTTTGGGATGAACGGGAACGCTGATTGAAAGCAAGCAGCCTAATATCCCACGGAGTTTATGTTCAAATAAGTCGAACCTGCAACGCACGATTTATGACCAGTGCGAATGGGGTCATTTTTGTAGCAAAGCAGAAAGTAAAGGTGTGTAACGCATTATAGACCTGCAACTAACAATTATTTTCATTACTGGTTAATCTGCAGATGATTGATTTGACATCACAAAATGTCAGGAAAAAAAATCTATATTTGTCTTAATCACAAGTCACAAAAGAAATCAAGAAGAGTAGCAACTGCTCACGTTGGAGAAGCTGGAACTAGGGAATGTTTAGCATGTTGCTCTAAATTAAATGATTAACCAATCATTAAAAGGTTGTTTCAGATTAATTTCTTGTCGATCAACTAATCGATTGATGGACTAATCGTTTCAGCTCTATTTGCACTTGACCTTCGTATGGCAGAGCAATGTTCACGTTCCATCACAATTAATTTAAATAAGTTTGCTTTTTAAAAACTATAACCACAATCCTTCCCTAACCTTTACCATACCATAGTCATACAGATATTTTAAAAGTCATTTTAAAAACATCGGTTGTTAAAAAACATGGTCGTTGAAGGTAATCCGGGGGTTTTGCGGAATCGTCCAGCCAAAATGAAAGCGTTCCTAGGAAGGTGGAGGCTGTTGTCGCTGCATATTGATGCCCATAGTTTTGGAATGAAATGTTTAACAATCATATGGGTTTAATGCTTGAGTGTCCACATACTTTTGGCCAGACTTTTGTACATTTTCCTAAAAAAGAGACCTGTTTCTTTGAAATCTTCCAGATTTTTTAACCTCATTTGTGTTAAGAAGGATTTCTTGGCATATAAAGATTTGATAATGAGATAATATCTTGCTCGATATAGGACATACAGTAGCCTTCTCTGTTTCAGTTGCACAGTGGATCAATGCAAGACTGAAATGCCACAGTCTCGCCCAGAGTGACTGGCGTTACGTCCCATGCATATTGAGATAATATGTGTGTATATCCCATGTCCCCAATTTATTAAGGATCCAACTCATTAAATGGACATTGAATTAACCACACACATTTTAGCATGGAGCGCTCCAAATTCAAGGACTTAAAATCGCTTTATTTCTGCCTCTGTGACCGCCACCATCCATATTAGTTTCATACATTCACCCAGCTTCTTGAACTGTGAAGCCAGAGAATTGAGGAGCGAGGCCCACTCACGTTAATGACTCACCGAATCCAAAGGCACGACTTGGAGTTAATGGTTAGTGAGGTGCGTTAGCATTTCAAAACAAGGTCACAGTCTGCTCCTGAGGCGAACCCCGATCAGGAACATGTGATTTATGAGTCAGCACTTCTCTATAGGGCTCTGGTGGATGTGCTTTTTTTCTCTGCCCGAGCTGTAATTACTGGAATCTAGAAGGCGTTAATTTGGTGGCACAGAGGACTAACTGCCTCATCTCCTCTTCCCATGGTGACATCAAAAAAATACCCATTTAAACAAGTCAATTAGTCCTTTACTTACCCTTAAAAAATCAGGAAACATGTAAATTGCTAGTGAAGTTCCATCAATTTTTTTTAAATAAATGGCTTTAGTTAAATAAGGGAGGTGACATCTCATATGAAAATTATGCCACTTGATTCAAGAAAATTCTTGAAGATGGTGGCTATGACTCAGAAACGTGACATGAGACTGAAATGTCATGTTAATTATGATTTGTACACTACAAGTCTACATTATATGGTCAGTATTATATTTTGGCAACATTTTGGTGTTGTTGTGGTGTCAACTGTTGTAGCCAGTGCTGTCTACATCTATGTACATTATGTTCCAAACACTCATATGTTCTCCAAAATATGGCTGCACAACTTCCATGTAATTGGTTCACAACTAGACCACAACTATTTAGCCAAAATATGAAATACTATAATACTCTAAATGAGCCATTTTGAAGGTGTAGTAGGAACATTTACATTTATATGGGTATAGTGGGCTGGGGTTAGTACCACAACTGACATTTGTTGAAATAAAAGTACAGCGTATTCCTTAAAGCTGAAAATCTCGTTTTTGCTGACGTCCAGCTTTCTGCAGTGATGTAAACGTGTACTACAGGGTGTGTCGGTACACCATGACATCACCGCTGTGTGTGGTTACAGGTGCGACAGAGCACACTGCACCCAACCGCATCCATCAGGGATGCTGGGTGTGGTCAGTGGTGAAACAGGCATGAACCAGCGAGGACAGTGAAACGCTGCTTTTCCGCCTGGAGTGAAGTTACTCTTCAAGTTCTTGCAGCGCACATCCTTAAGCTGCAGTAAAAAACTGTAAAAACAATCGGTCTGTGTCCTCTCCATCTCCACTGTGCCTCCTTTTTATGCTCAGTTCTTAAACAGTTGTAGGAAGACATAGCTCTGTCTTTCTCTCTTTGTGCCAACTGTGTGTATGCCTGTGTGGGGCCATTATACAGCTTATTATGCCAGCAGGCCATCTGTTGCCTGCTTAGTACTGGGCGACTGGGAAGGACAGCGAGCATGAGGCTGTCCCTCTTTACGTTTCTTAGACAGCTAAAGTCCCTAGCTCACTCGTTTGACTGCTCTCTCTCTGACACACGCAGACACCTGGGCATTATGCTTACTTACATTTACAAAAACACCCATGCATGCACGCGAGTATACCCGAATTATATTCGTGCGCACACACACACACACGCACACACTGTGACACAAACCAGACGCACACAGAGGACCTAATGGAGCCAGGTTTGTGCCAGGTGGGGGCTTTCTAAGCAGACGGGTGCTCTGTTAGGTCACTGCAGGTGGATGGGGTCCTGGCAGACTCACAGTCAGACAGGCACGTCTGCGGCCAGCACCGGCCCTGTAGAGTTCTGCAGGCAGATGGTCGTACATGGTCATGGGAGTTATTAGAAGAGAAGTAAAGAAGTGACAGAGTAAAGTCTGATCCCTAATTTTTCTTCCACTTTCTCAACATTTCATTGTTCTCCTCTTCTTTCCCCGCTTTCTCTTTAATCTGCTCTTTCCCTTTCTTTCTTCTTCTTCCGCTCTGTCGCTTCATTCATGCACCCTCCTTCACCACCTACATGTCTATTATCTCCCCCGTTTTTAAGTTAACCTTCTCAGGAGTGAGTTCTGACTATTCCAGCCTTCTCCCCAGTGTGCCACTGATGCACGTGGTAGACTTTTATACTTCAACATCTATCACAGCCTCTGCTTGCAGCAGCCTCAGCGCTTTAAAAAGATGGGTTCATGTCAGTGTTACTTTTCATCTTCGACAGGAATAAGCTCACATCATTTTAAATTTCAAATTAAGGCTTTCAGGAAGCAAGACATCTTACTAAGAAGTTCTCTTTAATTGTCTTAATGCGTGTGCCCTTCCACAAAGAAAATGAGAAAATGCATCTTTTCAATTTGCTTTAAGCAACGGATCATTTACTCTGCAATATTTGAAATACTCAAGTATTCCCCTACTTTGTTTGCAGGCATTTATGACACAGTTTCATGTCTCTGATGTCAAAATATTTGAAATGTCTGTTTTGCCAGTCTTATGAAAAGTTACTCTACTCACGCTATCGGCGCTGATTGTTATATCACCCAAAAGATAAGAAACCGATTTCTTTTGCTGTGAATCAGGTTTTTAGCACAGTGGATAAAAGCAAAGCTGTGAGGCATCATAACGATACTTAAAATGTCTCTGCAATATTAAAAACAGGTTTATCTGTGATACAATAAACATAACATAAATGTCTCCAGGAAGATGATTCTTGTACTTTATTCTTCTGATTTAAAGAGTTGAGAGGCTGTTGGCAAATACCTGATATATTATGATATATTAGATGTGTGTACATATCCATGTGGTTTCTGCCCACTTCAAAAGACTGACAATTCCAGTGGCTATTGTTTACTTTCAAATATAGCACACTAGCCCTTTAGGATAAAACATCTTGGGTTTATTTTGGAGACAAAGAAATGGGGAAGGGCTACAAGGGACAGAGTCAGATGGCATCAGCCAGCTACGACTCTTTTAGCAATGCCTCTGATGCATTTACATTTAGTCATTTAGCTTTTATCCAAAGCGACTTACGTATGCCACTTTCACTATGGAAGGATCATGCGAGGTGGAGTCCCTCCTCCCCCTACACTCAATGAAAATGGGCCATAAGATCAAGAAGGTCCCAGTCTTACCAGTTCGAACCTTTGGCTGGGTCCATGCCCCCTGGACCCAAGGCTGCAGCTGGCCTTGAAGGTGCCGTGTACATGGGGGTCCAAGTGAGGACAAGAGATGTCAGGGAATTATGTTCCGCTTTTTATGCTCAGTGTGGCAACCGCTACCTCATTCGGGGGGGGTCGCAATTGCTTGTATTTTAATGTGACGTTCCTCTTCAAGGGCATTTGCTGTTAATGTGCTGTTTAGATGTTCAACATCTAACAGGTTCCATATTTTTATTCAAAATGGCATCCTTTTCATCCTGTAAAATAAATCAAAGTACTTTAGATTGAAACATGAGGTGTAGTGACTACATTGTTGCCTCTGTAAAATGCTAATTTGTCTGAGGACATTGCAATAACACGCCTTTTTGGTATCCACAATGAATCCAAGGCCCACAGGCAAGTCAGAAAAAAAGGAAAATGTGCAGCTTTTTTTTTTATGTTTCGGAGCTCCTTTCAACGTCTCGGCTGTTTAAACAGTCGCCAGTGAACCTCAAAACGGCCCAAGCGCTGTCGAGGCACTGCTGAAAACAGCCAGAACTCCGCCGGCCTGTACGAGACAGACTCCAGTTGATGTAGCCATAGGAGACAGCTCCCTCTGCTCCTCTGCAGTGTCCATTCTTTCGCTGCTGCTGGCTCCAGAGCTGTAGGGTGGTGGCTGGCGTGGGGGCTGTAGTTTTCCAGCCCAGAGAGGGATAAATAAAGCACTAGACAATAGAGTCACTCTCCATGGACTTCAGCCTCTGGGCGATGCTCCAGCCATACCGGCCAATCGCTCAAATGGAAATTAGAAGCAAGGAGACAGTTTGTGAATAGTACATTTACTCGAGTCGGCACGGACAGATCGATGGACCAGATTCCGCAGGGCAAGGCGGCCCAATGACAGAAATTGGGGTGAAGGGGGCGAGCGGTGTGTTTGTGTGTGTGTGTGCATAGATTTTGTATGTGCTTAGACTACCCGCAACCGCGCAAGGGCCAGGAAGCCACTATCCAGTCACACATCCAGTGGCATCTACCTCATTTCCCGGCGATAGCTCTTTCTCTTCCTTACACTCTTAGCGCGAGCACACACAGTCAAGGCCAACCACTAGAGAAGCTGCCTCCGCTTGCCAGGGGGCTGTCACCGAGCAGAACAGCCTTAAACAGGTACATTGTTTCATTTGTCCCCAGGCCAGAGCACTGTTTCAGTCACCCGAGCGCAGTGGTAAACACATCCGAGAGCTCTGGTTTAAGGAGCAGCTTGGCGGGAACGGATACAAACATGGCTCCAATTAAAGACATGATAATGAAGGAGCTAGCTGGTAGAGAGCCTGTAATCAGTATTCAGTGGCCTGCTTTTAAGGGCTACTTGGAGTGTCCATTGGGGTTGTGTAATTGCCAAACAAACAGTGTGTGCGAAATGGAGGGCAAGGGCGTGTGTGTGCATTTTTGTGGCCGCTATGTTTTAGGACTTACAAGGCCACGTCGAGGTTGCAGGCCATGGTTCCACTTTCAGTTCTGCGTGTTTTTGTGTTCAGTTCACATGAGACATCCACAACCACGCACCTTTCAGTGTTTACCGCCGATCTTTATTTCAGCAACAGATCAGATCAGTAAAGATGAAAGACTGAGAGGGACACGGACATCAGGCCATGAGAGAGAGTAGGG
This sequence comes from Coreoperca whiteheadi, assembly GCA_011952105.1. Classification (NCBI taxonomy): domain Eukaryota; kingdom Metazoa; phylum Chordata; class Actinopteri; order Centrarchiformes; family Sinipercidae; genus Coreoperca; species Coreoperca whiteheadi. The sequence continues at coordinate 6,815,763 of CM022483.1, forward strand.
AGAGGGAGGCAGTCCCAATAGTACGCCACTCTCCTGTATTTGCCGTGCATACATCACTCCTGTTGCGACGCAGACAACCTTCTGCCACCGTTATCTTCACGCGCCGCACGGAGAGCCCAGTGTTTACGGCCCCTCTCATCCCCACACAACAGGAGAGGGGAAAAAGACTCCCCTCCAATAAATTGTCCCTATCAGACCAAGGCATAAGTCGCAGTTGGAGCATCAGATTTAGTGGTGTCACTAGGCTCTAATGAATTCTCCCTGCTCGCCCCTGCACGTCCATTGAGCCTCTGCAGCAAGTCTTTCCAATCGGCTGGGCTGCTCAGTGCAGAGCTATCGATAACGAGCCCTGGGGGGTTTGCCAGTGAGCCCGGCGAAGGAGTCCAGGGCTCTGCTGAGAAAACAACTGGCGTAATGAGAGCAGTGCATTGGAAGCAGAGGTTGCTGGGGTCAGTGTAAGGGGAGGTGCAGCTTGAGTTATTGCACAGACAAGCGTGGGGAGTTACTAAGGAGGGCTTTGACATGGGAGGTATGTGGATATATTTTTGCACATGGTCATGTATGTGAAGTCGAGCATGATGTCGTTTCCTGTCTGTGGCTTGCTGCATTAGGGCGGGCTACCTTCAGGTGATGATGTTTGGCAGAAAGGCTTCTCCTCCATCTGTTCAAACATTCCAGACGTAACCAAACATTTGTTGTTTTCTCAGAGAGTGCAGCAGTGGAACAGACTCAGGTTTGGCTCATTTTATGTTGAGTCATCCCACTAGCAGCCTAGCATTATACCGCTCCTGTCTTTTCAAGTCACTGGCGCTGTGTTGTTAAGACTTAATGGTCTGATTAGTGATGTGCAACTCTCAAACTATTTGTTCCATCTTTTTAGCGGATTGGGACTGACAATTCACCCTAGTGAGTCATAAAATGACTGATTGAATGAGCTATTAAGAGAATTGTGAACTATGTCATGTCAATTGAACACTGCTACAGGCATGGATACAGTTAATCATTAGTTGCAGTTGGACAAGGGGTTGGCTTCGGTGAAGTTGCAACTACTTTTTTGATTCTGTTTCACAGGTTAATGGAGCTTTGCCCTGTCCTAATGCTATGGCCTGGCCAGCCATTAGCTTACCATGTTTCTTATATTTGCACTGTGATTACAAAAGACACAGTGGTTATAGGTGAAAAAACAAATAGGGATACAAATGATCCATTTCTGTACCTGAGAGAAAACTGATCTCATAAAAAAGTCCAATCACAATACAATTTAAAAAAAAAAAAAACTAAAACAATATCCACCTCATATTCACAACAGGCCATGTTGCGTATCTCCCCCTAAGCAGATTAAAGCTTCCATTTAAACATCATCGACTTGCAGTTTGTTGGGCTTTATATAATTGCCTCCTCAATCTCCACACAGCACAGCTCTTATCGCTGCTGTCACACTTAAAGGTCTGAGAGGTCAGCATGTTAATTTGGAAGTTCGTCTTTGCTCCTGCCTATTTTCCCCCATCAAGTATCTTGGCCGGCACAACCAAACAGGACACAACAACACTGATTCCAGTGCACAGTGCCTACTTGGAGTTTGAGCAGTAGAAGGAATTCCTCCGATACCTGCACAGTGTTTATGCTGTCTCTGTATCCATCTGTTAGTGTCAGATCATTCAGAATAACAGGTTATGAGTACGCAGGCAGTAATTAATTTTGCAATCACTATTAATTATATGGATATGCGTGTCTACCAATTGCACTCTATTTTGTGGCATATATTTTGCGCTCCCTGACTGAAAAGCAGCCTCCTATTTCTTTCAGAACTCAGAGTATGAGATGAAATTATACTAACAGATGATGAAAGAGAAATGCTTGATGCAGATGGATGTTCTGAAAAGAGAACCATCGGGGACAAAGAGTGCGAGGCATGATCCTGTGAATTAGGATAAAATGGAAATCCATCTCTGTGGTTGTTATCCATTTAGCACAAGCTGAATTGAAATGGGTTCAAGCTTTAATAACCTGCTTAAATCCCCACTGAGCGCTGCCAACAGGCATGCATGTTCTATTTTGACAAGTGTCAGCTTAGGAAATAATTCACAACAATCAGCCTGTAAACTTAATTACACTAGGTTTATCAAATGGTCCCTCAACAGTGAGTGGGTCAAGATTACCTCGTGTACTCGCTCTGTGGGTGTTGCTTTGCTTTATAATTCACAATGGAAAACACTTTGGTGTCCATGCAAATCTGGCCAAAGAAATAGATGAATACATTTTTAAACATTTAAATAACGCACAAGGTGAACCAGGCTTACTTAAACATAAAGAAATGCATGTCTGAAATAAGTGAATCCTCAACTCACTGAAATGTGGAGCCAGATTCAGGCATAACGGTCCCGTTTGGAGTGCATGAGCAAACATTATTTTGTGTGTCTGGAAAGGTGGGTTGCCTTTTTAAAGGCTCCTTGTGGCCACAGATCAGCAGGCTCGGGCTGCACCGCGTTAGCTCTACTGTAACTGTCATTCACCTCTTTCACTTTAATTGACCTGCTCATAGGGTCAAGTCACAGAGGCTGAGGTCCAAAATATTCATAATGCACCACGGAAGCCCAGAAGTTTAGAAACCTGAAGGGCAGTCAAACTCTTGACCCAAGTATTAGCATTGTTAAGAAAACTAAAACAGTTTTCTTAAAAGTTTGATCTGGCCTCAGTGGTGAACTTTATGTGTCGACTGTGGATTTGTTCCCCATCTGAGCTCAGAATGTCAGTGCATCTGTGGCGCGCTGAGCATTTGGTTGCTTTGGCCTCATTTCAGTCATTCATTATTCTAACCTCATACAAAATTATCATCGAAGCACCAATCTGTATCTTGTTTCAAACATACAAACAAGACTCTTGGATCAATTTTAGTGTGAAAACACATCTTCCATCCCATCCATTAACTTCCTTTGGCAGTGTTGCCCTTTTTGGATGAAGGGCACGGGGCCATCATTGTAAATAAGAAATCTGTAATTAATGTGAGTTTCCCCATCCATGGGCTTAGAGTAAATCAACGATCCTCTTGGAGCTAAGATGCTTTCAGAAATTGAGGCCTAATACTGTGTGAAATAAAAGCCAAATAGAATCAATGGATTAGTAGTCTGGGATAAAGTTAGACTTTGTAAGGCTTTTAGAACCTTTCCTAAAACGTGATTATAAACAATTGCTTTGTTATAAAAATGTACATGTTGACTTGTAGCATACAGATGAGCATAAAGACTCTTTCAGCTTTTATAGATTTTCAGCACCAGCATGATGAGTATCATACAGTATTTAATTTCCTGCATGGTTTGATCTTAAGCCGCGGTTTTGATTCACAGTGTTCCGATCAGTTTCCCTATGTCTTTAAACAGAATCCAGAATAAATCCCCAGTATATCGTGGTCGCAATGAATCCACAACATTGAAACTAGTGTTAACACCACCACCACCACATTACTGCCTCAACAATAATATTCAAGCTCTTTCATATTGATTTACATAACATACACCCACACTCTTGTAATGCCTCATTGTCAGTAGTAAGCCACTATACACATTCAGTACAGTTATATACAGATACATCATGTTATTTCCCACATTTGACTGATGGATCTCTACGGTAAGAAAATTCCCCCTAGATATTGTAAGCTGCAGGCGAGGCTGCTGCTGCTTGTTTGGAAGGAGTGATACTCTTCCAGAAGCCAATCCAGCAGGGAAGGGAGCTGCCATGAGAGAAGAATGCATGGGACAAGACCCAGTTTCTATGGAAACAAAAGAAATCTAAAAGAGGAGTTGGGGGTGGAAAAGGGGGATGAGAGAAAAAGAGGAGGAGGAGGATGTATTGGAATGTTTTTGAGATACATGATCATGAAAGGAGGTAGCATATGGGAAATGCTGCATATCTGGGCCTCCCCTGTTGTAGCCAGTGTTATTTATCCATCAACCATGTGAATGGCACAACACCATTCATAGCTGCAGTTCGTGGCTTCTTTATATATTCTCTTATATTTAAACAACATATCAAAGTAGAGCTGATATGGACCTAACCCAGTCCTTTATTTTCTGAACCATATGTTCTGCACTACAATTCCTCATTATACTCAACAGAAGCAATGCTTTGCTGTGTTAAAAGGCAGGGACTCAAATTATTTCTCCGCTTCCTACGATCAAGGAGCTTATGCACAACAAGCGTGCACAAACATACGACCAAGCCCAGCCAAACTCCACTGTTCAAGCTGTCAGTCACCACACCTCCAGGCTGCATGTAAACAGAATTTCTTAAAAGAAGAAAAGCAAACTAAGGGAAGAAGGATTCCAGGCAACAATGGCAAACAGGGCAGGCTCAGTATGAATAATTAAACAGGCTATGCTGTTGATAACGATGGCGAAACCACAGTTCATTAACACTGAGAAGTGAGACGAGGGGTGACTGGAGACGTGAAATTGTACTCTTTTTCATTGATACTGGAAGTTATTTTTTGCCACTACAGTGTAAACAATAGCCGATACAATGCAGTGTTGACAGGCTGCAGAACTGTTGAAGTCATAATTTTCAAAGATGGTCATGCTCTTAAAATAATGCACAAGGCACCTTTCTTCCTCTTGCACAGAAACACAGGCACGTACGCAAATACCCACACTGCTCCGTTGACGTATATGTTATCAACAAAGCTTCTGGATAACCGCTTACTTAGAAGCCCTCCACACGCCTTGATGGTGCAGCTCATTTCCAATGCAAATCAGAAATGAAAAGATTGTGTTCTCTTGACTCACGTCTGCTCTTTCCTCAAACAATTGTTGCATTGCGTCAGAGCCGCCCAGGATGCCCATTGTCTCCAGGCCACCGTGGGACAGCTGTGGGAGCCCACAGTACCCCCTCCCTTACCATGTGGTCCGACGACAAACACTATTAACAACAACAACACCACCAACAGCGGGGGGAGGAAAAAAAGCTAGTAAACCCAGCAGGGACTCCCTCTCTAAATGTTAGCATGGGCCTTTGCGAGTGATTGTGTGGAAACCGTCTCCGCTCAGTCGTCAACACAAAGGGTCGTCACAGTCAGCTAGCTCACCCACCAGTCACCGTATACAATTAAATGCAAAGTGGGAAAATAAACAACAGAAGTAACACTAGAGCACTTTGTTATGAGTGTCTTCTAAGAAGCGCTTTCATTAAAGTGTGCTTGGAAAATATAGTTCACCATGGCACTAGAAAGGACTGGTTGTTTAGTGTTGTGATAAGTTATTTGCAACCCTCAAGAGCATTGACACGATCATTTCAACAAGCAAGAAGTCACAAAGACAATTTGTTCGCTTCCAGTTTATTGTAAAATCTTGCAGAAAGTGTGGTGCTAACCGTGCGAAGCTGGCGACGAGAGGCGTCCCACGCCATGGCAGCAGCGAGCGGCGCGATGCCGGCGACTAGTTGAATTTGAGCTTCTTTGATTTTGCAAATTAGCAGCGACGCACTGAAGCAGCAAACAATTTAAGATCGGGATTTGACTTCCCCCTGTAAACGTCTCCCTATGTACTGAAGTTCCTAGGAAATATTTGTTCCATACTGAAAATGGAGGAGAAAGTGATTGTTTCCTGTCCCTGGCGAGGGCTGGCAGCGAGAAGCCAGTGACCAGAGCGCCCAGCGGCGCTCATGAAGCTTCTGGTGAGCACACAGTAATGGGTAACTTCTGAGTCACGATGCCTGGAATCGATAAGCTTTTACTCTGATGGCGGGCTGTCACCTACCACAGCAGCACAACAACTTTTTAAAATGTAACCCAGCAGCGAGCCAGCAGTCGCTGTGGCCCAGCAGCCACCAGTGGTTCGCTGCTAGCAGTGATGCCATCCTCATGTACCTTAGTGGGAAGCACTTAGCAGGCTGGCAGTTGATGTGTAGTGATGGCCACCACCAGCTTCTGCTGCTGTGCCCCAACAGTACATCCACCCAGTCTTCCCACCCCCCTCCTCCGCTGTACCACTGCCCCGCTGCTCTGCTCCCACTCTCCTGGTACTCTTTTGACGCTACCCTGCTGACCCAGATGTCACCTTTTGTTGTGGATCACAAGTAGCAAAAATTGCTAAAATGGATGTGAAGCATTTTGGGATGAAGCTGTGTCAGCTTGGTGCCAACACTTTGGCCTCCATTTATGAGTAATTTCCTGTTGGCTATCAGATGGGTGCACATATCGAATGAACCCTGCGCTGTCCTCTGCAAAGGAAGACAGGGGACTAGTGAATCCGTGAACCCATCAAAGTTTAATATCCTTGACCAGGATCAAACAGACCCTGATATATGGCCTGAGAGTGTGTCATTAACTCGAATGAACGGAGAAGAGAATTGTGGGGGCATTTTTACGATCACATCCGACCCCCTCCCTCCATCCTTTCTGATTTAGAAAGCTGACATGAGTCAGTTGGCTTTGGCAGTCCATTAAAATGGGAGTACCTGCGCCAGAGCTGAGCCGTGATATCCTTCTCTTTTTGGAGACATTACAGTTAGCACCGGATGGGAAATAGCGGTAATTGTCACCACATTTTGATGCATTTTCCTGTTGACTGTGAACCACTTTATTTGCACACAAACACAGCTAAGTTGGTACATCTGCACAATTGCAGAGCTTATGACATAGGCCGTCACTTAATTCATGTCCCAAACGTTATCATTTTTTTTCCCACATGCTCATTTATATTCATTTCCTTTTTGGTATTTTCCCCAGATTCAGTTTAATCAAATTCTGCTTCTCATGTGAACATTATTGAAAGCATTTCATTTGCCAATTAGCCAGCTGCTCCCCAGTTAAATAATGAATATGCTAATTCTAAAGCTGGGGGATATGTTGTCTTTTGAGTTACAGCGGTGACAATTATACAAGTCATGGATACTCACTACACTGGTGTACTGTATGCGCATGTACTGTATGACTGCAGTGTGTTGGTGCGCAGTCATGTTCATGAAAGTCATATACTGTAAGCATGCCCTTAAATGTGTGTTCAGTATGTTTTGCTGCTTACGTTTTGTGAATGCTATGTATATGTGTTTGCCTTGGCCCTTTGTTTGCCAGTGTGGCACATATATGTGTTTTAGGGTGAATTTAACATGCTACACATGTGGCAGAAAGTGTGTTTGGGGGGAATGTTAGTTTTAGAGGAATGATTCCTTCCATGCATATTGATTTGTTTGCATGCCATTATCTCAGTGGGGCGCTGAGTGCATGTTCCTGACAGTTTTAATTGAAAGCCATGCAGAGCTGAGCCTATGTATGCAGAGACACTCCCTGCTATCATCCATCAGCTTGAAGGGATGAGTGTGAGGGGCAGAGCTGGTGTACTCGCCCATGAGCTCAGTGACAGATTCTTCTGAGTTTTGCTTACTGCAACACTCAGTGCCACAGCAGTGTTTGGAACGATCATTCAGTACACACGTACTGTACCTTCACACACAGTGATCTGTCATCCTATTAATTATAACTGTCGCCTAGTTACAGTAAGGGACAGCTAGAGTGCCCAAGAGCTTCTGTCTGTCTGTCTGTCTGTCTGTCCATGCATCCATCTATTCATCCATGGTTTATGAACGCAGAGTTCCTTCCAATCAACAGGTTCCCTTCATCTGCAACATTTCCCATTTAACTTTCAACTAAGTCTGACCCTCTTTGTTTATTTTCAAAGATACAGTATCAGACTGAATAATGACTTGACCTTTAGCCACACCACAGAAGACGCCATTCTCCCATGGCAACCGATTAAAGTTTCTAACCAGAGTCAGGGCCAATAATGATTTCACAGACACCCAATCTACATGAGAGTGGGATATTAAGCTTTTGGTTTACTAAAATATAACTCATACCTTCTTGCAGCTTTGTTTGCCTCTAAGAGATGATTTGTTATGACATTCAAGATGTTGGCATCACTGACAACATCAAACATATACGATATTGGTGTTTAGCAGTAGATCAAAGTTCTTTCAGGCAGCTCCCACGTCTGAATGTACCTGTGAGCAAATATGGAGCAGTGCAGAGAAATCTCATACATGCCGAGAAAAACTTCCTTTGAATAAATAAAGCCTAATCAATAAATGCTCACTATGGGCTTTTTAAAAATGTACTGCAATGTCCGAGAGTGTTCCTATGTTCAGTATGCCAGCTTATACGGAGCAGATTTATGGTGCTCTTCAAAGTCACTACAGTCGCATGAGCATTTTTCATGGTGGTTGTAAATTATCCATTACCATAATGGATCCCTTCATCAGTCCCCGATAAAGGTCTAAAGACTGAAGCTTCTCTATTTTTTGTTAAATGCTTTGTGCAGACTACTTTTTAGTAAGGCGAGCGACATGGCTCTAGGGATGGCAGTGTCTGTCGGTCCCCCACTTTTGGTCCCGACTGAAATATCTTAACAACTATTGGCTTAATTGCCACGGAATTTGGCAAAGACATTCATGCTCCCCAGAGGATGAATCCTTGTGACTTTGGTGATTCTTTGACTTTTCTCCTAGCAGCACAATGAGTTTGGCATTTGTGGTTCAGAGATGAACTATCTGGACAACTTTGATGAATTGGTCCCTTGAGGATGAATTCTAATGGGGACCCCCTGACTCTGTCCAATACTTTGATTTATGACCAAATACAGGGAAAACTAATGACACTTCGATTAGCCTCAGTTTTACTTTGTGTTTAGTGCTAATTAGCAGATGTTAGCATGCTAAAAGGCTAAACTGAGGTGTTGAACCTGCTAAATATTATTTTGCATATTTTACATGTTTGTACGCTGATGTTAGCATTTAGCTCGAAGCAGTGTACTTTCTCACAGAGCCACTAGCATGGCTATACGGTAGACTCCTTCTTGATTTATAGCTTAAATACTTAATGTTTGTGTTGTTTGCAAAAATATGTTAATGCCTATTCACTGGGCTGATTTAACCTTTTGATTCTGATGTAGAAATAATGTGTGGACGAGTTAGAAAGAAGAGAGGGAGAGAAAGTTTTGAGTAATATTTATTCTGGCGTGATTTGACTCAATGGTGCCTGGTCCTGGCATCCTAAATTCCTGGTTGGCCAGGCCATGGTGACAGTTGGTGGCAGCTTCTGTCAGGAGCACCGCATGGACAACCACGAAACTGTCAGAGAGAGTGAGGGGGAGGGGGAGTGAACAACAGACAGACATGATATCCGAAAGGAATCAGGAAGGTGAACAGGCAATTCATTGCACAATGAAGCAAAAAAAGGGAAAGATGAAAGGCTGTGACTTGAGTAAAATTAAGGGTGATAGGTAGAAAGGGAAATAGAAATACAAAAGTGTGCTGGAGTGGGAGGAATTGGACAAGCTGAAAAGTGAATAATACAGGTTGAGCCTTTGAAGCAATGATCTTGAAATCAGAGAAAGGAATGTCATTATCTCAGACTGACTTTTTTTGGTCTTCCAAGCCTAATGAAAAAAATTAGACTCATTATTAACCTTGTTCTTTATAGGAAAATTCACATTTTACTTGTCATTGGTGGATTTCTGAATGTAGGATGAAAGTATTTAATTTTAATTTACTGTACATGTCATGCTACGTCTTGGCTGCAGTTTCACAGCCATGTATGAAATTCAAATGTAATTCAATTCATAAGCATAGAGCTGTACAACTCATTGTACAAACACATCAAATCCTACCTTGTTCTTGGTGCGTATTCATTGCCAGTTCAATGTAATTGGGATTTAGACTCCAATCCCATTCACTCTTAAATTGAGAGCCTAGCGTTATCCCATTGAGCAGCAGAATTCAGAAAATGAGTGTAATTCAGTTTACAGTGCAGAGAATTCCATTTAGCAGGGAATTCCAGCTTTAATGGTCTGCACGAGTATTGTCATGGGATGTGCCCTCCCAATTAGGGTGACTGTTGACCTTAAACCTTTGAATTTCATTGCAGAAAGGCCGGAAGAAGACGTTTCTGCCTTGCCCCACTCCCCCTCCTGTAATCCCAAGAGTCTCCTCTCTCAGGCCTGGCAGGAGCCAGTGACCTCTCTTTTGTGACTGAATTAATCCGCGGGCCTGAGATAATGGCCATGTCACAGCCACTGGCAGGATGTGGCAGGAGAATAATCAGCCTACCACCGTGCCATTTCAATGCCCGCGGCAATGATCGCTTCGCCACAGAAAAAAAAACATGTTTCTTCGCTCATTCTCCAGCATGCATGAAATGAGAATTAAGATTACAGCCTTTACAGGCATAGCAGAAAGGCAGGCACACCTCAGTGATCAGTTTTGATGCTTCGCTCTGGTTTTTCTTTTTTTTTGGCCCAAGAGTTTTTCTGAATCTGAATTCCGCGTGAAGATGGAAATGTTTGGAGATATTTTGCAAGGTGATGCTTCTAGCAGTATGTTACCAAAGTGCTTGGATGTACTTTGTATGTGCATTACACATGTTGACTAATCTTTTCTCAGTGACTTTTCTAACAGATGTAGCAGAAAATGTGGCTTTCATATGTTTGCTGGTGCAGTCTGACAGAATTGCACATTGTCAAATGGAGTCTGACTAGCCATAACAGTCTCTGTTCAAAGAACAGGGAGTAGCTACCAGCTGGGGATGAAACTCAATTGTCTATATCTTGTGCTAGGAGACAGCAGAATTGTAAATCTTTACTTTGTTTTGAGGACTTATGCTTGAGCTGTTGTTTGAGTACTGTAAGCATTTGAGTCTAAACTGAAGAAACAAAAAGTTTCATATTAGTGCAAGAGGGAAAATGTAGTGACAAGAGCTCTTATGAAAAATCACGCTCCAGTCATCTGCTTCTGACCCTTTGTCCCATAGAAATGAGTCTGAATTCTTTACCCTTCCTCAGTAGGAACCTGAGGTCGTCAGTGCAGATGAACTTGTAGTCTCTGTGGAGGAAACTACAGGAGGAAAGGAAGCTGTACAGCATATCAAAGGCCCCTTTGTGTCAAGAGGACCAAAGTGCAACCAAGTCCCTTAATTAAGCCACAAACGGTGTGTTTGTTGCTGCCGTGACAATGAGTGTAGTGATTAGGTCTAAAAACCGTGTGTGCAAATGTACTGTGGCTGATCATAAGGCTCATACAAAGCTTCGAAGAATGTCCCGTGTGAATATTCAAATGCTGCATGAATACATACTGTAGGTGCGATAAGGAGCTGCTGTTAAAGATCTCGGCCCCAGCGTGACAACCAGCTACTGGTCTGCCACCCACAGTATCCACTGTATTATTTTCTACCAGATCACCTCATCTGTGCCTGTCCATTCTGCACCACGCACTGTTCTGTTGCAACGACAAGTAAACAGTAGTTAACCAGAATCATAATTATTGTGATTTGTTTGCTCTGAAAATGGTTATAAATGGCATTACTCCCACGAACAGCTGGTTGGGATGTGAATGGCTGAATAAAGAAATGGATTACTTCTATTTTTATTTGCCCTTGCGTCTTTCTTGGAGTGTAGAATGGTGGGAGAGTGGTGTCAACAGAAAGCCTTTTTCTTGCGTCGTGTTTTAGTAAATCTGACTGGCAAAACGCCTACAATACTCACTGGAAGGCTCTTTCTTCTGACAGTAGCCCACAATAATTCTTGGTGTTTGATGCTGCTTTGCCTAGTCATGACACTCATCCTCTATTTGCATTTTGCTTATTTTGATTGTATGGCCTGAAACTGCCATTTATCTTCAAAGATGGCAAAATAAGACACATTAGTATACGGGATTTGATACAATAAGCTCTTTTTCATGTAGAAATAATGATTATTTATATTGATGAGTCTTTTATATAGACTGCTATACACGCTCATCTGTCTGCTTCTTACGAATGTTGGACCTTCACTCTCCCGCAACCTACGAGTCTTCCCTCAGCAGTGCCTGGAAATCAGATACTGCCTCCAAGGCCTTTAGGTTTTATTACTGAATCACTCTTTGCTGAACTCAATTGAGTCACCTCCTCCCACAGAAGCGGAAAGCCTCCCATCACTCGTGGGTTCGCCCATTTTAGTGTGCTTATGGAGGACCAGTGAAATAATCAGCTGAGCTCAGTCGGCCCATTCGCAAGATCAATATATAATGTTTGTTTGACTGGCAGGAAATTTTGAATTTCACAGGAATCATCATGAACCAACCTCTTGGCCACCTCTGCTTAAGTCCATTCTCTTGATGAAGAAAGAAACACTTTGACTCTGCCTCGGTCAGCTCCAGACTATTATTGATGTGACTGATGCCTTTCCAGACAATTTGCAGAAAATGTGAAAAAAAATACACAATTGGAGCAGCCGTGAATATCTGTGGCAGCCTCTAAAACCAGCTCTCAGCCACTGTGCAGAACAATGTGCACCTGCTAATACCATAAATGTCGTGTCCGTCCAAGATGCTACAATAATAGTGAAGTATGATTACCCTTTGATGCTGCATATGCCGATGACCTTAACCTATCATTTGAAAATGTCCTTTTCCTATCAACCTCCAGGACACTGTTTTGAAAAGTCCACAGTGAAGCATTGCTGAGCAACACTAAAGTGGCTAGGGCGGCCTCTCATTAATATATATTTTAATAGCTTGTCTGTATTCAGAAAAATGGCCGGTCATTTTAATTGGCTTTATTACCATAATTATTTGACGGGAACCTTTTCATCTTGATGGATGACCTTATTAATACGTATAAGAAACTGCCACAATCCTTGGAAATGGAACAGCTCAAGCGTCTCATTAACACTGTCAGCGCTGCTCCATTTATTCTATTCTATTCATGGTACAAGCTTACACCTGATCAACACACCGTTACCATTCAAGGCTGACATGTAGACTGGCCAGGTGTTGGACAGACACCTTGATTATGATTGCCTGATCATAGTTTTATTGTTCCGGTGTGTAGCATTTAGGAGGAGCTATAGGCAGAAATAGAATATGATATTCATAAGTATATTTTCATTAGTGTGTAACTGCCGGAAAATAAGAATTGTTTTGTTTTCATTACCTTAGAATGATCCGTTTTTATCTACATAGGGTGCGGGTCCCCTTCCAAGGAGATCGCCATGTTGCACCACCATGTTTCTACAGTAGCCCAAAACGGAAAAACCAGTCACTGGCTCTAGATAGGGCCTTTTGCATGTTTTGCAAGTTTCGCGGCCACCGTAGTTTCTCCTACATGCTTGAAACGGGAGGATGAACCGAGCGGTACTCAAATAGTTGCAAACTGCAGTTTCAACGCTAGATGCCACTAAATCCTACACTCTGGACCTTTAAATAACTTGTTTCTGTTTCTGCGTTGTTATAAATGTAGTTATTTATGAAAGTATTTGAAGATAAACTGTAACTCAACCCTTTTTCACTTTACACATCTTGGTAAGGTATGAAAATTATGCCCAGTCCTGAAAGATAATAGGCTGTGTCGGATAGAATTGAAGTCAAATGTAGGGTGGTGTGAAGCAAATCATCCTGTCTGAGTGACATACCTGGATATATTGCAGCCCCAGACTTCTCTCAGCTGCTTGCTGATGTTGGCGTATGCAGAAAATTGCACTTGCTTATGGTTCCAATGCAGAAACAGGTTGCAGCCCATGGAGAGAGGGAGAGAGAAGGGATGAAAGGGAAGAAACCGGGAAACAGAAATGGTAGGGTGACAGAGATAAGAAGAAATAAAAATAAAAGATTGGACACAGGACTCAGAAGTGCAGAGAGAAGAAAGAATAGAAAAATACCCAAGAAATGGTCAAAGATTCTGTATAATTTCCATTGGATCATCATTCTATTTTGGAGAAGGGAATGGGGATAAGGGCATTATCTTGCACCTATGTTTACAGGCCCCCATTTTTCTCATGTTTCCATAAATATGAACACAATATCCGAGCAAATGGGATTTACGCTATAACAGTGTGATGCTCCAGTTTCTGTGCAACCTGGGATAGAAATCATCTCAGTGATGGAGGATAAAGAAGGCAGAAGTTGCGGAACAATAGCCAGGTCATACCAGAGTCTGGGTTTGTCTGAGTGGTACTGTAGGTTGTCTATGAATATTTTTTTGGTGGCTTTTTTACATTTTTCTAAACATGGGAATTTGCATGTCTGCCTGCCTGCGTGGGTTCCCTTGTGCACACTAAGATGTCATTTGGCGAATCGCTTCCTCACACTTTCCAGCACCTTTGACATCTCGAAGCTCTGATTGCAAGGTAGCGATTGAAAACAAGAATTGGAGCCCTGGCTGTTAACCCCCCTTATTTCTATCATGGCTGATGATTGCATTGCCACTTGGAGCGCAGCTTTTTCCCTTCCGGCAACTCATCTGCCCTCTGACACAGCCTCAATTGTCTGACTGGTTTTCAACAGGTTTTGCGTTCGATTTGTGGACCTATTTGTCCTTTAGGAATATTACTGTCATCGTCCTACAGCTTCTCAGATTGACGTTATAACAACTTCATACCTTCTGATGTTTGATTAGCAAATTGTTTTAATAAAAGTGATCTCACTGGCAAAGTAAATAGTTCATTCTGCACCTGAAAGAAATCACCTTGTAAATGACCTTGGCGATGTGTTGCCATCAACACCAAGAATACTGCAAGTTAACTTTTTTTTCACATTTTTCTTTGGATAAGGGCTTCAGGATTTCTTCTAATGTCAATAATTAGGAAACCACAACCAATTAATCAATTATCCCCATAGTTAATCTCCAAAAACTACTGTATTTTGAGTCCTAAAAGCTTCAATGCAAGTCAATAAAGAGCCCCAAGGCCCCTTTCTCGAGCAATTACATATGCAAGAGTGTGGAGAATGGTTGCACTGTGGTTCAAGGCATTTTACGAAGAGGTTATTTAAAGATTTTTTTGTGGCTTCTTTTTAATGGGTACTGTATGAAGAACCCCTAAAAGTTTCCTCAAGCTCTTTTACATATTGGTTTCTTCCAGATCTCCCCAAGGAGCCCTCATTTTTGATTCGCTTGAACAGTCAAACAACACCTGAACAGAAGTAGGGGCTGATAACAGAGAGTTGAAGGCACCTTACCTTACCTCTTGAGAGCAACAGCAAGTGAACAATGGGAGCTCTGTGACCTGTTATGGACCTTGCTGTGAGCTCTATTATTATTTAAAAAAACCTTAAAGATTTTGTACCTCTAATAGTAATGAGAAATTCGGTCTAAAATATGTATTAGTCCAATAAATGCAAGTAGCACAAAAGATTATGGGGTGTAGTGTGAAGTCATTTTCACACACACACACACACATTTCACAGATCTGAGGGAGCTTTGATGAACTTTTGAACTTTTTCATATTTTGACTTTCCTCAAGAAAAGTGCTTTTTCCCCAAGGCTTATTTCATTAATTTACTGAGTGGCCCAAGGGCTGCCTACATAATTTCTCCGATCTACTGATATGATGAGCTGCAAATGTCAAAAAGAAAAAAATCCAAGTGATCAAACCTGCAAATGAAATGAAGCCTGCAACACTTGTATTGTCATATAAGCGCAATCAGGCTTCAGATATCCTTGGGCAGAATGCATATTACCTGTATGCTGTATTACTACTGGCCATGTTAGTAAGGAACAGTAGCAACTCATACATACATGTATGCACAAATAAGTGGGGGGGTTTCTATGTGCAGAGGGAAAGAGAGAGTATATGAAATCAGCAAAACATGCCATTTTAGAAAAGATCAAGTTGCATTTTCTCACTAATTAGCAATAGATTTCACATCTGTCTGAAACTAAACATCTGTGTATTTGCATGTTGCTGCGCACGTGGTTGTGCATGACTGGAGTTTTATGGTTTTGGGATCTACATAGAGAGCGGTCCATCATGGCCACTGCAGCCTGAGGCATAAGAGGCTTAAGGAAGGAGACATAAATCGCAAAGCAGTTGGTGAGCGAACCGCAGAGATACAGAGAAGGTGTGCGGCAGAGAGAGAAGATAATAGGTAGCTGTGGGTTGTGCCTGAGACTGCACACGTGGTCTGATACTGTATGTCGGCACGATTGGACATGGTTGGCTGAGTAGAACCAGCACTCACCTCTCCTCTCCAGCATGAAAGCAGGCTTTTTATGCAGCCCGACAGATATATATGACTAGGGACACAGGGAGCCAGATGGGCAAACACTCAGGTATGATTTGACAGACTTTAAAACAACTTCAGATGAATCCATAGGCAAAGTTGGCAACAACTAATTCGAAGAGCTTTCTGCATTATGTGAAATCAAACATCCTGATACTGTAATACTGTATAAAACCTTCTACTCAAATCTTTCTTCCTGCGCCGGAGGAGATGAATGTGACAAGAATTTAGAAATATTGTGTGTTGCTATGAAAGTTAATTTACTCCTCACTTCCCCCAAATAATATTTGTCCAATTTAGTGTGTTGCCTCACAGGCTCGGGTCATCGTTAGACATGGCTCATCACACACATTATCTCTTTTTCTCTTTCTGCTTTACATCAAAATATAACAGTACTCCCATTTCCCAGCATTCAATGCTTCTTGTCAAAGCCTGTTACTTTGCAGCGACACTGATTATTTTGAACAGGTTAATTCAATGCTGGATTCTTTGTAATTCACTATAACAACAAAACATTCAGGAATACTTGTTGGAACTGGGATAAATGTTCACCAGCTGACCTAAATTAATCATTTATATTAACTACTCATCCATAGCGTCTGGGCACTTGTTTGGCCAATATTCCTGATGGTAATAATACTATTTTGTTCACCAACTTATTACCCAAAGGGTCCATCGTAAACATCCATCACAGTTTACAGACCCACTTTCCTGGTTTATATGTGGTTTATTTATATGTACTTGCTGTAGTTCTGGGCACACACAGTTTGCTGTGCCATGAGGGATTATTACCATCATTTCACGTGTGTTCCCATTTGGTTTTACCTCCAAAGAAAGTGTGTTTTAGCTAATCTGGCTTAACCCATCTGACCTCATTGTAGCAACGTCGCTATGTTCCCAGATCTCAGCTATATACCTGTGCAGATTTTGTGGCACCTGGAAGTTGCTTAACCTCGTCTCTGCGCCACACTTCTCATTATGTTTCCACTTGATTTATTAACTATGATTATTCTGTTTCTCTTAATTGTACTTAAAATATCTATTGCATGTCCGTACGTCCTGGAACACGGCTCCCTCCTCTGTTGCTTTCTTATGAGGTTTCTCACTTTTTTATTTCCTGTTAAATAGTGTTTCTATCCAAATAGAGGTTCTAAGGAAAGAAAGTGACTTTTTGTAAAGCCCTTCAAGGCAAATTAGTGATTTTGGGCTACATAAATAAAACTGACTTGATTGCATTTGGTAAGTACAGTGTTATCATAACCAATAGAAATAATGACCAAAACTACAAAATAAGACCCAGGTTTTTATGAAATTGGAATATTCCTTTAACAAAGAAATCACTGACATCGGCATAATCCCTCAGTAGCTCATGCCACTGTTCACCTGAGAGACTTTGCAGCTTTAAAGAATGCTGACTGTTCAGTGTTTCTGAAGCTAATTCCTTACTGGAAATCATTTTTTCTGCCTTTGCTAACACCTTTGAAGAAATGCGTAAGGCGCACAGGTTTGGGTGAATACAAAACACGGGACAGTAATTAGTATTTTATCTCCCTCCTTCCTTTTGGTCTTGCTCTACCCACTCTTCCACTTCTTGTCTTTGTCTCCCCCTCTCTCTCTCTTTCTCTGTGGTTCAAGGGAAGAATTCCCTTCCACAGAATCACAGACAATTAAAGCAGAGCATTTTTTTTGCCTAAGGGCCTATCTGCTCTGTGTGCTTAATATATTTACACACAGACACCTACCCTACCACCCACCCACCCACACAGACACACACAAATAAAGATACACAGTACACACACACCCCCACATGCTCTTACATGTACAGACACATAAACAAACACACAAAGGCACTTTCTCTGTGGTGCATTTTTATTTGGCCATGGCTTTAATGGGGCTTTTTATGGAGAACAGGATTACAGGCTCACATCCTTCTCTCCCCGCCAGTTGATTGGACACTCTCCACTCTGTCATTCAAACATTGAATTTAGCCTACTGCTAAATGCAACAGTGCACTTAGCCCGCTTTAGTCTGCTCTAGATTTAGTTACACTGACTTAGCTGCTGGCAAGTTTCGCACACTGTTGCACCGGGTCCAGATGTCGCTGAATCTTGTCACCAGGCCAGCTTAGTCAGCACCTCCTCCACTGTTGACCTTAGTGACCTCCGTTTGAGGAAGGATAATGATTTGGCATTGTTACAAGACATTTCAAACTGGTGAGTTTTACAAAATGAAAGCAGCATGGGGCAACTTAAAATGGTAGTAAAATTTCAACTTCGAACCCAAAAGTGATGTAAATGTCACACCGTCTGCTTTTTTTTTGCGCCCATCTAGACAGTCAGAGATATCAGAGTGGAGATCTAACGGTCTTTCGCTGGACAGAGTGCTGGCCACTACTTAAACCTGCCAAGAAGCTGTATAAAATCACTGTTTAAAGGAGCAGCATTAGCATTTATTTGGGGTGGTGTTTCTGGCCACCTGGTGTAAGTCCAACACTCTCCTTTTAGCTCTGTTTTGGTCTCCACCAACTCCTGAGGTAAATCTGTTCAGCTAGTCAATAACTGTGTTTCTCTTTTTCTGAAGAATTATTGCTGTTTCTGACAAATGGATAGCATCTCAAACAGAGCCAGGACTCTTGTTTTGAAGCAAGCCTAAGTAACTTTTTCTAAACAGTGGCCAATGTTTAGCAGTTAAGAGACGATTAAGGGATAATAGTAAATGTTAAAAAGTAGTGTAACAGTACTATTGTAAAAGTAGAGAATCATAAAGAGTCATTAAATCAGCGAACTGTCTTAGAAATGTCAGTTAAACAGCAATATCTACCTAAGGTCTGCTACGGTTAGTTAACATTAGCCAGCCTAAACTTCTGGAAGAGTAGGAGTCATAAATTCAGCGAACTCCCTCAGAAATCTAAGTGACACAACATTATCTATCTAAAGTTTTAACATTAGCAACAGTTATCCAACATAAGCTACTGGTGAAGACGATTAGTAGAGTCAAAGTCAGCAAACTGTCTCAGAAATGTCAGTTACACAGCAATATCGACCCAAAAGTTTCTAACAGTTAACATTAGCAGCTTAAAGCTAATTAGCAAACTAAAAAAAGTTGAGGTTTGAATTTAGTTCACTAAAAACATTAGGGCATAACTGTTGTGCTCCACCGGGTACTGAAAGAGGTGGGTCTTTGTTTTTTCTTTCTTTCTTATCTGCTTTCTGGGTAAAGTCCTGCCTTTTTAACTTGGATTTAGTTGAGATTTAATAATTGATGCTGGAATTATTAAGTCTCAATGTTGTTAGGCGAGCTGGCAAGTCATGTATGGTATCGACCATCTCAGACACATTACAAATGGAAATCAATGGTTTTGTCTGTTGTCTTATTTTGCTTGTCTCCCATGCTTCTCAAAGGAGCTAATAATTGGAGCAGATAATTGCTACCAGGCTCATAACATATTGACCCAAGCTCTGTAATAAGCAGGTGAACGCAGCCGAAAACATTCCATTTCTGAAAATTGATATAATTAGCATGTCTCTTTGTGTCCCCACCAGGCGAGACAGTGTTGAATAAACAAATTCTCCCATGTCATGTTTCAAATCCAGTCGGCATTCTCATTAATGTCAATGTATATTCACTGTGGCGACTGTTGTGTATTTCGGCTTAAAAATGCCAACTGTACAGTTATATTTTCCAGGTTGAACTTAATTATTTGAGTCACAGCAATGACTGCAGCAGCACAGAAAACGCTCAGGCCATTTTTCTTTTGCCTGCTCGGTTTTGTGTGCAACTTATTACGTGATCAATCACATACAGCATGAACAGACAGGGATCAATTAATAATTGAAAACCGTTAAACTACTTGAAGCGCTGATTGGGCTCTGCCTTAAGTCAGAGGCAGGCAGTGTGGAAGGGCACCAGGTTAAATAGACATGATTAATCAACACCAGAACAGTATTTGTATTCATTTGAAACACTACATGTGTATGTGTATAGTAGCTGTATCTCAATTCTATACTGCGTACTAATTCTAAGCAGGTTTTAAGTCTACTCAAAGATGTTGCTTGCTTTTTTTCTGTGCTGTCTTTATTATTGTTATTATTCTCCCACAATGCAAAGCACAAAGTAATTTGAGGAGCTGCTCGCTAATTGCAATGGTGGTTAAAAAAACCCAAAAAAACAGTATACCATGAAAATGTGTATACAGCACCATGTACACTTGGTACAGCAGCTGTTTTGAGTTTAGGATTGTGCTTGAGTGCATACATCCATGCCGTTTGGTCTAAATGACATGTTCAAAGACTTACATTGAATGTGTTTTTGAATGTATGAGGCTATGACATGTTTCTGAAGACATAAATGTGACCTACATGAGCATACTAGTTGTCCATCCATTCTCTGTGTGTCTGTGTGTGTGTGAGATTCCCTAACCCTTTGCTAGTGACTGTTTAGTGCTGTATCAGTCGGGTTACACAACAGAATTGATCAAATACATTGATAATGCAGCTCCTCAACCTCATCATGTAGCCTCCTCAGGCGAAGGTAGCAATGCCCCTCTACTGCCATCTATAGGCAGCCTCAGTTCATGACAGATGGCTTCCAGTGATAACTGCCTGAGAGCAGCTTCAAGTGTGATGCTGCTGTTGGCTGCAGCCATCTTCCCCCGAGAAGCTGCAGATAATCATTTCATCATTTCCTCAATTATTGACTGGCGCCCTCAGCTCCACTGTTAAGTTTCCAGCATTGTAGAGAGAATTAACGTCCATTAGGGTATTATACAGCATTTGTGTGTGACTGTGTGTGTGTGTGTGTGTGTGTGTGTGTGTGGTTAAAGCTTGAGCCTAACTAGACTTGCAGCTCTGAGGGCTAAGAATGAAGAGCTCAGATATGACAGGCTCATCAAACATCTCGCTTCACTCAGTGCTGTGGCGAGACTACTGCTGTGTCGAGAGGCTCTGGCCTAAAAATGACCCTCTCCCCACTGAGTTGCCAATCATTACTCATCACATTAGACATCTAGACACATTTTCATCCCCATCTTGCTGTGCTGCCATTCACACACCCCCTGTCTTTGTCTGATACTCTTCGTAGCTACAACTCTTCTCCTGCCTTTCTAGCTCTTTCTCCAATGTGACAAATTGATGTCAGCCAAGATCATGCACACTCTTTTTCAGCTAACTACCTTTTACTTCAGCCAGACAAAACTTCCACCGGAAGCCCTCATTGTGTGGCGTTATAGTGGCGCTTACAATAGACCTGCACAGACAAATGGCATTTGATTGTAGCTTGACTCTGCAAATTTTGTTGTACTGCCACCCACTGCAGGTCTTTGTCCATTGTTACTGCTGTGTCAGTAGTTCAATGGATGTCTTCCAGCAACATTTCCGGTTAGCTTGTTTCCGTACTAAAGTTTGGTAGGCTCTCAATTTGTTATTAGGGATATAAAGAACCTTTCATGACAAGTTTTTGTCACCAAAGGAAAATGCCAGCATTATGTAGTTATTTACTTATCTCTGCTATTTCTCAGCTTCTTAAATTCCCATCCCACTGTTGTTCAATGCATATACCGTTGTCAAGCGTGATAACTGCAAATAGCAGTACCTCACGCTGAAAGGGTCCCATTCATTGTGAAACTGACAAGCTTGTCAAAAACAGCCTTGTGCCTAATAGAAGGTATCAAGCAAATCTGTCTCAGAGCTTTGTATGGTGAAATAGCTCAGTTGTTCTGTTGAACAGTAACTTTGAAAGCAGTTAAAGTTTGGATAAAAATACAGAAATTGTTCTTTTCAGCAGGGACAATGTGTCTTAAGCTAGCAATAGGTGCAAACGTGGGTTATTTCTAAGAAGCTTCTTATTTATATAGAAGGGTATTTGGATGTAAGTCTTTCACGCAAATGCAGTAAATGGTGACGAGAAAATGGCGCTCGGATAATATCAAAATCTGGTACAAAGAAGGAAATGAGCCGCAATGCTAAAGACGCTGATGCTGTTTGAAAGCAATTTTGTATTATTATGTCTCTATAGTCAGCAAATGATGAAAACCCTTTGTGTTTTGTATTCTTACAACTGGAATAACTAATCCATTTCCCTCTTTTTCTGTCTGTTTTCTCTTTCTGTCTTTCTTCGTCCCTCTTTCGCTCTCTGTTACAGCCGCCCTGCAGGTCTCCATATCCTTAAACAAAGTGGAGTTAAGTGTCGGAGAGTCCAAGTTCTTCATCTGCACAGGTACAAACGCCACACGATTGTTTTCTATGTGGATGAACTGTATTCGTGTGTGTTTGGAGGAAGGTCAGAGATGCAGCAGGGGGGTCTTAATCGGCGCTTGTGAAGTCTGTTTGTTGTTCGTATGACAGTGAACACAACACAATCCATGCTGTCCATATGGTGAGTGACCCAGTGGTGACTTGATCCACACAGGGACGCCCCCTCTCGTCCCTCCTCCTCATTGTCCTCTCTGAACGGTATATCAACACTCAGCCATAACAGAGAACCTGACGCTGATGCCAGTGGCTCGGTAGGGTGGTAACACACTCTGGCAGGCCCGGGCCCGCCTCCTGCTGGCTGCCTTTTCTCTCCTGCCAACCCACTCGGCGTAGAGCTAACAGCCAAGGGAATAGGAACACACTGGGAGGAGCGTCAGGGGGGTTGGGGGGCTCTAACATGTGCTGAGGAGGACAGAATGGGGGGTACAAAAATAGGGGTGAATGTAAGCAAACTGGCAGCAATTGAAAGGCAAAGGAAGAAGCTTTTATTGTGAAAGAGCTAAAACGACAGATCTGAGAAGAATGAAAAAGGCTTTCAGGCAAAAGAGTGTTGGAGGTGGGAGATAAGTAGCCACCATCCACCATCAAAGTGCATGGGAGGAAGTGTCTGTATCACTCGTTGCTTTCTTTTGCCCTTTTCCACCACGGGCAGTCGCCCTGTGCCTGATTTTTACCATATTCACGTGCCATCCTGCCAAGTGGAGTGGGCTGAAAAAGTGGGCATAACAGTCAGAGGTAAAAAGCAAACGCCCAATGAAACCAAAGTGAGCCTGCAAACATATAAAGAACAAGTCTTTTAAAGTTACTTTTTGGCTTTAAGTTGCAGAATCCCATTGTATGGATCAAGCCTACATACATATGGATTAGAGAAAAGAAAGGAACAGAAGGCACAGAAAGGAAATTGTATGTTGGTTCATGGTTTCGGGCTGTTTGTAAGGAAAGGCAGAAAAGAGAGGTGAATGTGTTGTTCTTGAGTGAAAGGAACCTGGGTGAAATCAATTCACTTGATCGATACAAATCTTTCTTGTTTAAAAAAGTTCGCCAGGGAGAATTGGCAGCAGGGTAAAATGATAGAACACTTAGTTTTTTTTCCCCAAGAGAGCACAACTTTTTCTTCTTGTTGTTAAACCAAGCTGTTTTAGGTAGAAATTAGGTCAAACGTAGGTCAACGTGGAACCTGGAGGAAGAAGGCTAGTATCAGATCCTGGTTTTGAGTTCCTTTTTTTTCCTTGTCTGATTTTTTTTTTTGCCAGTGGATTTTGTTGTGAAAAGATGTCACTTATAAGTTTTTAATTGTTAAACTCTGAAAAGATAATAACGAAGAATCAGCCTTCATCAGGGTCATCTGAGGCCACAGGCCAAAATGCACTGGTCTCACAAAGTTGTTCTTTTAAAATGTAAACAAAAAAAACTTGTTATCATTGACAGATAGAATCTTCATTTAGTAGATGTTTTTCTTCTCGTCCATGTTGGCTTGAGGTGAGAACGATTTGTCAACGGGCGTTTCCAAGGTCAGAAATAAACTCAGCCAACATACCAGAAGTCCACAAAGTGCTCACTAAAAATGGAAATTAGAACCTTTGCATTTCCATGACAACTGGACAAACTCCATCCGCTAATAAAGATTTTGTGATATGATGGAAGGCTCCTGAACATCTACTAAATGGACCTTGAGATGAGGTTGTTATGTCAACGGCTGTTTCCAAGGGCAAGAATGTGAGGTGGATGATCATCAAACACAGAAAACAGCGCATTTTCTCCATGTTCAGCCAAAACGTGAAAATGTAGTTGTTGACTAAATCCCCCGTCAAGACTGAAGAGTGTACAAACAATATATGTCAATCAAATGACCTCTAAATGTTCTGAATATTCATTTTAAAAACCCCTTTTAATGGTCGTCCTTAGAATGAATGTTGTGGCATCTATTCACACTGTAAATTCTTGCGTTTAGAAGAAAATGTGAGACGTCCCTTTGGCAGAATTTTTTTTTTTATTCACCTCCTCGCTGTACAGAATTCGTTTTTTTTCATACCTTCACAGTGAAGTGCTTCAAAAATATGTTTTGTAGTGAGGATTTGAAATGAGGCCTTGGCATGGTAGGGCACAGAGAAAAAGCTGAAGGTATAGGGGGGTCAGGAAGAGAAAAGAAAAGCAGCAAGTGAGAGGCAGAGAGAAGAAACTGCTGAACTGAGTTACAGAGCAGGAAGGAGTGGACGGCTAAAGAGACTGTCTTTAGAAAATAGTCAGCTGAGCTCTAAGTGGTCTGCGAGAAGGAGAGAAAAACTGCATTTGTGCTTGTGTCACCTTTCACCTCCAGTGAATTTGTTCCTTGTTTGTTTGTTTGTTTTCATCATAGTTGTGGGAAAGGTCAGGGACATAACAATGGTAAATGCATACAATGAGAGATATTAGCATTTTCTGCAATGTACTTATCCAAACATCATTATGATATCTGTTGAGTAAGCTGCATTACATGGATACACTTAAGGCTGTTTTTGTGTGTGTGTGTGTGTATGTATATATATATATATATATATATATATATAAATCTGACCATAATATCTATAACACACATATGATGTCTCATCTATAGTGTGGCAAAAATCAAAACCATATAGTACTAATAAGAAATACCACATAGGTACCACATACAAAACAAAAAAGTGTTCTGATAAGGTGTTGGACCACCACAAGCCTCCAAAACAGCTTCATTGCTCATTCGCATCCAAATGAAACATCTCAGTCCTTGTAATTGTAAGTTCTTACTATAGCCTTTTCTCATGGTGGATATTAAAAGGAAAAGCCCAAATCTGGAGCTCTACTGGTGGATGAACACCATTATTCAAAAAAATATTCCTCAATTGGTGTTATGATGATGGTGGTGGCTCCGCTATTTTGGTGGAACAACATGGAAGGAAAGCCTAGAATCAAAGGCGAAGCTTGGCTTGGTTCTCACGATTAGTGAAATGAGCCAATAGCAAATGTCTATTTATGTGATCAGCGGCAAAATACCCCCCCGATAGTGATACATTTTGGAAGGGGGAAAAAGTACAAACCATAATTAAACTGTTGAAAATGTTTTGAATACAACAGGGCTCTCGTCTTTGACTTACTTCTGTTTTTTCTGACAGTCCAGTTTACATGCAGACTTTGGAAAACTCCAAAGTATCCGCGATCCAATAGTGGATCCAACAACCAGAAAGGGGCGCTAGTCCGTTACTGTCCGACATTCACTCTCTATTAGAATGAATGACTCCCGGTCTCCAGCACTGCAGCATAAAGCCATGTTCACATCAACATTAGCGTTGCATGTAAACATGCACCGCCCTCATTAATTTTAAATGAGCATATTTCTCCTGTTTCCCTGGCGACCGTTAAAGGAGGATAAAATGATTGTCAACATGATAACTTGTAAAATCCTTCCTTATAGTATTTTAAACCACTGTGCAGTGTTTTGGCCTCTGATAAACCTTCAAACCTGTAGATTTATTACACAAGGGAACTTCCTGGATGGTGTCTCATTGTCTCACAGGCCTCTGATACAATATTC
Source organism: Coreoperca whiteheadi (assembly GCA_011952105.1). Lineage (NCBI taxonomy): Eukaryota > Metazoa > Chordata > Actinopteri > Centrarchiformes > Sinipercidae > Coreoperca > Coreoperca whiteheadi. The sequence goes on from CM022483.1 coordinate 6,841,578, forward strand.
CTCTACCAACACAGCCCCATGCATTTTATTAACACAGTGGTGTTTTCAATTTGAACCCCAGTCACACGTCTCTCCATAGTCTCCCATTGGCGCTCCACTGGAAATCTGATGATGATCATTTTTACACTCATCAAACCATTCAGTGACCTCTTTGCGCTGTATGGAAGCATCTCCAGAGGTTTCTCCGCTCATACTAAATGTGTTACTGTATATCTCTGAATAAAACATTATGCAGTAAATAGAAATCTAAAGTCATTACTGTAGATTCATGCTATTGAATTTTCTTCCTCCAGAAACACTCCATATATCACCAGGTGTTAGCCAAAACCTCCCCACAAATGTGTATCATAGAAAACAAGCACATAATTATTAAGTAGTTTCCTTCAAGTCTCTTTAAAATGGTAAATTAGACCTTTTTTTTTTTTTTTTTTTTTTTATCAATCATTTGCAAGCTTTTTCTATTGTAAAATAGGTCTCCTGTCAGGGTTAAATCAAACTGAGCTCATGGTGAAACAAATAAGAAGGTTGATAATCTGGTTTTTAGGTGTGTTTAACCTCCCCTATGACTTAAGTGGCAGAGAGCCATGTGTTGGCTGCAAAATGAAACCGAGGTGGCTACAAAGGCAGCCTCAGTAGTCCAACGAGATTCAACAGCTATTATGTTTCCATGTGGTTTTCTTCTAACTAGAGCAGGGTAGGTCACATCGCTTGTCCCAGTAGACCAATGTTTACCCACTGGCCAGACATTACAGAAACGACAGATAAATATGGAACTGATCATTTTGACATCATGTCAAGCTACACACATATACATGCTGACCAGTGTGATTCCTTCCCTGCTCCGCTTATGTTTCTCTCCTGCTATCTACTTCCCCGGAGACCGAAGTCATTACTACCATGGCTCCAGTGCCAGCCACCGTGGGGGCGTCGGCTAATTTTGGCGCCATGGGGCACGTCTAGTCAATAATCTGCCTTGTGCAGGAGGCTTAGATCGCTTCAGTATTTCAGGTGCTTTAAATTGCTCCCTCACTGCTAGAGAGGATCATCAACATTCTCTGAAACACCTTACAGATGCAAAGCCTTGTTGCCGGCCCTGGCCTTATTAAAAATGTTTATTTCCATGTGCAATTCAAAATCAGACCCAAGCAAAGTGGCACTGTCGGTTTCATTAGCAGCTAACGAAGGCCGACGATCAACCAGCGTGCTGCATTGTAGACATTTTGATAGCACCTAGAAAAGTGATTGTCTACCTTCAGTAGAGCCCGTCATTGAGCGCTCTCTCTTGCCAAGAATCAGTAATAATGCCAGAGCTTATGCAGATTTTAAGAGCGGTTTAGAAATTTCCACCAGCTATTCATACAGTTGTAACGACACACAGAGGGAGGCACGGCTGAGCGTGGAAAACATGGCAACATGCTACACACTCCTGTCTTCTCAGATCATCTGTGAAGCAAATGGCCTGTCACCATGCTAGCTGCATCAGCTTCAGCATATTTAGCTGTCTCTGCTGTCAACAGACTGTAAAATGGTAAGAGGTGATAACGTTGTAATACTAACAGGTATAAAGAGACGCCTGTAGCGATGCTAGACACTTATCTCTTGAGTACCCACATGAACCACAAGGCTCCAGTGGAAAGCCACATGTGAATGAAAGTGGAGGGATGAGGAGAATGGCTTGTACTGTAATATGATTTTAGCAATGCTCGTGTTTGATTGCCTCATCAGATTTGTTGGCCTTGAAACTAACAAGCAGCAGACACACATGCCAAGGATATGATGCTGATGGTTGTTGGAAACATTGTGATGATGATCAGCGTTAGCATGCTGGGGTGTGAGCTGGAGCCTGCTTGAAACCGTACATGCTGGACAAAAATGTTTCCAGAAAGATCCTGCCCCACATCAAGCCATCTCCTCACAGTTACATCTGGGAGCTCTTGAGATGAACCATCACAACCCTCTGTTGCTGAACAGCTGAGGTTAAAAGCTTTGCTCAAGGGCATCTTGCCGATATTGAAGGAAAACGAGCATTCAAACTGCCTGCTTCCTGCGCTCTCTCTCTCTCTCTGGGCTTATCTCTTGCCACTGGCTCCTGCCATTTTTCTAAACAGGACACGGGTGTCACAGACTTGTATTACTCTTATTTTCTGCTCTTTTCTAAGCTTATTTAAATCCAGCCACCTGTCTCTGGACAAGCCTCTGTCCATCTCATCTCTTGTTCAAGGCTCCGGCTGATTCATTGGCCAAGAAATGGCCCTCCATACAAACACTTTTATTTACAGAATTTACAGGCAAAGGGCACCTGCTGCTTGCAGAGGCCCCCATCATCTCCTCCAGTAGCCAGATAAGTTGATGTTTCACAGGCTACATATGGACGCCTTTTTAATCAGGGTTCAAGTTAGCTTTGGTTCAGTCCTAACATTTGTTTCTGTGTTTAGTGTGTGTGTGTGTGTGTGTGTGTGTGTGTGTGCTTGTATATGTGCATAATCTTGGAAAGGAGAGTGGAATTTACAGCCTACATATGTCCCTATTCCTTTACAGACTTATTAGCTATGTAAATCCAAGATTATGACATAATCATATAATTTCAGGCCGTCTGTTCCCTTCACAAGTTCCAACAACAACGTTGGATGGTCCTCAGCTGTTCAGCAGACCAAAGCGAGCATGTAATATTGACATGAAAAACCTTAGTGAAATACAGGAAAATAGGAAACTTACTCAATGGCAGCACTGTATTGTATACAAAATGTACCTCATACTCTGCTTATTTAGGAATCTGATTATCATCGAATCAATCATCAAATTATTTCTAGAACTTCTTCCACAATGTAAGTCTGATAGAATCTTAACTAGTCAGACAGACAAGAATAAATCAGTCAAAATGTTGTCTTTGTGATTTGTCCATGTTATCCCCAAATCTCTGTAGTTTGATCTGTTTGATAAGGACGCAAATACCAAAAGATTTAGATTAAAACTAGACTTGCAAGCAAGTATACAGTGGTCCAAACAGGGGTTGTTGATCAGGTGGCCTCAGACACACTCTTGCAGGGCATAGTAGAATTTCACTTTCTTAAGGTCAAGGTATAATTTATTGTATCCCTTAGGAGAAATTTGAGTAAATTGTAAATCTGCGTGGTCTCTGAGTCTTATATGAAAAAAAAAGACAAAAACAAAAGTAATGGGGACAAATATTTCAAACAATACATTAGACTCATTAGCTGCATACACAATGCAGGAAAACCGGCTGTTATCAAACTGCATTGTCTTTCCAGACCTACTGCAGGCTGAGCATCTTTCAGGCTGATTGACTTCATTCATATAGATGCCAAATGTCACTCATGGGCAATCCAATATTTTCACAAATCTTGGGACTGGAGGATTAAAGGTTCAACTTATCGGTCCATTTTGGAAAATACAAAAAGCAGTTGGAAGTCACCAAGACCCAACTTGTTGCTAAGAAAGTAATAAATGTTTTCAGGCATTTAAATGTCAACAGCCTTCCTGAATAGATCCCAGATGTGAGTGGGAGTAATCATGGAAACATCTCTTTTCTATGCAGTGAATGTAAACATGAAAAGGAAAACAGAATTTTGATACAGTCATGCCTTGGCTGTTAAAAGACAGTAAAATGTACGCATTATAATCAGTTTATTTAATCTCTCTTTCTCTGACCTTGCTCCTAGCTATCGGTGAGCCAGTGAGGCTGGAGTGGTACAACCCCCAGGGCGAGCGCATCGTGCCCTCCAAGCGGATGTCGCTCCACACAGAGATGTCACGATCCAGGCTCATCATTTACAACGCCATCATCGAGGACGCGGGTATCTACCGCTGCCAAGCTACTGACAGCAGCGGCCATACTGAGGAGGCTTCTGTCGTGCTGGAGATCTACCGTAAGCTTGACAGATAACGTGCATTCACATACACGTTAACACATTTGCCTGCAGATGCTCTGTGGTTGCCTCCTGAGGAGATTCAGACATGAAGACATGAAGAGAATAAACCTCTCACATTAGTGTTTGATCACAGGGATAGCCAGCTTATTCATATTCCCAGCCTCACCACAGCCACAAGCTGTTAGAAATGTTACCTCTATCTGTGTGCATGTGCATTTTCGGTCCTTGTGTACCTTTTGACTATGTGCGTGAGCTTATGTGAGAGTGTGTGTTACACTCATTCTTGTGATTAAAGTATAATGACAGTTACTAATGCCATGGGACTGGGATCCTGCCAGACATAATGAGGGATGTGGCACTGAGGCTGACCTGTCTTGCTGACCCATCACTATTTCTTGGGCAAAACTTAATGTTACAAGGCAGGGGTGGCTCAGTGGTTACAGGTACTCTCCCATCGCAGGATCCATCCTCACGTTGAGCAGTGAATTAACCACCATTTGTCCTTTTAGAGTGTCCTGAGCAAGACATCCAGCTTAAACCCTATCAGCTCATTCCTGTGACTTGCTGAAGACAAGAAGTAAAAAAAAAAAAAAAAAAACATGTGGGACCAGAATTAGAGTTACTTTTGTGTTGTGCTTTCTAGCGATGCCACCATTACTGTGGTTGTACATATGAACTCAACACAGTTTCACCAATAGGGAAAGCGCTGATATTTGGTTTACTCATGGTCAGCAGTCACCCCTCCGACAGATCAAGGTAGTCTATCTCAAGTTATTCAGTCCCAGTACACAGGTTATGTCGCAGGCTTTGGGCTCCTACCATTGCAATTGCCCTTACATTGATAAATTAAGTTGAATTTACTTCACTGCAACACATGGCTGTGAACCAGTATTAGGCAATCAAGGGATTCTTTGCTCTGGTATCAGATGAAATACATAATTTAATAAAAATCTAACACGCACAAGCCACAGCACAGCCCAGTGAGTGTGATTTTGGTGATTTGCAGGTGAAAAGACATCTAGATGGATTAGATTTAGTTGAAAAGATCACGTTTAGGATTATAGCCTTTATTTCAGTGGCATTTGATAACTGCAGTATGTAACAGGTTCTACAGGATATCCTGTACATATTTCTTAGCAAAATCTGGTAAATTCTCTATAGACGTTACAGTCTAATTGCATGTAATTTACAAGTGAGATGCCACCACAGTAACAGCAGCTTGTTTACTTTCACCTACAACCCGGATTAGTCTATTTTTACAATCCTTGCTAGGGCCCTGTTTAGTTACAAAAGGCCCATTTCCCAATATCTTTTATTAATATCCCACTAATCCTTACAAGACCTTCTGTTCACAGGAGGTGTTGGATTAACATTATGATGCATGCAAAAGACATACACAAAAAGATTACATAAGAACCAAACGAATTCTGAGATGTGAATAACCCAAATACCCAGATACTCCAGAGCTTTGATCAGGAGTCTTCCCCAAGTTTAATTGGAGAAAATGTCAAGGTACAGGGATTTGACACACACACTCGCACACACATACAAGCACAGTTTTATGTGAAATCATCACCTGCTGTGTGGTTGCCTTTTTCATCGTCACCCAGCAAACCATTAGGGGAGACATCACAGCCTCAATCACACCTGCCACCACTCAGCCCTCGCCTCATTCACCACATAACCAGCTCCCTAAAACCATTGTTTCCATGGCAACAGGGCGTCACTCACTCGGGCCCTCGGTGTAGATTGCATGAGCAGCATGCGGATGAAAACCTGTTTAAAGCTCCAGCCAGCCATTCTGCCAGTGCACAGCCGGAGCAGGCAAGGACTCCTCAGGCGGTGCATGGGCCTGTGCGCTACAACATGTTGTACATGAAATTCATGACCTGTGGGAGGGAAAGTGTTGACATCCTCTCAGTAGTTGCTGACATCTCCATGATGGCCTGTTATAATCATGCTACATGGAGTGGCAGATCAGTTTTGATTCCAAAACAGGTGCCTGGACTTGGATTAACGTCTTACAAACATAAAACAGCTACTTGCTGGCTTTCCTGGTGCTTTTTATCCATGCTATTGGCATGGCTCTAGGGAAAACAATGTCTGTCTGTTGGTTGGTCTACCACTTTGGTGCTGACTAAACTATGTCAGCAATGTTTGATGATTTAGCATGACATTTTGTACAAAACGTTATAGTCCCCAGAGAATGAATTCTACAGACCTTTTTTTTTGCCTGCCAATGCCTGGTTGCGCATCAAAAAATGTCTGCCGTTTGTTAGGCCGCCCGTCCTTATGGTGTCCACAGGGTCATTCCCACGCTTTCCATTCATTGTCTATGTAGAAAGCAATGTATTCTGGTAGCGTTGCGTTTCAAGAGACGAGCCGTCACATTGGCCGCTCCTCATTTTGCATAAAGTTGAATCTAGGCCACTTTATGCAAATCAGAGGTGTCCAATGCGACTCGCCGCCTCTGGAAAACCCCTGAAAAGGGTTGAAACTAAGCGTTGTCGATCTAAAATGGAGACATTATTTCTCGCCTAAAATGTTTTCAGAAACACGTTTCAGTGAACTGTTTTTGTAACATAAGAGAAAGTCGCCAAACGAACTGCCATGTTGGTCCAGTTTGAAACCTGGGAGCAGACAGCCCACAAGTGAAAGCATTCTTCCAATCAGGTGCAGCCAGGAAATGTTCCCTGTTGTGTCTCAGGAAAGGAGAGCACCTGTCAATCATTTGTCGTGACATCTAGTGGCACGCCTATCAAGCGTCCAATGCAATGTCAAGCGTCGAATGACCAGAGAACTTTTGTGCTGACACAGACGTTAGTAACAATGGCATCGCCGTCAGTGCTGGAAACATCTTTTAAACTAATTTAATCTGGACCTTGAAATCAAAATTCAAATAGAATCATGGATTTGAAGAATCGTGACACCCCTACTTTTATCATACAGTATAAAAACGACAGGGACAGCAAAATGTGCGCCCCAAAATAAATAAATTTTTAATATTTGTTGCATTAGTGAGATTTTACAGTCGGAACCGGAACCTGACAATGCTACTCGCGTGTTGGTGAGTTTACTCCCATCTGTTTTAGAGACAATGGGGAAGCAAATTAAGTTGTTTGGCTGTGGGGTGAAAAGTTCGAGTAACTCAACCACTCAACTCAACATGAGTGGAATTTTGTGTACCAAGAATTGAGGGTGGACATGTTAACTGATAACACTAAAGATTCAAATTCTGTAAAGCATCAATAAATTATAAACTTCGAATCGGTTACTGTAATAAAGCATTTAAAGATTATTTTATGTCACATTTTCATTATTAAGCTGACTACATATTTTCTCAATTACTCAAAATATAAGGTATCTAAAAAGGGCGACCATATGTTGACTTTTGCTTGAGTGCGGGGAAATTGCATTTAGCCACAGCAGGGGTACAGTGGTAAAACAGAAGTATCACACACACTATGTTAAAACAGAAAACCTAAAATAAACTAAAATAGACTATACAATTGGAGAAAAAAATAGAAAGAGCTGTTGCAGCTGGCAGCCAGCTCGCACTGGCGCTGGAAGTCGCATGAATGAATGAATGAATGAATGAATGACATTCATGTTCCCCTCCAGATGTACTGTATTAACTTTGGTGTCCACTTTTAAATATTCAAAATTTCACTTTGCCCAATACTCCGGGTAATTACCAGTACTTCCAAAACTAATGGCATTTTAAATAAGCCTCTGCTGTACTTTTTGTTTAGTGATAATTAGCAAATGTAAGCATGCAAACATCACCGTCATTACCACCAGCATATTAGCATTATTATTGTGAGCATGTAGCATGCTGACGTTAGCATTTAGCTTCACTCAACACTGTGCCTAAAAGAATCTTACCTAAAACTCTTGGTGTCCCACACAGAAAATAGAAATCTAAATAAATTCCCCTGACTGAAATTGCTTTGAATCAACTGCAGCAGTTTGGTGCCTTTTCAGTCATACAAGGTGACAAGAAATTCATATTAAAGGAATCCAGTACAAAGTCAGAGCCAGCTCCTTTTAATTTCCTCTCAGTTTATTAATGACAAAGCAATAATGCTGCATAAGCCTATTGTTGGAGTCAAGGAGTCAAATTGGCCACTAAGGAAAGGAACAAATCTCCATCCCAGTTGAGAGAGGTCCAGGGAAATTGGCTCGTCAACGTATCAGACAGTTATCCTTGCAGTGATGTGTAGGCGAATGACGGAACTGAAACTCCGGAGTACTGAGTTTATTCTCAATTCGCCAGTGTCAAGTGTGCAGTAGAGTGTTACTCTGGGGAGGATGTTTCCCTTACTGATTCTCTTGTAGAGCAGTGTGACAACAAAAGAGAAAGGAAATGGATACAAACAGAAGGCGCAAGTGACACCACAAGTGTTCAAACCTGAGAGGGAGACGGAGGGAGTGGAAGAGCAACAGATTTTGGAAATAGAAAGAAGAACATAAAGGGGGAAATTGATAAGGAACCACCAGAGTGAATGCCAAAAACATGCAAAGGCATCCTTGAAGTTAATGAAGACACTGAGATACCAGGCACGTTCGCAAGCGGACGGTGCAGTCGAGGAGAGAAAGCTCATTTTAGGGAGCAGCCTGGCATAAATCACACAGCGAAATGCTAATGCTGAAGCCTCGCAAACGGAAGGGACTGATAGGGGAGCTGTTGTTGATTTATTCACACCTTCACCATACAGCACGCAGACGATAGCAGCTGGTTGCAGCTCTAGCGGTGCCAGCCCCGGCGCTCATCAAAGCCGACTATCCGAACAAGAGCGTGGTTCGAAGAAGGATCACGTGCTGTTTGTGGAGAAGTGCTGGTCCAAGAACAGTGTCCTCATAAAAGCAATTTGTCAAAACACCAAATGTTTGTCAAGAGGCAGGACACAGCTTCAAACTGACACAAAGCGGAATCTATTATCGAAGCGTTCCTGAAACCGAGATAGAGCAAATCAGAGAATGCCTGTGTTCTTGTCTAATTCTGCACACAGAGAGGCTGCAGAATATCTCTGCTCATTGATTGTTTTGTCATGGTTGTGATTGGCAGCAAGTGCAATGGTCACCCTTCTGTCTCCTGGGCTGTTTCACCAGAATCGCCTTATCTTTGTCCCAGAAACCAGTCAGAAAGGGATTTAGCTTTAGTTTTATTTGATTTTGCGAATAAATGCTATCCCACCATTTCCAATGCACACATTGTTTCTCATGTGCCCGTTTCCAAATAGTTTAGGTCTGAATTGTGAGGCATTGCGTCACATGACAGCTGTGCTTAATAATGTAGTCTTTGATCACTCTACCTGTATGGTTCTATGGATGTCAATGTTGGCCTGTCAATCATATTCATGGTCGTTCTGCCGCTTTGGTCCAGACAGAAATATCTCAAAAAGTATTGGAGGGATCGCTGTGAAATTTGGTACAGATATGCATGCCCCCCTGTGGATGAACTGTAAACACAAAGGTTATCCCTGAGCCACTAGCATGGCTGTAGACGCTTGGTCGTGTAATAATGACATGATCACTCACAGGCAAGCTATATCCAATAAGAAAAATACTGAATATTAAAAAGTTTTATTTTTAGGGGAAAGAAATACAAAGACAATTGCCTTTAAGAGATTTTAAAATCAAAGATTAGGAGCAGGGTAAGAAGGTATACCAGCAACCTTAAATGCTACCAAAACCAATAATGTATTCCGTCCAGGAGGGGGAAAAAATATACTTTTTCTTTCTTTTTTTTCAGGTTCCTGGGCTTTTCAGGAGAGCAAAGCATTCTGCCAGGTGGCCAAATAGAGGCCATCCCAACACTTAAACCTGCATTATGAACAAAACTAGCAAACAACCTTAAAAAAAACGCTCAATTTGCGCGATGCCACCCAGACAGAAAATTGAAAGGAAATGTATTTTAAACAACTGTAACCCTAAATTCTGTCTGACAACAGTCATAGTTAACAGATCCGTAAAAGCACAGCAGTTCTTTCTTATTTTCCTTTTGATGTTCAGACCTGCAATAAATTGTCTGCTCTGAATACTCGCCAAAAAAAAAAAAAAACCTGTTCCATCTCCATCTTGTTTGATCTCTCAGAGAGGCTGACGTTTCGGGATGTTCAGTCACCGCAGGAGTTCCGCCACGGTGAGACGGCAGAGGTGGTGTGTGATGTCATTAGTTCACCGGTGCCCGTGGTGGTGTGGTACTACCAGGACAAAGAGATCACTGAGGAGCACCACAGTAAGTTTTCATGACCTTCTTTCACGACATTCTTTGCTTTGATTGCTGTTCTTGTTATTTTCTCTTGGTGAATGGGGGAGCGATACATTGGAGGATAATTTGCATAGTTATCACAGCAAAAAAAGGCGATTACTGGTTAAATTACCTAAAATATGTTCAAAAGTAAGTGGATGGATAGATGTTGCAAAATGTCAAAATGTAATTCTCAAGGTAGAACATAGGTCTAAAATTTGAAATAAATAATCAGTTTGGTGAAAATGTGTTGTTTGTTTTATATATTTTTTGCCTTTTTTAACTCTATTACTGTTTTAATTAGTTACTTCTTTTGAAGAATGACTTTTGTCCAAATAAATGAAAGGTTCATGCTACTGTATTCCACTGATCGAGAGTGGGTTATGGTAACGTGTAAAGAAATGTAGCAGTGTGCCAATAAAGGCAGTGCAGAAGAACATTGCTAGCAAGCACACATGAATGTAAACAATGCAGGTTTCAAATGTTTCCAAAGATCGGCTTTAAAAATGTCTTATGAGGAAGGAAATGCATTTAACATGTCTGTTGGTTATCAAGGATACACACAATGTACTTTGGTGAGAAACACTGAATGCAACATAACTTTGTTTTTTTACAGACACTCAACATAGTTCCCAGTCTAAAGTCAAAACCTTTCATCAAAGCCCCTGAAATCTAAAGTATTTCTCTATTACGTTAAACATTAATGACTTAAAAAGCAACACAGTTTGATGAAAATGTAAAGTTATTTTATAACTTTAGTATTTTGCTTTGTATTTGGATAGTGGGTGTTATGAATGTGTTCTAATTAGTGAAAACACATTTTAATAGGCAGCAAAATAGTCTGCCAAAGTTAAAGAAAATGTGGTTAGTTCACATTAGATATTTCTGTATTTGTGTTTTTGTACCCTTTTTTTTACACTGCTTTGGGGTGGGCGGCGATGTCACATTCTTCTGTACACCAGGATCTAACGACATTTCAGACCGCACACAGTCCTGATGAATTACATCAACTGATTTTTTGAGTGTTTAAATTTTTACAAATAGTACCCAAGGCTGTTTTTTTTTTTCTTTTTTGCTTGTTTATTTAGTGATGAATATTTAATGTTATCAAAATAAAGAGATGACTGCAAACCAAATCTTCAGGGGCTTTAAAGAGTGTTTTTTGTAATATAATTAGTAGGGTATGTATCGGATCAAAAAACTTGACGCAACACCTCTCTGTATTATCAAACTGTGTAACTGATCTTTATTATTTCAGTAGTAGATTACGATGGTTATAAAAGTTGCAAGTAAGCACCAATCTCAAAAGGATTACATTTTGAATGTAAACCTGCCAAATACACTTGATTATTGAGAGGAAAAATGCTTATGAGTCCCAATGTGCCCAATTGTCTCGCTCATTGAAAAGAAAGACGCGTTAATGTGCCAAAAATACGGTTCTCTAGGAAATGCTATTTCCTTCCTTTGTGTGGATTCACAATAAGACAAGGATATCAAATTCTATGAATAGAAACCCTATCAGCCCTGGAGGAGGCATATAACTTGGACAGGAACCACGTTAACAAGCGACTGAGGGATTGGATTATAGAGCAGTTGAATGGTGACATTCCATAAGATGAAGTGCAAACCATTTCCAGCAAACAGGTGTCTATATGGGTGTATATTGTCAATCACATTCTGTCCCATTTGATCTAAAGCTGATTTTTTCTGACCCCACCCTTTTGAGTTGCTTTAATGGTGTTAAATACAAGGAGGGTGGTCTGCTTAATTAGCTGAAAAAGACAGATAGAGGTGGAGAGTCACACACTACAGATACACTTTCAGTAATATTGTTTTCTGATAGAAGGCAGGTGCAATAGTAGGAACCAGTAGACTAGGATTCATTATTTCCTCTTCTCCTCCTCCCTGATTTACAACTCTCTACACCACTTCCCCATCCTCCTTCTAGACAAAATGCATGCCTGAACACTGATTAGAAAGAGTGACCCCTTGAATCTGTCACGTTTTTTAATTGAAATTCAAATCTTCTGTGCCACAGTGATGATGAAACATGGAGGAGAAGGTTTTTTCTTTTTCTTTTTAATCATTTCACTCTAATTACGATGCATGGTTATAAATATCTTTGCTTGAGAGAAATGAGATAGAGGCTTCATCACTCCTGGCCAATCTCACAGTGGCCACAATGGGAGAGAGTGGAGACTATTTGGAACTGTAATTGCATGAGTGTTTATCTATGTGGACTTTATCAGGTAAATGTGCTGAAGTGAAGATTGACAGTCTAGCTACTGAAGAGCGGAGATGGCAATTTTCTTCTGCTGTTTTCCTAACTTTCTTATCTCACTTCTCTCTCTATCATACACTGTTGTTCTTTTGTCGTTTCCTCTTCCCGCTCTCTCTTTCTGTCTTTGCCTGGCTTTCTGTCTGTCCTCCTCTTCACCCGTGCTGTGAAGGCAGGTTCCAGGTGCTGGCAAACAACAACCTACAGATCCATCAGGTGACCAAGGCTGACGAGGGTGTGTACCGCTGTGAGGCCAGCGTAGAGGCGCGCGGCGAGATCGATTTTGTGGACATCGCCGTAGTAGTCAACGGTGAGTTACATTTCGAGATTTGTGATGACTTGAGCTGTTTTATCAATCGGCTGCTGCACAACCAGACAGTGCAGTGCTTGAAAGGGAGATGCCAACTATTTAGAGTCATATGAAGACAGATTTTAAAAATAATTAAATGAAAGCAGGTTCAGGGGCCTAAATAGCCACCGCTTTAGTGCATAGTGTTGGTCAAGTTAAAAAAAAACACTGTATCCTGTCAGACTCCACACCCTTAGTTTCTAGCACAGGCTTTCTGTTTTGAATTTGTAGTCTCCAAGTACTTCATAAGCAGTAAATAATCATGAAAACTGCAGAGGGTGTTATATGCAAAATAGCAAACTGATCTTGTTGTGGAAATTTGTTGAGGTCCCCTTCAAGAGGCCTGTAACAAAGCGTTGTGTAAAGGCCAATAGGAGCTTTCTGCAAGACAATTTGTACTTTGACTGAGTGCAGAAATCCTAAAAGTCAATGTTTTTCTACAAAAAAAACCCCCACATCTAATTTTCTGGGTGATGTTACAGTGGCTACATCCATGTATCTCTGCAGTCTGTACTTTGAACCAAACATTCGTGTCCTTGCGAAGGTCTTATTCTTGTAAGGCCTGATAAGGCACAAGAATATAGTTCGAAAAAGTCTTGAATAGCTTAAAATTGCATGGAACACTTGTAAACCAGCAGCGGGATAGTTTTTGTTGTGAAGCATAATCCTCTTAGAGTGACATAGCCCAGTAAACAATCTTGTTTCCATGTCACTATCAGCACATCTTATTGAATACAAACCAAACAATCCAAACCCAGCTGGTCTTCAGCATGGAGCTTTAAAGGAAGCTATGCAGTACACATGCTCCTCTTCACACAGTGTCAACAGATTAGCATGCATTAGGGATTGAGTTTCCTCTGCATGCACAAGCTTTGCCTTAGCTGTTGATGTTTTCATAATTGAACACCACCTATTCTTTCCATTCTGGAGCCTGCAAGGCAAGTCTGTAGATTCTCAAGGTTAAAAGTATAATAACTTGAGCAAGGGTAGCGTACTCAGGAGCAGCTTTACCTCCTGTATATAAAGACACATACAGTACAATAGTCTCACTAAGTGATCACTTAAGTGTTGTTGAGCCTGTTACGAGACTACTATAACATGACGTTGAGACAGAGCTTGTTTACAGTGTTTTGATCATCTGCAGTCAAGTCAGTGATTCGGAAACGGCACCCGCTGATGTGCAGGAACTCAGCTGGAAATTCAGGTTGAATGTGCAGTCGTACAGTATTATCAGAATACAGTCGTCAGTTTTGACAGATTCAGCTCCACTGACTCAGCTAAGTTCATCATTGGCACACTTATAGCAGGACTGCTCTTTCTGCTACCATTGGCGTGATCTTTTTTAAATTCTCTTTATTATTAGTGTGATTGAAAATTTCAATTAGCAATTGGCTGTGGGCTCTGTGGCCCAAAAATCGAAGGATGTCATTTTAATTTTCTCATTTGTCCTCATTTACAGCGAGTCACCTGAGACTGCTGCAAGTGATTGAAATGTGATTTCACTAAGACCACGAGCGTCTTGTAACGGTTGAACAGCTGCAATATTGTCTCTGCCTATGTAATTCTCTCTCACTTAATGTAATAGCAGAGCGGCCCTCCGCCCAAAAACTATGAATTGCATTCAATTTAGCACACCACTTACCTCACTTCTGAGGAAGATCCAATAAGCCTGCTCAATGAGGCACGACCTATTATTGCAGTGGCACGACACTTGCCATGCGGTCCTGAGACGGGACAGGCTGCGCAGCACTTTGCTGAGAGTCCTGAGAAGAGCACACTCTCTGAAGGAGCCACACCCTGAGGGAGACACATTAAAGTGAACTTTGCCTCAAGGAGACTCATTCTGTTGATCCCTAAAGACACTCACATTCAGACGTGCCCGAAGCTGAGCCTGAAGGAGACACAATCTGATTTGTAGAAACACCATTCGGTCCCCATGAAATATATAAAGTACTTAGAGGAAACTAAGACTTAATGAAGCTAATGAGTTTGTACAATATGGCACCACCAGGCTAGGGGACATCTGTTACAGCAGTACATGAACTTTTGTCTACTTTTTTTCCCTGAGCATTCAAAATGTACTCTTTAAGCTGCCCTTCTTTTTTCTTAACTTATTTTACTTAAAGCTGCTATAATCAATGTGTAATGTGAAGGGGATTTCTCATAGTGATTAACGCACAAAAAATGATCACCCAACTTAGTGTCTTTCAGCTTACTGTTTTAGTTTTATGGCCCACAAATGTAATATTTTGGTTCACTCTCATAGCTCTCATCAGCATCGTTTCCAGACTTTTTACTGATAGCCCCACTGTACAGTACCTACCCAGCTCCAAACAGCAGACAGAGTCAGCCACTGGCAAGTGAACATAGTGAAGCACTAAGCAGCTAAAGAGCCAGATAATTCCTTCAGTAATTTGTGGAGATCAAAACAGAGCTAAAAGGAGAGTAAATATTGGACTTACATTCATCAGGTTGTTCTAAATGAATGCTATATCGCATAGCAACCCTATGCGAAACATTTCCATTTGCTGCCCTAAAGCTACAGGTGTAAATCTCTTTTTACTCTGAACGTTTCTTGTAGGTCTGGAAACAGAGAAAAATTCCAATCTTGTTCACTCTCTGTACTACTGTCTTTATATTTATGGCACATGTCAGTTGGAGGATTCACTAGGATTATTCTCCTTCTATGGGTTGTAATCGCGAGAGCAAGGTGAAGCAAGAAGAGCCATCATAGCACAGGATTTCCAAAGGAACAGGAAGCCACCAGGGTTACCAGAGAATATACAGTATCGACAACAACCTGGACCGGTCGAACAACACAGAGGCCCTGAACACAAGCAGATAGAGATAGAGTAGATTGCTAGGAGGCTCTGGTATGTCAATGAATGCAGCAGACTGCGCTACATGTTTTATCAATCAGCTGCAGACAGTGAACTGTTCTCTGTTGTGGTGCCTGGGGATATGGCTGTGAGGTAAGATAAACAAACTGATATAAAACAGCCAGACACAGTCTTTCTCTTTCTGAAGACCCCTGGAGGACGAAGAAAGAAGAAAGGATGAGGACTAAACTGATGCAGCTACAGGGCATCCACCTCATCTCCTGAGGTCCAGCATTGAGCACGTAAAGCTCTCTTTTGTGCCAAAGTCAGGATGGACATTGATTCTTGTCCATACAGAACCAGTGTCAGCCAACAGAGAGGGAGATGAATCCGGACACTTTGCTGCACAAATCATCCTGGACTGCTATTTTGACTCTTCTTATGATGCCATTCTTTTTTCATGGCTGTATCTTATTTTGGCTTTATTTATGATTTTCCTCTCTAAACTTGTCTGATTGTGTCACTAAAACAACTTTTCAAGGCTCAGCGAGTCAATCCTCAAAAATATAATGCAAATTGGTTTAGGAGATGATTTTTTGTTTTGTTTATTGTTCTAACTTATATGAGCAGCTACAGCCAGACAATAGAGTTTGAGGCGTCCTGGTATATATCTATATCCACTTTCAGACATGCACCTCATTATGTAAATATGATGGCAATTGTTACATATCTCACATCTTAATAAGCACCTGAGTCGCTTAAGTCAGGACTGTAATCTTGCTAGGTGGGACCTTGTAACATTTCCAAAACAATTGGATCTGCAGTAGCACACAGAGATATTAAATCAACAAGTCCTCCAAATTAAGTGACAAAATACGTAGTATATCCATGCTCTCTAGAACGACACATGAAGGCATGTTTTGATCTGATGCCCCTATCAAAGGGACGTCATCATGTATCTGTGCCTTCCAAAACTGTTACAAATCGTCTGTTTTATGGTGTAACAACGCTAAATGACTTGGTTATATGTTGTTTTGGGGCACTTGCACGAACGACTAATGCTGTCGTTCCTCTTGGGAGGACAGTCTTGATGTCTTGACATGTAATGTTCGCAGTGTTAAGAGCCCTGACCGGCAGTCCCTCCCTAATTTTTTAAGCTTAATCCATTCCAAATGCAAGAATGAAAACATGAATATCCAGTAAAACACTTGGGAGCAAATGGGAGTTAAATAAGAGTTGCATTTACATAACGGACCCCTATGTCTGAATGAGAAAAGGCCCTTAATTCATCAGCTAGATGAAGCCAGCACTGTAAAGTATTCCATGTCTGAAAAGGGCTTAAGAAGCCCTCAGGTCAATCTCAGGACACGTGGACAACTTTATTTTAAGGACTCAATTACAGAAGTCTTGTTCAACAATGCGTTCAAGGAAAAGGAAGACAATCAGAAAGGTTTTCAGCTCGGTGTGAAACCTGCACGAGAAGTCTCGTACTTTTCAATGATTGAGTGTTCTCATTGACAAAAAGAAAGCATTTTGTGTCTGACAATAGCTTTGATGATTTCATTAACTGATTTCAAGTATCTATAAAGGTGAAAAATTGCCTCTTAAATCATTTCATTTTTGTTCAAACAGCAGTCAAACTATGTTTTTCAAAATCCCTGCATGAAGGTGCAAATTGTATTTCTGAATTGATTACTGCATAGCCAACTACCAGCTGAGTTGATTGGCTGATTGAATGCTGCAGTGTTTTTATGGTTTGTTTTTATTGTAAATTACAATTGAACTTGAGCACCATCTCTGAGTTGGGAGTTACACAGAGTTTTATTCAGCTTGTAGCAACGATATGTCATGCTGTTCTTTTGACACAGCGTGTCAGAAGAAGTGTCAGTTCTGACTACTTCAGCAATGTGTTAACAGACATTGCTTTGACCAGTCATGCAGAACAATATTCTGTCTGAAAGCAGTGCTGAAATAGCTTACTGTATACTCCCCCCCCAACCCCCCCCCCATGTGAAGTCATAAATATTCATGGGTCAGTTGATAAAAGAGTGGTTTCTTGGCCATAAGCATGCGGCGAATGAAGCTCCGCTGACCCGCCGCAGCTCCCAGTCTCCAGTGTATCATCAAAGCAGACCGTAGATGAGGATGATGGCGTATCGAGGAAGAGGGCCACCCACTGAATGGCTAATCAACCTGAGGGCAAAACAGCTCAGTGTCTAGAAGGATGCAGAACATTTCAGGGAGTTATCATAGAGAAGTTGTGTGAGCTTTTCATCTACTGTCCTCTACACAATGTAGAGGAATAAGCTTAAAAACAAGGATTTGGACATTGGTGTACATTTATCAAATGATTTACAATGATTGTAACTGTAATAAAAATTTTACATAATTAGGTAATTTACATATGTTATTTTGCTCTCTGCATACTGCCAATAAGCTTTTAAAATTACAGGGCAATATCACACTGTGACACTGTTAGCTCTGTTTATCATGAACATTTGTCCTTCCTGTCATGACATGCAGTGATTTTTCATCCCTGAATGCTGAGGGGAATCCCATGAAATGAGACAGATTTCAAGTAGACAAACACATTTTCCATCCCCTGTGTAGTATCTGCATCAGATGGAGACATACATGTCACACTGGCAAACATAACCACCGTAAACTTCACCAACCTGGCTTGCTAACTCACTTAAAGGAATAGTTTGACATTTTTGGAAATATGTTTACTTGCTTTCTTGCCAAGAGTTGGATGAGAAGATCGATACTGCTCTTATATCAGTCAGCAGCACTGTAAGTCAGCAGCAGTTTAGCTTAGCTTAGCATAAAGACTGGAAAAAGGGGGAAACAGGTAGCGTGGCTCTGTCCAAAGGTGACAATATCCACCTACCAAATATCTAAAGCTCACTGATGAACACATTTTAATTGTTTAATATGTACAGAAACCAAAGTGTGTCAGCAACCACTTGTGGACTATTTCTTGGGCCAGACCAGTTACCAAGCAACCAGCTGAGACTCGAGGAAGTTACTGGTCCCGGCCAACAAATATTCCAGCACATTACCCCGTAAAATGTCGAATTGCCTATTTTACACTTTTTTTTTTTAAACAAACGAGATTTTGTTACCTTTGGACAGAGCCAGAAAAGCTGTTTCCCCTGTTTCCAGTCTTTAAGCTAAGCTAAGCTAACCAGCTTCTGGCTCCACCTACATATTTACCGACAGACATAAGAGTAGTATTGATTTTCTCATCTAACTCTCAGCAAGAAAGTAAGCATTTTTGCCAAAATGTCAAACTACTCCACAGATCAGTATGGAATGATTATTAAATAGGATAAGATTTTAACTCATATCTTTGGCTAGCATCTGCCAACTTTTCCATTTTGCTCCCTTCAGTAGATCCTAATGTTTTCCCTTCATCAGTATCAAACATCTCTCTGCTCTCCATTTTGCTGACCCACTAGCCACAGTAGTCACAGTGTGTTTCTATGGCAACTGATGGTGATGCAAAATGGAAATAACTTTATGATTTCCCCTGTATCCTTCCTAGCCACATCCACTTAATTGTCGGTTCACTCACTCACGCACTAGACCCGCAATTTTCCCCTTTTCAGCTGTCAGTGGAAACTACTGGCTGTGTCCTTCAAGATTTCTTAAATTACTTTACAGTGACATCAAGCATAACTGCGGGGTGTTCAAGAAGAGGATATAAATACAGTGTTATATTACATTCCCAATTATAAATCAGGGCTGGTTTGATTCCAGCTTGTGTGCTAATCTAGAAGGCAAAACAAATCCCTAATAAGCACCCCAGCAGAGGTCTTGTCTCAAAACATTCACTTGCTGAATTTCTAGTAGGTGTAATACAGTTATGACATTTACCAAGAACATTTCACGACTTCTAAACATGGGGGATCCTCACTTCATTGAAGCCCATTAGCGCTTCCCAAAAAACAAGCTCCTCCTCTAGCTCCTCAAGGATGCATCTAAAGCGCACCAAGCAAGTTTGTATCTTGAAATATGTTTGCAGTGTATGCTCTTGCTTGCGGGGATGTCTGTAAACCTCACATTATCTCCACAGAGCCTCTGAAGTTTCAAGAATATGACTAATACATGAAGAATTCATAAAGCTTGCCAGATTCTTTTTGGACTCCTAAACCCTGTTGCTGATTTGCTCTTTTGAAGTCTTTATGCTTGGCAGTGTGTCTCATTAACCGGGCTGTTGCAATGAGGCTCACTGATGTGGGAGTGTATTGCATAGGAAGAGAGGGACACTGGAGAATGGAGATCTATTGGCGTGGAAATCAATGGTTATCATGTCAGGCAGATGCTTGCTCTTCTCACTCGCCGAGTCAGGACTATTGGAAAGGACTCGTTGTGTTTGATTATTGCTTAGGCCATTTGTATCCCTGAAAAGCTTTCTGCACCTTGATGTGTGTCTCTGTGTGTGTGCGCTTGTTCAGGCCTTTATTTCCTATTGTGTGTTGGTTTTGCTGACAAAAATGGAAATATGCATGCATTTTCTTAGTACATGGCTATAACTAAATGATAAATAAACACCACGAGACAGCAGATAGATCAGACGCTGTGGGACTTAGATGTACCGTGAAGAGTTTTTCACTTAAACAGAGATACACACTGGCGTCATTAGTGTAATTGATCTTTTAAGAAAAACTACAGTACACTGCAGTGGTTGGATCATTAGGTATCTGCGATGATGCTTTGTTTTGATTAGAATTCCCCATTTATTGTCCCATGTATGTCTTTTTTTCCCCCCTAACTAACTTCACAACTGTGTTTCATCAAGACTTGCATTTTAATGAGATTTGAAGCCAGGGATCATATTCAATTTTCATCTTTTACCGAGCTGTTTTTAGATCTGCGTGGAATAAGTGTCCTCCAGATGACATCACTTGGAGGACAAATTCAATTCATTAACTCTCAATACCTCCCACACCAAATGAGGTCTGTTTACAGTTTTGAAATATAAAACAAAATGCCTTTCAGCCAAATTTTTCTTGGTGCTGAAATAATATAACTGTGCAGCTGCCAGTTACATTAACACAAAGTGCAAACATCTGTAAAGTAGGTTTTCATTTGCAGGATGAGAATAGCGAGCTTTTCAGACACACAATTCAAGAAGTCTTTAGAAGTGATTTCCCTGCATTTTCATGCTCACAACTCTTTGTGTGGGTTGTGTTGATTTTGTGTTGATATTTTGTTGATCTTCATCTTCGATAGACTAAATAGCTGAATTGCCAATTAAACTGATACAGAAATAAAGTGGCTGCCAGAATTAGCATTTAGTATGTGTGTGTATGAAGTGCTGTTTTTTTGCTCGTTTTACTGCAAACAAGCCATGTTTGAATGACCAATGTTTGCATCAAGAGGTCTTTTTGATATGTTGCATTTTTGGCATTTGGTTTGTTTCAAGTTCTTCTTCTTCTTTTCCTTTGGGCTGTTCCCTTTCAGGGGTCGCCACAGCGAATCATGCGCCTCCATCTAACCCTGTCCTCTGCGTCCTCTTCACTCACACCAATTAACTTCATGTCCTCTCTCACTACATCCGTAAATCTCCTCTTTGGTCTTCCTCTAGACCTCCTGCCTTGCAGCTCCAACCTCAGCATCCTTCTACCAATATATTCACAGTCTCTCGTCTGAACACGTCCAAACCACCTCAATCTGGCCTCTCTGGCTTTCTCTCCGAGACATCTAACATGAGCTGTCCCTCTGATGTACTCGTTCCCGATCCTGCCCATCCTCGTCACTCCCAAAGAGAACCTCAACATCTTAAGCTCTGCCACCTCCAGCTCTGCCTCTTGTCTTTTCTTCAGTGCCACTGTCTATAAGCTGTACAGCATCGCTGGTCTCACCACCGTCTTGAAAACCTTTCCTTTCATTCTTGCTGATACTCTTTTATCACACAACACACCTGACACTCTTCTCCACCCGTTCCAACCTGCTTGCACTCGCCTCTTCACCTCTTTTCCACAGTCTCCATTGCTCTGAATCGTATCATTGTATGGCTCATCAGCTTTATTCCTCTGTAGTTGCCACAGCTCTGCACATCTCCGTTGTTCTTAAAAATTGGCACCAGTACACTTCTCCTCCATTCCTCGGGCATCCTCTCGCTCTCCAAGATCTTGTTAAACAAACTAGTCAGAAACTCTACTGCCACCTCTCCTAGACACTTCCATACCTCCACAGGTATGTCATCAGGACCAACTGCCTTTCCACTCTTCATCCTCTTCAACGTCCTCCTCACTTCACTCTTGCTAATCTTTGCTACTTCCTGCTCCACACCAGTCACCTCTTCTACACTATGTTCCCTTTCATTTTCCTCATTCATCAACTCTTCAAAGTACTCCTTCCATCTTCCCATCACACTCCTGGCACCTGTCAATACATTTCCATCCTTATCTTTAATCACCCTAACCTGCTGCACATCCTTCCCATCTCTATCTCTTTGTCTAGTCAACCTGTACAAATCCACCTCTCCCTCTTTAGTGTCCAACCTAGCATACAAGTCCTCATATGCTCTTTGTTTGGCCTTTGCCACCTCTACCTTCACCTTACGCTGCATCTCCCTGTACTCCTGTCTACTCTCTTCAGTCCTCTCAGTGTCCCACTTCTTCTTTGCTAACCTCTTTCTCTGTATACACTCCTGAACTTCCTCGTTTCACCACCAAGTCTCCTTGTCCACTTTCCTCTTTCCAGATGACACACCGAGTACCCTCCTACCTGTTTCCCTGATCACATTAGCTGTAGTGGTCCAGTCATCTGGGAGCACTTCCTGACCACCCAGAGTCTGTCTCAGCTCCTCCCTGAAAACTACACGACATTCTTCCTTTTTCAGCTTCCACCACTTCGTCCTCTGCTCTGCCTTTGTCCTCTTCATCTTCGTCACCACCAGAGTCATTTCACACACTAGCATCCGGTGTTGTCTGGCTACACTCTCCCCTACCACTACTTTACAGTCACTGGTCTCTTTCAGATTACAGCGTCTACACAAGATGTAGTCCACCTGAGTGCTTCTCCCTCCGCTCTTATAGGTCACCCTATGTTCCTGCCTCTTCTGGAAGAAATTGTTCACTACAGCCATTTCCATCCTCTTTGCAAAGTCTACCACCATCTGTCCTTCTGCGTTCCTGTCCTGAAGACCAAACCTGCCCATCACATTCTCATCACCTCTGTTCCCTTCACCTACATGCCCGTTGAAATCTGCACCAATCACCACTCTCTCACCTCTGGGGATGCTCTGCATCACTTCATCTAACTCACTCCAGAATTTCTTCTTCTCTTCTAACTCACATCCTACCTGTGGGGCATAATCACTCACAACATTGAACATCACCCCTTCAATTTCCAGCTTCAGGCTCATCAACCTGTCTGACACTCTTTTTACCTCAAGAACATTCCTCACAAACTCCTCTTTCAGGATAACTCCTACTCTGTTTCTCTTCCTATCCGATCCGTGGTAGAACAACTTGAACCCTGCTCCTAAGCTTCTAGCCTTGCTACCTTTCCACCTGGTCTCCTGGACACACAGTATCTCCACCTTCCTTCTCTGCATCATGTCAATCAACTCTCTAGCCTTCCCTGTCATAGTCCCAACGTTCAAAGTCCCTACTGTCAGTCCTACATTCTTAGCTTTCCTCTTCTCTCTCTGTCTACGAACACACCTTCCTCCTCTCCTTCTTTCCCATTTCCACCGGTACCCTGTAGGTCAACAGCACCGGTGGCGGTCGTTGTTAACCCGGGCCCCGACCGATCCGGTATGGAAGTCATTGTCATGATTCACATTTTTAGTTTGGCATGTGTTTTATGTCGGATGCCCTTCCTGACACAACCCTCTGCATTTATCCAGACTTGCGACTGGCACATGAAGACACTGGCTTGTGCCCCCCTGCGGTTGCGTTGGTTTGTTTCAATTTATGCCACTTAATTACAAGCAAAGCAGGGCTTGTAAACAAACGTTACAGTACATGCTTTAAACTATTGGAGACATTTTTTTAAAATTCATGTTGTCTTGTGACATTTGAGAGGTGGGAGGAGTAAAATCGAATTACACTATAAGAACAGACCTCATTTACGCAAGTTGTTGAAATGTGATCTTTATCTAGATATCATCTGGATAATAACATCTGATCACAGGCCTTTGCATTTACACCTAGCATTTATGAGCGTTTTCATTATCTCGATTCTGGCCACATCGGATCGCATTATGCTAATTAGGTAGGTGGACTAGTTGATGCTGGTCTATGGGCCTTATTTATATTTCATTTGCCAATAAAGGGGTCTTCTATACCATTCCAGTTGCAATGCCTTCTGCGTGCATATACACCTGCTTTTCCTTATGCAGAAAAGAGATCTAGATACAGTATTTTTTAAGGACTCTTCCAGCCACTTTTATGCATTTTAATTAGATTTTTTGACAGTAGAGCGATGGCAGGAAATGAGGGGAGAGATATGGGGAATGACATGCAAGAAAGGTCCCCGGTTGGACTTAAACCAGGGATCTTGAAGTTCATGGTCCTTGCCTTATCACGCATGCCACGACGGCGTCCCGACATAGACCATTTTTTTACCTTGACTTGTAAGGCACTTAATTTGCTGAATCTACTAACAATATCCCGTTTAATTTTTCATGCAGCTAAAAAATGTATTATGTCAGTATATACACATTGTGAAAGTACTTTGGAAATGTAGCTCAATATGAGCATTGGACCAAACGTATTATTTTTGTTACTCTGTCTAAACACGAGCAGCTGCCATCTCACGGGTTCAGACAGTCGCCTCAGGTGTTCAGGAGGGGCTTATTTGATGCTCACCCGGTTTTGAGTGTTGTCGTTCTCACCCTCCCAACGGAATCAAACTGAAGGACTAAACGCTCCAGAGCTCCAATAAACTGCTCCAAACATGCTTAATCATGCCAAGAGATTGGACAGTGCCACAGCAGAGCAGTTATAGTGGGAGTAGAAGTACAGCATAAGTACGGGCTTGAGAAATGGACTGAGATGCCTGATAAACATGCTAGTGCCATAAAGCTGTCATTTCCTTGTCATTGCAAAGGCAAAAGGAGAAAAGACTGGCCCTGCTTTCCTTCTACTCTCCTTTTACTAAATGACAAGATGACAGTCCTCAACTGATTGGCTTGCAGGGGGACGCTGCGTGTTCTTGACAGCACTCAACATATACTGTTGATAAAGTGACCTCTGCTGTTCATCAATACTGCTGTTTGTAGAAGATTAGCAAGACATATTGTATTTATATGTATGCTGCCAGTAAACTGAGGTGGCAAAATTCTCATGGTTCAGTATGAAAACTGTAAATTCAATAGCTTGAAATCATGTTAGATACATCTGATCTTCAGCCTTGACCCCTGAAATATTTACATGTCATTGTCCCATCGATGGTATGGGCTCAGGCACTAAGGCAAATTAAAATGGTGTCAAAGGCCATCCTTGTCGTGTTCCGCTTAGATAATTAATCAAATTTTTAATCTTTATTTGTGGTCATAACTAACAAAATAGAGTATATATCTCACACCTGAGAGAGCTCAAGTTTCTCAATTTGCTTTTGCTTGTCTTTCAGTCCACTAACCTTTAAAATCACAGCGATGGAGCACTTCTAATTTTGACTCTGCAGAAATTGGCCCAATGCAAAGAACAATGGCTGGAGCTCAAGCACTTGACGGGGTATAATAGTTTATTCACAATAGAAAAGCACCCTTTTTCATAGATAGTGCAGTTGTTTTTGATGTTGAAACACATTTTCTGTCTTGCCATTGTTTATATGGATTTAGCTGAGCATTTCTGAATCAGACAATAGTATTATGGTTTCACATCACTGTGTTCAGCTCCTTTTGTGTTTTTACCAAAGCTGGGTCAAAATGTTAGTTGAAATCCCTAAGGGATTACCAACAGAAGTAGCATTTTCAGCGAGTGCTTACAGGCCACTCGCAAGGCCAATTTAATCTATTTGAAAATGTTAGCCTTCATCATCCGGCTTCACAGAGACTGAAATTTCTTTTAGAAAATAGTCAGATTTAGGCTTTTAGTGATTCATCCTATTTACTCTCAGGGTCTAATGACAGCCTTCCTGTCTGATTCTGTTATTATCTGCTCTGTTTTTGTGTCTGCAGTCCCTCCGATGTTGTCGGTGTCCCAGCAGTCCTTCAATGCCACAGCTGACTACCAGGAATCAGTCACCTTTACTTGCATCACCTCTGGATCTCCTGACCCTGTGGTCACATGGCACAGGTACCTTCTACGTCCTTAATACCTAGCATTGGTCTTTGACATACAGCTCAGAGAGATATTGGACAGGAAAATATCCGGCCTTTAAAACTGGTGGCCCCTCAAAGATGAAGGATGGCTATAATCACAAAGTGACCACAAGTTCCCATTCCATTCCAAAACCATGAGCATTCATCTGCTGCTATAATAGCCTCCTCTCCTCTGCGAAGGCTTCCCACAAGATTTCGAAACCTGGCTGCAGGGATTTGCTCCCATTCAGCCACAGGAGCTTTAGTGAGGTCGGGCAATGATTTTGGCCGATAAGGCCTGCCTTGCATTGGCGTTCCAATTCATCCCAAAAGTGTTGGTTGAGGTCAGGGCTCTGTTCAGGCCAGTCAAATTCTTCCACACTAAATTGGGAAAACCATTTCTTTATTGACCTGGCTTTTTGCCCAGGGGTGTTGTCATCTTGACACAGGAAGGCCCTTCTCCAAACTCCAAGCACTCTATTGTCTAAAATATTGTATGCCGTAGTATTAAGACCATGTAAAACAGCTCCACATCAAGCTTCCACATACTTTTGCCCATATCGTGTATTAGATAACATTAGGAGACACAGGGTTTTCCACTTCATTCAAGTTCACCTATACACATTTAACCTACTTTCAAATAATAGAACATAATGTGCTACTACCCATAATCATTACAAATGTATTCAACTTTATTTGTGCCCATGTATGTGTTACTATTTCCTTGAGGAAAAAATGGCCTACATACTGTATTATACAGTTGTAATTTCTTGATTACACATCAAGTTGATATTATATCACAGTTCTAACTGAGGAATCTATAGTCCACCTTCACACATTGCTCTAAGCAACCGCACAATAATATTAGATGGCACATAGCAACAGTGTGAAAATTTGCACCTGAAGAGCATTTGACACCCCACCATCCACTCTACAACTCGACATCGGGTAATTAGCTTGCACCCACTCATCAGGCAATCGTGACAAGCTATTTGCACCTGAGCGTCTATTGATAACACTAGTGAAGTGAAGTTCATACTTTTTTCCTATAACGCACTTGTTTTGTCTTCTAGTTCATTCATCTGAATGGACGATAGCAGCGCTGCTGTATGTTTTAGCCCATTTAGTAGAAATCAATTGTACCTTACATTACTGCTGACTGTTTTATTAAACATTCAGTAGTGTTTTTGATTTTTGAATGTGCACTTCCTACCTTCTAGGCAGCTATTAATTTCCCTACAGTGCAAAAATAGACTTGCATGGACTTGGTCTTGAAGTAATCCATCACAGTAAGGATCAAGATAGTTGAGAATCATGTCTATTTTAGTTCTTCACATTATCATTGCATGACGATGCAAGGGAAAAATTACAAATACTTTTGTGCCCACAACTGCATTACCACGCAACTATGATGTAACTTTGACAAGAGACAGCAGACATTGTTTTCACTGTGATGTATTAGCTACCTCAGGCTGGTTTCTTGTTTTTCATGCTGTACTGAAATGAATGGAAATCAATGGCTACCCTGAAGGAGCTATAGGAAAACACATTCAAATTTCGCAAAGTACGCTTTGAAAAATTGCTTGTAGGTAAATTTGATTTTCTGTGAAAGGGCTAAAACATGCAAAATATGGCAGCATTGTCCTTAAAATATCAGTATTGTTAGCTTCATTCTGTAGAACAAGTCACAAGTCTGTTTTTCTATACCTACAGCTCCAACAGTAACTGAGGACAGACAGAGTAAAATGGTGGCTGGTAAAATACCACTTAAATATAGCACTGAATGTAACATAATGACACATAGCAATGTGTGAAGTCTTAAACACCCACACATAGATTTCACTCTTAGCAATTTCAAGTTATTATTGTCGGTCTTTAACTACCATGTTTTGTAATCTTAATGGCAGAGTAGAAGAGTTAGGTTATTATTTTATTTTTCCAAAATATGCTGCAGTCTCCAGTAGGTTCAAGTGTACAGCATGTGACCAGCAGGTGTAAACCAGAAGCGTAGTCAGAACTGCCTGGGTAGAGTAAGGCAATTTATTAAATAAATATGTAGAAAGACAGGATATCACTTGAAAAAAATGGCAGGAGGCACCATAATTACTAACATTTTTAATTTATTTTTACTTTAAATACAATTAAACATCCGCAAATATCTATAGTAAATTGTTGCACAAGTTAATTAATTTCTCTCTATCTTTTGTTGCTTAATTATTATATTATATTATATTATTATGCTTTTCTCTCTAACATGCAGATTTATTTTTTCCTTAATCAAAATAATGTCAATGCTGCACATAGAGCAGGTTATTTTTAACAAGGAAAAGAGCGTGCTATTTGAGTGATGTTGAATGAGTCAGAATATGTGCATTTAAATATATCTCCTTAAATATTCATCACCTTAACAGAGAGGCCACATGTTCCAGCATTTAACCTGATGATGGGAACATTGTAAAACTACAGTATACTGTGAAATGCGTAGTTAGACTGCTGAGGGAAATACATCAGTCTTGTGTTTTATATGACCTTGTCAACAAGACTAATGCCAACATAATGACAAGCGAAGTGTCTGTGTAGCAGTTTGAAAGAGAAGTCGCTCATGGCAGAAAAATTGAGGCACATGCATCACTTTGTGAAGTACAACACAAATTTGAAGACACTGCACAGCTGGAAACAACCTAAACTTTGTAAGTCTCATTCATCTTGCGCTCTAGTTTCCAGCCCAAAACAGCAGAAATAATATTTACTCCCGGGTGTGTTACCTTGTCTTTCTGCAACAGAGCAAACCAGGAAAATTAAGATTTTAATGATATTACAGCATGCACAGTATGACGCAGCAAATTTCACAGTGATGATGGGTGAGAGCTGAGGTATTGATTCATTTTTACTGACATAAGGAGACTATCCATGTGATAGCTTTGTTCCTAGATAATTATTTCACTCACTGTCTCCTTTTTTGTATCATAATATGAAATTGAGTTGTGTTTGGCATGATAATTACAAAGGGCTATTGAAATGAGAAACCTGTTCATCTGAAGAAAATGCTTGTGCTTGCTCGTTTATCCAACCAGAATAAGAATGAAAGAGGCTTACTGTAGGATTCAAAGTTAAAGTGACACTGTGATCAGTCCCAAGTTGTAAGATGGCTAACTGACACGCAGATGAGGTGACCAAACAAGGATCATTTTCAGTGCAAAATGTGTCTCTTTTAGCAGCGTCTGCTGAGAAAGTGGTACAACAAGACTAACCTGCACTTCTTTGTAAAATATGTGGTTTAAGAAACTTGAAGCCATAGGGACTACTTGCAGGGCTAGCTTGCAAACCACTATAGCTGGAGAGCTAACACGCTAGCAAGCCGGTAACATTATTAGTTAGTCGCAATTCCTCTTAGAGCTTATTTCTCTTTGCTCTCTACTGTACCGTTTACTCCCACTGACGCTTCATTCACAGGATTGTACACCATTTAATTCGATACTTACTGAATGGGGGGGCAGCTTAGTTGCAAACAGGACACACAGTTCACAGTTTATTCAAGCTATGTATGTGTACTATTTGTAACTCTTATCACAGAACTGTCTACAAACCATTCATCTTCATTCGAGCAGCTTATACTCAGACAGCAGAAATGTGTAATATATAGTGCAACACGGCTAACAAGCTACGACAGCTTCCCCCATTTTAGACTCTCCAGCTCTCCCTTTCCCTCTCGTTCCCTCAAAAGATCAGCACTGTCAGGTGGCAATTACTATTGGTCAGCGGCATGAAATTGTGTGTCAAAGTTATTATTAATGTTATTAATGTCTGTTAATGTATGGCATGATGTTTTGTCTTGGCATACCATTCCAAAAAAACGGATAAAAAAGGATAATATTTGTTCCATGTAATCGGTGTAATATCTTTTAATACCTGTTTAATAAAATGTAAAGCATTTGTCAAGGCCAGACCGCTGCCTCTCACTCTAGAGATGACATCACTTCGACTGTTCGTCAACACTGACCTTATACTCTGCAGAGTCCACTGACTGTCAAACCTTTCAGTGTATTCTCCATCATTTCGCCGGTCAATAAGTCCTGTGTGTCAGTCCAAGACTACGGAATTAAAATGCATACATCACAACAAAAGAATCGGCTTAGGCGTAAACAACAATCACAACCCAATTTAGTTTTCCTTTTGATGTCACCCCTCCCAGCATCCTCCAGCCTCACAGTTGCATTTCCTGTCAGTGCGAGGTTTCGCCTCGTCCTCTGTGCATCTTGGGTAATGGACTACCTGTCAGCAGTCAGTCAGTATAATGACATTCAGTGCTGCAGCCCGTCCTGCACTGTCCGTTCCAAAGATGAGGCCTCTCTTCATTTCCTCTTTGGCTCGCCAGAGTTATTATTACTTGGCTTTGGTGTTTCCTCCGTCGACTTTCAATTATCCTCTCCCTCGCTTTTCCTACAGTACAGTGAGGCTGGGGCCCAGGCCTCGCCGCACAGTATTACTGCGTTTGTGTGTGTTTGTGTCTGAGTCTAGAAATCTGCACATTTGAAATCCCCAAAATAATAAGATTGTTTTTATTTCCATTCACACAGTAGGCTATACAGTCTGAGTCCGTATAGAGAAGTCTCAGAATATATTTAGAGGTGTGCATTATTCTAATCTCTGTGTTCTCATCACTTTTGAATTCAATTTACTCAGTAGCTTATGAGGTTAAAAAACATGGTGCCAGTTTCAGATTGAGGGCATTATCATCCATATTGAATGAACAGGTAAAAAATAAACCAAGTGTTTTCATACCTATTCTTTATATTTCAGGGTTAAAATAGTATTTGGGTGGACTGATAATAAATTGCAACTGATAATATTGCTATCAAAGCTGTAACCCATAAACATCACATCAGCTTTATCTTTTTCTTATTATTTTAGTGAAAGCCATAATAATGTTATTTTATCTCATGCATATTCTAATCCAGCAATGCCCTCCTTCACATTCACACAACCTCATTCACTCCCCTGAGGGCTGCCCAGTACAACACTGGTCATTGAAGCAGCTGGAGGTTAAGTGTCTTGCTCAAGGACACATACAGTAGATTGTAATGTAAAGGAAGAGGGGAACATTACTTCATTTTGCCTATCTGCATTTTGTTTAGCTGATCCAGGGGAACAAACCACTTATCTCTCACAAGCCTGCATCTCTGATGTTTTGACTATCAACTCTCTGCTTCCACTGGATCAACTTGCTTATATCTTAAAAGAATAGGTCGCTTTGTTGATAACGTAACACATTTTTCTACTTTTTTCTTCTTTTACAGATGAGACTGATTTATGTATACCTTTTTATCTGTGTACAGCGTAATGCTCTTGGCTTAGTTTTGTATAATTTTTTTATGTCTGTGGGATTAAGTAGCATCATACTT
Organism: Coreoperca whiteheadi; assembly: GCA_011952105.1. Taxonomy (NCBI): domain Eukaryota; kingdom Metazoa; phylum Chordata; class Actinopteri; order Centrarchiformes; family Sinipercidae; genus Coreoperca; species Coreoperca whiteheadi. The sequence goes on from CM022483.1 coordinate 6,872,833, forward strand.
TGCACTCATTAGCCTGCCTTGCTTAAACACTCAGCTGAGGGGAACTGTAGTGTCAGGTGATAATTCTCTGTTGGTGTGGCATTACAAGTGATTCCTTTCACATCACGCATGGTCATTTGACCCATTATTAATATAAAAATATTGATGAGTGCACATTCATATTTGTCCTACATGACTGTGGGTGCAGGTAAACAACATGAGAAATCGTAATTCTTCACTGAAATTAGCGACTTTGTTTAATTGTTTGTTAACCATCCAAGCATCTTTTGAGGAATTTTATATTTCCCTTTGCGTGTCCTTGCTGCTTGATCCTATAGACATCCAGTCAATGAGCTAATCTCATACTTTTAGCCTGCGTGCAGATGGAATAAAAAAGCACCCATGAGTTGTCTAAATGAGTGTAAGTGTGAGAAAGAAGTCAAATTCCCCCGAATCTGGTGATCCCTTTACCTTTAAAGATTACACGGCTGGTTACACTGCAGTAAATAAACAAGAGGGGGAGGCTGCAAACCTGCTTCACATCATTATGCTTCTGCTATGAAGCTTTAATATAGACATGGATCAATTTAGCTATTGCTTTTTTTCTGACTAATTTCCCTACAGTCCAATAAGAAAAGACATTAAGTCAGCAATGTATTCCACACCACAACAGAGTCATTTAGTGAGTGCTGCAGTCCATAACAGAATATACACAGCAACACAAGTTAGCTTCTGACGAGACTCCAACATTGACTGGGAATATGAAGATGATATTTTTCTGCATAAGTTTGAGAAGTTGTAGCGTTTTGATGACATACTATAAATGATTCACTGAACTATTTCAATTATAGTATGATGTGTCTATCCAAAACAATACTTTTATCATTCTTGAAAGAGTTTCTATAAAAAGGGCCATCATGTTTTCGCCTGTTTATGTGCTATAGATAGAAATAGCTTCAAAGTCAAGCTATCTGCACTTAGCCTTTCTTTTATGGGATCATTTGCTATCTAAAGTGCTACGATTATACATCTGTAAGGTCAAACATGTTCTGCAGTGTGAATTCTGTGGCGGTCACTCTCAGGTGTGAATTGGTTGCCATATTTTCCTCCCCTCGCACATCTGGGGTGTGTGCTTCTGCTCTTTGTTTGTGCAGGAAAGGGCAGCAGCTGGAGCCATCAGAGCAGTACATTTTCAACAGGGTGGAAGGCGGGCGCAGCATGTTGACCATCCGCAACATCCGACAGGGCGACGGGGGCACCTACACTTGCAAGGCCACCAACAAGGCAGGATCTCAAGAAAGGGAGCTCTTCCTCAAAGTTTTTGGTAAGCATGTTGACAGTCATTCAAACAAGGCTGACAATCAAACGCACCAAACAGGAAATCAGTAGTCATTACATGGCTATATTATTTTTTGAGTCGCAGGTTAGAAACAAGGCAGCTTACTTTACTTCATGGAATTCATTTCAATTTTACACTTAGGCTGAAAAGCACTGAAAAGGAGCAGATTACCGACCCTTTCTTCACCTTGTTTAATATTGTCCTCACTATCAACAATCTCTAATGGGACTTGTAGGAGAAAACACAAGTAGCCCAAGTTGACCAATCACAGTTGTTGTATTGTCCACATTATATCTCCATAGCTCCTATAGCCCCAAGGTGCCTCTTTGAGGAGGCACATGTTAGCTATGGCCTAGCTACAGCAGCTATATGTGTTGGCTGTGCTGCTACACCATAACCCCTTAAAGGAAAACTATAAATCCCCCTTAATGCTTAAAGGGCTGGTTCACCCAAATTAAAAATAAACTGTTTAAAAAGTGTCACTTACCTCTAGTAGTGTCAATCCATGACAATTCTTTTGGAAGTACATTTTAAAAACAACAGACATCTCTTTCAGGAAATAATTTCCCTTTTATTCTGGATAATCTGAACACCACTATTAACCATTCATAGGGACTATTTCTGTGGTATAAAGTAGTTCCAAATTGCATTCACCTTGTACTGGGATGGCAGCAAATATAGAAAGCTATCTCAAAATATAATTTAAAACATCGATAGAAAACATTTGCCTGGATGGATACCACTCGTTTTGCCCTTTTTTGTCTGTAATTTGGGTGAACTGATCCTTTAATTTGTTTTAGCCTGAAATAACACAAATGTTTCCTGTCATGTAAAAGGTTTGTTGTCATTTTATATTATCTATCTATTTGTGCTCCACCAAGACTTGTAATAGAACTGCCCATGCCAGTGAACAGTGTTTTATATTGATTCATAAAGCTTTATTGTAAGGACCACCACAAATTCCATTTTATAAAAAAAAACTGTTTTTCAAAAGCACAAATGTCTAAATATGGCCCTCGGCCCACCACAATAACAACTGCATCAATATGATATATTCTTGCTGAAAGGAAATATTTCATTTATTGCTTCATATTTCATTTACTGCACTCCTAATAAAAAATTTCAATTTATATTTTCATAAACCTGCTGGCTATTTCCTCACAGATCACTCTGATAGTGCGTATTCCGCTCATGAAAATGTATGGAGATTTGTGCTCCAGTCATCAACATCCTTTCAAGATGTGAGAAGCGCTTGTTCTTCAAAATGCACATTTAAATGAAGAAGTTAAAGGGGAGGGAGGAGCTCTGCTTTTCACTGTGCGGTGGGGTAACGCAGTTGTAAGTTAGTTTTATTACCCTTGACAGCACAGGCAGGAGGAGAACTGGGCATTTAAGTTAGACACGGTGTGTGTGCAGGTGTGTATGTGTTCTTCAGCCATGTTTGGACATTCCAACACACTATGAGACTCAGTGCTTCATGTTTAATGTCAGTCATGTTTCCGCCAAGATTTTTTCTATATTCCCAGTAAAGTAAATACCAGCCTTGACCTTCCGCCATGATGGATATAGTTTAGATCATATTTCACATTAGCCAACAAAGATACTTTAATTCCCTGAATGCCATTAAAATGGCTTAGACATGACATTTACATTTTAACTTATCATCTTATCAATATATTTTAATACAAATATTTTGTTAAAGCTCAGTTTCTATAATAACAAACATTACAGACAACCTTTGACAATAGATGCAAAAATGTGCATGATTACATGATTATAGGGGATACAATGAGCCAAGACAATAAGATTCTCAGCTCTTTCTAAGTAAGGTGTGATTCAGGAGGTACAATTCCTTGAAGAGACGAGTTTTCATGTTGCAGCAGAGGATGAGGAATGAGTTGGTACAAAGCTGCAGCAGCTGCTGCTGGATATTCACTTTCACAGATGGGGTTCTACATGTAGACCCATGACCATGTGTTCCCACAAACAGGTTATTGTGACAATTAATGGCTTGAAGCCTATTCATTCTTGTTTCACATTCATACACCTAAACACTTTCACATCTGGGGGCCCAGTATCACCACAGCGTACCTTCTGGCTGCCCTCGAGCTATACATGCCAGACGTGTTAGTCCCTCCAGCTACTGTCAGTCTTCAGGGATTATGTCAAGTTTTTTTGCTTTTTAGGCTCTGCGTCATTTGTTGCTGAAAGAAAAAAAATCCACCATTTACGCATCTAAGAAAAACCTTGCATTTCTTGGCTAGTTAGACACGCTAGCAGCGTGGCTCGAAGGATGCTTGGTTGGTCGGTCCACCAATTTGGTCCAGACTGAAATATCTCAACAACTATAGGATGAATGGACTTTTTTTTTTTTTTTTTTACACAGACATTCACGTCTCCCTTATAATTAATTGTTATGACTTTGGTGATCCCTTTAACTCTAGCGCTATCATCAGGTCAAACTTTTAAATTTGTCCAATACCCCAGCTGTACTTTGTTTTTAGTGGTAATAAGCAAGTGTTTGCATGCTAGCACGCTAAACTTACATGGTGAACATGGTAAACATTATACCGACTAACCATCAGCATGTTAACATTGGTATTGCGACAGTCAACGATGCAGTTTGAGAGCAGATCATTTGTCAGCTGTCTGAAACATGACCAGTAAATGTCAGGTTTTGGTAAAAGAGCAAAGTGCTTCTTTCTAAACTCTCCATTTTTCAGGAACAATCTGCACTCATACATGGAGACATGTATCATAGAGGAAGCAGAGATAAACATCTCTGCAGACAGAAAGAAGCCTCAGAGTTGGCTGAACACATCATGGCATTGTTCTTGTTCCATTTTGTTTCTCTTTTTGTTGACTAGAAACACATAATACACTATTCACCGTTCTTCATGGAAAATGTAAGCAGAATGTGACAAGACAGGAAAGAAACAGCAAATTACATCACTTTTCATCACAAAATAAATCCTGCAATAAACAGAAAATCATAGACTGATGACATACATAATCGAAGAGTGTTTGACCCTGGTAAAACGACTTTGTAGAGTTGTAAGAGGCATCAGGGATGACAGGAGAGAATCCATGCTGACATTTGCTTTGTGGATCTGTACAGCTGAAAATACACAATTACACATTATCGTTATCAGATGCTGTCAATACCATATTTTTTTTATGTTACCTGTCAGTGGGTGGGATAAGAGCTTTACATAATGTCAAACATTGCTATAGAAGGGATGAAATTGCTGTTGTGGTGCAGAAGAAAGGAGCAGCTGGGGAATTTTAGGCCTTTTCCTGTATTAATGGTGTATAAATAACTAAGAAATGTTAATGTTAGTCTGTAAGCCAACAATGAGTCAAATTGTACCAAAACTGTGTTTGTATATATATATTTCTAGTGTCAAAAAGCACTATCAGTTATGTCATTATGTCACTTTGTGCTCTAACACTGACAGCATTAATGGCTTTTTCACAGAGTGAGTTCAAGATTGAGCTTGTTTTTAATGCATAAAATGTCGGGACTGACACTGCGGTAAGTGAATACAACATTTACAAGTTAAATGATTACAATACCTCTAATTAATATATGAAGTGTAATTATAGTTATTAACAAATGATAGAGTAGAATACCCTTGTTTTTAACTAAACTGGGTTAAAGAGAAACTCACAGAAGCTCATCAAACTGAAAGGAATAAACTCCACTCTGTAAAAAAATGGATTTTTATCTTTTAGCGCACAAATGCTTCCCAGTTCTTTCTCATTTGGAGTTGAAATGTTTTAGATAATGCGTTATTAATAATGTTCCCTGCAGAGTGGTCTTTGCACCATGCTTGATAAATGAGACATATTCCATTTAATATTTGCTTGATGAAGGGCATCTGGGGCAAAACGGCTGCAGATAAGGTGGTGATTAAGAACTGGTTCAGACCGGTCCAAGTACTATTAACATTTTTATCTGCGTGTGTCTGTGGGCGGGGGGGGGTCTTTGAATGCGTATTTGTGTTGTGTTATTGAGTGAAAGTGTCTACATGCGTGTGTATTTTTATACAAAAAGCAAGGTTTAATAGATGTGAACGATCATCTAAAGTGCTGCTCACATCTTCTTTTCTGCCGAATTCATTTTAACAACCCATTTAGTCTCATTAGGAGGCTTTAAAGCTTGTTTTTCTTACAACAAGAAAAACTGCTGCCAAGAGAAAATTTCAGTTGTTCCCACTGCAGCATCCTTCAGTCAGGCAGATTGTTGCACTATTATCAAGATAATGACACTTCTAGATTATTTTTGAAGTAAGCTGATTTGTTTTTAGAAACAAGTGAAATTGTCTATCCTTATTGGCAAGTCTGTTTTGGGAAATCCAGTTAATTGCTTAGATCTCAGAACACAAACATATTGCTGAAACAATGTCTGACATGAAAAAGAAGCACTAGCAGTCACACATTCATACAGGCTTTGAACAAACTCCCAGGTTATGCAAACATACTTGGAAGGGATGGTAAACGTATTACTCTAACTGTTCGTTTTACAGACTTGACTTCCTGGTTCAACTTTGACCTATCGTGCTTTAGCACACTAAGGTTTTCTGTGCAATGAGAGATTAATGGGTGCGCGCTGAGGTTGTGCTCGCATTAGCTGATTGGCATCAGCTGTTTCATTCATGCTTTACCGTCAGTGGCTCATTCATCAACTGCTTGGCTACTAGCTGACTAGTAACATCCTGTCATAGCCGACCTGACACTGGATTTCTTTAGGCCGATACTGATATTGATATTTGAGACTTGAATGAATGATGTATTGGCCAATATTTATTATTTGGCATAAACACATAAAACAGACATTTTGGATAAAGATCCCTTATATTTAGAATTGTGACAGCAGTATATAACGTGCTGTGGATGCTTTCTGGTGGAGAATGTGTGTAATGGCGAAAATAATTTATCTCAAGCATATCTTTGGCCTTTCTGTGCTGGAATTTCCTGTGACTTATTGGCCAACATATATGCCAATATTGAAATACACACACACTGGCCACTTTTTTAGGTACAAAACATAATAAACAGCTCTGCCAGGAATCCTGTACAAAGCGTACACATTTTCAGGTTTTGATCACAGTCAAAAGGGCGATCTTTCTACTTTGTGTTTGTTATTGAGGTTGTGGTGGGTGGTTCGCAGTGTTGTACTGGACTGCATTATAAATACATTTTTGTTTGGACATAATCCTGTTGGACTGCTTAGGTTAAATACTTTAGACTGTATGTTTTCACTGTTAATGTTACAAGAGGAAAGGCTTTTAGAAGGAGGATTAACTAATGTGTTGGCAGGCAAACTTAACGCTATCTCGGGTAAAGTTGGCAGGAGCTGCTGGAGTGTAAACTTCCCCAAATCCAATAAAGAACAGGACCAAGATGCTAATGTTAGCTTAAACTCTGATAGCATCCAGGACGTCAACGTTATCATAACTGATAGAAATGATGGCCAAAATGACTAAAAATGTGACCCATGTTACAGTAACAATTATCCTTTAAGATTAGAGTTGAGAATAGGTTAAGTTTATGTTAACTTACACAGCTTTGTATGTAGGTGCGGCCTCATTCTTACCTATATAACATTTATCTATTCACTGAAGGTCCTTGCAGGTATAGTAATACGTGTGTGCGCCTGTTTGTACAGGCTGTATGTTTGTGTGACCCCATGTTTTGACAAGCTCCCAAAATCCCTAGAGATGGCCCCTCCACCCCGAGGTTGAAGCCATGTGAAATTGCCAAACACTCCTCAGATCCCCCCTGGGCGGTGTTAAAAGCCTTCAGTACAGTAGTCACTATTTTCCTTTCACTTCCCCTTTTCCTTTTGGATTTTATGCCATGCTACTTTGCAAGCACCCTGTTAAGGACTTATGTGCAGTGTGTGTGGGGAAAAAAGAAGCAATCCATGATTCATGTGACATGCTCTGTGCCCTTGACACGCATGGGGTTTCAGGGCTTGCTTAGAGCATCTTATCAGGAGGAGGCGAGCGGGGAGCAGCCCCCAGCGGCACGCTTTGCAGCACTTATCGTGGTGCTCGCTTGGCATCAAAAGTGATTCACGCCGTGTCGGAGAGGCATCCAGACAAAAATCTATATTTATTTAAAACAATAAAGGTGGAATGCACACAGAAGGAGAGGGGGGTTTTTTTTATATGTTTTGTGCTTTAAAACTTTAGCAAAGTAAATTTTTATGTTGTCGTCTAGGGCAAGGAATCTGCCCAAAATAGGCCAGAGGGCATGCTTTCCCACTATGCCAAAACTGTAGAGTACGACCGCAGGTATAAATGATCTTGGCCTAGACTGTCAGTACCAAAGTCATGTATCTCGGTATTTAAACCCCGTGGTATAGCCTTCAACTCCCCTCCCCTCTGAGTTAGATCTCTGACAGTTTCTCTCCTGCTCACCCTTCACTATCCTTACTCAGACCTCCCTCCTCCCGCACACCTATACCCCCTGCCATTCATTCTATTTTTCTTTACTCACTTATCTAATTTCTTCTTCTCTTATTCACTACCTCCTCCACCCATCGTCCTCCGTGGACTCCAGTCCAGCCCCATATCACCCAGCTGAAAAACGTGACAGCTGTAGAGGGCAGCGCCGCCATGATCTCCTGTGTGGCTGACGGGGAGCCTCTGCCCGACATTTCCTGGAGGAGAGCCAGCGACGGCCAGGCCTTCATGGACGGAGACAAGGTAGAAACTGCCAGAAAGTCCATCTGGCTCTGTGTGTGTGTGTGTGTGTGTGTGTGTGTGTGTGCATCATCATACAGCACTGCCTAGGGCATTAGGTTTGGGCTCATAGGATGTAACTTAAAAAGCATGTATAGAGCATATAGAGGGAAGGAGATTTTGCATATTATATGCATATATGTTTCAAAATTCACAGAAATTTGCCAAAATGCATACGTACAATTTAGATGGCATTTAACTGAAATCATATTTTCATTTCACTCAAAGGTACAAAAGATGAAAATGACCATAATACACAAAAATGACCCCCAACACCTCCTTGGCATGGATTCATTAAAGACTTAGCTCAGTGGTTCTTAACATTACCTCTCCGATTTATCTCGTGGCTTGTGTTGTTCAAATCCAAGATGAGGAACCACTGGACTAGTTCACTACAACAAATTGTTGAAAAAATGTAGAACCGGTTTTCACTCTGTTGTTACTCAATGTGTTGATACTGGTCCCATGTTGGATTCAGCCTCGAGAGCTGGGACCTTATTGTGGCTGGTTGCGTTAGGCTCTAATGACTAGATCAAGTTAATAGCAAAGGAGTTAAGGTACTCTCAGACAGCAAGTGGTTGCTGCAGCTGCCTCCATTGTTTCCAATGTAAACATGACCACAGCGTGCCACCGAGCATCCATCTAAGTTGATGATTAACTTGCCACTGGGACTCGCCATGTGACCATGGCAACCACAGAAACTACACTGAGGGAGACAATACAGGAGCTGATTTTACTGGTATGTAAGTTTCCTGAGTTGTACACCTCTTGCCCAGCAGAGAGTAAACATATTACTGAAGACAATACCCATATGATATTATTTTGCAGAACTTGCTATATTAATCATGTCCTATTGCATTTCTCCATTTTAAGCTACAACCTACTCTCTTTAGCTGCATGATGAGATTATAGCAGGTGGATAGCAGCAGCCTGTTAGTATGTGGTTAGTAGGATTGGCGGTAGCAGTGGGGGGCAGGGGATGTTGCTCTGTGCTTGCGCCGATTCAAAATACAGAACATCAACATCATCGGGCAGCGGTCTCGCTCAGCTGTAACGCTCACTGTCTGAAAGCACCTTTAGATTTTAAACAGAAAGGGTAACCAAAGGGAGAGAGGAAAATATATGAGATGAAGGTCTTAGGGAGTAAAGGTGAATGAACTTTCCCATCACACTATTATTTTTTTGCAGCATTCATGTTATTTTGTCCACCCCCTCAGCGCACTTTGGCAAGTACGTAAACTATATTTTGAATGCCATCTACATAATACAATGGCAATGTTTTTTTTACAGTGTCTATGAATATGACATAACTGCCATTACTATCTAGTGAAAAACCTTGTATTTGCCAAATGTCAACTTTAAATGACTTTGAAATGCAACCCTGTTTCCAGACTGGTTGCCAGAGTACCACTAATGAGGTTCTGAGCGTTTTGAACAAAGGTTTCCTAAAATTACCTCAACTCACAGAAGACCATTAAGTCATTTAAACTGGAGTTTCGGCTTAAAACCGACTAAAATTGATGTTACAAGATTTTGATGCAACAAAATATATGTTCCTATAGTGACAATTAAAATGTCACTTTTTATTTATCTAGAAAAAAATGGACTGTTTGTGCTTAGTCTGGTTGAGTACTAAAAGAAATAGCTGACATTAACAGGTAATTACTTCTATATGTCCTCATAAAAATAAAAGCAAACATAATAATTTCCATCTGCCATACATGAAATGTTGCAATTAGTCCTTTATTGGTAGCGGTGCTGCTCAGGGCCTGAGTAAAGGCAGATGCTGATGATATTTACATTCAAGTTTGATGATTGATCCTCCTCTTTCCTTTCGACACCAAAGCATAGAGCTCATGTTATATATAGCAAGTCAAATTCCTACTGTACTTGTACAGTGCATTTGCTTTCCATACTGACAAACGAAGCCTCAAAGACTCTCAAGTTGCACTCTAACAAAACATGCACATTCACCTTGGTCCATGTTTTTTACAGGGAGTGTTTAAATCTCTCGACTTTGCGGAGATTATTATCTCCAGGGAAATCAGCTCACGCATTTATTTTGATTAACTCAAAGCACAAAGAAACAGCAAGAACCTTGAAGTTTTCAGGGCAAATGTTAATACTTTCAGTTTACACTTTGGTTTGTACCTCCCTTTGACTCAGCGACATTTTATGTAATCCAACTTAAGAAATTGAAAAGATACTACGCTTCTGTTGTGTATTTGTCTCTCAGCATCCATTATTCACTTTGTCCATAACAACAGCCTCACAAATCAGAAATTGAATGAGCTGCAGCCGCATTTTCTTGGGAAAGTAATTATTCTTGAACGAGTTGCCATCAATGTCAAAATCATATGCACTTCCATCACAGCTTCCCTGGCAACGGGCTGAAGCTTTCACAGAAGCAGTAAAAAAAAAAAAAAAAAACAAAGATGGCAGCCGTTCTTATGCTTGGGAAAAAGGTCACCGCAGAGATAAATGAATGTGTGCATTGGCTCGAATCGCTCGGGTTGATAAATCACAGCCGAAAATGAGAGTAAGTGCTTCTCTTCCCACAGCAAATGCAATTATGGAAATACGTAGTGCAAACCAACACACCTAAACATACGCAAAGACAAACACGGCTTGTGCAGCACGAGGCATGATGGATGGGCGTAGTCATTTAGGTTTAAGGCAGGATGTTCCTCTCTCAATTTTCTCTCCAATCTGCATATCCAGTCTGCACATACTCCTCTTTTGTTGAGGGACGTTAAGCTTCAAAGGGCTTAGTTTTACTCACTGCATAATGTTGCTTCCATTTTTCTCATTCCTTGTCAACTAACACCTTGACCCTTGGTAAGAGAACATAATGGGATGCAGTTCCTGGAATTTAATTATGAACCGAGGTAGGATTTGAGTCGGGGTATTGTTTCACTCCTCTGGTATTGTTTCAAGCAAGGTTAGTAACCTGCACTGTAGCCTCTGTTCTATTCATGCAAAACACCCAAAGCTGAAGGGCTACGGACATTAAACGTCTGCTTTGCTTTTGCAAATATTGACGTGCTGTATGTGGTTCAACAAACTTAAACAATAGCAGAACTTTTTAACGTTTTCCTTAGCTATTCAGAAGTCAAGCTTAGTGTATTTGTGTTGATTTGAGCTCTTATCAAAAAAGACATTTCGCAAATAAACCTTGAAAATAGCGTTCTGTCACACCCATTGAGATTATTGTTTTGTTTTCCATTTCATACCTGGTCACATTAGCAGCATACTGCACTGCAAAATAAAGAGAGATAATAGTGATGTTTGGCCGATGGATTTGCTGTTGCTTCCTGTGTGAAACCCCTTGTTCACCTCCAATTCCTTGAACCAGAAAGCCATTATTAAATGTCATTTTGTTGTTGTCACCATGAGGATGAGGTGATACAGTAATCATTCAAGTGCTGCAAATATGAAAAGCCCGTGTTCACCCCCACACCAAACTGATGCAAAAAGCAATGCTCACCAGAACTAGACTACAGTGTGTTTCCTGCCTCGCTGACATTTACAGCTGACATTTTTAATATCTGAAAATTCTACAGCTTTTGGACTGAAATAACACAGGAGCAGTATCCATAATCCCATTTGAGAGATTGCATTCGAGATTTAGCTTCATATGTTCACTGTAAACGCACAGCCATTCTGGTTGTTCAGGTCTTATGGATCAGATAGGGATAGGATTTCATATATTTCTGCCCTCCTTTTGCTTACCTGCGTCTCTTTTCATCTCCCCCAGTTCCTCTATTCCCTCAACTTCCACATTTCTTTGCCTTTTATCTGTGTGCTGTCATGTCTGTTACTGCTCACGTGTTTACAGTATGTGTGGGTGAGCATGCTGGAACAAGCATGTGTCCATGGGCGTGCATGTGCCTCGCCGTTGTGTTCACGTCTGGCCGCTCGCCTTGTCGTTCGACTGAGCTGCATATCAAACAGGCTGTGCTTTAGGGGCTGAGTTCGTCTCTAGACAGACCCTGTCAGTTGGCGGCGGGGGGAGGGCGGGGGGGTGTTAGCGAGTAATTTCCTGACTCAGAAGCTCCCTCCTGGAAGATTTCCTCTCTTTCTCCTCCTCCTCCTCTCTCATCACCCCATTCCTCAGCATTCCTATTCAACACACACTCTCCCAATCCCATTGACCTCAGCTGGCGAGGCAAACAGGCAAAGTGTGCAGTAGAAGCACAAAGAGACCAGAACCGAACCTTTAAAAGACGCTTCACCTCATTGGTTGATAGTATTGCAATGATAAGAGCAAAGATAAGCAATTCTAAACAGGATAATGCTGAAGCAAGTGACAACATAAAGAGAGTGTGATTCAGAAGAGAGGGGTCTCACCGCCGTGGCTTATGAGGCTTAGACACATAATGAGTACTAACAGAGACGGTGGGGGGGGTGACAGGAGGGCATTAGAAGGGGCTGGATGTGCATTGATTTACTGGGGAAATCTATGGAGGAGGTGTGCAGAACGTGCACATCCACAGATTTATATCCATAAGTCGATGGGAATAGACACAAATATACATGCAAATGTGCACCATTGTAGACCCAATGCTCTGGAGGGCAAAACGCAGAAGGAGGGCAAAGCAATATTAATTTTCATACAAATGAATATGTGTTTGCCTAGTCTCTATTGCTATGTAATATAACTCAAAAGTGGTTAAAAGAGTTCAGCCAGTTGATGATACTTCCACATTTGCTGACTTAATGCTGTGTTCACGTCATGTGGGCAGGATGGTTGTAACCTCACAGTGACAACACGAATAAACAAGCAAGAACATGGTAATTAGCAAGCTTTAGATGTGGTAGTAGGCAGACTTTGTTACCTTTGGACAGAGCCAGGCTAGCTGTTTCCCCCTGTTTCCAGTCTTTGTGCTAAGCTAAGATAAGCAGGTGCTGGCGCTGGCTCCAGCTACATATGGTATGTTAAGTGGTATCGATCTTCTCATCTAACTCTCAGGAAGCGAGCCAGTAAGGGTACTTCCCACAATGTCAAACTAGTCCTTTGAACATCAAGTCAGCTGTATCAGTTTCCCAGTCATAATTTTAACTTGGCTATTGACACACATGGTATTTACAAGTTGGAAACTGGTAGTGACAGTAACTCCTATATGACAGTTTAACCCCAGATTTTCCCTTGTGCTTTAGATTTCTTGCAGCATTATGTTGCATATACTGTTATAAAATATACATGGAGTAAATAAGAACGTAGCATGAACAAATTAATACTTAAAGAAACTAAAACTAGACATCTCACTTCTGGAGATGCAGTTTGATGGTCAAGTAATATCTGGAAATTGCAGCACAGATTCACCACAAAATTGGTCACCCAAGATGCCGCAAAAACTGATTATAGCTGTGGTGACAAAAAGCATTGTGGGGTATTCCTTTGTTAAAAGGTTTACTGAGAGGCTGATTTGACTTTCAGCCTCAGCTTTTTTGTTTTGTTTTGGAGCAACACTAATTTGACTGCAATCCTACATTAACTCTCGGGCCTTGAGCTAAATAACTTATATTCTGTTTTGACTCTGTTGAAGCTGTTTATCTAAGTTGACTTAACAGACTAATTAGAAGGCAACAATGTGAGAAAGCAAGTTTGTCAGTCAGATGGATGTTTTTAATAATCAACTTCTCAAATCTTTTCCCGATCATGTTCGTAAAACACGTCCATGTCAGCAGTCCCCTCCTATGGTCCCTTGTTTTCCTGCGGTGAGCAGCTACACCATGTCCACAAGTGTCTCAGATTATTCAAGCCAGTCCATTTCAGTGTTACTTAGCAGTGTTAGTGCTAATCATGTTATGTTGCTGCTGTATTGGATAGCCTTTTTGTTCACAAAGGCTTCGAGATCCAAGGACAGATTGCCACCACAGTGTATGCCATGTGTTGTTTGATGGGTACTTATATTGAAAATACCCTACGGCACTCTCACACTCTGAATAATAAGAAGAACTCAACTAAAACTCTGGTTCCTATTCATGGCGGTGCCTTGTCTGCGAAAAGAGACTGTCAAACCAACTTCTTCAATACACATTTATATGAAGAAGAAACAATGAAGCAAACAAATCTTTTTGTAGCCTGCGTTCATCATGCGTATCGTCTGATGTAGTGAAATAACACTAATACAGGACTTTATGGTTTGGCTAATCTGCATGGAGAGGTAAAAAAGTATGTTTAAAAAAAAAAGGGTTAAAAATAAGGAAAGCAGTATTTCAAAATAAATTGCAGAAAATGACCATGAGTCCATGGACAGTACCTCTGAAAAGTGATTTCCTTGGGGTTACAAAGGTTATCTGTTAGGTAACAGTCTGGGGGCTACAGCCATATCATGTTTGCAACAAAGATGCTCCTGGGGTGTTTTTTCTCATTACGAGTTAATGTCGATTACTGGAATGATAGCCTCGTCTGCTGTAATTGACCCGTTGCTTCAAATTGATACCATCTGTCTTCATACAGATGTAATGACCTTGTAATAAATTGACAGTTTATTGCATTAACCCTGACTCAGTGTGACAAGTGACGTTAGCCTGCAAGGCGGGTCAAAATGGATCAAGGGGCTGTCATTCAGTCGCAAGTACAAAGTTGGACGAAGAACTTTCTGTAAATTAGTGGACATGCATTAGCCTTTCTAGATAACTTGGTGTGATTTTGGGCCCCTTCATATTTGAATGAACCAATCATGTCTCCAGCTTTACACAGTCGCAAGCATGCATGTGGCTTTTTCTTTAAATATAGTTTTACAAATGACTTGCCAGCCATAGTATACATAAGAACTATAATCTCTCCTCTACTGTTTCAGCACCCCAGGTTGGTCTGGGGGTCAGCTGTACTTTCCCGCTCTAAAATGTTATTTGGGTTGTTTTTGCTCAGAATTCTATACACCAAACTACTCATTGAGGGCAATAGCTGTGTGAAAATTATATTGATTCTATATCACCAAAAACTCTCCACAAATAGACCTCCCAGCTAGAATGTCTGACCTTCTTCTCTGGCTTGATACCTTAACAGAAGAACATCTATTTTGAGGATGCAAGTCCTAACTATTTCACATGTGGACCTATTTGTTATGCCTAACAAGAAGTTTTATATGGGTGTGTTTGTGGTCAGAGTCAGGATGGACGTTTTGAGGTCCGTGGTCGTCACGGCAAGTCAGTGTTGACCATCAGCGGAGTGAGGCTCGCCGACTTGGGTCGATTTGACTGTGAAGCACTCAGCAGGATCGGAGGTCATCAGAAGAGCATGTTCCTGGACATTGAGTGTGAGTATGTTTGTTGTCTGATCAGTGTTTAAAGGTTCTGCACACTCACACAGGTGTTTCCAGTTATTCCTGCTACCTAAGCTGGGCTCACACTACAGGAGTTTTGGGCCAATTTATCCCCTATTAACCCCTCCCGACAATCGGAGGCGAAATCTTGTCTGGGACCGCGGTCGATGTTCGGCCGAGATTATCTGGTAATGTGAGGGGTTTACAGATCCAGTCTTAAGCCTCCCATTAGCTAGCATACTACTGTTGACAAATAATAAAACTGACAGTGAAAATCACACCTCCGGTTCTCCGTGTTGAATGCGACTAATTTTCTCATCCAGACTCGTGCCTTCTGCTTTTGTTTTTTCTCACTGCGAGGTGCGGCATCGCTCCCTCTGGCACGATAATCTTAATGATGTCCTGTAGTGTGTAATGTGCCATTATCTTCAAATCTTGTAGTGTGAGCATGTTTGAGATTAGAAATGAGAAAATCTGAGTATTCTCCTTAAGTGTGTGATGCAACCCGATTTAAAAATTTTTGTCAATTAACTTTTTTTTTCAGTGTAGTCTCCTATTATTTGTTGCAAGAGTTGGGAACATTTAAGCAACTAGTTGTTTAACATTGTCTGTGTGCAAAATGAAGACTGTTGCTTATGGAGCCCTGGTCACCTGATATAACCCCAACCACTCCTCCAGTCTCTGCATTTCTATTAGCGGTATCAGATCCCTAATGTAAAAATGATACAGGTACACACATTTAAGCAGTGAAATCAGCAACCTAGCAGGAAACACGTGAACCTGTGCAGACCCCTAGAGAGTTCAAAAGTTCAACCATGCTTAGTTCTAATAATTCTTTTCACACTGTGGCTGTTTTTCTTTCTTAAGATCATTGTATTACTATAAACAACTCACCCCCTCAAAAACCTTGCACCCACTGCACCACACACACAGCCTTGAGAAGGGTTAATTAGTGAGAGGATATCATGCATTGCCTTTCCTTTTCCCCCTCTGACAGCTCCCCTACTTCCCGATGAGCGCACCCATTCTTCAATGCTGGTTGTTTTGGGTTATTTGGGGCGGGCTATCCCCTGCCTAATGAGCTCTGAAGCAAAGATCTCCATTTTGGCCTCGGAATAATTAGGTTCATTATGAGAGCGGCTCTGTTGCCTGAACGAGACCAATGGAAAGCAGCGTTTCCACCTTGAAGCTCAGAGGAACAACAGAGAGAGAGTGCAGACAAACAAATATATTCCGAGAGACAGTAAGGGAAAACAATGAATACTGTATCTCTGTTGTCATGTGGAAACCAATTTTCTCCTCCTCTGGCTGAGGTGACGTTTGGGTTCATAGAATCCCTTGAAAACCGGTTTTGCATAGTTCTTGAAAAGTTGACATTTTGGAAAAGTTTGATGGCATCCTCATATTGAAAAAAAACAAATCTCTCATGTATGCACACACTCTCCGACCATGAAGCAAAGTTGCTGTCATTATACTGTAAACTTGTTTTGCTGGAGCCGCAGCTGACAACTTGCTCTCAGACTCGACTCCCACTCTGCAGAAAGACACAGGCTGTGAGTCTGAGCGTGGCGGGGCTGAGCCAGCCGTTGCCACCGAACTAATGAACTCATTTACTAAGTCACTGCAGGCTGCAGGGGGATAACGCGTCCTCGGCTGTGACAGAGAGCCAGGCATCAATCTCTTTAATGGAATCCTGCAAGCGAGCATAAAACAACCATAATGCCTCTCCGACTGAGCTGGGCTGACTGGGCCAAAAGAAAGCCACACGACAGCTCGCCGCTGCGATCGTCCATTACTGCCCTTCCTATTTGCTGGGGCAAATGAGCTTCTGTTTACATCCTTTATTTTTACTCTTGGGGAGATGATCGTAATGGAGATTTTCTTCCCCCCCAGCATGAGGTGGCTTCAATTAAGTTTAAGTTTTTCTTTTTAACATTGCAGAGGGAGTTTGGGAAGCATTAATGAAATGCTTTTTCTTCTCCCTTTGAGGAATTTGTGAGTTAAGCCTCAGCAAGTCATTTTTATGTCTTTGATCATCCAGCGCAGCTTCACCTTTGATTTGAGTATTTAATTGGCTGCCACAAATTCCAGACACACCAGCAATTACTCATTTAGAAATGTAGGTCTTGTTTTAGCGCAAAAAGCTGATTTACCATATAAATAAGTCAAGCGTGAGAGATAATATCTCCATTATTTTGGACAGATATACCAAAGTTTCTGACCAACCACACCATCTTTTACTCGTGGGAGGGGAACCCAGTCAACATAAGCTGTGATGTGATGTCCAACCCTCCCGCCACCATGTTGTGGAGGAGAGAGCGCTTCACCATCTCTGCAGAGGGAACTGCCAACACGCGGGTGCACAGTGCAGAGGGCAAGTCTGTGCTGGAGGTGGGTACAAGTCCAGTGTCTTTGGTCAGTTAACTAGAAATTACAGACCATGAAAAGGTTCACACGCTATTTATCATTGCTCTGTATAGAAGCATCAAAAATACCGCTGATTTGCTGATTAGTAAATTGACAGTTAACATATTTTTGATATTCAGTTAATCGATGAAGTCCTCTATCGAGTAAAAATGCCAAACATTCACTGGTTTGCAGCTTCATGAATTTAAGGATGTGATTCTTTCTGTGTTTTACATCAGGAGAAATAGAATGTCTTTTGCAGTGTTAGTTGAACAAAACAAGAAATTTGAAATCATTTGGGCTCTGGTAACTTGTATTGAGCCATTTTTCATTATTTTCTGACGATTAAAACTAAACAAGTAATCAACCAACCAAACAGATTAATCAATAATAAATAACTTAACTTTCTTATCTCCTATCATCAAAATAATACATGGGTTAGTTCACCTAAATTACAAAAATACCCCAAAAGAAATCCATTCGCCTCCATCGTACAGGGATAGAAGCAGAAATCTCAGAGACAGATATCTCAAAACCTGGACAAATAAAACCAAAATGATTTGCATGGCTAGAGATAGTATTAAAAAAAATATGCAACAAAGATAATGTTGAAATCTGAGGTCAGCTTGACTTTTTCTTTTATCGGTTCTAGGTGACTCCTATGTCCGACAGGGACTTCGGCCGCTACAACTGCACAGCCAGGAACAACATTGGGGTTCGATACCAGGAGTTTATTCTGGCCCAGGCAGGTGAGTGTGCAGAATTGCCACTATTGTGTGGTCCCTCCACCTGAGCTAATGAAATTGGTGACTTCATTTCAAGTCCAGAATGTGTGGAGTCAGGGATCCCACACCTTCTGAATCACTATTCTCACAGTAACTCGAACTGTTCAACTGCTTTGTAACCTTCTACCTCTCTACTAATGGTAATAGCCTTATTTGCAATTCTCGGGAAGATAAATTCCCCTACATCTCCCAACCCCTATTCAGCCTAGCCTAATCTCAAATAGTGCCAGCTGATTTACCATACCCCTCGCTATTTACTGAAGTACCCCCTAATTTACGGTAGCGCAGGCTAATACACAATAGTGCGGTCCAATTATCTTTAGTGCAGATTGAATTGCTCTGGCTAAGGAGAAAAGTTGTGAGCAAAAAGCTGACCTAATATGTGGTCTTGCAGGAAACAATGTGTTTTGGAAGTTGTTCTGACACTTACAATTCTGCACACAGACACACACACACACACACACACACACACACACACACACAGGGAAAGACTCATACACACACCCTCATGTAGCTGTAAAATTTGAGAATGGAGTAATGGAGACTCAGAAGAGAGATGATCTCCAGTAGAAGCCGCAAGAAATCATCACTTCTGTCTTCAAAGCTGAACTTTGAATAAAACCCTCTAGAAACGTCTTTGCGTTTAAGTAAGTTGGTAGTGAAACACACACGAAAACGCAAATATGTTGATTCATCGCTGAATCCAAGGACAAGTGAAAGATGCAGCTGAGTGATGTACCACTTTACTGATGTAAATTATGTTAAAGTGCTTTCAAGGCTTACAGTTATTATAGCAATAATGTCTATCTTTAGTTTGATTATGGGAATGACAGTGATGTAATAGGTACACAGCACTGTGAGTACGGCCCTCAGCATTAAAAGTACCTTTATCTCCAGTTAGTGAGTGCATTTAGTGACATTACGCTTTTTTATTGTGCAAATGCCAGTGCATATGTATGGTCTGGGAAAAAAAAGTTTTTTCTATTTTAAAACAATACTGTATTGGCAGTTTAAAACCTTATTCACTTTATACTGTCTTATATTAGACAGAATACTGCCTAAGACCTTGTGTTCTTTCTGCTTGCCGTGGAATTCAGCCTTCGGCTTCCCAGCAACTCTTGATATCCAGCAGACATAGGCAGAAAGAGAGTCTCTAGACAAAAGGTTTTGAATCTCCAGACAAAACACTGCGTGTTTAAGGACACACATACTGTACATCCTTGTCGATCCTCTTCTCCTGTACAGTCAGTCTAGAAAGCAAACAGAATGGGTATTAAATCAACCGTGAAAATTAGGTTTTGTTGTAGTGACCTCAATGGATTAAGTTATTTATGCACCGATAAAGGAGAAAAATGCACAAGCATATGTGTGCATGTAATATATACAGTAACTGACACTTTTGAAAGTCCTGTGGCATGGAAAACCGTGCATCCAGTTTCAATAGTGACGAAGTTTTATGAGTAATGAACTTGAGGTTGGGCTCATTTTTCTCTCGTAGCGCACTAAGCTCAACATGAAGAAAAGAAGAGTCAAATTCTGACATTAGCATTGATTTTGTTTTGTTTTTTACATAAATTACCCCTGTGCTGTCCCGCTTTCATTCATAAAAGTTTGTGAAATATGATTTTCAGATTAACAGCACAAGCTCCTGAAACCACGGTTCTGGCGAGACCTACCAGCTTTTGAAGATAAATAATTCAAATGCTGTGTGTGTTTGACCCATGTCATTATTTTGTCTTTTCAGATGTACCATCAAATCCATACTCGGTGCGTCTCTCAGCTGTTTCCCAGCGCTTGGCGACCGTGACTTTCATGAAGCCCGACTCGCATGGCGGCGTGCCCATTAGCTACTACCTGGTCCAGTACAAGGAGGTTGGCTCACAAGACTGGAGGGACGTCAAGTCACACAGTGTCCAGAGTGAGTGGTGTTTATATTAATTTCATAACCTTAACAGTGAAAGCAATGTTTTTCAAGGAACATTAGTCTGCTGTCAATGTGGGCCCCATTAAGCACATGCTCTTATTGTAAAGAGAGCTGAAAGCCCACATGTCTATTTCCACCTCCGTTTCGTGAGGCCTCATGAATCCGTCAGATTAATAAGAAAGCTTTCACCTGTTCACATGCTTAGCTCATTTCATGGACAGAGCCAATTTCATTGAGTTTTGTTAACATAGTAATTATGAGGGGTGGTTGAAAGGTTTGATCAGTACCAGTGATCCAAAGATTAATTACACACTTGTCGGGCCCACGGTACAAAAACGCACATTAAGTCAAATATAGGCCAGTGTAAGCCATGTCGGAGACCTTCTGAGGTTTTTATAATCCGCTGATCTCTGACAGAGGTTGATAGTCCCTATAAAATTATTATTTAAATTGATTACTAGACCATGTGGAATTGAATGGAAAGCAATGGCTGCCTGAAAAAGTAGGTAAAATTTAAATGTAAAATTCCACCCCATTGCTCAGAAAATGGTCAGCAAGAAAATAAAATAGTAATCATTTGTAGTTAAGGGGCTTAAACTTGCAAAAATGCTGATATATTTCTTAAAGAGTAATGATATATTGTTTTTGCATGGCAGTAGTAGTAAAAACATGTAAAAAAGACCTGTTTTTAAATATAAATGAGCTTCAGTCATCATGCGCTATAGTGCTTCTACTTATTAGACCAGCGAGGTCATGCCTCATCGTGCCAGATTAACATCCTGTCAGGGGTTTATCAGCATTTATGTCTTCTAACACCACCACAGTCGAACGACACCAATCAAGCATGAGTAGACGCCGCATCACATGATCTGCCATGCAACCCTTCAAAGCCTCGGCCCTGAGATGTTGTTGGGTCATGACGAACCTCAGACACCACGTGGGGAGAGTGCCAGAACCCATCTGAGCTGAAAGAACACGCTCCTCCTCTTCTTATGCTTTACGACTCCAAATTGATTTCTGAGCCTGTTGGTGGAAAGTACACCACGAGGTGGAGGATGGATGGATGGATGGATGGATGGATGGATGGAAGGAATATGGAAGCCAGAGGGACTAATGGTCGGGTGATAAGCAGGTCTGACAAACCTGAAGGGCTTATCACTAATATCCCTCATTTCAGAGTCAATTACTATATGGAGATGCAGTGAGGTGAATACTAAACAGCAAGTATCATGTCAAAATATACTGCTCATGTGAAGGAGAAGCAATGGATGAAGAAAAAAGGGAGGAAACATCAGGAACAGAACGGGATAACTAAAGCTTTATTGTAAATTTAATTTCCTGCTTGTTTAGGTGAAGTTTGCCTTTTATTCAAGATTAGGACTAAAATATTAAAAATTGTGAGCTGGACTAATTACAAACCAGTAAGTGGCATCATATAATCACAGAAGCCACTTCAGATATCCTCAGTAGAACATCCTTACACAATAAACTCTTCAATATAATGAGATGCCTGGACTCGTTTCATTTGAATGCTTTTCCCCAAATTGAAATGTCTGCTTATAGCCTGGAAAGTAACCTAGCACTGCTGCAAATTGCAGAATTTGTTTTCAGTTCCAGGACTAAAGAACTGCAAAAGCACCTATTACCATTCAAGTATTTAATTTGTGCAGACTGACAAAAACAACAACTTTCACTCAAGCTCATTACAGTGCCGACTCTCTGCTGCCTTTCTGGATAGTGACGGTTATGTAGATAGACTCTAGTGACTGTAGGATTTAAATAGGAATCCGTAATGTGGTCTGATAATGAGAATTCCTGTTTTCTTCAATAATCGATGTAATTTACAGTATGAATGCAACAGATTACACTTTTTCACTGTCACTAAAGTTCTAATATTCTATATAATAATGTACTGCGATCTCATGAGATTCACACTGCCATCTGTTCTTTGAATACATCGTTTATTAGCTCTTATTGTTTCGTATTGCTTTAGGTGAACCTCTTTTTTTTGTCTCTAGTTATTTATTATTTGCTACAAATTACCGTAGATTATAACACTGTAAATGCTGTCTTGCATTTACATAATAATACTCATCTCAAACTATTTATTATTAGTCTGCAGCTGCTGTATTTAAGTTATATTTTAGGAATACAGCTAAAGCTTTTATACTGAGAGACTTGAAACATATGAGCACATAACAAAAGATAGAGCTCAAACCTGTAACTTTTATTATATGAATGTCCTGATATATTTTCAACTCCAGACTAGAATAAATAGTGTTTTTCAAAAAAATAAAATAAAAAGCAGTAGGTCTGGTTAGATATACATTTAGAATAGCTTTGAAATACAGAACATGGCCAAAACCAGAACATGGTATATGGACACTCAAACATTACATTCATATGTATGTATTCATATGTTGAACCTCTCATTCTAAATCCTTGAGAAATATGGTGTCAGTATGCTTCATCCACAGTACTTGTTGGATGGAAACCCCCTCCCCCATACCTTTCTGAAGTCAGAATTGGGGGTGGGGGTGCACAGCGATTGTCCAGGTGTCAGTCTTTACACAGTTACTTCTGCCCCTTTTCATTTGCACAATATAGCGCAAACTTCAAGTGTGATTATTCGAAAAACAGCTATAAAAACGTTTGCCTTCAGACCTGCTCGGACATGACTTCATATGAATTTGTTTGTAATAGCGTCCACTCTTCTGGGAACCCTTTCCACCTGTATGCAGGGATTTGCTCCCATTCAGCCACAAAAGCATTAGTGAGGCCGGCCACTGGTGGGCGATAAGCTCTGAATCGCAAAATATGTCCAAATATAAGCCAAGATCTACGGTTCCGTTTTAAAATACAATGCATTAACATGACTATAATGATTTCTCACATTTTATCAAGGGTAAACTAAGAGACAACATGAAGTGAAAGACCGTCATCTCCTTCCCAAACCTTGAAAACACATCTTCAAATGTGAGCGACAGACTAATGAAAAATGCAGCAGATCTCTGGAAACTGGTTCACGATAGAGTTGGGACTCTTGCGCCGTGCCACGCCATGAGCGACTGCGATCATAAGTTTGTGAATTTATGAGTGATTTTCCATTCAGCAGGATGGCATGTTCAAAGTCGTCGTTAACCTTGATGACGTACTGGAGGTGTGCCAGTTCTTACAAACTGCAGTATGTTACCTGCAGCTGTTCATCTAGCCAGCGCATTGTGGATGCTTATTCTTGTTCTTTTTCCCCCTGCAATGTTTCAAACTGATCCACTGAAAAAAAATGCTTGCTGTGTGGCCCAAACCCTAAAATACTAATTTTTTAACGATTTGCTCTGCTGTCTACATGATTCATGAGCGCCACATATTTAAATGAAGTCTGCACATCTTTCTCCGTCTCCAGCGACAGTGGTGCTGACAGGGCTGGAGCCCAACACGACATACGAGGTTCGAGTGGCAGCTGTCAACGGAAAGGGTCAGGGAGAGTTCAGCCACACGGAGACCTTCCAGACTTTACCCATCCGTAAGTCAGTGACCCTTATTCCTCCCCACACAGCTTGTCTCATGACACATTCTTCAAAATGAGAGCTTCTCAACTCGTTCGGATCCAACCCAAAGAGGATCTTCATATGTACTCTAACAGCCACAAGACATATGTATCCAGTTCTAATCACTTTTATTCATTACTGCAATGGCTTTACAACAATTAGAGTGGGTTAATTGTTAATTATTGGCACATCCCAGCATTTCACAAATGTTGATGTGCAGGACATGATCGAGTGCAAACCCCAGAGTACAAAACTGTCATATGTTGTAGAAAATGGGATGCAGATAAAACAGCAATGAACATTTATTTGGATTAAAATGAGAAAGATATTTGTGTCTTGATTTCATAAAATAAAAATATGTGATAGAAATGCAAACATGCTGCAAAATCGATTCAAAGCATCAGCACCTTAGTGAAATGAGACCTATTTGCCATCTTATGAAAGTCCGGCGTGCTTATATTTGAGATGGTTACAACCTCCTCATATTTCCGTGATATAAATCCAGATTATTGGAGCTTGGAATAGATCCTGTCAAATTTGTGTCTTGATGTAAAACTGCTGCACTAAAAACGATATACTGCAGGGGTTTTATGATAAGCATTTTATTTATTCTGGCAATCTGGCACAGCAGGATTGCAGTAAATTTAGGCAAGGCCATAGGAAAAGTATTTGCACCGTTAATATTATACAGCAGTGCAGCTACTGAGAATGAATGTTAGAAAGAAGACCCAATTAGCAAAATGCAGTGAATAATAAGAACCTCGAGTCAACATTAGTTATAGCTAGGCAGTGGGAGTTGCCTTTTAATATGAATTTAATTCAGCTTAAAACCGTCTCCTTCCTTGTACTGCATCTTTATCTCATATCTCACATTGCCACCTGCTCCCCACCTTGGGAATGCACACACAGCCACACACACACACACACACACACACACACACACACACATCCTCTCGCAGGAAAAAAACACACAAGGACATATTGTTTTGTATCTCTGCTGAGGCCTCCTCCTAATGTCTCCCCCAGGAGAGCCGAGTCCGCCGGCGGTCCACGGGCAGAGAGGAATGGGCAAGGCCTACAGGCTGGGACTGGTCAAGCAGGACGATGGAGGGATGCCCATCGTGGAGTATATAGTCAAGTACAAGACTGTGAGTAATTTAGAGCATTTTTCAGTAAAACATGGCAGCTACAATTAGGTCTATTCTCCGAATCCACGTTAATCGAGTGTAGATAAGTCCAGTTCAAATCAAAGCAGTATAAAGTTAGAAAGTGAAAAGATAAGGAAAGAAAAAAATTCCTTTCAAGAAGGAAAATAATAAGATAAGATTTTTCTTAAGGATGAAAAGAGATCTGTTAAACCCTGAACATCCAAATGATTAGGGGGAATTAAGGGGAATCGACTTATCAACGCATTTTAGTTTCAGAACCCATACATAATATTTAGATTGAAGAACCTAAAGCAAACATCAGTTTATGACCCATTTTGAAGGATTAGACTGGCAATATTCTAGATTTCTCTTAATGTCAACAAATGCCATGGAAAGACCAAATCCGACAATGAATTGATCCAACTAACATGTAAAGCCTGTGTAGCCAAAGCCTGATAGAGCTTATTCCTCAGTTGTTCAAAACCTATTAAAAACACATCAGCCACTCTGTTGCACTTTTACATGTTCCTTATTTGCAATGAACATGGGAACTGCAGTCTCACATACACTGTCTGCTGACGTAAGTACTTACTAGCGCATCATATTTGTATTTATCCGCAGCTGAAAATAGTCCCCAACAAATGCCCAATTTGCTCTCATTAGAGTAACGTTTACCAAAACCTACAGTGCCCAGCTGTTTTAGGAAGTTATTTAGCGTTTTTTAAAGATAAAACTATACATGTGTGACCCATTTTCAAAGCTCCACCGACAGAGTTGGGGAGTCTGAAATTATTGAGAGAAGTACTAACAAGTATATGATGAAAATAAGAAAGATTATCCTCTAAAAAAATCCATTAAAAAATTTCATTAAAAGCGAAATAATTATTAAAAAGTTTCTTTAGGAGGAAGAGAGATTAGTTAAACCCTTAACATCCAAATTATATTGACAGATCAACTGAATTCATTGACTTTCAGAAACAATACATAATCCGATTCAATTATTTATATTATGTTGTAAGGCAAACATCACCATTTCTCTATGACCCTTTTTATTTTCTCTAACTGAACAGGAAATACTTCAAAGACCACATCATGTTAACCCATTAACAGCAACATTTTTGGATTGTGCCAGTAAGTTTTATTAACTTCTATGAAAGTAGCCTTTATTTTTTGGTCAAAGAGTTGTTTTAGTTAGTTAGTAGTAGTGGATTTGTCCTGTGTTTTCTTGATTACTGGTCGGCCACTACACTTGTAGATCTATGCACATGATCTGTCCCACATGAAACTAATATTGATATTATTCTAGTAATGACATCATACCTCTGAGCTATATTTGCCCCCACAGTGAATAAAGCAAGGCTGCTACTCAATAAATTTAGGGGATGCTTTTTCTTTCATTTTAAAATGTGTAATTTTGTCTCACATAAAAAACACCAAAACAGCTCAAAATCATGGATATTTCTTTGTGTTTGACACAATAGCGACACAGTATGTGACACTGAAAATGCATTTTCCTCCCAATGGAGTGCGTGTGACTCACTAGCTTAATAGGTTCCTGTCGATTGAGTTGAGTGGGTGCGTTGGTGGCAAAATGAATAATGTTCTGCTTGAGAATCTCTATTTTTCCATCCTTGTGTCAGTTACAATTCATGTTTTAAATGAGAATACACACAAGCTCTCAGAATTCACTCATCCATTTAAGTAGTTGATTTTTTTGTGTGTAAAATAACAAAAAGCAGCTTAAACTCACAAGATAAGGCGAGCTACTGAGATGAGGCCAGGAAGCAGAATAGATGGCACTCGTACAAAAACTCTCCACAGGACTAAGTGGATTTGAGCTGGTCCAAATCTCTTATCTACCCAATGCTAATGTGTCCAAGCAGGCGTTTCTCTGTCTCATTGAGAAAGTGACAGCGATTTCAAATAATACTGCTGCAGATGAAAACATGGTGTGGAAAAGAGGTTCAGGAAGTCTCAGAGAGGCTTTTTAAGGGCGAGCAGGAAGCCAGTGCAGAGGCTTCACACCCCAGTAATCTTACAGCCTTCTCTGGCATCAGGAACACACAACTGCTTCATCATGGAGGGGCACGCGTAAAGGATGAACCTGAAAATAGACTAGACCCACACACCCATCATATAGTCACTTGACAAACCAGACAAATGTTACATACATCTGCGCCCTGGACCTTGACTTGACTACAAAATCCAATTTTGCTCTCTGTCCTTTAAATATTGGGAGGAAAACCTGCCAAGGAGGCAAGAATGGTAAGCACACAGTACATTTGGCATGCTCTCAATGTACAGCTCCCGGCCTGACTCTTCAGTTTCCAATCCTTTGTTTGCGATTGGTCTCAAGACGAAGGAGGAGGAAGGAAGGAAAGGAAGAATGATGTAAGGAAGGGGAAAAAAGAGAAAAGGCTGCAGCCACAAAGGAACAGAAAGGTATCCGTGAACTTGTGCGAACTTGATGAAAAACAGAGGATTACCCTTTCTTTTTACTTATGCAAGTGCATCTGCGTGGGCATTTCACAACTGCGACTCAATCTCTGATTGTAGTAACCCTCCGAATCCCCAGATTAAACACTCAGAGGGTAAGCTGTTGTTTTTCACGTAAAACAACACTTCCTCTGCTCTCCTTTGATACTTGCAGCCAAAAATGAAATGTAGAGAATTGATTAAAGTTGTAGTTCACTCGAGCCTTTCCTTTACATTTCTCTCATCTATCCTCCCCTTTTCTCTCCTTTCAGGATAAAGAAGAACAGTGGATGACCAAGCTAGTTCCAGGAGTGAATGATTTTGCGATGCTGCAGCCGCTGCAGTGGAACACAAGATATGAAGTGGAAATCACAGCGCGCAACGTCAAGGGCTTGTCGGAGCCCACCTTCTATCAGTTCTTCATGCCACAGAAACCTGACATTACAGGTAAAAGCATGATAAAAGAAAACTTTGTGTTGTAATTTCCCCTTTTAAAATATCCACTTTTCCTTTACTTGCTTAGCTGGTGTTGAATGCCTTTTGAAAGCCCCCAGAGGACATTTCTGAGCTTGTTGTGTTAAGTGGTGTGTTATTCGCGCCACGGGAAAGAGCGATAGCATTGGCGATAACTAAAGCAAGAGAGCAAGATGTACCAGTCAAGATAAAGCAAGCCTCACAGCGCAGCAGGCCTCAAAGCTGCGTTCCTTTCTGGACAAATGAGGCTGCTGTCAGTGGAGAAATTGGTGCTTGTGCAATGGATTTCTCCCTCTATGATTGTTGAATGGCGTTTAAATCTGAGAGATCAGAGGGAAGCACTTGCTGCTCAGAAGTTGTTTTTTAGTGTTGCGTTGAAAAGCTGCTGTAAAACTTAATTGTAGCTGCACTACAAACCTCAGTTTGACATTGCATCATCTACTTTTTGCCAGTCATCTGCAGGAATAAGGAATAAGAAAAACAGACTCATTCAGGTGCTTTCAGACAGTGAGCTTTGCCGCTTCCATTGTTTTCAATGTTAAATCAATGGTAGCAGCAGGTTTCTCTCGAAACAATATTTAGTTTTTAATGGTTTGCTCACCGTGCTTTGATTTCTCTGTTGTTCTCTCTTTTTCTGTCATAATGCACCGATTTCTGGTTGTTAAACCTCGCAACGCCACTGTTATGGGGCTTTAGTCAACAGAGGCACAGGCTCCATGGTGTCATCTCCCAGTACTACTCCTTGACTCAACCAGACCCTTGACCCCTGACCTAGTGGTACAAAGCACTGCACCCCCAGATAGCTTTCACAGCCCAGTAATGGCTGATAATAACCATGGCTTGAACAACCTAGCACCGTCGCAGCCCACATTTGTTTTCCCCAAACATCACTTTGGCCAGACTGCATACGGATTCAACTCGTGCTGGCACTCGGGCAGTGTCCATGGCTGGAGTACTCCAGTAAGCTAGATGCGGGCTTCTGTTTCCCATGTCTCAAATGTGGCGCAAATAATGACAGAGCAAAGTTTTAATAACTGGAAAACTGATTTGGAGAAAGACAAGGGATTCAAAAGCACGCATCTAGTCAATGCCATTTCAAGAGTGCTGTAGCCTGGTCGCAAATGAAGCAAAGGGAGGTAATCGGAAAGAAATGCAAAATAGACATCCAAAAACATATAAAGTGGAATAATTGCCACACTGGCTAATTTTGTATAATATGAGGTCAAAAATAAATACAACACTGTAGGTCATGCAGGGTTTAGCATTTAAAGTGATGGACCTAGAGACAGATGCGAAGTGGAAAATCTTTCATTTAAGATTCGGTTTGTCTGTAATCGTATTCCAGAGGGACACCTGATCGGTCTGTGTACTCAGAATTTATGACCACCCAAATTCTTCAACATCTTTCTGACCCAGGCTACAGCGCAGGTGAAATCATCAGTACGATGGAGCTGCTGTCTTGAGTGGGTTCAGGCCCTCTTGCAAAATAAGCTAGAGAAGGATATTCCATACATCCACAGCTATAGACGTCCAGCTGAACTTAGCTGTGGTCCACGCAATGCAAGCAGAGTCATGTGCATCTATCAGGATCACTGCGCTCCTTCTTTCGTCGTCATCATGTTTCACAAAACTATGATGTCCCCTCCCTTAAATACCTGTTGGAGATAAGGTGGACAAGTCACCATGATGTGACCAAGTCACCTTATGGAGAATCAGGAGGCTATTAGCAGTATCCCTTCAGCGGTTTGGGGGGACAGTGCTGCAGCGGTGGATATCTGCACAGAGGCATCAGGGCCGTCATCCCTGGGTCAACACAGGAGCAGTTGGTGACCAATCCCCATCAAAGCAGTCTAGAACCGGGCCTGGAATGAGAAACAAAACAGGAGGTAATTTTACTGTATCCCTGAATGATTCACCTCTTCATCAGCAGAGAAAAGACAGATCAATGACGAGAAACCCTACTGGAGCATCATCAGCTTCAAAGTTCAGTCTGGGCCAGAAAGCATCGTTTATGATACTAGCTAGCGAACATTAATCGTGTCATATTGGAAACCATTTACTCTATTTCAAGCTACCACCCGTTCTACTTAGCTGCGTGATGAGCAAATTATGTTATTGATTATAGCAAAGTGAAGTACAGCCTGGTAAGATCGGAGGTAGCTCGGAGCTGCGGCAGCAGAGTTGCGCCCTCCAGCTGTCGAATCAAAATACAGAACAGGTGACGGCCTCAACCGCAACCACACGCTATCTGAAAGCACTTTAAGAGAGAGAGATTGAAGAAAGGTATCTACATTTTAGTCTCTAATGGGGTCAAGCTCCCAAAACAAGGCATCCTTCATTTCCCATAATGCAATGCAATAGTGTCTTTCATCATCAGGGTTATTTTTTCAAACTTTAGAGAGCTTCCCCAGGAGCCACAGAGGACATTATACAGTTACATGAACAGTTTCTCCTTTGTGACGAGTAATCTGAGCAGTTGCAGCATATAATCTTGTGGTTGGTCCGTGTTGCACTTTCACCACAAAGGCTTGGAAGCGGCCCAAGACTCTCCTGTTTAGGCGTTTACAGTGTTGACGTGCACACCAGGGATTCATTCACACCTGTTCAAACAAGCAGCACAAATGGTGAAATCACACCAGGGTTCGCGTCAAAGAAACCCAACAGACCTCGATTGAAAATACCCTCAGGCTGTGGTTTTCTTCTTTAACACAGCATTCCCTCCTTCTTCTTTTCTTCATTATTGTTATTCATCCTGTGGCGCTGCTTTGCAATTCTGCACCAGAATGCAGCGCAGACAGAATGCTTCTGCATGGCATGCTGGCACAGTTTCTCATCTTTTTCAGCTCTTGCTCACGATTGTCCATATGTGGGAGCTATGGTTCTGCCCCATGAAAACTGTGGGTTTTTTAGTCTTGTGCCGCTTGTGGTGCTATTTCTTTGTCGAGTCTCGTGCTCAGTGTCCCGGGTGGGGGGGGCGAATGCCTGGATGTGCAGGAAGCTTCTCGTTTCCATGTCCTCCGGGACATTTGGGCTAACATGCAAATGCACACACGTGTGCAGAAACAGAGGCTTTGAAGTATGCAGCATGCAACACTGTTTAACTTTGAAGCTAGAACACACACGGTTAAAGACATGTATACATGTATTGTTGAAATAAAAACGTTATGTTCACTTCCCCTTGCAGACCTCGTGTTCACATGTGAAAAAACGAAACAAAGGAAGGCTGTTTCGGTGTTGTTTTGCTCTCCTCTCCATGCCTGTTACCACATCCATTTGTGCTCTTTTGGATCAAGCAAGTGTTTGCCTCTGTCATTACTGCACTGGCTAAATGGCCTGTGAGAGTGTGTGCTGCTTTTCAAATAGAAAACAAGACCGGGGAAACGGCAAGCTTAAGGCGGGTCACTTCGATTGGCTGTCCTCTGTTGTTAGCGAACAGCGAGCGGTACATCGTGGGAACGAGCCTGGGAGGGGGGTGGGGGGAGACAGGGAAGAAAGCGCTTTTCTCTTAATGTGTTTGTTTGAAGAAGAGTAACACTGCCGAGCTTTTTCGGCTAAGAAGGCAATAAAGGAGGGTGCAGGCGACAGAGAGATTGGAAATCTGTTGCAGCAGGATTTTCAGAATCTCTTTTGAACTCACCAAAGAATCACTTTTGCTCAAACTTTGTCTATCAACTTTTCTCCCTCACGTGCACTCTGCAATCACTCCTTTCCAAAACCAGTGACCAAATTCAGCTGATACCGGTCCCATAGCACTTTACAGTTTAATAATGCATTTCTCATTACGTAAAGGCGTCAGTCTTAATATCTGTCAGCCAAAACGACTTTGTTTATTTAGATAATCTTGAGAAGTCGTGCAGGTTAAACTGAAAAATGACTTCACATTTTCTGCTCCACTGAATCGAATTGGAAATTGAATAAGTCTGGTCAGTGTTAGCTCAATCAACAATATTAGATGTGAAATATCTGCCAATCCCAATCTTTACAGTTCACCGCCTTGCTTTGCTTTATCCTGTCGTGTAAACACACTCACATGCACACTGGACGAAAGAAACATTCCCTTGTTTTGTTTTGTTTTCCGATACAGAAAATATGTTCACAATATATAGTTGCTTCCTATCTCTCACTTGCCAGTTTCTCTCTTCAGTTCTCTCTCTGTGTATCATACATTTGCAGGGTATTGAATTGACACTTGTCTTTTTTTTTCTCGTCCTCTTTTCTCCGTCTTTTTTAAGTTTGTAACAGGCTGCATAACCTTCTTCCCCTCCCGCTCACAGAGAATCTTTTAAGAAAAATACCATTGATTGCCCTTGGTTGCTTTTCAATGTACCCTTCTTCCTTCTAGCCGTTTTTTCAAATCAAAGTCTTCCTTTCACCTCCAAAATCACTGCACTGTCTCTCTGCCCTCCCCAATTACAACATTGTGTCTCCAGGTGTTTTGCCTTTTTGGCATCACTCTTCCACACCGCTTCTTCTTCCAGCATTGTTACCGTGACATCATTATGACCTGACAGGAGCGGACTTTACCATTAGGCAAGGTAGGCAACTGGCCCCCAAGTAAGAGCTATAGACTTATTATGATGTATAGATATAAAAAATATACAATTCTATTACTGTTCTAATGCATATATATCCTGTAATAACGTGGAAAAAGCCCCATAAAACACTGTCAACACTGGTACGTCACATTTTGTAATGTCTAGAGCCTTCCACTGTACAAAACTGACAGAAAAAACATGATTTCTCAGAAATAATTAAAAGTGATAAACCTCTTGTATTGTTGAATTATCAAGGAAACTCTTGTGTTTTCATGTTGAGAATTAATGAGGATATCATTAAAGGAAAACCTTGAATTTAGAGTGGGGTAAAATACTTCCGAAGGCAGAGGCCTCCCACCAGAAATGTGCGTCGGCTGTCCAATGGGAATGACAGAGCTCAAAGCGTCCAATACGCTGCAGGTTAGTTAATGTTGGAGTCAATTGAAAACTCGGTTTCTATACAGATGCCAAAAGATACCTTGGGCGGTTTGACAAAGCGTCTGTATTGGATGACCTGTGAATGTGAACAGATTTATTTACAGTGTTGTACTACTGGGTAGTTTAATCTATAATAATCCATCATAACATGTTTTAAATCCCAAATGTTAATCTACAAGTGTAGTGGAGTAAAAATATAAAGTAGCAACACATCAAGTCAATTGAGAAAAAAACAGCCTGCTGCATCCATGGGAACCACCAACCTCCTTTTACCAGCAGTGGACAGTAACTAAGTCTAATTACTGAGTGCTTGATTACAGGAATGACGTACTTGTACTTGAATATTTCCATTTCATGCAACCTTCTACTTCAGATGTAAACATTGTACGTTTTCCACTAAAAATATCATCAACAAATAAAATATGGTGTTTTGGTATTAAATTAATCTCTCCAGCAGCAGTATATAAAGTAGTCAGCTCCAACTTTAACAGACTTTCAGTAATTTGCAGTAAAAAGCACAATGTACTTTTACTTAAGCAACATTTTTAATACTTTTACTTGTAACAGAGTGTCTTTACAGTGTGGTAACAGTTTTACTTATTCTTCTAATACTGACAATACCAACATTCTCAATTAGAGAAAAAGTCCAAATAAGGCACAGTGGAGGCACCATGCCTAATTCAGTATGGGATTGCTTGGGTTTAGCTTTGTTGTGGGTGCTGTATTTTTCTTGGCGCTCTCCTCTCCTTCCAGTCATGTGCCATAAAAAGCCGTGATCGAAACAGGCGTCACCGATTTTATTTGAGGAGCACTGCAATAATCTCATCAAAGCACTTGAAGAAATAATCTGGAAGGGCCTCTCTCCTCTCCTGTGAGCGCAAGTGAAACTTTTCCTGGAAGTGATGCCAGCAAATCAAAATGGGAAACGAGTACTTTTATAGCGGTCTATTACATTAATCAGTCCCCTCATAAATTTTCAGAATGAAAGTCATTATTTTTAAAGCAGTTTAATGAAAAAGATGAATGACAATCAACTTTGTTGTTCAATCATTTACTGTATATAGAGGCTACTCACTGAGGCTACGAGGCTATCTGATGTGAAAGCTTTTGATTTTATTATTATTGTTATACTGAATAAATGTCATGGACTTATCAGTATCTACTACTGACTAAATTACCTGCAACCTTAGGCAGGTGCATTTAGATAAAATAACTAATACTAGCAGTATTCAGATGAAGAAATGTTTCAATAAAGCATCTGTTAAATTGTTTACTGAGTCAAGTAAGCAGTCTTTGAAGTCTTTGCTCTTTAAGAATCAGTTTTATGCCAGATGAAGAAGCATTGCTTTGTGGAATAGAATCAGTTGAAGTACCGCTGGTGCTCTGAAACTGGCACTCCGGAAACAAAAAGGCATCTGCCGTTCAAGTGATGGAACTGAATATACGGACTGAAGATGACACAACAGCTGAACCACAGGGACTGGAAAAATCATTTTTATCCAAGACAGACATTTTTTGGATTTATGTAACGTACACTATAGTCATAGTTGTACATATCATATCTCTTACCCGAGTAAAGGCTACAGTCATTAAGAAAATGATACAAGATCAGTTGTGATGTTTACATGTTCAATCACTCATTTATTCATTGAACAAAGATAATCCTGTTGAGATGAAAGGATTGTGTTTCTGAGGGAGAATATTTAACATCAGACAATATCATTATCAAATTCGTGAATATTTTATCAACAGCAAGACAAGCAGGCAGCGGACTTCCTGCCAAGATGGAAAGAGAGCAGGAACAATGGCACAGTCAGCTTATGGCATTTTATGTTTTTTACACAATCGTGAGCTTTGATCAGGCCCTATACCTTATATACTAGTGACTATCCTGTATCCAGCATTAACCATGCCACTAAACCCCTCATGAAGACAGACATGTCTCTAAATACCTTCTGCCGTTTTAGTGATAATGCTCAAGGAACCAGGCGTGTTCCTGACAATTCATCTTTTCCCAGAAAAACTTA
The DNA here is from genome assembly GCA_011952105.1 of Coreoperca whiteheadi. NCBI lineage: Eukaryota > Metazoa > Chordata > Actinopteri > Centrarchiformes > Sinipercidae > Coreoperca > Coreoperca whiteheadi. The sequence goes on from CM022483.1 coordinate 6,907,937, forward strand.
CCTATGGTATGAAAACTAACTGATTAAATCACTCATTCATTTTCTTTTATCAAGTGATAAGAGTGCATATAATATAAAATTGTGTTTTTGTTTGTATTTGAGGATACTTTTCGCTTTCCTAGTTGTATTTTACTTACATTTACATGAGTTGTGAGATAAATATTACTTTTAGAGCCTTTTGCCATGGATCTCCTTTTTAGTTTTTATTATTGTTAAAACACCGCCAAAAGCAAACCATCTCACAGCCATTTAGTAAAATATTCTTTTAAAAATGACAGTACATTGGCCTGTACTGTCAGTGGCACCACTTACCAACCCAAATGAACATTTCAAGGTTAATCGCTATTTCTTTGGGCCTCAGTCATTTTTAAGCTGAAGCAGTTTTTCTCTCTACTGAATCAGCCTTAAATATTTTTCTGTTTACTGTTCATGCCAGTAACATATATTTTACTTTTTTTAGTTTTTTGTTAAAACATTAAAACAAACAGACAGCACTTCCTCTGGACTTTTGTTTATCATCATGAAGCTCTGGTAGCGCTTAGTAACTGGAGATACTTCCACCTGACAGAAAAGAGTGTACAGCTCTTTATTTTCCAGATAAATTCCATGCATACGCATCTCCTGCTTTCCTACATAGCATGATTACGTTGCTTGAAACATAGAATCAACTCGGGAAAGTTACTTGTTATATGACGTGCTGAGGGCGGCCCTGCTAGTATATTTTTTCTTTTTAAAACATCAACCATGTCTGTAATTTTATGCACTGACTGAGCATTGTGTTTGTGCATGCGACCAATTGCTTGTGATGACAGACCGAGATCATACCATCAGGTTAAAAGCGGGTGGCGGGGGGGCTTACGGTCTCCAGTTCTGAGGGACTAAAGCTGCGCTGTGTTGTTAGCTCCGTGATTTACCCATTTCATTTAGCGGTTTTATCACTGGCCTCCCACTCCAGGCCAATCAGCTCGCCAAGACACCGGGAATTCTCCGGGGGGATGATGTAATAACACAAGCAAAATTCAAAATGGCATAAGTCCTTGGTGAAGAAAATTAAAGTATTTGTACAAATTAATCCAGATTCCGTTTCTGTCCTGTGTGCAGGGTCAATATCATAATTGTCATTTAACCCAGTGACTCTGATGTGTGTCAATGAGTTTCAAGTTTAGAAAAATAACCATTAATATGCAGACTGACTCCACGCTGAGAAGACGTGTGGAGACGGAGTAGTGACACCTTGTTGAACATCTACTGACTCCACACTGAGAAGACGTGTGGAGACGGAGTAGTGACACCTTGTTGAACATCTACTTTTTGTCAGGGCATAGTTGAGAATCAGCACTGCACTGTTTAAATATTATCTTGTGAAGTGAGGGGAAACAATGAAAAATAAATTAAAATAACACAAAATAAATTAATTAAAAAACTTTCTTCTCTCTGCTGCAGGCTCTTCTGCTCACTACATTATGAACCACAGAAAGTTTCTGCTAAAATATAACAGGTGTTTCTTTCTAATATTCCCAATTTGGGGGGCTTTTTTCAGCACTGCACTCCAAAAGTAAACTTAGAAAACAAGGGAAGATCTTGTTGTGCACCTTTTTCTAACAATAATATATTAATTATCTGCACCATTTGATCTGTTTTAACAGTTAAACTTAGGGTCATGTAGCACTGTGATAAAACTTTAGCTGCAGTTCATGCCTTAAATCTGTCTTGCTTTGCTGTTTAAACTTGAATTTCAACTACAAACATCAAGGTAGAGATGCTTGAATTACTCCTGAAATAAGTTGTAACCCCAGACAGCAGCAATTACAGAAAAGTGGACCAAATTTATTTGAAGTCTTTTGAGGTTGATTGTTAAGGATGTCATATTCTTCGAAGTTAAGAGTAATTTCCCATGGTTTTTTATTTTCTCTACGCTGGCTCTTGAGTGCACTTGAGTCGCATCAGGGCTCGTCCGCTTCCTCCTTGGAAGTTGACAAAAAGGAAGGACTCATCCCTCTCCTTCAAACTAGGATTTAATGATTATGTTTAATTCTCTGAGGGCCTCCTCAGACAAACTTTCCCTTCAACACTCTAAAGTGAACACTTAAGAAGAATCCTCACTCACATGCACAAATGATTATGTTTATCCCCCTAGAGATTAGCGCCTGCTACCTTCCCAATCAATGAATGCCTGTCAGGTCATCATTAGTCGAGTCACTTCCTCTCGGATCCGATCGAGGGACAGTCTATCACCGCTCAGGCCTAATGAGTTTGTATTGTCAAAGTGAGATGTGTATGAATGGCTTCAGGTGCCACACAAGCAGTTGGATCTCTAGCAATTGAATGATGCTAATGGGCTTATATATCAACAATTAATCAGAAGAAGTCAGTACAAGGGTTAATAGAGCAAGACAATAAGAATTAATGGCCACTGTGAGTTAGAGAGTTTGTGAAAACTCAAGTCACACGGAACCAATTAGTTATTTCCAAGAGTTGAAGAAACACTTTGGTGATGAGCGAGAGTAAATACCTCCGGAACCCTTCTTTTTGTTGTCCAAGTTAGAAAACAACAGGTAATCACGTCCTCGTACTAAGAGTATCAAGTTACTTCTACACACGGAGTTGCAAGTTGATTAGAAACACTTGTTTAGTATGATGTTGCACCTTCTTTGGGCTTCAAAAATCATGAATTTGTCTGTGGGTGGACACCACCAGACACTGGATGAATTGGATGTAGTACTGTAACCCTGGATTCTCGGTGGGTAGCATTCTCCGCATACTCTGGTTTGTGTGTCATAAGTGGGCTGCAGTGTTTTGTTTAAATAACAACCGTGCCAACACACCCAGCTTCTTTCTCTCGGGGGCACATCAGACTCTCGACTCTGCTGTTACAGCTACGCTCACAATTGTTCCCTTTAAAACAACAGCAGGTAGCATCAAACAGTACCCTTAGGCAAGGGGGGATAAATACCGCATGCAACTTAAATGTTGCACACAAACAGTGCTGCTAAATGCCATTTAAGTAATAACTATTAGACTAATAATAATATAATAACTAGGGAAACAGTAACTAAGGTTGCAATACTATGCAGAAATAATTGCATTGAGCATTGTTTCTGCAAACTGGATGACTGCGCAGTCTTGCTTTGTGAATCCTTTTACAGCTGATCCCAGATATGCTCCGTGCTCTGTGAAGTTGAGATACAAATGTTCAGGACACAGAAGCAATGAAACAACAAAAACATGAAACTACTGTATTCTCATTATTTGCTACCCGCTCAATCTATTATGGCCTTTTCAAATATTCTTTGTATTTTATTCAATTAAACTGACCAGATTTTTAAATTTGATTTGAATTGCTGCAAATCAACAGACTAGTAATATATAATGGCACAACAACTCAACTAAACTTTATTTATATAGCACTTTACACAGAACACAGGTTATCCAAAGTGCTTTAGAAGCACTCACAGAGGAAAACAAAGCAAAAGAAGGAAACAAAACACAAGAGATGAAAAATCAGAGTGATGATAGTGATAGTAATAATAATAATAAGCTACAACACAGACCTACAGAGACTTCAGGGGAAGTAGCTAAACTGGTGAAGTTAGGCCCAGTTAAATGCTAATGAGTAAAATTGTGTTTTAAGATGAATCCAAATTCTGACTCTCAATAGTGAAGGAGAATTGGATGGCGAGAGCAGGAGAATTCCATAGTTTTGGGGCAACGATAGAGGAGGCCCTGTCCCCATAACACTTAGTCCTGGATCTCGGGACGGACAGAAGTCTTTGGTCAGACGCTCGCAGTTCTCTCACAGTGTCATATGGGGACAGGAGTTCTGTAATGTAAGAGGGAGCGAGACCATTCAACACTTTGTAGACAAACATCAGGATCTTAAAATCAATCCTGTAGCTAACAGGCAGCCAGTGTAGGGAGGCAACAACTGGGAGTAATGTGCTCAAGACCGAGTGCTACCTCAATATAACGAGTTGCAATAATCGAGGCTGGAGGATATGAAGGCATGGATGACTTTCTCCAGGGCAGAAGTACAGAGAATTGATTGAATTTGGAGATGATTGCATGAGGGCTTCATTTTAATACCGGATCGATTTTTGTTTTTTTGGAATCGAACTTCAAACCTGAATCGAATATGACCCCAACATTTTTTACATGTGATTTAACAGAACAACATAGGCCATAGTGTATATCAACATAATGCAACAACGCAAAAACACTAAAGGTTAAGAATCTAATGCAAATGAAAATCTCACTAAAGAGTAAAGATTTATAGAATGAATAAACTCTTTAAACAGTTTTAAAGGGCTGAAAAGAAATGAAAGAAAAATGAAGATAGAAGATAGAAGAAAATAATGATAATAATCATTTGACATCAATTCATGTGTTAATCTGAGATGTTGGTGGGACGTTGATGTTGACCCTGTGGTTCGATGCAGATATCGATAATGAGCGGCAAATAAAATGTGACTACACATCAACCGATGCTTTGCTTTTTGACAGAAACAAATGTCCTCAACAACAATTTCTCAAGTATAAGTATCTCCATCCCCCTGACCAGATCATAATTTTCAACACAAAGTCAATTTTATAATTGGACACAGTCCAAAATACAGAAGCGATGACTGTGCCAAACACAATTGTCAGTGGATGTTTCTAGCAGATTGACCTCCAGCAGGAGAGCATGAAATGGGGAAACATGCTGCAGTATGGACAGTTTTAAAGATACAGGAAACATCCTCCCAAAGGACACATGCAGATGCACATGCACTCCAACTGGAACAGCGAAGATACACCCGCTGCTTTTTCTGGATGTTTTAGCATGAAACGGATCTCCGACTGTGCCAGGTGTGAGGGACACAAGGACACGTTTTTGAACTTGACAGTTAATAAACAGATAAACCAAAAGCATCATTGAACGTTTGCACAATCAGAGAGCATAGAGAGCACTAAACGGCCACTGTGGGAGCTTTTGGCTGGTTGGTTCACTGTAGCTTTTGAAAGAGATCATGTGTTGAAGAAATATCAATCAAATCATGAGATTTCAGTGTTTCGACAAAAATAGAAAAGCCAGACAACACGTGTCGGCAAAATAGCTTTCTTTCCCCTTGGTGTCTGAATTATGGGAAAGACAGTGTTACGTTGTTGCTTGCTGCAAGGCATCCTTCTCATGAAAAAGGTAGCCAGTCAGTGTCTTTATAAAGTTCGGACCAAATCAGTGGTTACCAAGATGGTGTTGTGCTGAAGATTATTTCGACCAGGTTGAGTCACAACAAAATGACCTTTTGACTCCCCACCTTGACAACTTGATAAATAAACAAATAAAACTAGAGTATGATGTCACCAATTATTCTTTTATTTAACGTGCATCTGTGTAGGGACTGCTGTGTGTGTGTATAGATATATAAATATATATATATGAACCAATGCCACAGCATACCACAGCATTTATAGCCTAAGCTAATTTGCAATGCCTGTCTCCAGATGGGCCTTTAAAATACTTTTAATATTTAAAATACAATTAATACCTAATATCTTATGCACATGGAATTATACCAATATTGACACGTTTAGAGATTTAATTTTGGAATGAAACATGCCTTTACATAAATAAATCATTTTTATTTAATCTTGAAAAAAGGTTTTTGCATCCAATGTGCAGCTTTAGCCCTTAAACCCCCGCAGGCAGTTTATCACTCTGACCTGTGGGTTATTACAGGAGGACGGCTTTCACAGCCACTGTTACCTCTTGCATCAGTTTGAGTGCAGGTGATCATTCAGTACGAGATGAGAGCAACATTGCCTGTATTTTCTGAAAGATTGCACCCACAGAAATGACCCCATTACTTCTCTTTACTCTTACATTATAGATCGGTGACCACATAAATATGGTCTCAAATACTAGGAATTGCCAAAAAAATCACACAATGTAAAGCATTTATTGTATCTGACCTTTTACATCAATATATTATGCATAAACAGTATGTTCACATTCTCTTATCATTTTCTCCTGTTTTCCTCTCATCATAATGTTTTTCCCCAACAGTGTTAGTTGTTGGAAGGCACCTTGGCTGCTTACTTGAAAGCATCTTGACTCGTGGCCACACACTTGTTTGGCTGTGTTTCATCTCTATTTATTAAATTTAAAGTTAAGCCGCTTGTCATGCCTTAATTCCTTAAGCAGAGATCTGAGGTGTTTCATGAACGAAGGCATCTTGTTTCTGGCTCACAGAATAATGTTGCTAAAAAAATATTAGGCTGCAATACTGAAGGCTCTAAAGACATTATTGGAGCATTTCCTTTAAACGCTTTAAATCCTTTTCCTTTTACAATCTCTACATGTATAGTTCTCCATGCACAAAGTCATAAAGGCAACTGACAGGCGACCTTGGATTCTTCTACTTCAGAAACAGAAGCACATCTTTATTTATAGAAATGCTGTTTTTTCCTGGTTATTCACAAAAAGAATTTTCTGTAAGGAATGTACTTGGTGCATGCAACATATTCAGTCTGACGCTCAAGGAGCAGCTGCTGAATCAAATATTACAGTGGAACACTATTTCCCATCAGCCCTAGAACACCGCAATTAAACGTCTCGACGTCTTGTCTCGACAAAAGTCCATGGGTGAGTCGAGGGGTTTTATTCTCATATGTTAAAACAACATTAAGTAAACTATATTTTATCCTAGATGATTTTAGCATTGGCCGCTCTGAGGTGCAAACCACAAAAACGGATGCAATACATAAAAAAAATATATAACACAACAATAAATTTAGAAAAGACATTCACATTTTAGAAAATGCAACAACAATTGGAAAAGTTGAATAATGATAAATCTCTTTGTACTTCAAAGAAATTTCCTTTTGGTTGACATAGCAACACAACATGTTAGAAAACACTGAAATGTCATTGTTTTCTGTTTTGTTGCTCTGTTTCCTCTAATCTTTTTCAGGTTTGCTGTTTTCTAACTATTTTCGTAAATGACAAGTTTTCTGCAATACTTTTCTGTTTTGTGAAATGTGGTGTTTTAAATATATATATTTTTTTTTTTTGGTTTTTTTTATGTGTTTCGTCCAATGTTGTTTTGCACTTCAGGGCCACCTTAGAATTTGCCCTCTCTTCTGGACATGTTGTGCAATGTCTGTAATGGGATAATAGTTGATATGAATATTGATAGAATCTTTTGAGGTGCTCCTTCTTTCAGTAATGCACCCTTTGTATTTTCATGTATTTCAGTATAACTCAGACTCTGTTCTTTTTAAAATTATTTCCACACTTGGGAATAAATGTAATAAAATGGCTGACAAAATGGCTACAAGAAAACAAGCGTGTAATGTATCAATCCAAGCTCAAACTGTCAAGCTGGTGCTAAGCACTTTAGAGTATTACTCCTTATCGGATGAAAGTCTGATGTTTATGGATTTCAGTCTTTCAGGCTGAAGCGTTTTGCTGGCATCCCAAAAAAATGACACTTTAATAAAATCTTTTTTCCACGCACTCCTTAATACTTTGGACATCCCTTCAAATAGAAAAGATTTGTACTAGTTTTCAATTTAGGATTCAGTACTTGCACTTTAACTTTTTAATTTGTGTTTTTATATTTAAAACAGCAGTATCACAGGATAACTCCCTGTATGTTTGAGTACACAATACAAGAACTCTGCCTTAAATTATAATAAGTGCTCCATTATTTGCAGTGGCATAAATGTGTAACACAGACCAGGGCTTTATGTTATGTAAAAATGTAAACAGCGATATGAAAGCTTAAGGGCACTGCAGTCTCATGAAAAAGAGTGAAGTATGGTTTAACGAATGGATTAGTATTCTCTTTGTCTTCTGGAATATGTGAAGGCTTCAGGGGAGCTGGTGAGGTGTTGTTTACCGCTTCTCAATCTGTGGCTTCAGCAGCCAAATTAACTCAGATAAACTTTCAGAAGGTGAGATACAAAACAGTAGCCTGCAGGGCTGAGAAAATATTGATCCAGTCTACAAGTTTCAAATCCCGTATTCCCGGATTCACGAAGACGCAAAGTGTTTTAATTAGAGTTCCTTTTGCCACAAGGTTCTCTGTCTCTGACTTTCTGTTTGTCTGTGTTGTGCGTTGACTCGCTGCCAGTCTTTGTTGTCTGCAGTCTCAGCTCTAAGTCAAGAACAAAGTCACCAACATGAGAGTCATTTGGGTTGTGACACGCAGCGACAACTTCCAATGTGGAGCACAAGTATTTGGTAATTCACATGCTTTTGTTGTTTCGGCTCAGTACTCCAGCACACTGGATCTGAAATGAAACAGTGACTGAGAGGTTAAAGTGTTGACTCTCAGCTTTAATTTGAGGGTGTTTTCAGCCATACTAGGGCAACAGTGCAGGACTGGCAGCCTTACTGTATCTTTTTCTAGAATGCCTTGTTACTTGTGTCACTGTAGAAATACTGATAGACTGATTTCTATGTTTATAGACTTTAATCTTAAAGGGAAACACCACCAATTTTACACATGAAGATCAGCCTGCGAAAACATTTGTGTAATGTCTTTTTTTAACATGAGGTTGACAAATATGAACATGTCCTAGGCAGAAACAGTCTAATAAAAGACTCTATTCATCTGCATTATGGGAAATGTAGGATTCCGCGTTTTTGGAGCTTGAACTGTACGAGGGACTAAAAGTCAGGATATCTGGGCCTCTTCTGCAAAGATTTGGACCTTTTTGATTTTTATCTACCTCAGTCAACTCTTTTAAGTTTATGGAAGTGCATTACTAAAATCACTTGAGTGTCCTTTTAACTCCTTAACAAGCAACCTCTTTTTGTGTACAAGTTACAAGTAACATACCCAAACTAAAATGGTGACTTCTCCTGCACGTTTTTGTGTTTATTTTTTTATTGTTGATTTCTCTTGTTACAAAATGTGAAACTATGTCGTGGGAAGTGACCTTGGGTCCTTAAACTTGTTTCCGCTGATAGAATCGTGAGGCTTTGTGCTTTCAAACAATGTAGAAGTCGACAAAGTTTAGTGAGGATTCAATTGGACACCATCCCAAATTAGATATTTTTTGCAGCCATACACTGTAAATGCATGTAAAAACTTCACCTTTCTCTCAGATATACTGTATGTAGGTGGGAATGTGGAAAGGCTGACTGAAGACTGGTTACATCTACAGCATTCAGCTCACGTTCACTTTATGTTTTGCCACACAGGAGAGAGGAGACAGCAGAGAGAAAGCTCACTATGCATTCACTCCTCCCTCACTATGGCTTTCTTTTTTCTTTTTTTTACTTGGAGATGCCAGACCGCGTCACTCGGCCGTCTCCGGGTGCTTACACCTTCATATTAATGTCTGATCCCCCTTTTTAACTGTCAGGTTTCTGAACACCCACATGAGAGCATTTGTAAGTAGGAAAGTTCATTCACTCTCACTCTTCCATCGCTGATTACTCGTGGCAAGGTCTGACCTCCAGCTGTCAACACTGATCCTACAGTGGATGTTCAGTTTACTCAACCCCAGGATCACTTAAGGGCACAACTCTATTCAGCTGTGCCCACTGGGAGCCTCTCTTTGCTGCACTGCCTTTATTTTCTCATTACTTTCAATTGAAAGCAGGCCCTGACTGAGCTGAGAGCGCGATGTGTTTTAGAGCGCTGCTGAGTGCTGACCGCTCTGAGAGAAAGTATTTCAACTTTTAGCTGAAAATACTTACTTTGCTTCGCACATGAATTTGTTTCACACTGCAAGCTACAAAATAAGAGGCGCCCAGTGGACTAAGGGGCTGAAGCCTCAGTATGGTAATACTGACGCTTGTTTCACTGAGCTGCATTGTGGTACAATATAGCTGAGAAGTGTACACTATTACACACTTCTGCACCTGTGGAACCAGAGATGTCGACACAGGCTTGGCACAGGATAGAGGAGGTAGATGCAGGGCCTGAGGGCAAATACAGACGGGGAAAAAATGTTTTATTCTGTAGTTTCAGGCCTATAAAATGCTCATGGATCGGTTTTGTCTAAAGATGACTGTATTTCTTAAGTTCTTAAAAAGATAGGAAGCTGCAAAGCTTCTGATATAACAAATAAATCACAGAGTAAAGACTTTTCCACCTGTTTCAGAGCACTGTAGATCTCCTTTTGCTCATTTATTTAAGTCTTTGAAACTTTTACTTCGTTGACTGTATATACAGTTTGTAAGGCTGGAATTGATTTGTTTTGGAGGAGATTTGGTGGAATCACGCTAATAATCCATTGAGGATTGCGTGGAGTCGAGGCGTTGTGGATTAAGATTTATCTACGTGTTGGAAACTTTCCAACTGACTCTAGAGGAATTCATTGACCTTCGAGTGGTTTTGAAAATAACCACAGGATAAGTTTGTTGGTGTGGGTGTGCTCCTGTGTGGTTCATCTTTATAGTTTCCCGGTCTCACACCTATAGTACTGCTACACCTTCCATGTATTGATTTAGGGGGGGTGTAGCAAGGAGGATGACCCTTACCCTGGGGTTAGGCCTCGTCGCAGCAGGCGTCCAATCTGAGGACACATCCTTGAACGAGCCGATGAACACCAACCAGCTCCAGTGATGCCGCTCTGCACCTGCACCTGACCCTGACCTGTGTCTGTATCTCAGAGAATAACTGTATGAACCAAAATTGCTAACAGTGTTTTCTCCTTGTTGTGTGTTGTGTGTCTGCGTGTGTGTTTCACTGCCTTAGCAGAATCCCTGTTCAGCGGCCTGGGGCTGGGCGCGGTCGTGGGCCTCGGCCTGGGAGCGCTGCTGCTGCTCCTCGTGCTGGTGGACGTCAGCTGCTTCTTCCTGCGTCACTGCGGCCTGCTGATGTGCATCACGCGCACGCTGTGCAGCAAGAAAACAGCCACCAGCGGCAAGGGCAAAGAAATAGAGGAGGGCAAGGCCGCCTACCTGTGAGTTATTATTTTTTTTATACCCTATACCTTATTTAGTTTATTGGTTTTTTTTCTTCAGGAACCTTAACTCCTTCAATCAAAGGTTTTGATTTCTATGGTAACAGTTGGGATGTATCAGTGTTTGTCAGTCACCAGGTCATTCATGCTTGCAGAGGGAGCATCTGCTGTGGGTGTATCTTGATGCTTGATATTGGGTCACTCTGGCAACTATTGTTTTTGTGATATCATTTTGTGCAAAAATAAAGTCAAAGACCTGAATGGATTAATACAAATCTAGATGTCAAGAAATGTGTGCCAAAATGTTATATAACCAGCTTTAGACAGAAAATAACTGTCATATTTCTCAAAATTGAGAATTAGGTCAAAAAATATCTAATTTTGTCACGGATTTTACCCTATGAATCTTTTTTTTTTAAAAGTCACAAATTATCAGTTTTTCTTTATTTGTGCTCTCAATCATTTTGGAAGATCAAGTCTCACCTCTCAAGTAGATATGAATAGCACAATGACACTTTTCATGTAACGTAGAGCCTAGAATCCTCTTAAACATATTTACTGTGAATGGGAATAGAATGAGAAAAGGAGACTTATTTTTACCATTTACTATAGGTACACCTACAACAGCCGCCCAAGTACCCTTTCAGCCACAGTATGTCTCTGATTATGTCTTATTCACTAACATCAGTGCGTTTCATACAATGTGCAGTGAGTTCACCTTTGAAGTATCTTATTTGCATGCATTGTGTGCATGTGTGCAGTCATGATGTGTATGTATAAGATCTCAACTTTATGTGCCACCATGCTTCATGCTTGTAACTCCGTATTTATATAAATTGCATGCAAATAGTCTCATATCACTGCATGAATGCCGAAGACGAGCAAAAGCACCCTTTTTTCTCTAATCAGGCACAGTGCAATATAAAAGCCTCCCCCCATGAAATTCATAGTACAATTGATTTTTCAGATTTAGTCCCAGTACTATTTTACGCAGGGTGCTAGCCAAACCAGGGTTTTGTGAGATAGCCACCACAGAGTGTGATTCATTGGCTTCAGAAGTGCCATTTTTGTGTTAAAACTGTCAGCGTGCCAGCCCAGTGTCTGGGATGCGGAGAGAGGGCACAGAGAAAAAGAGGAGGAGGGGGGTTTGACTTTTGCTGAGTCACTAAGCTCACAGTGCTGGAGGGCTGAGTGACTGCCTGCCTAGACAGCATGTAGAATGTGCCTCAGCTTTTATGTTAGAGCAGCTGTATTAGAGTTGATTATTTAATACAGTCACATCACAGACACAAAGCAGAGTCGCAGAGATACAGTGCCGTGCTGTATTTCACATAAATAGCAGCAGAATGGTGCAAAATGGCCGTGACAGGCAAAGGTGGTATAGCTCTATATTTCTTTTACAATCTTATTACAAGAGTTTTGTCCATCATTCATATCATTTATGATTTTTCTCCTGCAGCGTTTTTTGCTGAGATACATGGTGACTCAGCTGGACAAAACTTTAAAATGGAGTTCATGGGGCATCCAGATGAGGAATGTTGTAATAACAACATTGTGTTTACCAAATTAAATGGATACTCCAGAAATGTTGTATTGCACTCCCATAAAGTTAAAAGTCTAACAAGAAACAAACATTAACAAGAATAATCAGAGCAGAGGCCGAGAAAGCCAACCTTTTTTTTCTACCAAGGTCCAAAAACACTGCATCCTACATTTCCCATAATGCAACTCAATAGGTTTCGTTAGAACATGTCTGACTGCTAAATGCCCACGTCTTTTACATCCCAATGCCCACAGTTTGTAAGTCAAGCAGTCTGTTAACCCTGATGATAAATTACGCTTAACGTGCGACATCGGTGCCGCTTTAGTTTTTGAGCTCTGGTCCAAATGGGGTAAGAAACACAAACACTGATACATTATAAAGGTTTTGAACAAACCCGTCAGTTAACACGAAGAAAACAAAAGCGGGCCGTAAAATTCTGCCCAAACTGTCCGCAGTAGACATCTATCACAGTTTACAGAACCACTTCCTGGTTCTTCTTTGACCTATCGCACTTGGTGTAGTGGTGTGTGCTTACACAGTTTTTCTGTGCAATGAGGGATTCACGGTGACTGTATATATGCACATTTCAGGTGCAATCAAATGCCCAGACGCCCAAATACTGGAATTTTCCCACCAAGGGGTCCCAACATAAATCTGAGGGGTCGCGAGATAATGCCACACATATTTATATAAATGTTTTTGTGATTGTCCCAGGAGGACCTGTACTCCAGGGGCTATTCTTGCAGTTGCCTGGGTGTAAAAATAAACATGTCTACAAATACGTAGATAATGTAGACAAATATGTAATATATATCATACAAATTGTTGTCTGGCTACATGTTATATATGTCTATAATATGTGATACATTTATTGTCACAGGAACCAATAAACTACCAGCTATGACAGGCAGATTGCACAGGACCTTTCTGGTTGCGTGAACTATGTTGTAGCGCTGTTGCAACTGTTGTCTCTACATCTCCAAATCTCTGCAGAGAAATTGGTTTCATAACTGACAGTAATGATGGCGATATCTGCAAAAGACCCTGGTTTTATAAAGATTGATTTTTTTTTTTTTTTAGCTAGTGTGGAGAGAATGAAGTAATGCAGTTGCCATCTATACAATGAGTCATACAACTGAGCTGAAGTGAGTATGACGCGATAAGCCTTGAGATAATACAAAGCTCAGACACTCCTACTGAGTTTGAAAGATGTCAATAGTGAGTCTGGTAATAAGTTGTAAAGACCAGCAAACCCTGCGCAGCAATATCAATGATATTGATAAGAGTGTACACAGTGATGAATAGGATGAGGTGAACTTTAAATTAAGAGGGTGATAAGTGGGACACATCAGTAGGTGTTTGTGTTGGGTGTGTTTAGGGGATGTGAGCTGAGGAGTGTGTGCGAGGGGAAACTTTTAAGACAGAGGCTTCTGGGTCGACGGGGTCGTCGACGCTCTTCGCTGCCCGCTTTCTCGCCTCGATGTGGTGCCGAAGCTTAGCAGGGAGCGGCCGGCGGCCAAGTTCCCCTCTCAGCAGTGCGGTTTTAACTCAAAGGCAGAGCTGGACCAGTGCACCAACAGATGATGGAGGATGTGAGGGCGTCCTTCTATTATGAATCTGTCGAACTGTGCCGAGATCAGTCGGGGCACGCTGGGCTTAGTAGTAGTTGCCTCAAGAAGAGTTGAAAGACTTGTTTTTGCAGCGGCCCCATTGACTTCAAGAGTCAACCCTCACTAACAGGTTTTAAGTGTTAAGTGGAAGTTCTCCACTGTGCGCTGTGATGTCAGTGGGCCCAATGGACAGATGGAAAAAGACGGGCACACCTTGATTAATGGAGCTGTGGTCTGTGCAGCATACAGTCACATCTGGCTCAATCTCTGCTGTTTGATAATCTTTAAGAACTAGGCCTAAAAGTGGCCATTTGGGCATGTGAAAGAATGACTTGTTATATAGCATAAAGTAAATTAATTAAATACATTTTCAAATGTTTTCGTAAGGAAAAATAGAAATTCCCAGTCCCATCCTGTCGGTCAGTGATCCAGGAATAGATCGCACCTGTCTGGCCCTTCAGTTGCCTCCCAGCAAGCACCTGAGGGACAGCGTCATGCAGAAGTTCAGTCCTTACTTAAACACACAACTTGAAATTAAATTTGCTATTATTAGAAGAGTTCTGTACTGATATTCAACTATCAGGTGAAAAAAAAGTTAATGTTGAGTAAAGTGCCATTTTGCAGAGTTGCCTCATCCTCACCCAAACATATACCTAAGTCTGACCAAACAATGTGAACCAAAATGAAACTGTATTTTGTCACAATGACAGTTTGTATGTTCAGGTGATGCAGGAGAGGTTTTTGCTGACGTCAGTGAACAGTTTGCTGTTTACTCAGACTTCAGGGGTTAGATCTAGAGTAGACCAGACTGTTGAGTGGCTTTAATAATATAATAATATGTTAAACAGAAATCGAGATTATAGTTGAGGTTTCTGTATCCTGCAGCGATGGGAAGCTATAAAAACATTTGTACAGCAGTGCAAACTCTGAACTAAAAATCCATACTTTGAGTTGCAATTTGATACTTTTATTTTGACTATTGTCAGTTTACACAGTAATCACTGCTGGATCACTTTCGGTCTTCTAACAGTGTGTGGCGTGAAACAAATGTTGTAAAAGGAAGAAGCTCTGTTTACTCAACCGCAGCTGTCTCAGGTCTTAGAGATGAAACAAGCTGCAGCCTCCAGGATTCATCTGTTTACCGTCTGAACAGACTTTACCCCCATTAGTTTCAGAATCTACAATCTGGAGTCTTGAACTTTGATAAACTGGAACTTTTTGCTAAGAAATCAGCATGTATATCCACGGTGTTTGTTTCGACTTGTGTACTTATTTTTCAGTTTTATTTCTTTTCCGTAGTGAAAGCGCCGGCTACTTTAGTGTTCTCCAGGGGGTCCGGGTTTTTGGTTCTGACTGACAGTGCCGGTACTGTAATTAGATTGGTGCCATGTCGGTATGGGTACGCACTAAAAATAGTTTGTTATATCACTTCAGTCCCAGTGGCCACACAGGCAGTAAACCAGCTTGGTGCCGACGTTAGCTGTTGCTTAGTTTCAGCTGTGATTTTAGCATTCCCAATGTTACTGCGTATGTTATGCGTCATGATTCAGAAGTTGTACGGAAGTTGACAACCTGTCTCCTAGCAACGCTGGCTCTCAAATATCAGTCAATCGCTGCCATGGAAATGCCACCCAGCAGCTTGAAATGTGGACCCTCTTTCTACAAATATGTCCAGAAACGTTAAATGAGTGGAAATGTGTTCTTGTCACAGCAGGATGAGGAGATTTTTCACATGGATACATTAAAAATGTAGTTTTGGGATGTGGTGTTGCAGAAAATGAAGTTAAAGGCACAGCGAGTTAATTAAAATTGATGGAATGTAACTATTTTGGTCAGTCATCCATGATTCGATGCCCTACTATAATTACTGCTTAAACATTTTTTGCTACATTGCCTTTTATTATGCAAGCAAGAGCATTTTCCCCCTCTTTGTCTTTGTCATGCTAGTATAAAAATACACATCATTATAGGGATTCAGAGTCCCTTGATTATGCAAACCTTTTATGAGAAAAGACAGTTTGTGTTATTGACATGTAGAGAGCACTTAAATTTCAAATTCTGGAGCGGCAGGCTGAGACGTTCGACATTTAATTAAATGTGATTTTGCAATACAATACAACTTAAATCCTGAGCAAACAAAAAGCTGGTCGTCTCGAGAAGCTACAAGGCATTGCAGTGAGCGCACCTGACGCGTCGATACATAGTACGTGCATCTGTTTGGCCTTGGAGAAGAGTTTCCCCACATTCTTCCCACACGATCGTGCAAAGGAGCTGATTTCAGGTAACAAAATCCCCGCGTGGACAGCCGAAGTGTCCCGTCAGCACAGATCTGTCAGAGTGTCCTTGAGTAAGACCACCACTTCTACACTCACTGTAAGATCCTGGATGTCAGCTAATATAAAACATGCTTGTTGACAATATAAACGTAAATGTAAAGATTTAGATACGAGTGTAAACAACACCCCAGGGACGTGCTGTGGTTGAGACCCCGGGCCACGGGGTAATTTATCTCTGTGCAAAGCAGGGATTGTAGTCAGCCTTTATGGCCTGGCGTAGATGGCCTCGTGTTTAATTAACGTCAGAGGAAAGAGCGAGTCGCCCCCTGCTGTGCTTTGGTGTTACTTAGAAGCATACAGATTACAAATACACATGTGCACACACACTCTGATATCTCCCCCGGCCCACCATGAGGTGCATGCAGCTGCTGGCTCTCGCAGCATTATCAAAGAGGCTTGTCAAGACTCAACAGCATTTCTGTTTGCTTTGTGTCCCAAACACTGTTTCAAATCTAACCTCTGAGGAGAGTGTGTGTGTGTGTGTGTGTGTGTGTGTGTGTGTGTGTGTGTGTGTGTGTGGGCGCATACATACAGCATATTCACATGAGTCTTGTTGAGTTGAAAACACCGGAAGAGAAAGGACACTGCAGAAAAATGAATTCATTACAATATTTCCCTCAGGATTTGAGGGGAAAGCCCCACATCATGATTACCTTTGACATTGACCCGGATTAGTTATCACAGGTTTATGACATATTTGTGTAAAAACAAACCTGTCTTATCAACTAAAGTCACAGCTATCTTTGCTATCATTTGTTGTAACTGGGAATTCACATCACTTGTGCGACATCAGCATCTGACGCAACCTGCATTATGGTGTCTCACGTCCTCACCACCAGCTGTGCTGTCAGCAGCAGAAGCTGAAAGTACAGCAGGGGTGACAAACTGCGTGAGTAACATCTGAAATTTATTGGACAAAAATAGCTTTCATGTAGGCTCTGTGAGAAGCATACAGGGAAACACTGTATTGTTTTTATTGATTGTTTTCATTCCAAAGGGATCACAAGCACGTCAGGATTTACCGCAGCAACGGAAAATACATTTTCAGATGTTTGACATATGAAAATCCTGTCTGAGTTTCTTCCTTTCTCCAGTTGAGCCGGTCCAATAGCGTCCCAATTGCCATAACAACCTTTACATTAATGTTGCTCACATCACACACATTTGTATTTGCTTAACTAACTCGGCATTCAGTTTGCTTTGGTATGCTGGCAGCATTATTTGATCATCAAACGCCCTCGTCAAGAGGAACAGAAACTAGTGAAAATGAGTACGGTAAGTGGATCCAGGCATTTGAGACAAGAGGGATTATGGGGGTTAGAACAGGAGGGGGAGACCACCTGTGACAGAGGAAGGAGTCCAGGAGGTGCACAGCTTTGACAAAAGTATCCCCGGCTAAAATTCACTAAATCACTAAAGATGTAACTTTTTGCTGGCATTTCTTGCGCTCTTTGTTGTGTTTGTCGTGATGTGAGCTGTGTAGTTTTCTTGTTATTCTGCCTATCAGAGAATCCTATCAGAGTGCTGAATATTTATTTTACTTAAAAAAAACTGTGACTTTACTTAAAATTCACTTTTAAAATTCCACACATATATGCATTACTACAAATTTAGCAGCCCCATTTCCCCTCACTCTCCATAGCTCCATATTGCACAACATGTTGACAGTGGGAGATTTGTGTGATTTGATCAGCTGCCTGTGGAGATTGCGCTTCACTTAAAATAGAGTCGGAGTGTGTCTTATGGGTGTCTCTTCAAGTTGGTGTGGATTGTTACATTTGATTAAACGGTTTATTTGTCCCGTGAAACGAGTAAAACATCACACAGGTGGACAGGAAAGTAAAGAGTGCGTGTAGTGTTGTGTGGCGACAAACTGTGTTGATATGTTGGTTCAGAAAATGCGTTCGTGATTTGGCGTCCGCCCTGAAGAAAGAGGGAACAGCAAGCGGCAAGACCTTCCCATATGTTGAGAAAACCTCACCATCTGAACATAAGTCCAATCTGGGTTTGCATGAAGCTAATGGGACATGAAATTGCCTCCACTGTGCAGGAACTTTAACATCCACCAATCAACCAAAGGGGAACCCCCCTCTGGCCAATTGCAATATTTGGGCTTATTAGGTACAGTATCACGCAGGGCTACTGTTTTACATTCGTGATCTCACGCACTGAATTCGAGTCGGTAAACATATAGTTATATTTGGGGCTGCTTTTGTCCTGATGTACAGTGGATCATTCACTGTTTATGTAATAAAAATCCAGTATGGTGAAACAGCATTTAGACCATCACTGGACACCAGGACTTTCCACTGTGGCGTATATTAGGCCTTTAAAAAGAGATATAACTGAGATATAAATGCTATATTAAAAGAATAAAGCTACATCATATCAGTTATGTGCTATTAATAAATTATTCTTATCTGATATTTGATTAAAGGTTTATAAAATCGAAGTTAAATACCACAATGAGGGAAGTTTTGCCCCAAACTCCACTCGCTGGAATAATATATGAATCATCCAAAGACATTTTGTCTCGGATATTTAGTTGCACAGTTATACTGTATATGTGGAGTTCCTTTTCTGTCAGAGCACATGAAACCTTGAAAATGCAAATTATTTTCTTTTTATTGGCTAAGAAGGGGGGTAGAGCAGAACTTTCTTGTCTAAAGGCATCGCTGGATGGATGGTTTATGTTTCTCATGCACAAGTCTTGACTGATTAACAGGAGCTGTAAATGCAACAAAATGAGAAGCAGCACAACCCTGTGAACTCGGGAAATGAGTAGCCCTCAGCTAAAGCGTGCTAATACCGGCCTGCTGGTAGCCTGATACAGATCATCTTAAAGCACACTGAGCAGGATTAAATCTACATCTGCTGCCTCTGCTCGTAGCCCAATCCCGTATTCCAAATCTCTTGACAGAATCAGAAAAACACACACTGGATGAACAAAATACGAGGGACACAAGTACACTGATGAAGCCCCAGTTGCTTATTGATTCCCCTTATTAAATCTCTACCAATCCCAAAAGAAGTGCTGTAGAAGAAAGGATTTTGAAGCTTTGATGTGCAAAAAGCGCTGCAACTCAATATTTTCCTCATATTTTGCACTTTATGTTTATTGTTGTCTGTGTTTTTTGTTGTTTAGGTGTAGGAGCAAGCTTCTACTGAAGGACAAATTGCTTTGAGATGTCCCTTGCTGAAAATTCCAGCACAGGGCTTTATTTCCAAAATGAAACAACAAAAGACAAACAACTGTTCATTTCACATGGGTCCCTTAAGGGTTCATATTTATACAATAAATGTGTCCCTGTTGGTTTGTCTATAAGTGGTTTTTGGTTAGGCTTCAGTATTTTAGTAGCTTCAGCAAATAAAATTGACACTGTTGATAAATTCTTCTAATCTTGTGTCCTGCAGATGTACAGATGCTATGAAAGATTGCAACTCTGATGACAACTCAAATGAGCCACCTGTGATAGCAGAAGGAGGATTTCTATAACTTTTTTAGAAATAGCTACTGCCTAATTATGGGCCATTTTAAATGTCCACATACAGTATGAATGTAGTAAAATTATAATATAAATGTGGGTCATTAAAACAAAGCACATACCTCTAATACATGTTAGAAAATTGCCATCATTTAAGTCATATTATGTCACTGTATTAAGTGCATTAGGATAAAGTAGTTTTTTCTGCCGAGTGCAGATAAAAGCTCTAATACATCAGATCACTGGCAACACACACTGGTTAGATTTTCATCTTGTGGCCACATCATCATAAAGATAAAGCGGTGATGTGCTGCTGAATTCCTCGAAAAAAAGACTCGTGGAGGGTGAGATGAAGTGCGCCTGAGAAGAAATGGCTCATGCTTAATAACACACGCATGTATATTTTCTTTTTTTCCTCTAAATGAATCAAATCAAAAGCAAATGGCAGACGTGCCAGCTCTAAGATTATTCAGGTCCACACAGGCAGAAAGAGGAGAGCAGAGCACTGAAAACAACAACCAGAGAGCTAAGAGAACAGTGAGCAAAGGAAAGCCACAGATGATGTTTTCAATGTGACATTCACGGTAATATTTAGTTTCCAGAGTTTCTCTGGTAATTATCACACTAATAGCTTAAAATCTGATATTTTAAATCCATATACAGGATCTGTTAAATCCTAGTACAGCTTACTTCTAATGAGCCCTCATAGAAACTGGGTTTCTATACAACTGAATGTATATATTGCGCTTCCATAAAGTAGGCAGACAAATTTCAAAAAGAATGGTCAAAATCGAAGCAGCAGATACAAAGACTTTTAGTCCCTAGTATTGGTCAAGCTCCAAAAAAAGCTTGGTCCTACATCTCCCATAATGCACCTCAATAGGATATTTTCATTAGACCCTCCCTGCCTGGTAAATGCCCATGTCTTTCAAACGCCACGCCCCTGGTTTAAAACACAGGCTTTCTGTTATAAATTTGTAGCTAAACCTGAGCTGATGACATCACTATGACATCATCAGGGCTATTTTCTTAGACGTGACAAAGCACCACAAGTTTATATACAACAGTTTTTACAGGCTGACTTGCAAACTGACATTTTATATGTAAAATAAGTGGAGTTAAAACGTGAAATAGAGCGCACCCAGCAGCTTCCTTATATTTTACCAGACCGAGACCCAGCGTTTAATCAGTAGGAATAACAATACCTGGCCCCAGGTTTTCTGCATGTCAGTGAGTTTGTGGTAGCTTGATAAAACAAAACTTAATTTACGAATTTGCACGTTAGCACATCATGAAATAGAATAATAAAGGTCTGAAAACAAGATTTTGACACAGGGCCCCTCGATAAGATAAGCAAATAATGCAGGAATCAAATTATCAAAGCTACTTGACATTTAGTGAACCTGTGACTTTCCTTATTGTGTTGATAAAAAACATAAATCCTGGCATCATTATGTTTCACTTAAAAAGCATTTGCTGTTGCAAATCAGTAGTATATAGATGTAAGTTCTAGGAAACAGGGCTGACTGACATTCAAATTCACTTCAGATTCTATTTGTATAGCACCATCTCATACAAAAGCAGTTAAATGTGCCTTACATAAAAACCAAATAAAACACCAGACTAAATCTAAAACCCCAAAATAGCTTGTCTTAATATCTGTGTCTTAATATTCTATTACCATTCATGTAAATGTATTATCTAGTAGTTACTCCAGACAATTACTACAGACAAACCGATCACTATTTCAGGTTAGGTCTCCAACCATCCAGTCCAAAGTGATAAATATGAATATGAATAATACCTTTCTTTGGGTCTGTATGCAGCCCTTTAGAGGCTTTTATATGTAATAACCCTGCTGCCGTTTTTCACTTCCATTAAATTCAGCTTTATTAATCCCAATGGGGACAACTCATTCACACACCAAAAGGTCTAAAAGGTGATTACTGGTGGGCTCTAAAGCAGGAAAGTACACATTTTGTGGAGAAAACCATTAAGCCCACGCTCTCTCATGGCAGTAATTCAGTCCCAATTTAGCTAGCATTTACTGTATGTGCCTGCTTCATACAAAACCATCCTCTAGATGGTCACTGTCGAGTCTGTGCCAGTTCATATTAATTGTATGTGTGCTTTAAGTTCCTGACATTACCCAGCTGTGAAGTGTTCACACTGCCATTCTCACATCCATTTTGTTTCTTCTTGTACCACAGGAAGCTACCGCTGAAGGAAGAAAATGGAAAAGAGTCTCTCAAGCCGGATACGATTGAAATCAAAGTGCACAGTGACAACAGCATCCACACAAAGCCCGACGACAGCAAAGCGTAAAAGGGTTGGTCCCCTCGCCACCAAAAGAACATTCGGATCACGAGACCAAAACCCAGAGAAACTACAACACTGGAAAATAGTGGAGTTAAATAACATATCTGTTTATAACAATGCCCCAGTGAAAGGCATGTGTAAATACAAATAATAGGGAGAAAATAGACGGGAAGAAAGGGTCAACCTTTTAGACACCCTGAGTGATAAATGTATCATGTTCTTAAAAACATGGCATCAGTGGACGGCTGTTGTTGATCAATGATTGTATTTTATTTGTCTCACTTTTTGGTTTGTCTGTTGTTTTTCTGACAACGCTTTCCTGTTCTTTTTTTTGTGTGTGTTTTACAACCCACGTAAGACTTCCATGCACTTAAATGGTGATAAATCAGGTCTCCAGCCCCCACTATGACTTCTTACACAAAGACACAATCACAAATGCAAGCAAAGCTAGTATGCTAGTGCGCCCCTAAGCTCACACCGCTAATGCTCCTGCTCATTTTTTCTTTTTTCTTTTGTCAGAACGAATTCGTGGGCCAACCCTCCCTGCGGGCTACCACAATGATTTAAACCCAATCGCCTGTTTCCATGCCTGAGTATAACACTACAGCAACCTTATTATGCCTTTATTAGCCGAGCTAGATGTCTGGCTAATGTGAGGCAAATGCTGAAGCATTGTGTTTCAAGCTAGCTGGCTTCTGTAACAAAAGGTAAACCACTCTTAATGAGATTTTGAGGTTTTATTGCTTCAGGAAAACGTGACGGCAGGTTCTTATGAGAGGCATTTGTGCCTGGTAACATTTCAAGGGCGGAAAATTGTATCAAACGGGACCTGGTTATTAAAAAGATTTTGGACTTGTGATGAATGTGATGAATAATGTTTTCTGAAGAGCTATTGTGGATCATAGTTTGTGTTGCAGGAAAACGAACTTCAAAAAATTCAAAAACTTGAACAAAAAATGACAAAAAGAAAGAATGTGTTGCAGTCTATGATGTATACAGTATAATACCACACATGTGCATTGATGTCATTGTTAGCAAATCCTTTTATATTGACACTGAATATTGTTGACACTCAACTGTCTCATTCTATAACAATGTGTGCATAAGTATGTTTTATTCATCTGTGTTCAAACTGCATACGATAAAAAGTACAGCATACTTTTGCCAGAGGTTAAGTGCACTGCGAGCCAATGTGCGCTTTGGTATACAACTTGAGTAATGAAAAAAATATGTGTTGGAAGGCGAAGTCCCCACAAATGCCCTGAATGGTGTCATGTAATTGTAGCTATCGATAGGAAAAGCAGCAAATGGTAGGACTCAAGGCATGGGAACAAACGAGTAACGGTATGCTGACGAGAACCGAATCAACATGTATGTTTTTAATGATCGACACTGATTTCTTTATTCATTCCTGTCTCAGATCTGCCTCAGATGCATTTTTCAAAAAACCTTTGTGTTAAGTTTCTTTGTCTGATCGCTATTCTCTCTGATGTTGTCATGTGTTGTACATAGGTGAAAAAAAAAAGAATATTTTACAGAGCTTTTATGTAAATATACCCTAAAGGATGTGTCTTTTTCCAAAATGCAACAGGCTTGGCTTTGCTTTGCGAACGCTCCTCAGATGAAAAGGCTGGGTTTATTTTTTTTCCTTTCTTCTGTTGTGTTTTGGTCCAAAGTTTAGTGATGGTGTACTATTGCTTTTTCTAGTCATTTGCTTTCCCTTACGAAAATCCATGCCCTAAGGCTATTTCACAGCATTTCAGTGGAGACAGTAATTACGGCATTAGTGTGCCTTCTCTTTCTTTTTTCCTCCCCCCTTGTGGCCCAATGCCGCTGCAGCAGTGTAGAATATCGAATGAATTTTTGATCGTTGCTTTTTGCCACAGACTGCGTCAGATGATTTAATTTTATTGTGATGCTGGGAATTCTGGGAAATGTAGTCTTAGGATTGTGGATTGTGGTCAACGACACTGGAGAGAAACAGACGTGTATAACTACGTAGTACAACTAGATGTCAGGCTGATGCTGTAACTCTTGAGTACAAATACAGTGATGGGCTGCAGAAAACTGGTTTCAATGCAATATAACCCATAATCACGTGAGTGTGACTGTGTGTGTGTGTGTGTGTGTGTGTGTGTGTGTGTGTGTGTGTGTGTGTGTGTGTGTGTGTGTGTGTGTGTGCGCATTCATGCATGGGTGGGTGAATACACTTGTCTACATGAAATCAGGTTGCATGTACGCCTGGTGAACGTATCTGCACGCACTGTAAGTCAACTGTCTAAGTTTGTGAGCGTGTGTTTGTGTGTGCCCATTTTGATTTTTCACAATAAGAGTCTCCCAATTTCAAATGTTATCCTAAATTAAAGAGTTAGGAAGTCAACATCTTGCTATTCCGGCATTTAAGTTTTTATAATTTATTTGTTCATTTTGTTAACTATTTATCTTAGAAGAAAGTGTATTACTGAGTATACTTTTCAATTCCATGCTCTATTGTGCAGCTCTGGAAGTCACATATGTTTGACCACATGCCAAGAATGAATGTCCAAGTGCTGTGAATGTGTAGCGGGAGTTGGGGAGAGCTCTCACGCTGAGTTTCGGAGTGCGCTTCGATAGGTAAAACCTGATTATGTAGTTCCCGACAGTGATTAATTCCCCAGGCTGCAGCACTGCACGCATGTGTCTGCGGGGCCCCCCCTCGCCGCCCCCTCGCCACTATTCCCTGCCTCTTAGACTCCATTGGTTTTTATCGCAAACCTCATAGCACTGCCTTTGTTTTCTCACAGCAAGCCCTTGTACCTGCATATCTCAAATGGATGGTCCTGCCATGGAGTGGTTCCGCTGCCTGTTACGATGACTGTAAATATGGGAGCACAGTGCCTGGAGGCTATACGATTTGTACATGTTCTTTTGTATTTGAATATGAGTAAATATCCAACCCCCCTGCCTTCTTACCCTCTCCTTTCCCCCTCTCGTACTCCCTTCCTGTCTCCTCCACCATGCCTCGGTCCTTTTTCTGTAGAGGGTAAAACAGGTGTGTTTGAGCTCAGTGTACAGTATGTGTCCTCTTTGTCCCCATGCTCCCTGTGTCCCTTGGACTGTCCCCGCTGAGTGTGCTTTGTGCAGGAGGTGGGAACTATTGATGTCTCTCTGTACGTACCTGTGGAACACTTGTGACTCCTGTCATTTGCCGCTGTAAATAAACATGTCCTGGTAGAAGAGAGTGAGACGTTGTCATTCATTGTTTCATTTTTGCCTTTTTACTGGCTCTCCAGCTTTTAAAGGATCATACAAGAGCTGTAGCTGCTATCGAAGGTAATAATTTGGTGTAATATTTTGCCACAAATGTTTTTTTATTCAAAAGTACATTTTAATACACAAGATGAAGCTTAATCACCAAAGTAAATTTTGAAAAATATACTTCATTCACTTTGGTCCTGAGAGAAAGGGATATAAATAGATGAAATGATTGATACCACTCTCGTGTCTGTAGAGTAAATAAGAAGCTACAGCCAGCAGCGAGTTAGCTTAGCTTAGCATAAAGATGGGGAAACAGCTGGCTCTGTTCAAAGGTACCAAAATCCTACCAGCATAGATACTGATACCGGGCGAACATTTCATTATAATCCTCCATTGTAACGGGCTGTGCTATAGTCTGGTGCAATTGTGAGATAAAAGCAGGCTTCTCCACAAAGACACAACTTCAATAGCTTTTAATTTTTCTGCCGTTGAAGTCGGCAGAGCTCATTTTTCCAGGGGACAGAGTGCTATTTTCATCAAGGTCATTCCTAAACCTCCATTACTCCCATTTTAAATGGTAAGTGTGTTGCATCTAAATCTGGCCTTCCTTCCTTGAAACAGTAGAAGTGCTTTAATGATAAAAACCAGAGAGACTGAGAAGCTCTGCTCAAAGGAGGAATTAAAACAATTCTGAATAGCATTGAGGAGCCACAGTGTTCATTAACAAAGCTGCCCCCTCTTCAGCACTCATTTGAAGTCAGCAGATAAGGTTTCTCAGACGTCTCCCTCCCATGTGAGAGAGGGAGGGAAGCAGCGGGCTGCCTGTTGGATCCTGGCTGCAAGGGCCTCTGTTATCAAGGGGAACAAACTTCAACTTCGTCTCCCACAGGGGCTCAAAAGAAGTCTGCACATCAAACACAGAGTCTCATTTGGAAGAAGAGATGCAGAGAGGAGCTATACTGGCCGCTCTGGGGTTGGTGGGGGCGCTGGGTGGCGGTGGGAGTGGGGATGAGAAAAAGGAAGAAAAGACAGTGAAGTCATCCTCTCCTTCAGTTTGTCACAACACAGTTTGCCTGACAGTCTGCTACAGGTGATTACTTTTTCCCCACACAGGAAGTTAGACATACAACAGAACAGAAGTGTTGGACCACACACAAGCACACACACAAACAAACACTGTGTTTAAGTCTGCTGAGCGCCGCTGGGAAGTCACACACCACATGAAAAGATAGCGCAGTAAACCTTCAGGTAATATTTCTCCCCTAATCTTTCCGTTTGCAGAGACTCCCATGATACTGTACGCTGACAGCACCCTAATCCCAACTATAAGAGAAGTTTGGGAAGTCTGGGAAGAAATCTCCCCGCCATTGTTGAAGTTTTCTCTCTCATACGCTCACAAGCATGCGTGCACTTAAATGCCTCCTCTCAGACGCTCGCGCACAGAAGCCCAAATTCATTTCGAAAACTTTGCCCACATGTAAGGGAGTGGAGCTTCCCCAAACTCTCATCCACACGGGCAAATCCAGCAGAGAGTTTTTTGGCAGGTACAACCCTCCACTTCCTTAATCTGCTTGATTTCACACTCTCCCAGCAGAGGTCCGACACTCCTCTGATTTGACAGGAGAGGAGATGGGAAGCGGCAGGTATGTGTGCACAAGAATTCGAGGTGTACTGACTAATTCTAATTCGAGAAGGATGGTACAATACATCTATCATGGCAGAAAAGTACTGTTGCACTTTTCTCTTGTTTGAACATTTCACCTCTGTTGCACTTCCGACCACAGTCAGCAGTGATGTAATGTTTCACCACATTGCAATATTACATCACTCAAAGAGTAAGAAGCCAAAGGAGGATTTCTTGGAGGGTGGAGGTTTTGTATAAAAAAACAAATGTATTTTTACGTTTGGCTTGTGCGGATACATGTGCACAAGGAATAAACAAAAACACTGCTCCATAGTGGTATGAGTTGTCAAAAACTCCACACGGTACCTTTAAGAAGGAGGATCATGAGATTTTATTTTACCGATCTGCTTTTAATGCTTGCACAAATATTAACTTTAAGAAGTCAGTTTGACCTTATATACACTCCTAAAATCATACTTTTTCTTTCGAAAGAAGAAAAACCAAACCAAGGAGATGATATAATTCTACTCATGTAGAATTTAGGGGAGTTTTAGAGAAGTATAGTTTGCTTGATACGTGCAGATCTGCTTTTCCATTGAGAGCCTGAAAGAAATTGCAGAATAATTCCTGAAGGAATTAAATCAAAGAAAGAAGGAAAACAGTGCCACCCACTTAATATACATTTTAACAGTTTTCAAGCGGATAATATTTTCTTGGAAACTGACTGGATAGTAATAACCTGTAAGAATCTTTGACAAAATAAGCTCATGAAGTTATTTTTGAGTGTAGAAACTTGCTCATCCTACTAGAATAATAAAGACACGGTCGCTATCCGTCCTTTGACACTGCATGTATTCCTCTTTAATCCCGAAACACTTTACCTTCTGATATCAACTGGTGTTTCCTTGCAGCAAAATGACATTCAGTTCTAAATATTGCAGGTTATTATTTAAAGATGGATATTGTTTTGACAAGTCATACATTAAAACACTGGCTGGCTGCCACACACCGCAGGTAAAGCAGCAAGGCGACGGATGGATGCAAATGTTGAAAGTACTGTAGATGCAAGATTTGCATGAAGAGTTGAAACGGTGAACACACTTCGGAGCGTGCCTCGTTTTTAGTGAATAGGAGATGGGTTTGACTTTTCAGCAGATTCCTGTAGCTGGGACTGTGGGACATTTCCCCTCAGTAGTTCCATCAGTAGCTAAGTTCAGCAAAGAAGCATCACTTAGCATTTCTATGAAAGCCATTACATGCTCACGTCCTCATTCATTTGGAGTTACAGCTGAATATGCCATAACATGACTTCTCCTGCATTCACATCGGTCAAACTCAAAATAACCCTATTAACTGGCGCAACAAGGAGCTGCCGGGCAAAGAATTCTTCATTATGTATCTTCAAGAACTTGCTGACTTATGTTTTATAAATTCAAGATGAGGTCATGTCACCGCTGAAGCTTCTTAAATTGGCTTTCAGAGCAGCTCATATAGGAAACATTGCGCTCTAACAACAGGGAGCAGAAGAGGCAACATAAATAACTGAGGAATAAAACGAAGCGCCACCATCTCTATTTTTCTTATTAAAAGCAACTAAACATCAAGCGATAAAACAGTCCTCGTGCTGTTTCTTTTTTTTTTTTTTTCCCAACAAGCGAGCTCTGGAAGGAACTGAGACACAATCCAGATGACAAATGAGAGCTTTATGGCTGTTCGCACCACAGGCTCAGTGTTCAAGGACACACCGGGAGGATTTTCCAAGGGAATAGGCCTAAATTACTTCAGGTTGTAACTCTTTCAAAGTGATGCAGTGCCTTCAAAGAGGAACACATGAGGTGTGTTGAGCTCGTGTGAGAAATGGCCTTTTGATATTCCACACAGACCCAGATAAATACATTCCGATGGAAATCTTGAAGAAGCCACGTCTGCTGGTCACTTTATCTCTCTGTGCTGTGATTCAGGGCTCTTTCATTATAAAGCTCAGAGCTGCAGGAGACATAATTGAGTCTGTGCATATACAGCTGAGCTGTGAAATACCTTTTTGTGCTGGTTGAAAGGACACTTCCTTGTGCAACAGAGAACTTTCAGTGCAGCACTTGGCATAGTTTTCTTTGCTCGGTGGAATCAAATCACAATGAATGGATTTTACGCCAGACATTGACTGATAAGCAGTTATATACCTAAATAATTAAATGGTGCTCTATTATTTTTGCATGTGGACACAGCCTGTGATGTACGCGCACACCAAATTTCACTCTTAGCTCTGTGAGTAATTTTGCTATTAATATTTAAACCATAATATTTCACGCGACTGCTGCAGGTATGGTTTTGTCAGAAATCAAGATGACCTCCCGTTCAAAAAAAAGGTCGGTGGTGCCTTGAACAGCTGGTTGTGTGTGCAAGCTGGTGGCTGACTGGGTGACACCTCTGACACACCCACCACACGAGAGGAAACCACCTGTGCGCCACCCTGGAAACCGGAGCCGGACGCGTTCAGACTGAACCCGCTTACGACAGCGCGTGCGTCGACTTCAATTGAAAGGCTGTTCCGGTGGGACGTCAAAACCAGCTTCAAGCGGTAAATGAATCCATTCAGTCCTACATTCACCAGCTCAATTTAGCTTGGGGCAGCTGGACGTCGTTGTTTGCCTGAGGCCTTGTAGCGTGCTAGCTAACAGCAGTTCGCTAACCGCGTTAACGTTACTGCAGCCACTTCGCTTTGTCTCTGCCTCAGATTTGTATGAAAACAGAAAGTTAGAAACCTAACTGAAAGTCAGTAAGGTTTGCTCAGCTCTGAAATTCTAAAGTTCTTTCAGAGTTGTTTGAAAGTGAATTAAGCACAAAGCTTGGTGAAAGACAGCTCATGTCAGCTAATCATGCTAATTCATTGCTTTCAGGATTAATGAGCCAGTGCACGTGGCTCTCCGGTGGAAACCATGCACATCTGAAATGTCGCTTTATCGCGGAAAAGAAAGAAACAGCCTTGATTTTAAGCTTTAAGTGTTTTCGAGATAATCCTGTGATTTGATAAAAGGAAAGACATTATTAATAATATATTAAATATTTCTTCCAGGAGGAGCCCTGCCAAAGCCTGAACCAAACAGTATTTATCCCTGACAGCAGAGCAGAGAGTCTCTCATCGCCATTAACCACAACATGCTGCGGGAGGACCGCCAGGTATAACTCCCCTCTCTAATACTGAATGACACAGCAACTGTCTTTGTGGGAGAGGTGTTGAGCCCCCCCAGATATTTCACTCACTCAGTTTTAACCTTAATAACGTTGGTAAAATACAAAGAAATTAAAAGAATTTCTGCAATTATATGTATCACATTTAGTTAATTTAACTCTCTGCTGTCAGCTTTGGTTTTAGTGCCGTGGCTCTCGGCCCACCAATTTCGGTCAAGATTAAAAATCCAAGCACTCTTTGATGTCTTGGCCCAAGCCTCCTGCAGATATTCATGGTGCCCAGAGGATGAACCCTCAGAGTCGGCTTTATTGGTAAGGTATGTGTACACACACAAGGAGTTTGACTCCGGTTCTTCCCGTGCGCTCTAACAGCAGTGTTAAGTATGGCTAAAAGGTAAAAAGTAAAACAACTAACATTCGTAAACCGTATGACAATCAGTGCAAACGGTGCTGAAATAAATATGATTAATGTAACAGGGAGCTTTATGTACATGAGGTCGGTGTATATGACAGTATGTAAAGCGTGCGTAGGTTTAAAAGTGTTTAATATTTACATGAACCATGAGACGGATGAACAGTGAATGTTTGTGTCACAGGGTTATTGCACGGGGATCGTTCCTGACGCTATACGACTGTTCATCAGAGTGAAGGCCTGTGGGAAGAAAGTGTTCCGATGTCTGGTTGTTTTGGTGTACGGTGCTCTGTAGCGCCTCCCAGAGGGGAGAAGGTGGAACAGGTTGTGTGAAGGATCTGCAGTGATGTTTTCTGACTCTGGATGTGTATAAGTCCTGAATGGAGGGCAGGTCGGCACCGCTGAGCTTATCCGCAGTCCTGACTGTCTGCTAGTAGTCTGCTCCCGTCCTGTCTGGTGGCCGATCCCAACCAGACAGTGATGGACGTGCAGAGAACAGACTGGATTATTGCAGAGTAGATCTGGATCAGCAGCATCTGAGCTGGCGCAGGAAGTTCATCCTCTGCTGGGCCTTTTTGATGATGGTGTTGACGTTGAACGCCCACTTCAGGTCCTGGGAGATTGTGGATCCCAGAAACCTGAAGGCATCCTAATGACTTTGGTGATCTTCTGACTTTTCCTCTAGCGCCACTATTAGTTTGACATTTGTGGTTTTGAGTGAAATGTCTTGACAACTATGGATTGAGTGGATTGCCATGAACTGTCTTACAGACACGCCCCTTCATGATGTCTTGTAATTACTTTAGTGATCCCGTAACTTTACTTTTTATTTGTCCAATTCTATGGTTTATGACCCAGTTCTTTTCAGGGCAGTCCATCATAATGGATATAATAATAATAATAATAATTAAACTTGCTGAACATCATGTCAGCATGTTAGGACTGTCATAGTGAGTGTTAGCATGCTGACATTAGCATTTAGCTCATGGCACCGCTGTGCCTAAGTGCAGCCTCACAGAGCCGCTAGCATGGCTGTAGTCTTAAGGTCTGGTTATGTTGCAAAGTCAGTGTGTGCTATATGGCCCAACATTTTAAAACTAGGATTAGATGATTGTTAGCTGAGTGCACAAAAATGGATCCATTGTAATGTCTGAGTTACACATCCTTCAATTTTACCACAAGGTCTACTTACCTGAGGGCTTCAGCTTTTAATAAAAATAATAATACTCTTTTTCTTTTTTCTTTTTTTTTTAATCAGTGATAAGTAAATTAAGGGAAATCATTTTTCAAACCCTAAATACATTGTAATCATTAAAATATATTCCACAATCTTCTTTATTTTACATACTGTGTCTCCTATCAGAGGCCAACCTTTTCCCATCACATTCAGACATTACCCAGCTAGCAAACCGGTTAACTCGATGGCTTTCCCATTGTAGCTTAATGTAACCGACCCGACTGCGAGTGATTTTTATCACATAAAAGAAGCCCTCTGCTCAAGTCGCTCAATTTACATTTCTGTTTCATACATTTCGCTGATGTTCCTATCACAAGCGACAGCGTGCGAGAAGGGGTTTAGTGTTTTGCTCAAGAACACTTTACACTTGGCCAGTGTTGGGGGGGGGGGTATGACATGTGAGCTTCCAATTATGATGCTATCTCTCTTACCACTAAGCCATCCTGCTAAGCACACACTGTTGGCCACATATCAGCTGAGCATGTGTTACAGTGTCCCTTAAAGCCTATATAGATTATTACCATTTGCAAAAAAGCACCATGCATAGCTGAGCACAGCCTAAGGATAAAATTCTCACCCAATAATTGAGTGCATGTCAGGGTAAATGTCAAACTGTTTGCAAGCCATTCGTGAGCTGTGGTATTCTTCTCTATTAGCCTAATGTTCCAGAGTTACTCATCTTGGCTTTGTGCAAATTCATATTGGATTTTTATTAAAACTCAAACCAACAGTAATAGATGTGCCTCTGGGATAGCTTTAAAAATCAATTTGCTAAACAGCACAAAATTACCCCCATAATTGTCTCCTTGGACCGCATTACCCATCGAAGGTGATTCTCATTCGAATGTGAGTAAACTTTGCCTCATCGACCAAGGCGTTCCCTCACTATTGACTCCAGAGCCATGTGTTCCCTCATTACTGTAACAACCCAAACAGAAAAACGGGATCCTGTTCACGCCGCTGACAGGAAAATCAGAACGCAGATCCCGACTGTCAAATGGCCCTCCGGCGATTCCTTCTGCTAATGAAGTGAAATATTCTGGCATCTGAATCTGAAATAGAGCTGTATATTTGGACACATGAATATGAATACAATCAGCTAGACTTGGCTCATTAATGAGGCAGGGAGAGCAACCAGCAGACAGGATTAATTAATTATAGAGTGACATTTATGGATAATAACCTTCTGGTGGATATCACGGCTAATTAATATGCATAAGACTATCAAAGGGGAAGCATCTACCCAAGATGGAATATCTATATTCAGATACATGATACTGCCGCGCCATGTGAATCAGCAGCACATCATAATTTCAGAGCGTGTGATGTTTTTGAATGACTTTTTTTTTCGTCACTTGCCATGTGATGAGACGACGTAACTGCCTTCAAGTAGGGTTGCGCTGTAACTTCTACAGCACTGACTTTAGGGTTGGAGAAATGCTTCTAAAATTATTAATGTTGAAATTCCATAAGACGGCTACAGAGATGAGCCTTTGTTAACTGACCGTAGCTTGTTGTGGAGGTTGTGGTGTTTTAGCCGGAGCTGCAGCTGCAGACAGAGCACATTGTAAGCCAAATGTCACTGAAGCAGTGTGTATGTGTTCGGTTCAGTGTTTTGGGTATGTTGTTTATGCGTGCCGTGGAGCAGTTTTTGGAAAGGAAACGATGTTCAAGGTGGAAAAAAAAACTAAAGCTCAGAAGAGTACAGTGACAGTTATTTTCTATCTTGTCTCTAAAGGTTGTCTGTCTGAGCTCTTGAAATATTTTGCTGTACTGTTTCAACCAAGATAGCTATTTATTTCTATTTAACATATCCATTGCGAGCAATGCTAGCAATCAATGAGCAGGACTTCTTTTTTTAATTTTTTTTTGTTTTGTTTGTCTTTATTTAACAGGGACAATGTACATTCATGAACATTTCTATAAATGTACCAGAGTACATTTAGCCAAGAGGCTATTTTTCATTCGTAGTCCCCAGACAGAAGGTTAAGTCACCCTAAAAATAAGACAAGTTATAAACCGTCAAATACTATGTACAATATGTACAGACATTAGAGCACAGACAAGTGTAAGACAAATATTACAGACATTCACACACAATATGAGTAGAAGCTATTAAAGACACAAACACAATGGCCTCTAACAGACAGCTGAGGGCATGTTGGATTTAGAGGATTTGTGCGTTCATGAACTGAAAACAGACATTCCCATATTATCTATAAATAGCATCTCAATTGGAATTTTACATTTAGAAAATGTATTACAATGTAGAGGTATTGCAATATGAAATTGCATAAACTGTGATAGAAGATTGTATATCACCCGTCCTCATTGTGGCATTACTCCTGTCAATACTTTGCAGTCGCGTCTAATCTAACAAGTCTGTGAAAGAACCTAGAAATCCAAGCAAAAACTAACTAAAAGAGCAGTGTGTAAGATTTAGGAGGAGCTATTGACAGAAATGGAACAAATATTCATATGTATTTTTCATTAGTGTATAATCACGTGAAAATAAGAACTGTTGTGTTTTTGTAACCGTAGACCGAGCCATTTTTTTATCTACAGAGGGAGCGGGTCCATGTTTCTACAGTAGTCCAGAACGGACAAACCAAACACTGGCTCTAGACGGCCTTTCACGTCACAAGCGGGACTCCAAATGAATGCTAGTTTTGCTCCATATCTGCTGGATGTGTAAATAGACAATTACACTAACAAGTCCGTTGTTTCAACTTAAACGTGATGATGTGTAAGTGTTGTGTTTACAGCTTGTTTCTGCTGCCCCCAAGTGGCCAAAAATCTGTTTTTGTTGGTTCAAGCAAGTGGAAAACGGAGTACATGGCTGAACACTCAACACGTGAAATGAATTGAGTTATTGAGACCCAAAATGTCTGTGGAAAACAATAATTTTTGTCTGTCTTTTAGGAGCCATTTTACATTTTCCTGTTGTCACAGGATGATTAGAGATCTTTGCTATAATCAGTCTCCCTTGCTGCTGCTAAGCAACAATAGGGTGAATATGTTTTAATGTTGGATAAAGTTAGAGGTTCATAATAGCAGGAAAGTTATGCTCAACATTTATTAACTATTGAGCAAAGGTTTAATCAGTTTAACAACATTAAAGGCGGAGTTCATTGCATGAACTAGAGAACAGCACTTCCACTAATGCATTTCTGCCAGTGTACAGCACATAATTAACCATCACAGAGAGGCAACACCTTGTCAGAGCAGCAGATGGTAGATAAGAGCATGAAAATATTCGTTAGGAGAAAGGGCCTACTGTTGTGATCATTGCTTGTAAGACACGTTTTCTAGCATTGGTCTTAATTGAAATCTCTGGCTGAACATTAATGTGATACCCCAGTAGGTCAAACTAATTTAATAGTCATAATCAATAGGATTATAGAATGTGAATGTTTTAAAGAACATACATCCATACTAGATCCCTGTACAAGATTACTAATCATTCTGAAGGTCAAGTTAATTAATGTCCCTGCCTCATAGTTGTGGGATCTGTTGCCATAATGTCCAGACCCTTAAAGCCAGCTGGACGTTAAATTTAATGCTGAAGTGAAGGGACAGAACGGTTTCAGCGTCCATACCAATGACCTTCTGTAAATGATTGATACTGCTCCCCTTATCTCATTGTCCCCTTCCTCCGCTGTATCAATCACTAACAAGAAATAATGTGAAAAGATGTTCATTGTTCTTTGAGTCGGATAGAGGTTATGAGGAGGAATATGCATCAAACTGTCCAAAACCCAAAACAGATTTCTTACTACTTGTGACGGAGATAAGGTGCAGTTACTGCTCAGCTGCAGAAAAACCGTGTGATTTAACTGATTTAACTTTGCAGTGGTTCCATTTTTATGGCATTAATTAATTAAATAACTAGTATATTCTAGACCAGTGTGCAGGAATTAATCATAATGTAGGTTCACAAATAGGTTCAATACTAGCAAATCCACTAAAGCCTCATAAAATATGATTCCCTATGTGTCCTCAATGTTTCTAGGAACTGAGAATGTGTAGGGCAGTAGACAATATACCTAATTATCTATGAATACTACTTATAAAGAATAGGGTCAGCGTCTACCTTTTTAGATCAGCTACAGTCCTCATCAGCTGCTTCACAACATCCTGCAAAGATTCAGTGATATTTTGATGTGAGTATCAGGAAGGATTTTCACTTTGTCCTGCCATCAGGGGCGGACTGAAACAATAATAATCTCCAGCCATAGTGTTCACACAAACAGTTCACGCGAAACGTCCGACATAGCCAGGCTTTCTTTGGTTGAGGTGACTTGACAAAACCTAAAACCCCAATCAGGGAACTGGTATCACGACGGTGGTTATCAGCTTTCTTTGTTTACCCAGGTTTTGTTCATCAGGCTCCGCGTGGCGTACCCATAACGCGTCATATGACTCCTCCTCTGCACATAAGGGATCGATCGCATGCCGCCTTTCAATGGAGACCTATGAAGAATATAAAAAATTATTCCAGCAAAAAGCAACACTGTCACTGACAAAATTGTTTATCGACTCAACGCCTCCTGTTTATTTCTAATGTGACAACTGCATATCGAGCTATTCATACATTTTAAACTTACTTTAAGCCTACGTGGAAATCACTTTAGTTTTGGGCCTTATCAAAGTGAAATTAATTGTTTTGATTGAATGTTCTCTGTGATAAATACCAATAGACTAATCAGTTTTCTAATCTGTATTCTATTAGCTGCAATACCAGCAACGAATGGTAAATTGTATTTATACGGCACTTTTCTGGTCTACCGAGCACTCAAAGGGCTTGTCGCATTCCCCCATTAACACACTAATACACTGATGGCAGAGGCCATGCAAGGTGCCAGCTGCTCAACAGCAGCGATACAGCGCTTCCTACCGATCTGAAGGTTCCTGCTCGGAGTCTGAACTGTCCACTCTGTCCAGTGCTGCACGAACACCTGCAGCACTAATGCTACTGCTTCCTTCTCCACCTTTTGTGAAGGAACCCCCCTCCCCCACACACACACATTTTTCATTTTGGCATATTGTTTACATACAATATATAATCGACTTTACTTTTCTATGTAACATTAGAACAGACATGAATTAACATTGCTTGATAAATAGTGACTTGATAATTTGTGCTTTAAAAATGATTTAGATTTTTGGTGAGATGGCTACGTTTGGTAGAACTTCTATGGCTACCTGATCCCATAACAATCCCCCAAAATCAGAATTTCTGACCAAAATTGGCACTAGAAAAATATACTATCTCTGAGCAGCAACAGTATTGATCTATTTTTTTACATGTAAACTATCTTCTAAGTTTGCCATTGGCTATTCTAATAGTGTGCAACACGAGTTCTTAAAACACTCATGAACTTGAATATATGAATACCTATATTATTGTAGTAACTTGTAATATTATAGTGTAACTGCAGATGGCGAGAACGTTCTTTGCCACAGCCTGTGCTACGTTACTGAAGCCGGTATCACTGTTATGGCTACTATATTTTTACTAGATGAAACATGTTTATTATAATATCATGTTATCGCTATATTGCGCTCATTCCTATCATACAATTCCTCCACCAAGATGCGAGACGTGCAAACTGTAGCAAACGACCAGGCGGGGTCTGCAATTCTAATCCAATACATGTCTTTTTGTCAAATTCAGCGACCCTCTCCTCACGGTCTGCTAGCTGTCCGTTCAGTGTGCGTGCTGACAAAAACTCCGGTGTTTGTACACAGCCCAGGCTCTGTATTGGATTTCTCCTGAATTGCACTCCCCACCTTTAATCTCTCCCTCGCTGCTCCACCCTTTCTTCTCTTTCACCATCCATCTCGCCATCTAAAATGTTAGCGGTAAGAACAGTTGAAGGCTGCTATGTGCAGCAACCAATCACGTCTCACGATGGGCAGACAGATCATAAATATCTAGACAGATTTTGGTGTTACGCATTCTACAATTCTGACTAGACATTCTTTCTTTGGATTTACCTACTTAATTTTGCCAATTTCAACTATTGTCCGGTTGACTGTCCAGGCCAGCCCAACCCGGCTGTCAGCCCAAAAAGTCGATCAGACCATATCTGCTTGCCATTCATGAAACCGATTTCTATCCATTTTTGAGGGAAGTGACTCTTGCCCCAGGTTATGTGTCCCAACACATTGGTCATAGATGCACAAGGCTTTATGGCAAGTTTTTATTTTTTAAAGATCGTAGCATCTAATTTTTTCTCTGAAAGTACATTAATATTAAAGGTATAAGTAGCCCTATGCATTGGTAAAAATGTTAGTATGGACTTCATGATCCAAACTGTCCCATATTACTCAGTGTCTCGTCATTCCCCTTTAAATGATCCGATCGGGGATGAGTTAATCCTTCAGTTTATCCCAAAAATCAAATTTGGAGAAAGTGGTTTTCAGAGGACAGGAAGTGTAAAAAGAAGAAAAGCAACTAGTGACTAAAGCTGTCAGATAAATGTAGTGGAGTGAAAAGTACAGTATTTGCCTCTGAGATGCAGTGGAGTAGTATAAAGTGGAAACAGTCAAGTATCGGATTTGTACTTAAGTACAATTCTTGAGTAAATGTACTTTGTTACGTTCGACCACTGCTGATTTGCGTGCTACAAAGTTGTCATGTGGTGCTGCACTTTGCTCTTGTACTCTCACAAGCGGCAATGAGAACTGCCCGCGTGTCCACTTTCTCGTGGAAATGCACGTTTGACTTGGATCCTTTTGAAATCAACATTCACAAAAAGCAAACTAACTCGTGTCATTCTTGCAAATGATGCTTGACCTGTTATTGGACGTGTTATTTCCATCAACATAACAATTGGCCCTCAAATATTATCTAATTATACAGTGTACATCTGAAAATCAAGCTTGCCCAAGTGACATTTGTTATGTATCGTTAACATATCTGTTCATTTTGGGGTCTGTTAGTCAGGGCGCCGAGTCATTTCATTTTGCAATACACATTTGGTTTCGGTGTACATCCCTGGAGTCCTCCCCTCCAGCCAACCCGTCCGCCTGGCAAGAAGGATGAAGCCTGTCACCTTTTAGTGTGCGCCGAAGGTGAAATGACATTTGAGCACCGTGCCAAATGTGAGTGCAGTCTCCACTCATGCGCTGCTGTCAGGAGTGATCACTGTTATTTCAGCTGCCTGTCCAAAGAGGGGTTCCGATGGCTCACCTCCTTTGCTGTGTTAAGGTAGTCAAGATAGGAGCCCTGCATTTGCCCTCGTTCGGCAAATCTGATTAGAGGGGCTGTAATAGCAGGTTGTGTGGGAGAAAGCACTATAGTGTATGAGGAGAGGAGGGGACAGAGCAAACACACCAGCATTCTCTTTGTCTCGCCCCCCTTTGCCCTCTCCCTTCCTACTCTCTCTTCAAAACAACGTGAAAGTGTATTATAGAGTATAATGCTGTCACCTTGGGATGTGATGGGAAATAGAATGGACTACTCAATAGACCGCTAAATTAACTTACTTTAATTTTAGAGACCACGCAACGCACAAAGGCAGAAAGACCTGCACATGCGCACACACACGCGTGCAGATCCATTACTTAATATGTTCTATGGATCCTGCTTCAAAATTAGATGTCCACCCTCTGAA
This sequence comes from Coreoperca whiteheadi, assembly GCA_011952105.1. NCBI lineage: Eukaryota > Metazoa > Chordata > Actinopteri > Centrarchiformes > Sinipercidae > Coreoperca > Coreoperca whiteheadi. The sequence goes on from CM022483.1 coordinate 6,947,453, forward strand.
AAGGTGACAGATGCTGTTTGAGAATGATCGCTGATGCACTGCGCAACTAGAAATTGTTGTATGTCTCTAAATGCATATGAATCATCCAGGTGCAGCTAACTCAGTAGAGAAGGTGCCAGTCTCCCTTTACGGCTCAAAGGAGTTTAAATTTATTTATCTTCACCGTTTAAATATCCTCCACAAACATGTTGTCAAATCAACAAATAACAGAAAACTAGTTTCTGCACTGGAACTTGTTTTACCAACAATAATCATAATACAGTATGTATTATGTTTTTGTTTTGTTTTTCATTTGCAAGTGTTTTAACTTGCAAAATAACATCCAAAGGTTGCAAATTGTTTGTGATTAGACTACAGTCCCCAAAAAAGCCAGTTGGCACTGACTTTAATATTTCCTATCAAGCGATTGTCCTTTTGGTAGCAAGTTACATGTGCTTTTCTTTAGTGAAGAAGTTTTAATTACAGTGCTCCTATCAGGTCAGTTATTATAATTGTTTTCAACAACACAATAAAACCCCAAACCTTCGCAGCAGAATAACTCTCATATGGTGAGACATATGACTGTTTTAGAGCTTTCCAGAGGCGCTGCATGTAAGCAGTAATGTGTGTGTGGATCACCAGTGGCACCTTTATTTCAGAGAGACTCTTGGGTTTATAACGCTGATGGTATCTCTAATACATTTTTCACACCACATACTGTATGACAGAGAATTCAGCAGAATTAATGACTGATGAGTCACTGACTGATATACTTTAAAACCAAGGAGGGATATTGGAGACAGCAGTAGCTCCTTTTTATAATGTAGATGATTAAATCCACCTTGTTAACTTTACAGTTTAGGCTCCTCATCCTCCTTCCTGAATCTACAGTATATAGGTAATCCTTTAAGTCGTGCTGCGTGGAAATCTGAGGCTATATTCACTCTGCAGGTGTTTGAGCTCAGCTCCAAATTCATGCTCATATCATTTTTTGGGGGATATTCATGCCTATTGGACGATGTACTGTACTTCTGAGACACATTATGAACTGACAGTAATGTCAAAAAGCCAGGGACAAAGTATTTTGTAGTTGTTTCTTGGCTGAAATGAGGTAATTCCCACAGGGCTGTTGGGGTTTTTTGGCCACTTGTGTGTCTTATCCATGGTAATACTGTCTCATCAAAGTGAGCGAAGGGGGTTTGAAATGGACTGGAGAGTAGACGTACCTCCTGGATAGAAAAGAGAGACTGATTTAAGAAGAGAGCACTGGGCTTGGATTAGCTCCTGCGTAGTATCACGGTCATGTGGAGTTTTGTTTGACGTTGCCGTTCTGTTTTTTTATCTAACAGAAAGTTCCTCACTGTTTTCTGGTCCCCATTGTTGTCAGAACTGTAATGTAAGACCATCCCTGCTTTTAAAGTCATATTAATATAAACCCAAAACCTGCTGCTTCACAGTTAAAGCCTCAAACCAGCCTATCTTTGCTTTTAAACTACACAGGCTCTGTGTGCAGCCTCAGAAAACACACCCAACAGCACAAGATACTCCCATGACACAAAAATACAAGAGCCGCCCCTTTTGGATACAGTAAAAGCAGTAGTTCAACGTTTCGGGAAACACGCTTATTCGCTTTCTTGTAGAGAGAGAAGATTGACACCACTTTCAAGTCTGTTTGGTAAATATGTGGCTGAAGCCAGTTAGCTTAGCTTAGCATAGAGACTGTAACCTGGAGGGAAACGGCTAGCCTAGCAACCACCGGAGACTCCAGGAAAGTATTGGTCCCAGGCAAGAAATAATCTGGCACGTGGCACCCTGTAACACAGCGAATTGCTTTACCTAGGTTACTTAGGTTTTTGTATGGATTAAACAAAGGAGCTATAATGTGGTAACTAGTTGTTTCCAGTCTTTATGCTAAGCTAAGCTGTTGTAGTCTCCAGCTCCAGCTACTAAGATTGGTATTGATCTTCTCAACTCGCTCTCTGCAAGAAAGCGAATACGTTTATTTCCCAATATGTCGAACTAACTTTAAGCAGTGTTTGCATGCCGCCTTACCCGTGTCTTCAGTCTTCAAGCTGCAGATATGCACGTTTCCATTTTGTATTTTTCAGTCCCACGATTTTCAAATTGTTAGTTCATCATTTCTATTTTCACTTTCAATATGAGGTGTTTGCTCTTTAAACATTTAACCATGGCTTATTAACTCTAAAGTAAAAATAGTTTATTTACAATTTCCTCTTTTCATTTCCATTTTGAGCAAAATTGAGAAGGACCTATGAGATGAGGAAATAATGAAACACCACTTTGTCCACTGCTCTTTCCACCCAAATCTTTTTCTTTCTTTCACGTTACACTCACGCACTTTATTGCTGTTTCACTAACTCTTCTCTCTGTCCACTTCCTGTCCTTTCACATCCTCTGCCTTTCCCTTTTTCCTCTCTGCAGGGAGTCCCGCCTTGGGCTTTCAATTCGATTTGATCTTCACTTTCATCGCAAGTACATTTTTCAAGCTTCAGTTCGTCATCCTATAAATATTCCAAACCATATTCCAAAACAGTTTAGCTGACATGCTACATCATGTCCTCTACTCTCTGACCATGCACACCTCTTAGCAGTACATGGTAAGCTTTTAGCGGTAACAAGTATTTGAGTTCAGTAAGCTTTAGAATTATTATATGTGGGGCCAAATGAATGAATACATGTTTGACAGCGAAACTGGATATATAGTTATTGGATTTAAAGGGTCTGGAACAGCTTTTGTACATTTTTTTATAAATGTTTAATTATATTGCGTTCTTTTTGCCTGGCAACAGGTTACATCTTTCGACGATTATGAGTTGTCTAATTCGTGGGCTTGCAGAACTCATTCAAATTAATTTTAATGTCCTGCTTGTTAGCTTTCTCCTTCCATTTGGAAAATATTCCCTTTTTGAGCCTTAGATAAGGAAAGCACAGCACCAACTTCCAGATCCAAAAAGGTCGATTTTGGATTAGTTTTTACTACTTATTTTACGTCACATCAGTGTGCCATGTGGATGCTGTACACCACACAATCTCTATCAACACCAACACTGCCGCAAGGGAAGCAGAGGTTTGCATCTCAAGCCAACGTTTTTAACTTCTGTAAACAAACACTTCTTCTACCTGCCTACCACATTGGTAAAATCCCATTTGACCATTAGACCTTTTTTATAAATAACCCCCCCCCCGGAGAGGCCGAGTCACCAAATCAGCATATAACATCTGCTTCGGTTGGCTGCCGGCCAGCTTGAGCGGAGGCGAATGCATGCTAGCGTGTCCCCCCTTTTCTTGTCGTCCACCGGTGTCCTGCCGTAGACGGCGCCCTCTCCGGCTCATTTCCCTCCCCTATCCCCATGCTGAGGTCCCTCTCAGGCCTCTTGGTACGCCAGCAGCCTGCCAAGCCTGGGGTCACACACGGTCACGGCTAATGTGACATAGCCAGCTGCTCATCATTGCCCAACCAGCCTCTCACCAGCTGTGATTGGATGTAAGGGGTCACCCAGGTTGGCCCGCAGGGGCCCCGGGGCGGATCAGCCAGCTCAGACATGTCCTCTACACAGATAAGTGAGCTGAACTGTGTTCCTAACTTTGAAGCTGCCCCTGTGCTAAAACGGCTCATCAGAAGTTGATTTTATTAGCCGGGTACAAAAAAGTTTATACGTGTGATCTGTCTTTGCCACATAAAGCAGATCAGAGCAGAGACAAGATATGATAAGGAGTGGAGACTAAAAGGAAAGGTCAGCCCTCTGCGAGCAGCAGAAAAACAGCATGAAAGTGAAAGGATAAAATCTTAAATGTACAGTGGAACAAATGATCTTTCAAAGCAGGTGTCTGGTACCACTGCTTTATTATTTCAGGTATTTAATTTAAATTGTTTCTGCCTTTTTTATATGGCATTATGCACTCCGATATATTGTGCCTCATCTTTTCTGTCATTTATTAGGTGTTTTTATGCTTTTTTAATTTTATTTCCCGTTTACAGTACACCGTATAGTGAGTATTAGAAGTTTTAGGTTTGGGAGCAGGAATTTGCTTGAGCTGCAAATAAGAATATACAAGCAAATTAACAGTTCTGCTGTTTTCACATAAAAGTGTCATTTATTTCAAGGACAATTAAAATTATATGACAATCATAACTAACATTTGGAAGTGACTGATTTTGAAGAGTCTATGGTCCACTTAAACTCCTGATATATTACCCTATTTAATCTCTAATTTAACACTATTAGACTACCTTGTTTAAGTGGTAAATTAACAAAATTATTGTGCGCAATTAAACACCAGCTCAAGAGTTAAATGTGGTACCGTAGGGTGCACAGTGCAAGTTGGTCACGACAACCTGTATTTCCAGGAAATGTCATTCTACTACTGAATTTCAGGCTAAAGTGATCCTCGTCCTCCAGTGATGTTGCATTTACAACTGTTAAGCATGCCAAACACTGTGTGTGTTCAAATGACAATCTTGCAAACATTTTTCACAGTGAGTGACTGTATAAAATACATTCTCTATCTGGCCTATAAAATGGTTCCTAACATGCCAAAATATCTGAAATGTTATACGTTAGAAATCATGTTTAAACACAAGTGCAGTGACATTTACTGTAATTAGCGTCTTCTGGAGAATATACACACTTAGTTCTTAAAGGTCACTGTACTGCAGAGCACCCTACTGTAATAAGTGAACCAAAAATAGGAAGTAAACTGAGTCAAATGTACAAAACAATATTTAAAGCCCTAGTAAGTCCTTGTTTTTGTGTTTTGTGATTTAACCCATTGCAAGTAATGTCTCAACCTTGTGACCCCCATAGTTTGTCTCCTGTAAAACTTGCAGGCCAAGAAATTATGTTTGTCAAGATTCTCCTTTGGGCAGTGACAATCAGGATTGAAGACAATAGTCAGACAAACAACCCCAGCTGCCTAGGATGCCACTCTCAAAACAATCAGCCACAACAAAAGCAGGAGAAAGCCCCCTCACCAGCACTAATTGTTAATAAGGGGTTTTGGCATAATTGATTTTTCTTTCATTCAGTTCCCAATTTGCTCCTGTTGCGATGGTGTTTGTGTCCCTCGGGTCTAATCTAATGTTTCTGTTTGAACCTGCAAATGCGTTTGCAACAAACAGCCCTGAAGGGGAGGGTGGGGGAGGAGGAGGAGGAAGAGGGGGAGAATACTGAGCTCGAAGTTGCTCAGGAACCCTGGCAAACCAGATGTATTTCATATGGAAATGTCAGAGTGCCTCAGAGACTTGGCTCGTGGTGGGGTTGAAAATGTTGACTGCAGTGTAGTCTGTGAACTCGTGTTGTCTCGAGCGCCAAGTGTACATCTGCATGGATTCAGCTGTCATTCTGCAGCTTTGCACTTTGCTATATCAAATTAAATGGTACTACAGGTAGTTGATTTAAATTAGGTTGGGGTTAGTTTGCGACAGTAGGGATCAGACGCCTGTGGTGTTTGCAAGTTTAAAGAGCCCATAATATGTGTTTATCAGCTGCTTGTACCAATATTTTATCTTAATGGTGTGCAGCAGAAAATTTCAGTTTGCATTAATGAGCTTTTACAAACACAGACGTTGAATACTGTGAAATAATTAAATACAAAAGTGCATTTAGAGTTGGTTAATAAAATAAGTGTCAACTATGAGGCTGATGGCATATCTAAGAAGTGAAACAACTCATGTGTGCGTACAAGATACTTTATGTGGTAGCTTCATCGGGAGCTTTATTCATGTCAAATTTGAAAGCACTTGTAATCAAATGAGATATAAACCAGTTAATGTTAATTCACTAGCTGACAACTTGTGTTTTCCCCCTTCTTGGACAGCAGTGGTTTGGATGAAAGAACAGATGTCTTCTTATTTTATGCTGTTTTCCTTCTATAAAAACCGTCTGAAGGAGGGTTTTCCTGAGGGCCCGAGTGTAACGGGGAGCCAAATGCTTCTTTAAATCGGAGTTGAATTGTGCTTGAATTCTTTGATAGCACAACGGGAGATAAGCCAGTTCAACTTATCGTGGAGCTGCCACACATAAACAAGCACGGCTGTACGTATGCATCGATAAGCAGCCTAGCCTTTAGTACTATCGACCCTTGCTTTGGTTTATCTCAGTATCACATGAGTGGGTAACTTTAAAAAAATGGTTCAAAGTGGTTATTTTTTCCATGATTTCAGAGATAGATAAATATATATAATCTATCCCTCTTAGACTGTAATTCTCACATCTATTAAGTGAGATTAACATTATAGGGATTTCTGTATGTGGTAATGAGGTTGTGTAAGTTACTATGATATTTAAAAGTATTCCAACACTTTCCCCTCAGCTGCAGGAGGTCACTGGCCTTCAGAGTGATTTTCTTTTTGTTGAGCTGCCCTGTCAGAGAAAACCCACTTAATTCACGCGCCATGTTGGAGGCAGTGTACTGTGGTAAAAGCAATTTGAAGCGCAGTATGAGGTTTTGAAATATATTATTAACCTATAGATAGATTTGACTTGTGAAGCCATATGCTTCTCTCGGATAGCCTGAATCATTTGGTGAATTATCCATCTGAATCATGCCCTATAATTACAATAAACGCTAATTACTATTGCAATTATCACACCGGGGTGATCATTCAATTGGGTCCTGAAATAAATAGACATGTTCATGGTGTCATAAATTAAGTGAGCATTTTATATTTCTGTGCCACTTTTGATCCCTTCAGTGATAATTATGTGATGAGATGTTTGGGAGGTCAGAGTAGAATAAAGTCTACACCACCACTGCCAGAGCTGTCAGAGATTCAGTGCCTTGACTTCAGAAGGACGAATACCAAACCAATGAATGTTGGGTCCTTCAAAGAAAAATGACAGCATTGGTCTTTTGAGCAAGTGCCCCAAAACAACATACGTTTACAGCCAAATGACAAAGCCATCTAGCGGCTGTAGTTGTTTTGACCCGGAAAAGGACGAAGCGAGGTGTCGCTATAGAGCAACACAGTCCACGTAGGGATGGATGTTTGGCTTAACAAAAGCATCACACTTTAACACCGGAGGCTGCTGTTCCTTTCCTGTTTCTAATCGGCAATCAATGCAGTTTTTTGTTTTTAATCCGTAACCTTAACCATGAAACCACGTTTGTCATTGAAACCAAGATGACGAAGGTCCAATGACCTTAATGAGGTAGGCTACTTATATTAACCCACACCGTTATCTTTCCTTAAACCTAACCAAACCTTCCACCATTGTGCCGTCACATCACAAAACAGATTTGTATTGGTTTTGGAAGGCACAGGCAAATTATATTGTGCTGCTGATGGGCACAACATTGATTTGTATGTGTCATTCCAGAGGGCATGTACAAACCACATATTGTCATTAAATTTGGAGCCGGCAGTATGGTGTTAAACCCAGTGTTCAAGACAATCTTTAGGTGTCAGTTACCCCTTCCATGTTTTGTTTTTAGATTTGCTCTGTTTGATGTAATAAATGAATAAGTCCATAACCTACACACCTAAGAATTAGCACTCTGAGGGTGTATAGATGAGCCAAGAGTGCATAATCCTCTGACCCATTTCTATTTAAAAATAATTAAATAAATAATTAGAAATGTTTAGAAAGTTTCATCAGCATCTGGGTTCAAAATCTACATCCAAATACATATTTGGCAGATCATTTGGTTTTTGAAAAATACCTGAATCCTGCCCAGTAATATTAGGGCTTTGTACCAGTGACTAAAGGTTAAATGTTTCAATACTTTGCTATTTCAACATAATTGGTAGGAATATGCTTTGGTGAGCTCACATAAAACAAAAACATAACATAAACCTCAGGACATCACATAACCACAGTTTCCCATAAAACAGTGCTAAAAATATAATGGTCATAGTCAAACAATAAATAGCAGTCTAAATAGAATAATAATAAAACAAGGACCCATAGGGGTGCTATCAGTACCATAAACCAAATACGATCAACGTTGTGCATCGTTGTGTACGTACCACAACAGTATCGTATGGACAACAATACTTACAACATCTCTAGATTTATCACCACTGGGTGACTTAAATGTATCATGTTGCTTAGCTCCACTTATTGGAAAAAGGCCATCAAAATTTTGCAGGACCTTTTGGGTTGCAGTTGCCCAAATTTGTCATGTACCAAATTTGGTGAAGATTGGATTAAATTTAATGGTGGAAAAACAGGCTTTTAAGTAATTTGACTTTCCCATAGCTCAAAATGACAAGTGTTAAATAACTAATAACTCTGCTATTACTTTTTCTATCTCATCTTCTCTATTTTACAGAAACAGATGACGACATTGTCACAGTAAATACTTCTGCGCTTAGAAACGGGGCATTCTGGGTGCCCCCCAGGATGTTGAACGTGTTGTTGCATATTGTATCACCTCCTCCTTTTACTCATTTATTTGACTTTCCTCTGCTGTGGAATGTCTGATACCATGGAAAGTCTATACAGTTTATTTTTGTGAAAGAGTCATTGACATTGCATTTTGACAAAAATGGGTAAAGTGCATTCTTCATGCACAGAGACCGCTTAAGCGGTGTCTCAGCGAACACAGGGGAACACAATGTTTGCAATAATGAATGTATTTTGGGAAAATCAAGACAGGTCAAAGTGCAAATGATTTCTCTTTAAGGCGAGCGCTGTTGCAAATTAACGACTAACCAAAACAAAAGGTGCAGAATCCACCCCTCTTCGTACCTCTGAAGATAAAAGACTCGAGTTAAACAGATGTATTTTCAGGTGCTCTTCTCCTGGGAGCTTGTTATTCGCTCGCACCCTGCAAGATGGAGGTCAACAACCAGTTTTGGAAAACGTAGCACCCTGTGGCGAGCTCATCTTGCCAAAGTTGCTAACATGATTTCCTCTTTTCTTGCTCGCCTTTATTTACCAGCCTATTCTACTAAACTAAACTGAAATCTCACTGGGTAAAACGGATTCCTGTTACCAGTTGAATCCTATGACTGAATCAGCTAATTAAATGCGAATGAAGAAGCAAAAAGCACATAATCAAATGAAGAAAACTGACACACCATCTGATTCATTTATCACAGGGGCGCCGAGGCAGCCCAGGACAGTGAGTGTGCACTGTATGTAAATGAGGGAACTGGCTTTCTTTGAGTCAGTAACAACTCTTGGGAGATATCTTTTTTTCTTTCTACAAGGCTATAAGGCATGTATGTACTTTATCTAAGTTGGGATGTTTGCCTGTTGTAGGGTAGCGCTCAGCAGTATAAATGCGATATCATTCGGTAACAACGGGAACACGTGTGCGCATCGCCACTTGGGTGCGGGTGCATTTGCTTTCCCCTTATAAATCGGGAAGTGAAAAGGAGTCAAGACCGAGGCGTATTGACCTTGTGTCTCACTGCATGTATTTTGGCAGTTTCTTGTTTAAAAAGTGTAACATAGCGACCAAACAAAGCTGGTACGTGCATGCGTTTCATGTAACACAGAAAGCAAGATGATGGACTCGGTAAGTCAGACATCACTGTTGACTGTCTTCCTTCTTGAAACAATGTTACATATTGAATCCTCTAAACCCACAGTTTGTTTGGGTATGCTGTAAACAGATACACCAGTTGCTCTTCTGTCGCAGCTCAAGGCTGCTCCTAATGTGTCATTTCAAACAACTATGGGACCTGTATTACTAAAAAGCAGCAGTAACCACAGGTGTATCTCAACAAGGACTGAAATCTTCAAGGATTGCAACTTTAAATGGCAGCTTACAAAGTCCAGTTTTTAATTGAATTGCTACTCCTTTCCTATTTATGTTGTGAGAGATCTGACTGGACCGGCCAAAGGAACTCAATGTTTTTTCTTACGGACGTCAACTCAGCATGTCCAGGATGAGGCTTACAGTGCATAGAATATGTAATAAATTGTCCTCTGCATACTGCAGGATGTCGCGCTGACAGAAGCTGTAACCACATTACTAGTGAATAGTACATTTAGCCATAATATACCCCAAGAACAGTGATTTGCTGTCCAAATTAATGACTAATTCAACAATGTTACTTCCCTAACAACCTTGTTTAAAAGTTAGACATCTCATTTGCGAATGTAAGCAGCGGTCTGATATAACCCGGACAGAGAACAGTATGGCAATCCCTGACAGTGGATCCTTTTTTAATTACAGAGGCCAATTGTCTCTGTGCAAAGGCTAGAGAGAGAGCTTGGCCTGAGTGGGTGAGGGGGAGTCAAAACCGGCTGGACGTTGAAGAGTTGCTGTCTGACTGGGAGTGAGAGATTCGATTTTCTGATGCATTACGCACCACTGTAGACTCTGTATTGTTCAAGCATGACGTTCCTTTTTTTTATTATATTCAGAATTTCCTTTACTCTGCTCCACTGCAGTTCTTTGACGCTATAGGAAACACGTTATTTTTAAACATATCTATAGGCATACATCTCTGGGGGAGCACTTGAATTAATCAATCAGAGGGCAAATGCAAACAACCTCCAAATGTAGGAAGAAAAAAAACCTGCATGGATGTGGTTGCCAGGTGACAGTGGCTGACTGCTACTAATCAAGGCTTCTTCAAAGATCCGGCCTTGCTCGCAGATAAACACACATTAGGGCCTCGCTTTCAACGAGTTTCCCTCCTCATTTAAAGAGCTTCTCTTTCGTCCGTACCAGTATCCAGTCTGTATTCATTGCCTTTCCTCTGGCGTCCCCTGCGGTCAGTCACCCCCACCAGAAGTTTGGCATCAAATAGCTTTAGCTGCAGGAGACATTTGCAGGATGGGGATGCATTGTTTATGCCCCCCATTGTTTGAAATAATGGGAATTGAATGGATTAGATGTGGCTAATGTAGCTGTCAACTTTATTTTTTTCCCCTGCATCCTCCTCAGGTTTCATTAACGTCCCCCGACCACAGCGCCACACTGACAGACTATACTTGCAGTGTCTGAACATTCATTAAGGAGAAATTCAAATGTTGCTCTCTGGGAAATTGTCAGAACAGATGGTTACTATTCCAGGCCTAGGGATAGGGAACAGATGACGCTATTTATCTGTTTTGATAACTGACTTTTCTGAATTGAAATCATGTGCAGCCTTATATTCATTTTTTCCCCAGCTACATTCATTTTGAATGTTTTGTCCTCTAGTGACGCCCCGGGAAGCCCTGAGAATTTGACTCTCCTAACTTCATTGCATCTCGTTTGAAGAAAAGAAATGCAGTTGCTATAGCAACTCGGCAGACGGGTGACAGTTGGCCAAAGTTGGTTTAACCTGGAGTAGCCTCTCTTAAGAGCGAAGAAGACTGAAAGAGAGGGGTAGCAGGACTATCAGATTCTCATGAACAGTGGATTCTTTTTGCTTCTGTGGGTCACCGTTTAGCAGGATGTTTCAATCAATACATTTTTTCAGATAGACTTGCCTCTGAAAAACATCCCCCTGCTGAAACAAAACATCTATTGACAATACAAATTCAGAGGCTTTTGAAGGCTTTTCTGAGATATACTCAAGGGAGCAACTCTGGAAAAGAAATTACTTGCTGAGGATGGAAGTGGAACGCCACAAGAGACCAAATTAAGAAATTTTGCCTCTCTACATTGCTGCAGACCTACAAACATGGCATTATCAACGTAATGAATGTGTTACTCCTTTAATTTATTTCATGAGAAACTTTAAACTACTACAAAAAAGGTTTGTCCACGATATGTCAGACATACTAGGCTGATTGTTTTCTGCATTGAGAGTGTATGAGAATGTTTGCGTTGTCAATAAAAAGGAGACATCATTTGTACCAGTTCCAGCTTTTCACAGAGTGCAGTTGTGTCATGCATTTCAATACAGACACTCCATTATCTCTGACTGTGTATCATCAGTTTGCAAATGAGCCAATTAAACAACATGAAATACACTATGCTGTTGATAAAACAAATCCAGCCAAAGCCTTCCCTATCGCAGTCTATTCATTTCTCATTACGGCTCAGCGGGGATTTTTGTGGCTTGGAAGAGCTGCCCCATTTTACGGCGCAAAGCAGCCACTGTGTATCTTTGCTCACGTCTAAAGGCAGCTAAGCTTCCTTTCCTCTGAGCAAGGAGAGATGGAGTTATATATATATATATATATATTTTTTTTTTTTTTTGCTGCCTTGGTGGTGATCTGGGGCACGAGTAAGACCCAAGCCAGGGCTTAGCCTTTCTGTGTTCTATTACAGAAAATGGACGATCCTATTACATCGCTCGTAATCTCACCGGGGCCAGACGGGACGCTGGGGATAGCCCATCCGCGCCTAGGCCTCCTCTGGCCGGGGCACATGCATTGCCCACTGACCTTCTGGAGTCCATTTCCCAACAGCAGATCCACTCCAATAATCATTTATTTGAGCCGCCTTGGTGCACCGTGAAGAACACACGACAAGATATGATGGGAAATGTTGGACACTGAGTTCATGTGATGTGAAAGGAATAAATAATTGGAGACCAGTTAGCTGCTATGATATGACACACAGAACCAGTGGTGGAAAGTTACGAAGTACATTTACACATGTACTCTACAGTCAGTTTAATGCTACTACTTTCCGTTACAGATATTACATTACAACGTATAACAAGCTTATAAAACACAATGCACCATTAAAGAAGAAACTTAACAAGTGATAAAAACAAAAATTCAACAAATCAATGAATGAAAATTAAGTACACTAATTGGTAAACTGCATTTATTTTGTTCAAAAGTAAAGTTAATTACATTTTAGGGTTTCAAGGACAAAAAACACATGACATCATGCATTCCTTCTGTTTTTCATTTACCTCTCAACTGCGTGACGTATTGGACCTCTTTGCTGGCTTTGTCTTAAGCTGGTTCTTTAACTTATGCAGTATTGCAACAATTTTTTCCAGCATTCAGACATGAGACAGCTAGCTTCCCTTCTCCATAGCAGTACTTTCCACCGTACAGTCCAATTTTAGTTCGTTTTGGAGTCTTGGACTGTTGAGCTGAGATGTATCTGTGATTTCTTTGAGCTTTAGCAACAAATTACTGCTCTAGCAGTCGTTATTTCAGACTGCAAGACCGGCAACTGTGAGCTATCGTCCAGAGAGAACCAGTAGTTTTACTTTTGATGCTTAGCATATTTGCTGGTAATGCTTCTGTATACTTCTGTACTTTACTTGAGTAGGATTTGGAGTGAAGGGACTTGTAATTGAGTATTTTTACGTTGTTGTACTTGCATTTTATCCCACTGAACAGAACACACTATAGCACTCTGGAGAGTGATAGTTAGCAATATTGCCTACCCTAAGTGTTAAGCATCTTAATTCCCAAAAATAGTATGTCTGCAATATGACAGAGAGCCAAATGAATCCCTGGATCGCCCTTCTTACCAAATGGCATGCTAAATAACATGTGAAACAGGAAAATGAAATGTGAAGGTAATGATATATATTTTGGCAGCTTTTCAGGCCATGAGATTTGATAAGGATTAAATTAATTCTGTTTGGAGTTCTAATTAATATATTGGTTTTTAAAAAAGCTGTGATTACACTCCCATACAAGCAAAAAAATTACATTTTCTAATCAGACGCTGTAGTTTGTTTTTCACTGTGATTTGATCCAATTTGAGAGTGCTTAGATTTTGACGAACCATCCTCATAGGCTGGAAAGAAAAGGCTTAGAAAATCTTTAATCAAAGATAATAGCTCCGAATGTTTCTCATGGGGGAGCTGAGCCTTGTTGATTCAGTTTCAGACTCCTCAGGCATCTATAAATTATAGATAGAAGGTGCTTTAGCGTCGTGATTTAATTATTAGTATTTTCATAATCACGCTAACGTGCTATAATCCTTAAGCAAACTTGTAAGAAATACTTGAGGTGTTTATTTCGGTTTGTTTCTTATTACTTGAGCTTCAGTAATTCCTTATCATCCCATCAGGCTGGCAGGCTCAGGTTCATTCTGCTGGATTTCTTCTGTAATTATTATCGCATCTTGTCCAGCAACCTCTGTGGTGTTGCATGTGGGCACTGGACTGTTGTGATAGCGGTCGGCCTTGTCTGTCAACCCCTCAGTTTGTGGCTATTGGGTGTGTTTGTGTCATTGCATTGTAGATTTCAATCTTGCAATATATACCTTTGAGCCATTATAAAGATATAAGGCGAGAAAGCTGTCTTTCCCAGATTACCTTTTTGTTTTCTTTCCGTTGACATGAGCGACAGTTACTGTTCAAACTACCAGAACCAGAAAGCGTAGCTCGTCCCCCCTCATAATCTCTGATGTCACGCCAGCGTGCAGCACATCTCCACAGGGAATCAATTAGAAAAACTGGGAGAGAAGACTTTGATACTAAGTAGGATGACGTTTTTAGGGATATGAGAGCATTTCCTGGCTCAGCCTCGATGGTGTTAATGTAGAATCAAAGGCTGCAGCTTTAAGCCTGCAAATTCCTCTGACTGTCGAAGGAGCAGCACAGAAAGAAGTTTGTTGTTTTGGGGGGTATTTTTTTGGCAAGGATTGTTGACAATCAGAGCACATAGGTATAATTTGAATAATTCTTTAAATTGAGTTTCACGATGTGTATATGGTAATTTCTGACAGTTTACATCTAGCTGCCTGCCAATCTAATGCAACGTGTTTTTCTTCTTGGAAGCTAACATCCCCATCTTGTATTTGAATCAAGTCCAATGAGTTTTCTTTTGAAGGGGAAAAAAACAACTAATTTGTGCTGCAAATATTACCTATATCCCAGGTCTGCATTGGGAAGAAATGACAGCGGCTAACAACACGCACTGTGAATTTGATAGCAACGGAAAACCTAACTGGCACCCAGTGGTTTGGCCTCCCTCATGTAAGTCATATTATTAGCCAGTTCAATGGACTGGTTAATGACATAGTGGTCTATTACACTCATGTCTGTAAACAGAGGCACATGTTGCTGGTGCCAGAAATCTGCCCATCACAAGTTTGCCTTTATGACGGGAGCCTCCTTGAAGAGCTGTGAGCCTGTTTCCACAAGTACGAGAGATCTTTTCGAAAACATGTATGTCAATCACGACATGAATCCAAAACAAGTGTCTCACAATCTGTAGACACATTTGTGTAATATTTGTGTTGTGGTGGAATAGTAGGTGCAGTATTCCTGCTGTGTTCATACTGACCTGGGAATGACATGCTGTTACTTAACATGCTAATGTTGAACTGGCATATCTGGCCTTTATGGTCCTTTTTTAACACTATTTCCAATACACGCGCTGTAGGTTGATCAATTCTCACTTAGACAAGTGAGTTTTGTTTTGTGCTCTCTGTATATATGACGCTTGATTCCTTCTTTTATCCAGACTGCATAAAGACTCTGTAAGGTTCCTTAAAATGAAAAATAGGCCCAAATTTAGCTATGGGCCTCACGGAAGCAACTATAGGTCCTTCACAAAGCATTTAAACATAGACTAGTTAAATAAACTAATGTAAGATGTGGTGTATGTTAATATTAATATATTGTACCACGCGATTCTGTTGTACAAATGAATGATTATGATTTAATTTGATCAGAAACTAAGAAAATGTTATTTAAGGTTAAAGCCATGCTGGCAGCGTGTTTCCAAGGCACGTACTGTCAGTCAGTTGGTTGATCCACCACTTTGGTTCAGACTGAAATAGCTCAACAACTATGTGATGTATTGCCATGAAGTTTTGTATAGACATTCATGGACCCCAGAGGATGAATCCTAATCACTCTGCTGAGCCTTTTCCCCTGACTTTTTCTCATCAGGTTCACATTTGTGATTTTGAGTGAAATGCCTTAAACTGTGGCCATACAATTTGGTTTCACACTTTCATGTCTCGTTCAGGATTAAATGTAGCCACTTCAGTGAGCCCTTAACTTTACATCTTGTGCCACCATCGGTTCACATGTTTATTGTACAGTCAGGCTCAGCTGTACCTTGTGTTTAGAGCAAATTGCAAATATCAGCACGCTGACATGCTAAAGTAAGGTGAACATGATAAATATTACCCATCTTAACACCGTAGACTCGTCTGGTTGATTTATACATATGAAGTGTTTTATCTAATGTAATGGAAACAGTTGAACACAGAACCTTTCTGACTGTGATATGCAGTATATCAATATAAAAAACACTGATATGTAATGTTGTGATTTTGATTTAAACCATTTTGCCCAGCCCTACTTCAACAACCACCTTGGACAACAGTCGAATTATATTTTGTCTTAGTTTTTGGAAAACTGAAATATCTGTCTGCCCAAGCACAGAGACTACCCTGACAAGGTATTTACACCTTCCTGTGCCAGAAACTCACCAGAAAGTAGTTTTTAAAAGCAGATTTTCAAAAGGTTCTCCCAAAGGAAACACATACCCTGGACCCCTGAAGCATTTCAGTGTGAATGTCTTTGTAAAGACTATTTTCGTGGCACTTTTGCTTTATTAGACAGTCCACGGTAAAAAAAAGCCGAAAAGCGGGGAAATAACAAGCAATAAAGGCCCGGGCTGGTTTTAAAGTCAGAAAACTGCTTCTGCATGGTAGTTGCATTCACTAGCCGAATGACGAGACTGTCCAGAAGTTACCCTTAGAAAATGGCTTTGCGTATGTCTCTATGAAATGTGTAATAGCCTCATGTAATATCCCATAAGTCAATGTAAAACGTTTTTAAACAGTGCAACTGTTTCTAAAAGCTGACTTAGCATTAAATCTCTTCAGCTGCTCTTAATTTACAGTATATTTTACTGTGCTTTGCTTGCCATTTACAATATGTAGGGCCATTTTAAAAATTGTATCCTTCACAATGGAGGTGATCTATCACCTCTGCCTCATTTTTAATCCCAGGTGACTGAAACATCAGTCAGGATGACTGAATGTCGATAGAGCGAGGGAGGGGATGCAGATCCTGCCAGGAGTGATGACTGCGAGACAGCCAGAATCTCATCTAGATATGAGTATCACTCAACAGAAAGCTTATGTGTGTGTAAAATATAGGACACGCAGAAACTTTGTGTAATACATAAATAGATGCTCATTTTTCCGTCTGATGGCTGCTTTTATCCATAACAATATCGTGACTTCATATATTAAGGTAGCAGCAACCCCGGCAGAGATAGCGCTATACTTTATCCACTGTTGGTATGTGGGACCAACAGATGGTCTACTGGAAGATGTGTAACGCACGACAACAGCCCCCCACAGTGCGTTCGAGGGCAGCTGTACAACAGACGCTCAGGAAAGTCTGCCTTTCTCCATCTTTAACAGACAAGGTTATCAGATATTCATGGAGCCTAATTAAACAAGTACAGCCTGTGTTCAGTCCCAAAGCATATTTCTTAGTAATGACATATCGACCTAATTAATTTTTGGTTTATAGGAATATGATTTCAGCTCTCAAGTTCATAGGCCCTCCTCTATGCTGTGGAAAATGCAGCGATGTTGTGTTACTGGGCTTGGTGGCTAATGTTACAGAACGTGTGTGGGTTTTAAGAAACTGACTTTACTTTTGCGCTACTGCTACATCCCCCATGAAGGCCTGTCCAGCCCAGCACCCCTAAGAATTACACTCATAAAGGATGATTCCACACCCCACAATGCATTTCTAGTGCCAAAGCGGGAAGTTGGGTGACCTTAACAGCATACTGTAAGGCAGGAAGTAAATGTGTGGCGGTCACAGTGGTTTTAAAAAATATCTTAAATCCTGCATCGTTTCTTCTTCACTGCCTTTTTGTGGTCCATTGCTACGTTTGTTGGCACATTACTGCCACCAACTGTTGAAAAGCGGAATAGCGGGAAAACAACGGCAGGATGTTAATAGCGGCTCCCACATGCCCGTGCGCACGCATGTACGCGAATAAACCCACGGACCCACTCATAAAAACATTGCTCCATAGCGCTTCTAGTGGTCAAAGACTTCACATGGTGCCTTTTTTTTAAGTGTTTTCGTTGCCTCACCTTAACCATAGTTCTTTTTTTTTTTTTATAACTTCGATCTTTCCCTGACTTTAAAGAGCAACTTAACACCCCATTTTTAGCTTGAACACGCCTCTTTTACAAATCCAATAAATGCATTCAAACCCACACATGTCCATACTGAACAAGTCCTTTGCATTAAATGACAAACTGCCCCTCAGAAAGACACACACAGGTATTCTTAGATCTGACGGCCCTATCGGCTGGACAACATATTTTGTCTGTGCCTCCCAAAGTCATCTTACACCTCTATGGTTAAAGTTCGATTAGCTTTAGGCACAAAAACAACTTGGTTGGGGAAAGATAATGGTTCGGGTTAGCATACCTGCTTTATTAAAGCTAGGGGACCTTCGCCTTTACGGTTACAATAACAGCCACTATTTATGGTCAGGGAACGGTTGAGATCCCTTTTTTTAGTTTGAAGTCCATAAAGTACAGTGTTGACAGGAAACAAAACAACACACTGGAGAAATGATTGCACTTTTAAGATGCGAAGGGGACCCCTCAGTATTACACTCATAGGGCCCCAAACAGGCTAAGGCTGGCCCTGGTTACAGCTGTCACTTAACCTACGACACATGAGCTGTCTATCATTTGAGTAAACAGTTCATTGGTTTTCTGTGTGTGTAGTAGTTTGAGTTGACATTTCAGTAAAATATGACTTTATAATATTAATTTAATATAAAAACATGAAAAACATAAGCTAGTAAACCAAATAACAAATGACTGCCCATTAGAATCACTGCTGTGATAAATCATATTTGTAACTGTGCTGTGAAAGCCTGTTAGGCCGAGGTATGGTCCTCCCATCTGGTCTAATACAACCTGTGCTACAGGCTTTTAGATTAGTCACCAATTAACACTCACACACCTGTAGTGTAGCTGACTTTGGTCTTTGTACTGTAAATTCCTCTGGTCAAACTGCCCACTGTAAATGTCATTAAAAACTGTTTGCTTTTCCTTTTGAAGAAAACACCCAGGGAGAGGACGTTAATATTCCAATTACACTCCCCGACATTGCCACAACCTGCTCTCATCGCCGACTGCTTGCATAATTGATTAATAACAGTAATTGCTAATACATAGTGGTTAATAATGGTAAAATGATAATTGGCAAATGAGAAGTCCCTGAGCAGTTTCTCCCATTCAACTGTCAATGAAAAGGGTATAACAGACTGTGGATACAAAGAATTTAGAGTGCCTGTCACATTTAATAAAATGTGAAGATAAAGATCCTATAAAATAGAAAATAATAAAATAGTACAGTAAAAAGCACAGGTCTATGTACAGGTATCTACAAACTGATTGGAGGATTAAAGCAAAATGCTGGAAGGCGTTTATTAAACATTCCCCAATGACAAAAGACAAGAAAATCATTATCTTAAAAAAAATTTTTTAAACTACATGAACCCTCAATATTTTGCATTTGCTGCACAAACAAGCCCTTCTATCAATAACTTGTGTGAACTACAATAATTGATATGGAAGTGGAGGTTCCACTCTGATTCGTCTGTATTAGCAGTGGGTCAGGTCTCAGTGTTTACACGGTTGTAGACAGGTTTCACTGGGGGTCTGGATTCAGGATCATGTAGTTTAGGTCAACTATTTAAAAGGCTGTGGGGTCTTGAGGGTTAAAACATCCAACAAAAGTGAAGACTCTGCTGTTTTGCTTTTAAGTCACCTTCCCGTAAAAGCTCCGGCATACCGGAGCAGCGCTATCATCTGAGCCTTATTAGGAATCCAAACAGACTGCCGCTCGCTGCCCTGTGTACCTTATAAAAGTTGTTAAAATCCCAATAAAGGTGAGAGGAAACGCTGCCTGGATGCTTAAGTGGCTGGCCTAGACAGCCACCTGCATCTATTCCCGTCTTCTTTGGCTTAATTAAGATACAGATGTCGGTTAATGAGAGCGGACGCGGCTAATGAGTGATGCTAAATCCAGTGGGTCACAGTTGGCAGTGCCACATGTGCTGCTTTTGATGATGCTGGCTAATGTCTCTCTGCCTCTGGAATTATACAGGGCCTAGGCTATTTACTTCATTATTTATTTATTTATTCAGTGTTTGTCTTTTTTCATTTTCCTCCCATGGCTGCTTTTCTTTCAGATTCCGTCACATTTCTGGCAGTTTGTGGCTTCAAATCACAGCTATTTTCTCTTTTCAGTGTTTAAGACCATTTAAAATCACCACTTTTTCACCAAAACTCCTCTACTGCACAAGCACAGTCGAGCAGCTTCATTTGACAGGATAGAAAAACTAATTCCACCTCTCTCACACAACATCGGAAGTAAATGACTTTTCCCTTTTAACCTGCAGCACATCACTTTTTCTTTTGACTGTGTATTACTTTTTTAAAATTTTTTTATGGAAAACCGTAAAGTTGATGTAAGTATTACATTAAATTGCCTGTAAATAAACGAGTGAACGCATGCAGCCAAGATCCCTGCAGAGTTTAAGGTGGATAAATGAGGAATTCATTTTTAGGGAAGCAGAGAACGAGCCCGCGTTTGCACACTTTTCTGCATTCCAGCCACTTCCGCGCTGAGCTAAACTGTGAGATGCCATCACGATTCACATGGCGTCCTCTGAAGCACACACACGCGTGCTCAACTCCCACTACGCTGGAGAGTTCTGGCTAATCCAAGACCTTCATAAAGCATGTGTTGGGCCTTAGCGACACATCTGTCATTCTGACGTCCGCTAGCATGGTCTGGACTGTCGGTTTCTAATCCATCTGTGCTCTGCAGAGACAGTCTGCTGCCAACTGGATCTTTGCTAAGCCTTTGGAGAAGCCGGCTGAACGGCAGCTTCTGCCAACTTGCTGAAAGTTTTTATTTCTATCTTATCGTTTATTTGACCGTTTCCTGTTTCCTTTTTTTAAACATTTGCCTGGTTAAGTGAGTATGTTGACAAATGTTTTCTCTGATGAATCAGATGCTCGTGCTATTTGCTTTGACGTTGCCAGGCGATCAGGAGTCCATGGAAAGAGGGTAACGGTAATCCCGAGCACCAAAGGCAGAATAAGGCCAATGACTTTGATCTCCCTCATGCAAAAAAAAAAACCTGTAATTTTCCACTGCAATGCCACCGTGCTGGTAATATTGGATTAAAAACTCCCTCTTTTCTTCTTCTGTCCACTCATGTATGGCCTAAGGTGTGGATGAGGTCTGTCAGGGATGCTTCAGCATACTGCACAATAGAGATAGAGAGTGAGAGAGAAAGAGAAAAAGAGGCAAGCAATTTTGACATATCTTCTTCAGCTCCACGGTGAGGCAATTCAGCACAGCGGAACAACATTTTCATGAGGGTATAAGAATTCAAACGGGCTCAGTTTGTTGATGGACAGCCTGTTAGCGCCTCTTTCAGGCTCTACCTGTTTACACGCACCAAGCTAAGTGGTATGTTTCTGGGTAAAAAATGCAATAGCAAGCTAGATGTAAGGATTTGTGTGTGTGCGCGCCTCAGGCGTAAGCATGCTGCATTCGAGCTGGTTTTCTAAAGGACAGCGCTGGCGGTTTTCCCGAGCAATCAGAGGTCAGAGAGCTCATTCGCAGCCACTCAGATTCCTGTGAAAGAGCAGCATCAATTATACAGCAGGGAAGTCAAAGGGCCATAGCAGTGTGAAGTTCAGATAATGAGTCATTACCAAGAATTAACAGCCGTGGTGATGGGCCATCTAATAGCAGATGATGGATCCGGTAATAGGTTTTCAACAGTTGGTCATATTGTCATAACCAGTTTCATTACCAGAAGTATCTCCTGCAATACTCAACCTTAAAACTGGTCTTGTTCTAATTTCAAAAGACAAAACTTTGCTAGTTGTGAAGATAATGAATACCGAGTTGGAAGCTAAACTCCTGATTGAGACCAAAAATCCTTGTCCTCTTAGGCAAAAGACCTACGCTCCTGCCAGGTCCCTGCGCTCTGCAAAAGAACGACGCCTGGTGGTACCATGCCAAAAAGGAATAAAATCACTCTCGCGCACCTTCTCTGGATCCGTTCCACATTGGTGGAAGGATTTGCCGGCCTCTACAAGATCAGCAGATTCTGTAGCCACCTTTAAAAAGCACTTGAAAACGCATCTCTTCCGTCAACACCCGACTGACAATCACTAACTCTTCTTCCTTTCTACCTCTGCTATAAAAAAGAAAAGAAAAGAAACCCTTCCTATCGTTAGCTTTGTATACTGTGCTGGGCTTTAACCAGACTCGTTTTTGATGCACTTATGCTTTTTGTTACCTTGTGTTGTTATATTGCTTCCATTGTCTTCCTCAAATGTAAGTCGCTTTGGATAAAAGCGTCTGCTAAATGACTAAATGTAAATGTAAAAGATTAAAGCTGCACTGATAAATAGTATTATCTTCACAATGGATGAAATGACTGTAAATAAAAGGTGTCGCTCGTAGTGCAGAACCCACGGAGAATTATCACCCAACTCTGCAGTTCCCCTCTGCTCTACTTAGCATTTTAGCGTCTACCAGTTCATTGTTTCGGCTTTACGTCCCACACCTTTTATTGTTTTAGTTCGGTCTCACTGCTCTCATTACTCATTTCAGCTGCAGCAGACAGCCGTTTTCAGTAAAAAAGCTCTATCAGCTACCTCCCCAGCACCAAACCACCGCATTTAGCAGCTAAAGAGCCATATATTTCCCTCAAAATTGGCAGACCAAACCAGAGCTAAAAGGAGAGTAAATACTGCACTTACGTTAGTCAGGTGGCAAGAAACTCGACTCCAAATGATTGCTAATGTTGCGCCATGTCTGCTGGATGTGTAAATAGGCAGCTGTTCGCTAACTGGTTTGCCACATAAACTTAAAAGTTGAAGATATGTCAGTGTATGTGTTTACAGCTTGTTTCTACTGCTTCCAAGAGGGCAAAAAAAATGTTTAATTCAGGTTTAAGACAACCAGTTGGCTTTCCTTAATTGTTTGGCTGAATACAACAAACAACTTAGCTCTTTTTACATGTTTTTACAAATTGATATGCGTCATGTTATGTGATCCACATAAGCAGACACCCAAGTATATATGGCGTACATCAGCATACATCAACACTGTACTATATGCAGAATTTTAAAAATAAATAAATGATGTTCCCTTCAGTCTTCACAGAATGTGATTACCTTTCAATGTTTTTGAACATTTACTCTCTGCCAACATATTTGCTTACACATTTCTTCAAAAGACTTGCACCCTTAGAGGAGGTTGCACTTAGCGTTTAAATATGCCTTTCATGCACAGGACAAGTGACAGGTCTGGATGCCAAAATTAGATTTTGGTATCAAACCTTCAAAACAAGATTTGTAAGCTGTCGTGGTCGCTAAGTGATCACAGTTCTACGTATGTCTAGCACAATCTAGCTCCATAGCAATGTGACAAGATGGAGACCCAGCAGGAAAAAGCAACATAGATGTACCATATGTTTTAAGTAAAGATGTTGATATATTGTGTGATCTGGTGAAATAAGATCAAATCTCTGCATCAACTTTGAATGCCAAGCATACGGCTGTGAATGTGGAGTGTGGTGCTGCATCAGTTGCTTTTCAGATATCCACACAGAAAATGACAAAGATTGCATTTCAGAGAAGAAGAGACTGAGAGGCTTAACCTCTGACATAACAGAGGTACAGAGAGCTGAGCAATCTCTGTTCAGGGTGAGCGGCTTTCCTTGTTTGGGACTGAATAAGAGATTTCAAGGCGGCCGTGGCAACATAAGTGCGAAGGGAAGAGGAAAAAAGTCAAAGATATGGAGGTAAAAAACAGAGAATAAATTGGAGTGGCAGCATTTGAGACAGTGAGGCGAGAGAGCTGTGACAGAGTGCAGCAGGGACAGAGTTCAGGTCATATTTCATCACTGTCTGGACAATGGAGGGGGGGGGGGTGTTGAAAGGCCATGAAGGAGCCTCACTCCAAAGCTTAAACGAGATTGTCAACACTTGGATTGTGATGCCGGTATGCTGCGTTGACCCGTTCCGAGAGGACAAGAGGGAAGGACTTGTCAAACTAACAGATGAATTTTCTCCTACCTGTGTGTAATGCAAAGTTTGCTGAGAATCCCTGAGATACCCTCAGACCAAAGTGTGTGGTTATATGTGCATTTATACGTGTTAACAAATGAGTTACCCTTGTTCCCGACTGCACGCGCAGGAACGTGAGATCAAATTTGTTTACGGCTTTGATATATCAACACAAGAGTCTCAGTGTGGGATTAATTATGAAAAAGGGAAGTGGAGTTAATGAATGTGGAAATGCTTTGGAAAGTAGCTCCCATGTTGTGATCAGATTACTCCCAGATCTATAAATCTTAACACTGCTGCAAATAATTAATACAGTGGGTATTTTATTCATACATTAACCAGAATCCATCCCTTCATTTTAGCTGACTTCAAACTTTGACGCTCACGGATAACCTTCTTTCCAAGTTTCAGACCGTAAAGAATATTATGGTTTAACTGTCAAGTTAGATTGTGGTCTAGATCTATGTCTACAAATGTTGCGATATTGCTTAACAATTTCAAATATAGACTTACAACCTTTCTCGTTGCTGGATTGTCACAAGGAACTGTAAAAAGAATGGGGGGGGGGGGACAGGGGGACAGTCTAAATCGAAGCAGCAGAGGCCGAGACATCCTAACTAGTCTCTAGTATAGGTGAAGCGCCAAAAACAAAGAATCCTACATTAATACTGTCTCGCGTTAGACATTCCTTTCCTGGTAAATGTGTCCATGTCCCTGGTTCGTTGGGCTTTCTGTTAAAAAATAAATTGAACTCTCAAGCCCAATACAAGGTAACCATGATCAGGGTTATTTTATTAGACTTCATAAAAGTCCCTTCAGAGCCACAGTGAACCTTTTACAACTGTTTTCACAAGCTGAGTGGTACTCCTCACACGTAAACTGAACTTCATGTGTAAAATTTGTGGAGTGTGCCCCCTTGGTTTTCTTTTACTCCACCAATTTAGCATCGCAATCCTATAACCTTGTCGGTCTCACGATGCGTTTAAAAAACAAAATCCGCTCAAAACCGATGCTGCTTTTTAATTCCACGCAATTTTCGGTCTTGTCAAAACCTGGCGCCTACATTACCCACAATGCAACTTGACTGCCAACACTTTGATCAGAGATCCTTGTGTTATGCAGCTAATGTAGCTTCAAGCCACTAGCCTCGAGCAAAGATGGCGAGTGGGCTACAGAGGTCAACTTGTTTCTAACTCCACACCCCCAGATTCGTTTAATTTTCAGACCGACGTTGACATCACTTGAGGAAGTTTATCAGATTTCACACAGCTCCCTCTGGCGCCACAAAAGGCTTTTATACTTTTTTCACGCGTGCAGAAGTACACTTCAGGACCTGTCATCAAACTTTGATGTGTCAAAATAAATGGCGCTCCCCATTAAAGCGCAGATTTGAAAATTCCTGAGTTTGGTGATTCATAGTGGTAAAATCAAAAGAAACTGTGGCAGACAACGTTGCAAGAACACTACACAAAAAACTGCTATAAAAGTGCTATAATCACATGGAAAATCTACTCACAAGGTTTGTCTGTCGTCTTGATTTCCATCTTTATACTGATGTGAAATGTTTTAGCCCCTAATCTTGCACCATATGTTGCCAGAGTTATTTAACTTATCTAACTCTCGATCTCTTAAACTCACCAATAAAATCTGGATTACAAAATGTATATATCAGCAGCGAACAAACTTGAACAACATTTTAATTAATATGCAAAAATAATAAATGGAAATTCCAACCTGACACTGTATACAGCTATCATTAGGGTTTAAATGTATTGCTGTCTGATGTGTTGACACCCCCCCCCCCAACACCATATCCTCACCTCATCAATCACGGAGGGTGGTTTGGTCCAGATCCTGCCTTTTTAAGATGGATAAATTCACTTTCCTTGGATCCTTTGAGATATGGTACGTTCCATACCTTATGTAATAAAACGATCGATGAGGCGCACACACACACAGATATACACACTTTATTCCTCACTCCTTAGAATAAATCTATATGAGCTACCGCAGTCTTGTGCATTTTGGGTGAAAAAAAGCAAAGTGTTGTGAGCAGTGTCTTGATGTTTTGACTTGGCTGCCTTTCTTCTTCAGTGGAGTCGGATTGGCAATGAGGAGAGGCAATTTGTTGGCGAGCAGCAGGTGGTTGGATTAATTGCCCATGGTGCTGGTTGGAGAGAAAGTGTCTTGCTGAGTGTGGAGTGCCTTCTGCACTTGCAGAGCTCGAGTCCGGATAAAGAACAGCAGTAAGCATATTGTCATCTCCCACCTCGCCACCCTAATCAGTACTGCTATGCACTCCCATTGTTCAACTGAACTGGCTCGCTTCCCGGAGGAATTCTTTCTTTCTCTCTCCCTCTCAATCCTTTTTCTTCTTTCCCAGTGCCACCCACCACTCACATCCTCTTCTTTTCAATCCCTTTCATCTCCAAATTCACTTCCTTTCTCTGTCTCTCTGTTGCTAATGCCGCTTGATCGCCCTCCCTCCCTCCCTCCCTCCCTCCCCCGTCTTTAGCATTGAACTTTCTCTGGATCAATCCTCCCATCTCCCTCTCTGTTTATTACCTTTCCTACTTTATCCTTTCTCCCTATGCACCTTTCCCTTTATTTCCTGTCAAGTTCAGCCTTGCTACTGCCCTTCCTCCCTCTATCTCTACGCCTTTCCCATCTCTCTGTCCTTTCTTTTCTCTTTCTTCCCGGAGGAGCGAGATATTGATGTAAACACACACAGAGCTCTGAGTGGTTCTTAAGCTGCTCTGACCGATCCGCAGGCCTCCCTTCATTGTCCCGGCAACTGTAGGAAGATACTTGATTTCCAATAGGCTTATCCCACCAGTTCTCCCAGTGCCGTGTCCATAAAAAGATAGCGAGGGGTTTGACTGGATGGCCGTGGGGCTTGGCTGGACTGAGCATGCCTGGCTGTCGGTGTCACGGCTCCACCGTGGTAATGGATCAAAGAGATGTGGGCGGCGGGTGAATGGCAGCGCTGTAATTAAGTGTTTCAGACCACGCTGGCAAAAATAGAAGTGGAACTAAAAGGACGGTTATGGCAATGACGGGTGAGGAAAGCAACACAACCTCGCAAGATTTGATGAAATCAAGTCAAACTTTGAATGTCGATTATGCACTGTGGACATGAATAATGTGGAGATTGCGGTCCTCCAACACGAAATGATTATGTGACGGGAACATGAAGTGGAGACGACTTTAAACAATGTATATTTACACTTTTCTAGCACGCTGTCTCTTGCGGTTGCGAGAGTAGTGCTGTCCTCACCTTGGTAGCAAAGGTGGAAGAAGCATGACGTTGTTATACTGTCACAAAACGTCTAAGAGAGGAGGTCCGGGTGGATGTTTTGCTCAAGAAAAAGCGATTGCCTTTGACACGAGAGACTGGGGTTCGCATTCCTGTACCAACAGTCAATGCAGTGTTTTTCCTAGCCTCAACCATGACTGCAAACTTCCCTTCTTATTTTCTAACCACTCTGTCTCCCAGTGGTTTCCATGAGGATTTAGACATCAAGCCCCCTTTTCACAAATCTGCGCTCTTGAGAGTAATTGGTTATTTACTCGATTCAGGATGTTTTTTTGATTTGTTGATGCACTGTCAAGCATTGCGATGTGGCTGGTCAGCCTATAACTGCGCAATTACACAAAGTTTCTTGGACAGAGCTATGTAATTTGGTATAACTTAGAGGCACAATAGGAGTTTTCCTTGAAAGAAAAGCTCAATTTCAACCCAAGTAAATATTCATTCATTATTTATTAATTTTTGGAAACTATTTATTTTTATTAACTGTATGCTTGCCTGTAAACAAATTTATCATTTTTGCATGTTCACCAGACCTGTTGTGCACTGACTTGTAGACCTTCCGGTAAATTATTGGAATTAATTAATTGAAAATTTTCCAATTTAAATACTGTCTCTATTTCCATTATAATTAGTGGCAAGTTACACATTGCTTTCCAGGAAACTTCAGAGGAAAGTATTAGGACATCACAGACCTATAAAAGAAAGCGTTACAAAAGGGTTTCTCCTCTTGCCATGTTTTGTAGTTATATTGTTAATATATTCAAATACTTTTGTGTGTATTGTGTTTGTGATTTCTATAACTTTTTTTGCAACAGTTTGAATTTTTGACTTTTCTATCTGTCGGGTGCTGTTGTAAGTGGCGGTGTTCTTGGTTGATCATTTGACTGTCGCATCAACAGGATGTAATGAGTTCAGTGGTCATATACAGTAGGCTATGTCTCATTTGCCATGTTGGACATTTCCCTGATATAGAGCCAATTGAGTTGAAACATTGCCTCTTTTTAGTCCAATTTAGTTTTCGGGACCTTTAATCCTGGCTGTGGATACTCCCCACTACAATCTTCTCTGAACCTTAACCAAGTACTTTTAGATGCCTGAACCAAATCTTAACACTCGTGTCATTTGTTTTTGGAATGTTGTATGGCTTATTTATATCTGAGGACTAATTTGAAAAACTTGTGGTATATGTAGGCAAGAAAATGTGATAAATGTTAAGGTTATGCTAAGGCAAAATAGTTCGGGATTTTGGTTGATTGGCAGCCACAAAAGTTGTAGGATTTGCAAGACCACTAACAATGTTCTCCCTTTGCCTGCAGCTGACCCTTCCCCGTGCCTTTTGTTTTGAAAAGAGAAAACAGCTGTTTGCACCGTCTGTAGTGATAAGATGCAGTATACAGCGAGAACAGTGAAAAGAGTTACACATGAAATAGGTTTTAACAAGTTTTAGGACAGTTTTCTGCCTGTGAATGAATTACAGCTTTGATTTAAATTTATTTGGAGAGACGCCCACTACGAGTGCCATGACATCACTTTGGGGGAAAAAAAGACTGTTTTGTGCGTCATTTCAAATACGTTCCCCTGTAATTTAGCCAGACATATTTCGTATCTGTGGAAACGTTGCAATCTTGACCTGAATCTGAAATAAAGATCTGTGAGTATCAAATAATCCTGGGCATGCAGCATGCATTTGTAAAGTCACTGTTACCAGAGTGGGTAGACGAGGTGACGCTGGGGTAAGGTAGAGAAAAGAAGTCCACACACTACTTCTCCAATGTCGGTTTGATACAAGGAAAGGAAACGTGTGTTTTCCATAACCTTTTCTTATGTTTAACAAATAAAAAATAAAAAAAATAGAGACTTAAATTAGCTTAGATACCTTTGGACCTGTTAGTGTGTCTTCTTTTGTATTTTATTTAATGTTAGGGTACCACAGGTATCTGCAAATACTTCCTAACCCTACCTGTGGATGTTTTCTTTTTTTCCAAGGGCACATATAACGCCACATTCTGCCCCTGACTATATATAGTACTGGAAATGTATTTCGAGGCGTGTATGCACAGTGACATTTCTTTTCACAGCAGATGAGGCCTGTGTTTGTGTTGTTTTTCTGTGTGTGTCAGTGTATGTTTTTCTTTCTTTTTTTTTTTTTTTACTTAACACTTTGTCTCTATTTTTCTCCCCAACTTTCTCTTCAAAGCGGCATAAAAGGCACCCGTCACGCCTGACGATCAAAGAGCAACATCCAAAGCTGGCTCTCTGTTGTGCCGCTGTCATTTTCGCTCTTTTAAACAACAAAACAACAGAGACCTTCCAAACTCACGGCCACT
This sequence comes from Coreoperca whiteheadi, assembly GCA_011952105.1. Lineage (NCBI taxonomy): Eukaryota > Metazoa > Chordata > Actinopteri > Centrarchiformes > Sinipercidae > Coreoperca > Coreoperca whiteheadi. The sequence continues at coordinate 6,977,021 of CM022483.1, forward strand.
TCTTGATGAACACGCAGCAACTTCACACAGTCGACTCGGGAGATCTCGGCCTCGTCTCAGGTTTTTGCTTTTAGTCTCGTGTTTTGATATGAACATGTCACAGAGTTTGCGTTTGACATAATTGATCCTGTGACGAAGATCACAGTCATTCAAGAGCCTGTGCTCATTTTGTTGTCAAGAATAAAAACCTACAGCGCTACACTTCATTCACTGAGGTCCTGGCAGTCGGAGCGGAACAATGTTTTGGTTAATTGTTAACCATTAACATGTACCAGAAATTCCTTCCTAAATGTTAAAAACAGAAATTTACCATATAGATACTTAAAATAGATCATCAAAAGCAGTATGCTCGTGGTTAATGAAAGTGTAAATTGGAAGTATTTCTAAAATCTCATCAGGTGGCCGTTTAATTCATTATTTATCACGTCTACGTTACACAACCCTACTTAAAACATGTCAAATTTCAACAGAATAAGTCGTCCTAATAACTTCTGATAGACTGCAGTTGACTTTGAGCTGTACTGTAAATGTCTTTCTGCTGAGACGCCCTGCTGTGTTAGAAAAATTAATTTACAAATTATAGTCAAATGACTATACATTGCACATTTGTTTGTATGTGAGGAATCAGTCAAATGTCTTGTAAATACAAAATATCGTAACTCCATGCTACAACATCATCGAACCTAGTACTATGACGCGCTTAAAGTAACCCTTTGAAGAAGCTCCACAGAAATACAAGCCAGACTGAAGCATTAGTTTTATTTTATTTTTTGCAATACAGCGTGCCTGTAAACATACATGTGAAGTTAACAATGTTTGCCCTGATTGGGGAATTGGGCCCTAAGGAGCCACAAAAACGGCCTCTTACCACCTGTCTGAACGGCTATTCTTCATCAGGAATTCGGTGTTTTATGTAGTCGTTATGTTTAACTCTGTTTTAAAAACAAGGACCTAGTCTGTGACATCAGATATAGGTTTGCTGCTTGTGATAGGCTGTGACTCCTGTCAAACAAGCAAACATACTGAAACGTACCTTTATTTAAGCCTGTTTCTATTTACACTGTTATTTAAATATTGAAAATATAAATTTTCTTGGAGCCAGCATCCAGTGGCCATTAGAAGAACTGCAGTTTTAAACGCCTGCTCTGAAGGGCTTTGTTTTATTGGCATTTACTGCACATGTAACGCTCGGTACGTCTCGTCTTCAAAGAATAATAAGCCAGTGTAGATATACGAACGGTTTGAGAAGTTGCATTTCAGTTGTGGGGGCAGTAGCTTGTGGGGGGGGTGTTTAAAATGTCATTGTTTCACAGGTGCTAATTCATATTTATTGATAATTAATCACCAAGTAAGTATGCAGAAGGATAAATACATTTAGGTCATCGGGCCTACTCGATTACTCGTCGTGGATTTCACGGCGACAGCGAGGCTGTCAGCGGCGACTGTCGGTGTCAGAGAGGATGCGGTTTCTTGCAGCGGTGAGCGTGACTCGTCCGTACAGCCAGCAGCCGGACTGTCAGATGCATCAGAAAGGGATTGTGTAGCTCTGACTGGGACACAGAGGATAGAGACATGCTTGAAAGGTTGAGGTATTGAATTTTACTTCCTGACAGCTGAGCGACCTTTCGGCTCTCAAGGGGGACGAGACAGAGATGGATTTCGCAGTCGTCCGCCTTGCTCTCCGCTGCTCCTCCCACAGGGTTAAGAATTAATGCTCCTTTCTACCTCTCTGCTGAGCAAGGAGACTCGAGCTAAACTGCATCACCAAGCACCCGTGTGCAACACGGCGGTACACAAGGAAGGAACACCTTCCTTACAAGCAGGAGTGGTTATTCTCATGAGAAACTAAAGGAGGATCGTGTGAATTAGCTCGACATAAGAGCGAGTCGTCTTGTTCATTTGCATTGCAGCAGCTGTGGAGAGCAGCTTGGCACGGTGTTGAACCTGCCAGCGTCGGGACAGTTCAAGAAAGTGCGGGCAGTGCACCCACACAGTAAATTGCACCCTGTTCTCACCGGTGCCCTGTTTCCCTCGTCACACCTCAGGAGAACTGCTATTCATAAATATATGCAGCATGGCTGAGCCAGGTCCCGTGCTAATGCACTGAATACCAATGAGACTCATCTCGACTCTCAGACTGCGAGGCAGCTCTCTTCTTCTTTGGTTCCTCTGGGCAGAATTTACAATCTCACGTCCCCTTTTCTGTGGCTGTAAGGTGAAAGTTACAAATCACTGTTTCATCTGGCGGCCTCGCTAACGCTCCACAGGATCACCTGGTGTCTTTAAGAGATACGAGATAAGAATACACCTCAACGAGCAGACTTGCTTTATCTCGGCTGTAACGCATCTCTTCTTTACACCGACAGAATGAGCAACATATTCTCCCCCCTTAAAGTTCACCAACTCTCGGCTTTGCCGGCGCTGTCCTGCTTTGTTCCAGCGGTGTGTGCCGGGAAGGTTTTTGAGCTGCTTAGGCGGTATAGTCACGTACCGCTAGTCTTCCTGGCAAAGTGACCAAGTGCTGAGAATGATAAACTTGAAATGACAGCAAGTGAATTTGTTCTCCATCTATCTTTCAAGGCATCACGCGCAGCGGCCAATGGCGTGGCGGCTGTCTACGCTCCATTACTCCAACTGGTCAATGAGCCATCTACACGAAGGGCCTCATTGATCCCTCTTTACTCATGCTTTGTGAAAATATACAGAGTCGGATGGAGTTAAATACTGATGCATCAAGAGGCGGCTGGCTGGACAAAGACAAAACCCAGCCAGCGGAACGTCTGAATGCAGAAAACCTCTGTTCATAATGCGTTTTGTACTTTTTCATTTAGAATTTAATTGTCTGAGCATTGAGGTCAGCTGTAAAGATTCAGCGTCTTGCTCAGGGCTACTTCAGCAGGACGGATGCCTGCCAACACGAGGGACTGAGCTCAGATCATCCAGCTAAAAGGACAGCCATCGCTCTCACTGAGCCCCCACACTGCTGCAGTATTTACTATTCACAGTATTCAGAGCATTCGCCATAAATTCTTCTCGAGCATGTCAAAATATAGTTGTGAAAAAGCTCTTCTATTTTTCATAGCTTGCATTTATTTGAATATCCTGTCTGCTGCAACATCTATGCTGTATAAAATAGATTTCCACACTCGGTGCTCAATCAAAAATAAGAAATTCTGCATCAAATCCTTTAGATACTCTTCCACTAATGTCACATTAATATCATTAAGAACAGTACGACATCTTGTCACAACAGCTTGGAAACAATAGTGCAGTGTTACGTAAGTGAAAATCTTGGTTTTGTTATAGACGTGTATTGCAGACCTTAGTGGAGTCCCTGCCTGAGTGAGAGACTCACCAGCTCACAACAAGCATCCCTCATGCCCTGCTTGTGTAAGAAGAGGTCTTTGCTTTTTGCAAATTGCTTTTTAAGGGGAAATGCTAAAATACACAACACACCTCTATTTTAACGCCATTTCACCAATATACTAGTGGGAAAATCCGACGCATGTTCTGCCGTGCAGACAGGTTGCCATGACTACTGATAATATGGATGAAAATACAGCATATCTCGCTAGAAATTGACATGTTTAACGTCGTAGCAGCTTAACAACAATTAAATATAGGTGTTACGGTATGGCATGACAATGAAAATACATGGTTTAGATGGTAATTTAGAGGCAGCTGATGAGTGTACTTCACTATAGCCTGATGTGTTTTTCCCCACTTATCCCCGTCACTCTCCTCATTTACACCCTTAATCTCCGCTGTGTCAGTGTCAATCCTGGCGTGCTATAATGAGAATGTAAGGATTCGACGATAGCAGGAGGCTCAAAAGGCGCTGGTGTCATGTAAATTGCCACCTCAACTGCCATCGTGCTCTCAAAATAACCTGCCAACCCCTCAGCGCCCTGTTCCTCCCCGCAGCTTTTACGGCCACTTTCCTCGCACCGTGAAACGTGTCCGACGAAAGGTTGAAAAGAGAGGGCAGGGAGATTGACGGACTGTCCTGGACAGGGAGGAAGTGAAAATGTTTCGATTACCTGGGTTTGTGGTGGTATTGCGGTGGCCATTGGTATGGAGGGAGCATGCTGAGAGCCCCGATTCCCACAGGTTCAGAGAGCCAGTGTCACGACCGGGTCTCTCTTCTCTCCTTCGGCGTCGACCTCTTCTCTGTCCATCTGTCCATTCAGGCTCAGTCGTGATAAGTAAATTCATATTATCCGCTGCTTTCCTGCCACCTGCTTTTCCGTGTCTGATAGATGAACTTAGAGTTTGTGATTTATGGCGTAGCATTCAGCATCGTCTTAGTGAGCTGCGGGCTAATACATAGTGTTGACTACAGGCAACTTTTATGCTTATACAGCAGCTTTCTGTAGTAATGTAATGAACAAGTCATGCACTGTATGTTATTTGATGCGTTTGAGCTACCTCTCTGTGCTGTAGTGCAAGGTACCACACATTTTACCTACTGTTTTTTAAACCAGTCACTTGTAAGATTTTATCTCCCGTGCATTCTTACGTAGCCTTCTATTGTCTTACTGATTTTGTATTCAATTCTACAAAATAAAATTAATCCAGCTCGAAACCCGGTTTTGCATCAAGTGCATCACCAAAAGGCATAAATCAATAGCGTGAAAGGGCAACATCAAATATGTACAAAAGGGCCATAGCTGCACCACCTATGAGAGAACCAAGTCCTCAGTAGTAAGGCTGTAGCAGTAAAACCCGAATGTGTTGAATTAAGCAAAGGTTTGTTTAATAGCTTATGTGTTCAACTTTGTGTAAGAGAGAGATCTTTCTTGTTCCACGAGTTACATAATAGCTTTTTTAGATGTTTACTTTCCATGTGGAAGTCAATTTAGTTGTCTACACCTCAGTTAAACTTTGGAAGCAGCGCTTTACTTACTAGTCATTTCCTCAAGTAAAGAATCCGAATTAGTGATGGGCAAAGCGGTTCTTTTCAGTGTACTAGAATCATTAGAATCGTCCATTGGAAAAGATTTGTTCAAAAGAATTGTTCGGCGCTTGACCGACGCCCCAGAAGCACAGTCCCACTCGCAGAACTGAAACACGGCCGGACGTTCAGTGCGACTCGCTAACCAGTGAACTGAGAACCGTTCATGAAGGATAAGACATAGAGCTGAGAATCGAGTTGTTTAAAGATAGTTTGCAAACTGAAAGCTGCTATAACAAAATCCTACCCTATTATGTACAGCACGTGTATTCCGCAGTACGACTGTCTGTCTCTCAGGGCTCACGTTCATTGTGTACGTTCAAACGAATCACTGAACATGAACCGTTCCCTCGCAGTGTAAGGATCTGAGACCACCCGGTTTTTCATATTGCAGGTTTCAATAGCGATTGTCAAACGTAACCTAGCTCATGTTTTCTCCAAATCTGAGTACAGATGCAGACATTTTGTTTATACGCTCTGTAAATCCTTATAGTTATCCTCTTTTCAAAACAGTAACGTGGCGTGTGTTTGCATGCAATGCGCGCAGTAACGTTAAATATTTGCCTATGCTTATAATCAATCTTGATAATGTCCTATCTGGATCGCATTCCAAGACCAATGTTGTTGAATCTAGTGTTAATTTCGTCAGATGAGACGAGACTAAATATGTTCGTCAACGACCTTTCTTTACGTGACGAAGACGAGACGATGACGAGACTTCACCAGTGTCCAAAAACCGTGACATTAACCTGCATTATTGTTGACGAAAAAAGACGAGACTGAAATGTTTTGCATAAAATAAAAACAAAGATAAAATCTCTCAAAATTTTCGTCTACAATCGTCTCTACTTTTTCATCACGAGGATAGAATATTCAGCTGTCATGGAGCAAGAACACGAGCAACGAGCGCCGACGACATGCTAGGCCGTTATAACTTGCATTAAGTTGCATTCAACAAAAATCATTCATAATGACGAGACTTTTAGTCGACTAAAACTTGACTAACAAGAAAAGATATGTGAATGACTAAAACTAACAAGCGCATTTGGCTCAAGACTAAGACTAAATAAAAAAAAAAAAAGGTGACAAAATGAACACTAGTTGAATCCTTGCAACTAAATATGAGCAACCTGAATCATCTGTGTGTTCCTCCTGCGAACGAACGAGTTGAATCAGTCACTCAGCGACTGAGCGTAGTTCGCTCGCAGTTGACCGAGCGCTCAACGGATCGTTTCAAGAAGTGATTCAGTTCAGTTTGTTCACCCAAAAGATTTGTTCTTTTGCAAACGACACAGCGCTAGTCTGAGCCCTTGATCCTCAGTCCTCTAGATTATCAGAGCTGATAGTACTAAATTCAATCAAATCTATCCAAGCTAAAGTTCACACTCCCTCATCTAAACAATGAGCATAATAGCAACTTTAACGGATGTGTCATTATTTTCCAAAAAGTAGACCGGAATTTAAAATCAAACCAAGCATAACAATGGCTTCTGCAAAAATATATTGCATAACTCCCTTCAAGACAATGACAAAATACTGTGCTGGGGGGTGAAACACAATTTTAAGAGAAAGCGGTTTATGTAAAAATCCCTTGATTTAATTTTTTCTGACCATTGTCTCACATGACGAATGGCGCTGTCTTTGCTTCTTGAACTCTCCTTTGTGACAAGCTTTTTTTTTTTTCCTCCCCGAAGCCCCGAAACATTCGTAATTACATTTCCCCAACTGTCTGCTCACACAATCCCCCATACATCACCATCACAACAATTCCATTAACTCCCGCTGCGTTAAATATAGAGGAAAAAAGAGAAAGTGGGGCGCATTCATAAACAAATAAGAGATGATGCCATTCAATCGTTTGGAGGAAATGTTTGACCAGGTTAGTCCCTCAAAGCCATTTGTTTGGCGACGTTTTGAAAGAGATGCAATCGTAGGAAGGAAAGAATCAGCGGGCTGTGTTTCAACCTCTGCTGCCTCCTCTGTCTTTGCCTCTATGCCCTTGGCACCAGCCAAATTCCCCAACAAGCTGGTGAAGTGTATGGCGACGACCACATGGGAAGTAATTAAGGTGAGCTTGAAGCACGGAAGGAGGGAAAAAAATTGTTGATTGAACGACAGAACCAATAATGACCAAATTGTTTTAGACACTAATGGGAATCTCTTGACAAATTACTGTCAAGGTTTATAAGCAGGCAGAGACAGAAACGAGCACACGCGCGCACACACGTGCATACCGTGGGCACGCTGTTCCCTGTAGTGTTACACTTGAGAAGATTCCATCACGTTCACTCATTCTCTGTGTTGATATTTAAGTATTCCATGTAAAACATACACCTGTTAGAGGAACGCTCCACTCTTTTTGAAAATAGGTTCATTTTCCAAGTCCCCTAGCGTTAAATAGTTGAGTTTTACCGTTTCTGAATCCATTCAGCCGATCTTTGTGTCTGGCGGTAGCACTTGTAGCATTTCTTTTGCATACATCATTGAATCGGATTAGACCATTAGCATCTCGTTCCAAAGTGACCAAAGACACTTTCAATGTTTTTCCTATTTAAAACTTGGCTCTTCTTTAGTTACATCGTGTGCTAAGACCAACTGAAAATGAAAAGTTGGGATTTTCTACACCGATATGGCGAGGAACTGTTCTCTCATTCCTGCGTAATAGTCAAGGAACTTTGCGGCCATACCACGGGAGCAGCGGCGCAATGATATTACTGACACCTCCCTCGTATCAGAATAATTATACACTTTTGCAAATAAAAGATCACAAAACATCAATAAAGTTAGACAATTTATTTTATCAAGGAATCGTAAAATTACTTTTAAATTAAACTTTTTGCCATGCCCAGTGTGTCTGCCTTTCGTATTAAAGGGGGGGTGTGTGTACGTTCTAATCCAATACACATGTTTTTGTCAAACTCAGCCAATTCCATTCCAGCCGTGATTTGTGTGTCAGGTAACGTTAAATGACTTTCTAGTTTGCCAAGACATGCTGTTGTTGTGACTTAGTAAAGAAATAGTGTGACATTTTGGGAAATACGCTTATTCGTTTTCTTGCTTTACTCTCTCTCACATTAAGTATAAAGCTAGAGCTAGGTGACTAGCTTAGCTTAGCATAAAGACTGGAAAAAGGGGGAAACAGCTAGCCTGGCTTTGTCCAAAATCCGTACATCTTGACTAGCGGGTTCTTGAAGTTCAGGTTGGTGTATTCTTGAACTTTGGACAGAAGCGGGCTAGCCGTTTCCACCTATTTCCAGTCTTTATGCTTAACTGCACTGATTGGCTCCTGCGCCACACACAGGCTTGAGAGTGGCATCAATCTTCTCATCTAATTTTTCAGCAAGAAAGCGAATAAGCGTATTTGCCAAAATATGGACCTGTTCCTTTTTTAATATTTTCAGCATCCACTTCCATTGCTTTGTATTAGAGAATGCTCTCTTTAATGTAAAGACATTGAAGCAATGTGCTACAAATAAATATGAGCTCCAACCCACAGAGCAGCATGAGGAGCTCTGATTGGCCAGGTATTTTTTCCTCACAACACAGCAGATAACCAGCTTTTCCTTAAAGGCTTTGTACACAGGTGTCATTTATTCAGGCTGATTAGACCGTCATTCAGGTGGAAGGTGGGCGAAGCTATGCTGTGTATTATGTGAGGTCACCTTAATATACATACCAATAAGGCTGAAAAAGGAAGAGCTCCTTTTCACAGCAGATGTTCCGACTTGCATAGTAGGAAAAACACAGGTGTTATTAATATCATTAACGATGTCCCTGTTCTATTCAAGTGTCCCAGTAAGCCTGAAACTGAAGCAGCTAAATGGAATTCAGCCATCGTGATTTTTATTTTTTACACCTGTGCTTTTCCTACTGTGACACGTCAACACGTCTGCTGTGAAAAAGGCTTACTTGTCCCACCCTAACAGGCAAGTGAGGGAGATGTCAATCTACAGTAAAGTGTGCACACACCCACACAGTCCACAGAAGAGGTCTAATTAGCCAAAATAAGTTTAATCGCCTGTGTAGGAGGCTGCTAATTAACCGCCAAACAAGTGGCCAAATAATTATTTACAAAAACAAGCATTTAACTTGGAGGCCTGTCCTATAAAAGTAGCTCAATTGTGACCCACTGTCAAAACTCAAAGTAAGTAAAGCTCTCTGTCACTCTTTATTTAGCACATAATCCATTATACATTCAAGTTTCAGCAGCTCATTTTCATGGAGTTACACACCATCGAGCTCACGGCTGGATTAAGACCCCCGTGAGCCCCCGTGGTGTTTAAACTCAAAGCTCCCCAACCTTAAACAGAGCAGTTTGTTACAGGTAATGTGTGTTTTGCCGCCTCGGTCGGTAGACGTATCCCTTGTGTTTAACGTGGACACAGAGAGCAAAATACTGACCATGGTCCTGTGTAACGTTTCTTGTTTTAGGGCCCACGTCAATCAATAAATCAATCACGTCTTGTTTTTCTTAGACATATTTTGTGGACTATAATGGAAAAGGTGTACACAGGGTGGGTGGTCTGTTTTCTCTGTGTGTGTGTGTGTGTGTGTGCGTGCGCGCGCTGGATGTCCCTGGGTGCGCACTGAAGGTAGATTCAGCCATGACAGGAAGAGTTGGAGGTCAACTTCCTTACGGTAATTTTACCAATAGATAGTGTGAGAAGAGAGAACATTTAAAGAGACATTTGAACCAAACAGTCTTGAGTTGAGTAAAGAAAACGTTTTTGGGTTTCTGATCTTCAGTAGTGATGTTACTAAAGGAATAAAGCATTTTCTATTCATCCTCTATCAACCTGTGTGTGGGGAAAACTGGGTCTAAAGTATTCTGGCAAAGTGTCAACTACTAGCAATATTTGCAGAGGCGAAGAAAGATTTAAAGGTAAAAAGTGCAATTCTTGGGGTGGTGGTGTAGGTATGAATGTGTTTTCGTGCTTTGCAACCGTCTTAAATCTTACGATTCCAGGTGCCCCTGAATCCTTTTCCAACACACTTTTAAACCTACACTAGCTCCAGTGTCCTCATTTATGAACGTTGCGTACGCACAAAAGAAGGCCTACGCCGCTCTCTACGCAATAATTGGTATTTATAAAAAGCAAACTTGACGGGAAAATGTGCGGGTACGCACAAAAACGGGTGAAATGAGAAACGGGCGACACCGTCGGCAGATGGAAGAAACACGTGACAGTGTGTGAAACTGCAGACCGTCGTGTAAAGGAAATGGCAATACCGCCCCTCATAAATAACATGAAGACTTCACAAAGCAAGTCTGGCAATAAACAGCCTACACGAACGCCCGTCTGCTCGATCTGCAGTGTAAAACAAACAAAATCAAATGAAAATTACAACAGAAATGCAAATTAACACATATTTGCAAAAAGAAAAGTGAAATATGTTCTGCAATAATATTGGCATGTTACGCAATTCATCCTGAAAAATAATACGGTAAACTGAACAAAATAATGTACAAAACTGACATTCTCGTCAACGTGTCCGCCTGGCGGAGCAGATATAGATGCAATTAGACAGACAGACAGACAGTAACATAATAAGGGAGATATGTAGATAGATGTATGAATTGTCCACTGGGGAAAGTTGTTTTCATAGTAAAAATGTCTTCATCGGCTACGGAATCATGGTATTCATGCGTACGCCTTTAGTTTTTTTTGGGTTTTTTTTGGGATAAAATAACGTATGACATGTGTCTCAACCGTTCAGAAAGCTGCAAGAAATTACATTTGCACTGAACTATTTCCCATTTCCACGTAAATTATACCCGACATCTGTAGCTTGTCAGATGCCGTTAAATGGATGGAAATAAAATGCGTAACGACGCACAACGGCTGATCTTGCGCTCTTAGAAGATGTGGCAAATGGAAGAATTCGGAGCGAACGCATCTTCAGACCGCTCATCGATGAATATTAACTTGGACTATTTATGGGCAACTATGGGCGTGACGTGAAGCCGCAAAAGCTGCGCTACATTTAGAATTGTGATTTATTAAGGGAAAACTGCGTAGGATGTGCGTGCGCACGGTTTTATAAATCTGAATATTTCTGTGCGTACGCACGTCCTATGTTTCATCCGTACAGCACTTCTGACTCAAATCCTACGCAAAGTTTTATAAATGAGGCCCCTGGACATGAACCGTTCCTAAATTGTAGCTGGGAAAAACATTTTTTATCAGGGTTCTAGGAAACACAGGTTTAAAAAAAACAAAAAAAACACATACATCACACCCACTCAGCCACCCACACACTCACACTCATAAATTCTCTCACATGCACAGACGGTGAGCAAGGCCTGTAGATGGATAGTTGGCTTAATATAGTGTGCTTTAGACGTGGAGGGATGGGGTACAAATTGGAGACGGATGTACAGTCAGAGCCAAAATCAATAATAAAGACTTTCATTTCCAAACAAAACGAGGCGCCGGGAGTTGATCTATAGACACGGAGCTGATGTATGGACCTGGCTCCTGCACGTCCATCAGAGAGACAGGAAACCTGACCTGAGACGAGCTTATGACAAATGACTGACAGGGGCAATGCTACTTTAGTTCCATATTGGTAATCAGATCAGAGACGAGGGAGAGGGGGAGTAAACAAAGCTGTAGGAGACTAGTACAGCTTGTTTACTTTGCTGGAGTGTCTCTGTAACTGTCAATCAAACAAAAAACGCGTATTAAACCTTCCTGTGCAAGAATATAATAGCTTTCTGTTATGAATGCTTGCAAATGTTGGTACAATAGAAGCTCCAGCGTATTTGTGATATGTATTGTCTGCAGTGACTAATCACGTATTCATGCTGCAGGTAATATGATCAAGTTCCTGCACAGCTGAGCAACAGAGACTTTTTTTGGATGTATAACCGGGGATATACTTACCAAGGGCTTCGCCAATAAAAGTATTCCTTTGTGCGTAAAAGGGAGAAGTCTTTGTGACTATTTAAAAGCTTTTAATTAAATATTATCAGTTAAAATTAGTTGCAGGATTTATCAAACACCTTCATGGGATACAGGAGTTGCGTGACTTTTTTTTTTTTTTTTTTTTTTTTTTACCAAATTCACATCCTGCGCAGGATCGTGCACAAACAAAACCCCGGGCAACGCATTTGAGGTTAAAGTTTTTAGAGAGATTTAGATGAACTTAGGCCACAAAACCTGGCAGAAAATCATCGTAGCGCAGCGCTACGGCTCGTGCAGCTGCCCGAGCTACCAATAATAATAATGACCACATTCTGCACAATGTGGAACCTGTGCTTCTGCGGAAGGCTGAATTCCACGATATAAACAATTCATTGTGTTTTACATTCTTTCTGCCATTGTGGTAGAGCAGCACACTGTCTCATTGCCTTTGTTTCTGATTGTGTGTGTTTTGTCTTTGTGACTGAATAGACGGCACGTTTGTTCCAGCCTCTCAAAGCTTTCCAGTCAGGTACAACTTTGATTTAATTATTTGCTTAAATGATGCAAAATGCGTCTCGTAAATGTTTTGGACAATGGCCGCATCCATTACCGGAGTTAATAAACTTTTTTAAGTCATTCCCTTGAGCAGCTTAATGCATTTAGTGCTTGTGCTTGTAGTAGCTACCTACATCAACTCAGTGCTTTTAAAAACACAAGTTCTAAAAGGCAAAAACAAGTCTGAAACTGCACAATGGTGGAGATTTTAACGCAGTCTGTCATTTTGAGGGTGTGGTAGAGTAATTACAGGACCCTAGCCCGTTTTGTCCATGGTTAATAGAGATTAAAAAGATAATTTCTGCGTGCGGTGGGAAATTAATTAAGGTACAATGTCCTGACCTCGATGTCTGCAACCTCTAACATCCCTAACCACAACAGACCCTTGAATTAAATTTTAGAAGCTCTTTTCATTTTGCGTACTTAATGATAGGAAATTACATTAGTCTGTGCACGCATTGGCATTCACACGGTTTCAGCTGCCACCTATGGTTTCTAAAATACTGTTTGTTTGTGTAATTGACTCTTTATTCTAATTTGTATCTACATTACCATGACTTTTTTGTCGTACTCTTTGTTCTTACCCGTGTTGGGCTTAAGTCGTCATGCCGAATCAAAATGGAGCGTTAATAAGTCGGCAGATCGCTGTGCCGTTCAGACTACATGACTTGCTATTGAGTCTTGAAGTGGTTGTGGTGTTCACACTACGTACATTTTCTGCAACAGGGAGTCACACACTACACAAACTGACGACAACTCTGTCACCCAACGACTCTATCCGGCCCCCAAACCACGTTTTGTCACGAAAACACTCGCGAGAGGTGGAACGAGAAATGACGCGAAACGACCCGCGAAACGGGAGCGGTTTTGAAAATGGACGTTGAAACAAAATTAGCGGTGCATGTGGTTTGCACAGTGACCTGTTCTGAGCCCCGAAAAAGGAAAAAAAAGATGGCTGAAAGCCATGTTGCTGCTGCTTCAGATGACCTCGACTCATGCCTTGCTCTCATTGGCCGTAGTTCGTCGTGACACCACAGAACGTCGAGTCGGCCGACAGCTGCAGATATTTAGCACGCTAGATATTTGTCTGGCGTCGGTGAGGCGGGGGAGTAGTCCACACATAAAGATTGGCAAGCGCCGATCACCTGCTGATTTGCCCCCGACCTGTCGGACTTGCAAATCGGGCTTAAAATCCCGTAACGTGAAGTAGGCATTAGAGGCTAGCCGTTTCCCCTTGTTTTCAGTCCTTGTGCTGTAGCTTCATATTTAAGGGACAGATCTGAGAGTGCTATCAATCTTTTCATCCAAGTCAAGAAAGGTGCATCGGGTTTACCGAACATTCCAAATAATCTACGTTTGAACCAAAACCGTCACTGGCTGAGCACGTCTTAATGAAATATAATATAAATCTGGAATGAGAAAAAGTTAATAGACCCTCACTTGCTCTCCCACAAAAGTCAGACTACCCTCCCTTCAGCAAAAAGAAAAAAACTCTTTTCTGACCTCCTCTCCCTGCTAATAATTTTCCTGCAGTCCCTTTTTTTGAAGGAGCAGAGTGTAGGATTTGGTGGCATCTAGCGGTGAAATAATAGCTTGCGACCATTTCAATACCGCTCGGCCCAATCTAGAGCCGGCGTTTGTCCGTTCTGGGCTACTGTAGCAACATGGCAGTGCAACGTGGCGACCTCCGTGGAAGAGGACCCGCTCCCTCTGTTGATATAAACGGCTCATTCTAAGTTAATGAAAACACCACAGTTCTTATTTTTCAGGTGATTTTATACGCTAATCAAAACCTACTTAGAAATATTATATTCCATTCCTGCCGATAGCTCCTCCTAAATGTTACACACTGGCTCTTTAAGGAACATTGATTGAATTCTCATTCATACGCATCTTTAGTCATATCGTCTCGGTTTAATGTTGAGTGAAATTAAAATTTGATGTGAACAATGTAGAAAGTGTGTACTATCCTAAAACGCACCTGGATCCTCACAGACATTTGTTTTCTTATTTTGTAAACCTACTACGATTGCTTTCGTCTTTTACTCCCACGTGATTCTTACATTGCGACTCGCGCGATCGCCCCTGGTTCTGTACCGGCATCCTGCAGTGAAGCAAACGACAAACACCTAAAGGGTGTCCTCTGTAATTACAGGTACTGTTTGGCGGTCGTAAGCCAAGTGCCGTCAGCAGCACTGAAGTACCTGTAATCATGGTAAAGAACATCTTTTTTTTTTTTTTTTTTTTGCTTTTATTTTACATGTGCAAATGAAGAGAGACAGGAAATGTGGGAGAGGGGGCGGGAGGGACGACACGCAGCAAAGGGCCGCGGGTCGGACTCGAACCCGGGCCACGCTGGGGGCGCCAGCTCTACCAACTTGAGAACATCTTGAAGGTTGTTGAGACTTTTATATATAATGAGAGAGCGTGTGTGCTGGGTAGAGGTTTTCTGAAATGCAGCTTAAACACACATGTACGAAAAGCAGAAAGAGAAATAAGAAGAAGAAGAAGAAGAAAAAGGCATTAACCTGCAATATTGCAAAATTATTCATATCACAGTCAAAACAAATCTTAATACTTTTATCTGTATTATTGCTTAATGAATCGACTGGGAACGCAATAATTTAGAGATATTGAATCATAAGCTGTAGCCAATTATGTTGTTTCCGTTTGAGAAATAAACTTATCAAATGTTAATTCAGGTTTAGGGATGATTCGTCTTTATCGGCAGAAAAAAACTAATTTCTTTGACAAGGGTGTGTGATAAAAATCCAAAGTTAGAAATTAAAGGTATCTGGAGGAAAAGACTGCAAAGTGATTAAAGTATGGCAATTAAGTAGTTTCTCTTTATTGTCCACCACACTTTGAGTGAAACGTTCACCAGCCGCAGAACGAATGAGGTTTTTCACAGTTTGAAGTAAATTGACCGATCTTCTCATTTATAGGCTGTTTGCATTTGGTAACAAAAACAATCAGAACAAAGGCGTGAATACTACAAGCGTGTGTTTGTGTGTGCATGTGTGTTTGTGCCCCCCTCCCCCCCTTCCCCCGGCCACTTCATACACTCACATAGACACCATATCGCTTCCATAGTGCTCCCTATCACCTTAAGCCTCTCATCCCCATTCAAACCCAGCAGCTCCTTGCCTCCTTTCCCATTTCAATCTGCACTCACTGTAATAGAGTTCGCTATCACCCTCTCCCAATGGGACAACTTTGCCTCCCGGCCAATCTCTTTAGCTGTATGTTTTTATACTGTCCCCGGGTGTGAGTCGTGGGTCAACACTGAAACTGCGAGTACTTCACCCCCCTCCTCCCCGCTCTCTATTGGCGCGCCGAGACCCCGGCGCCTCGCTGAATGTGGGCTGCCCCATGTTGGATCGTTGGAGCGCTGCAGTGTCAACAACCTCTTCGTGCTTTGTGCAGGGGTGAATAACTCGGAGCATCCCGGCTGAGATGGGTTTTATTTAGAGTCGTACTGTGGCACACCACCCTGGCGTAATCTGCAATGATAGAGCTGTTGTGCTCTAAACAAAAGACCAAAGATTTAGATAGTAAATCAAAATGTATTAACAAAACATTATCATCATCTTTTTAAAAGTGACTCTTTACAGAATACTATATTTACTCTCGGTGGATACAGAAGTGTGTATGATATAGCTGCAAAACATATTATATTACTACCAGCTTTTCAGGACGTTCTCTGTCAAATACAATCTTTCATCTTAACCATCTTTCAAAACAATGCAATACATTCTGTGCGCTTTCAAAATCCACTCGAATCCCTCCATCTCTTAATCATCATGGATAACCTCAACTAATTTCAAAGTCAATCTGCGGTCCTTTCCAAATTCTCATTTGTTCTCCAAAAAATATAATCTAGCGGGCTCTACAAAAATGTAAGCCTCTCGGGCTTAAGGTGCCCAATTTAGAAATCCAGAAGGCCTCCCCGCGCCCCCCCTCTAACGGTTGGTAGATTAAACTATTACTGCAGCTATTTCGATAATCGATTTAATCCTTTTTCAAGCATAAATGCCAAACATTCTTTGGTTCCAGCATCTGTAATATGAGAATTTGCAGTTTTTCTGTGGCTTATACTATTATGAACTGAATATCTTGGAGTGTTGAACAAGACAAAGCCAGACGTCACCAAGGACTCCAAACGATTAATCGAGAAAATAATCTGCATTAATCAATGACCAAAATAATTGTTAGTCGCAGCCTTAATCGCGAGTGTGATTTCGAAGCTTCCACTTGTCTGCGTCTCGCTGTGTGTGTTCTCAAAGCGAGAAAGAGAGAGTATAAAAATGTCAAAGGTTGTTGTGCTGTTTTAGAAGCAGATACGTGTCTCTTTCACGGTGACAGTGATGTGCGTGGTGTTCTGAAGCCGTATCTTCTGATTGCAAAGCTTCCTCACATTAGGAAAAGTCACGGCAATCTCTGATTCACGTGTGAATCTGTTACCGTCATCGCGCAAACAATCCCCCAATTTCAAAATCATGTAAAACTGATTGGAGTCTTTCCAGAGGGCGTGTCAGTGTGAAAGCAGTGAAGCGGGCTGATTGAAAAGATTTATTGTTGTTTGGCAGGGTGTGCCGATCAACACCAAAGGCCACGCTGGGATGCGTTAATCAAACCGCGCGTGTGGAAAGGAGACTGAACGGTGTGTTGAAATTGTAAAACCCCTTAAATATCCACAGGAATAAATGCAGCCCTTATTTGACGGCGTCTTCATTAAGCACTTTGAGCTAAAAGTTCCATCATTACTGGAACATCTGTGCCGCCTGTTAATGGCCACTTTAAAGAGTGATATTTCAATGTGAAATGCAGATTTAATCCCATTAGACTCCATATAACAAACAAACCATGTCCCATCAACCAACCATCCACCAATTCCCACTGCTATTTTCAAAATTACATTATAATACAGCAGCCGTATACTGTACACTGTGTGGCCTTTTCTGCGCCAATAAGGCTGCCTTCAAACAATATGGAAAGTCTCTTTTAACATCTCAACCCTCACATCTCCGTAACGTGTGCCAAATAGAAGTTGGAACGTGTATTGGCTGTTTTGCTAACTAATGTGCATGATTTAAATTAGATTTTTGTATTTTATGTTCCGGAAATTTGTGGGGTGGGGGCGGGGCAACCTGGGGAACTCAAATTTGAGTACTTTTTAGGCTAATAAAAAATGAGGAAATCAAGACCCTATACGATACCTTCCTTTGGGGAATGTGACCCTTTTGTTCCTTACACAAAATATATTAATTGTCAATGTATCGATTTTTTTCCAGTCTGTTTTTATTAAAGAAGGGTTTGACGACTAAACAAAGAAAGACTTAACGAGCCTAAACACTTTATCAGTCATTCAGCACGAGCTTTCGACATTTGACACTTTCCAATACTTGGTTTAAAAGGACGCATTTGTATTTATTTGGTCTGTACTCAAAAACGATTGATTCAAAGCCTGATCGATACCCATAAAGCACTCAGTCTTTCTCCCAACACCGTTGAATTCCAGGCAGTGTGGAGAACAGCTTGACACCGCATTTCAACCTTCATATAGGGAAATAAAATGTACAGAAAATATAATTGAACAGTCAAGTGAAGAAGTAAAATGTGGGTTGTGTGTGTGTGTGTGTGTGTGTGTGGGGGGGGGGGGCTCATGACTTCAGTGTTTCTAAAATCCTGGCTACATCCCTGCTTCACATATCCAGCCTACAAGATCTTTTCACAAATATTCAACAACAACAAGCATGTGTCCATTCAGTCGGTCTTACACTCGTCAAAACCCAAAAGCGCGCACGTGGCCTGCAATCTTCTGATTTCATGTAGTTACTTGGAGGACTTTCTTGGAACAATCATCATGGGGAATAGTTCTAAATAAAGATTAAAAATGCTTGTCTGAAAATGAAGTTCAATAATGGAGAGTTAACTAGCTTTAACAGTAGTTCTTTTAAAGTAATAGATTTAGGAAATATGCTTATTTGCTTTCTCTGTGAAAGTTAAAACGAGAAGATGGATAACACACTCACGTCTGCACGGTCGGTGTGAAGCTACCGCCGGCAGCCGCTCAGCTTAGTTTAGCAAAAAGACTGGAAAAAGGGGGAATCCGCTAGCTAATAATCTGGCACATAACTCCCTGTAAAACCACAGCATGATGTTTTTATGCTTCGGTTGTTGTAGGGATTAAATAAACAAGGTGTCGCCTGTAAATTAGCAACATTTACAAGAGCTGGCCGCTACCCTCTGCTGCTAGCTCTAGCTACATATTTGCTGTACATACGTGAAAGTGGTATCCATCTAACTCTCAGCAAAAACACAATGATGAATTGTATTTCCCAAAATGTCAAACTACTCCTTTAAACAGAATCATGAAGTTTGGCTTTAAAGAGAAAATTTCACAAACTTGTTTTTTTTTTCCCTCCATAAATGGGCATACTGCGTTTGGAACAAACCCCCTCAAATATCCCCCTATATTTCCTCACTTTGGTGCTCATCATGGCGAATAAGCCCTATTATTCTCTGTCTCAGGAAGCCTCTCCTCATATAAAGCACAGCGCTGTCTCTTGGCAACTGGCACATTATTCTGCTCTATTAGAGGCATCAGGATTCATAACTGTAGTGTTCAATCTGACGCATGGCTAGTGTCCAGCATGGGCTCCCACTGCGCCGCTGTGCTGCAACATTTAGGTCTCGGGCAGGCGAAGGGTCGCTCAGGTGTCCAATGCAGCGTCCTTTTTATAGAATATCAACAGCTGGAGGGGGGAGGGGGGGGGAGACAACGAGGAAAGAGCAGGTTCTTGCCGAGACTCCAAATAAAACAATTTACAGACGACTGGAGACCTTGACTGAAATCCTCCCGAGCTGGGAGCTAATTAAAAATGTGACCTGGCACAAAGGGGGGCACAAACAATTTTTATCCCTTTTGCTCCGCTCCGGCGCCATTTCTTTCTCTATCAGGCCTCTTTCTCTCTGTGCACATACACACCCGTAACTGTTGAGTCTCGGGGGAGTACGACGAAACGAATTACCGATTTCACTCTGACAACTTGGCTAAGTAGCTTACAGTAGCAAGAACTGCACTCGCTGTGGCTGCAGGGTTTCACAGGGCTCTCACCGATCACTTACGCGTCACAATTAACGTCACGTGTCCGAGCTTTCGAGTACACGCTTTCATACAGCGTGTGCGTGAATTGCTATATTTACCACACGCTCTGCACGAAATATGTTATCGCACGTCAAAGGTTTGAGCCTTCTGACGTTATTTCCTGCTGTGGTTTTCCCACTTTGAAGTAAATTAATCACTACAGCAGCCGTATAAAAACGGGTCAGTTGACTCAACATCGACCAATAGCTTTGAGGAAAATATTGGAATTTGTCTTACGTAATTCACACCGGGACCGATTATACTTTGTAAAAAGCGGGTGACATTTGATGAATGCCTCAATCAAACAAGACGATTGATACATAAATTAAAGAATAATCACTGCATGACCAGGCACAGACATCAGTACTGATTAAAGGATTTTTAGATCCTAGTCAAATAATAGTCTATCCAAGTATCCTGCTAGTTCGCGCTCCAGCGTTGGACTGCTTTTACCTCTTTAAGATATGTAGCCGTCAGCCTGAGTGACAGTGTGTGAGCAGGAAGCGGTTCAGTGTCTTGCTGAAGGACATCCGGAGAGGATAAACGGCTTTTGATGGATACACACTGGCTGTCTGCTGGGACGGAACCTGTGACCTTTCCGATAAAGGAAGGTCTCTGTACCCACTAGGCCACCCGGCCACCTCATTTCTTTTTTATAGACCAGAACCAAGGTCAAGAACATGCGTGCGTTACGTCCGCAGTACGTGGGAGCACGTCAAATAGGCACCGACTACGTCCATGATCTCTGCACAAATAGCAGGGATGACTTTCTGCGAAATGACCACGTCTGCCCAGGTTTGATAGGATAGTTCATTACCAGCGGTGGAAAATAACCATTCCAAGCACTCTCTTTATTTTAATTAAGTGCTTGTTTCACGCTCTTGTATTTTTGGAGTACACCGCTACTTCCACATCAGTACATTTTTGATGGAGTGACTACTTTTGGAAAGGTAAAAACAACTAGGCTGTCGTAAGCTGCATCTGCCTTTTCATTTAGCTTCGAATGCCTTCCTTTTCATTGCACTGCGCAGAGCACGATTGAAATGGATGTGGATTGGCCGTTCATATTAACATCGTGACTTTAGCCCCGCGTGACAAGCTGATGAGGTTGTTTTTTTTTTTTTGTTTTTCAAGGCTTTCGTCTTTTACTGCAACTTGGCTTGAAAGTCCGACCCGCTGTGTGCCCGTCCACCACCTCGACCTCCACGCCCTTACTTCCCGCCTAGCCGCGCTGGATGTCAATCGTGAGGTGCCAAATCGACCGATACGGACGTAATTCTAGGATATCCTGGGCTGCACAATGACATCACTAATGACATCAGATTTTAAACCAAGCCCCAGGTTAAACAAACTTATCTGGACGAGAAAAGGTGAACAGAGGAAGAACAATGCAATTATTACCCAAACTGTAATTGTCAGTAATTGAAATTGAAATTGAAATTCTGCTGGCTCATTTGGCTAAGGCACACTGTCCAAATTGAATCCCCTGACACACCATCTTCCCCGAAATTCCTTTCACTATCAACCACAACATCAATTTGTATTGATTTATCTTTGTAAATCTTCATGAATAGATTCCCCTAACGCGCTTGTATTTGCAGGACCTCTTAACTACAGACTTGTGAGCAACACATGCATGATTTGCACGGCGATAAATGTATCTACCTCACCTGTGTCGATTACTTGGAAGGCCTACGATGGTATGTCTAGCTGTAGATAGAGGCCAATAAAAGTCATAGATTATTGAGACTTTGGAACTGACGTAGGGGGTTTTTGAATAAGGCTATAGGGGGGTATTCCAGCAGCCCGATCCCCCACCTGCTCCTGCACCGCTGTAATGAGACACCCAGTGAATAGAAAGGGAGGCAGCGGGGAGAGAGACAGCGCAGAGCAAACTTCCACTGAGCCAAAGATCTCAGCAGCACCCCGAGAGGTTTCTCTCCTCTGATGCCGATTAATCCTGAGAATGAAATGAGGTTAACAGCGCCGAGTGGTTCAGAAACAGCCATCAGCGGTATAGTATGATTTTGATCTGCGGATAAAGGACACTAGAGTTTTTGAGATTCTGACAGGCGAAATTAGTGGAGATCCATGTATCCTTCTAAAATGACTGATAGCACCAGATTAAAAGATGTTTTTAAAAGAATTGGAAGTCTTTGGGTTGACAAAATGCAACAGTTTAGATGGATGGATCCTCCTCCTGTATGTAAGAGATACTGAATGATTAGGAAGTGATTTTCTTTTCGTACAGTTGTCGTCCGTACGGTTTTTTGGAAAGGGGATTTACAGTTTCACAAAATGGCGTTTTGTCCGTGACGATTCTGAAGTTGCCATACAGTGCGTTTTACATACTTGTACGGTTTGTTCTATATCTAGCGTCTAATCTTTAAATACGGTCTCACCTAAAGGTGTAGCTTACTCGCATGAGCTTCATGTGCTGTTTCCAAGGTCGGGAATGAACTTTCAATCTCGACTTTTAAGCCAACGTGGACGAGAAGTCCTTAAAGTGCTCCACGAGAATTTGCACATCTGCAATTCCGTGCCACGAGCGTCGCCGCAGCCGTTCAAATAGGTCTGGTGTTGCGCTCATCGACGACCGTTTCACCCAGTTGGTGAAACAACTGACCAATCAGAGCTTTGCCAGCACGATTAAGAACGGAGACGTCGTCTTCCGACATTGCTAGCCGGCTTCCTAGCTACATCCGTGACAAGTGGCGACTCGCAGAAATAACTGTGCAAAAAAGCTTTTCGTAGCAAGCGTTATCGCAACTCCCGCGTCATCTGAGAATTACATCGACAGAACGGATACGTCCCCGATCGGTTAGAGCGAAACAAAACAAAATGCCTAGCGTGAACACGATGTCAGACCGTACGAATGAAGCGAAAAGGAATGGCAAATTATTTTGATAATGAGGCCGGCGGACTCCATGCGTCAGCGTTTTTAAAATTTCAATCATTAAGGTGACAGGCTTTTCCAGAGCAATTTACGAGTGCGAGGGCAGACTAAGCTACGGACCATCAGTCGTTAACCGTAGTAATAAGGTGAAAGGTCGGAGCCGTAGTCAATCGAGAGGAAGGGAAAATAAAGAGTTAAAGAGGAACATCAAGAACAAATGTTAAATACACGCCAGCCTGGCATTTCTGTATAAAAATAATCTAAGAGTATTTCAAATATTTCTTCCGTATTCTATGTAGTTTGTTAAAGGCGTCAGCCTGCATGTCACCTTCTCACCCTCCTCTCTATAATTGCCTCTGTTAATCCAATCTACTTTTCATGGACAAGTCAAGGTTTTTGTGTAGAATTCATATTCAAAGTGTCAGAGTAGGTTTCATGCTTTATTCTTAAGCTCTAAGCTTCTTGGTTATTTGTTTTATGTTTCTTAATGCATGACATTAAATATAAATTTGCTCACCCCGGCGTGCCGCTAACACTGCACAAATTATCGCTTCAATAATTTGCATTTCATCCTCCTTTTGATTTTTATCTGCGAGACGGAAATTAAGGCCCTTTATATTTTTATAAGTCATTAAATTTTTATGACTTGCGCATATCACTTTTTGGGCTTAATCTGATTGTAGAGTATGGATCGTATTGAAGAGGGAGTCTGAAACACGATTTTTGTTGCTTTGTTTTTATTTAGACGACCGCTTCGGTGCCAAAGACGCTTTGCTGCAGTCTGTCAAAAAGACGTTTAGGTGGCACTGCGATGGTTTCGTACTTAAAGCTGCTATATTCTTCTTCTTCTTTTCCTTGGGGCTGTTCCCTTTCAGGGGTCGCCACAGCGAATCGTGCGCCTCCATCTAACCCTGTCCTCTGCGTCCTCTTCACTCACACCAATTAACTTCACGTCCTCTCTCACTACATCCGTAAATCTCCTCTTTGGTCTTCCTCTAGGCAATAAATGTTTTATACAACTACAGTTGATCGAACGACGCGGTGGAGAATTATCACCCGACCCTGCGGTTCCCCATAGCGGCGGGCGCATTTAGTAGCTAAAGAGCCAGATATTTCCCTCGAGAGTCGGCGGAGCCAAAAAGCAGCGCTAAAAGAACAACTATTTGCTAATACATTTTGAATATTAACAACATAAGTTTGTTAATATATTTGTGTTGTTTTTACAGATTGTCGGAATGAATGCAGGTTTAAGGGAAGTTTTAGTCTCCGTTTGTGGAGCGTTTTGGTCGGTTAATTGCACACGCTCACTAGCCAGTTGCTTCTAGTCGTTTCAAACCGTTTTTCAGCACATCCCTTCCTGTTTTGCCGGGGATTTTTCCACATAACTAAAGAGCGCTCAGAACTGCAAATGGAAAAAGCTTAATTGCGTTTCGCCGATCGGGATTAGAGCGAAGCAAAACCTACGTTTGTTAAAATAATGCAGCGCATTATCGCTTGGAAATTGACCCTGTTTTGGGAGAGACGTTTCAAAAACGGTAATATAAACATCTGAGCTGTGGATGAAGTTAGGAAACATTAACTACGGATCCTGTCGTCTTCATGAACGCAGAGGTGGTGCGGCAGCCCAGGACAGAATATGCTTCACGCCGGAACATGTTCAAGGGCCACTCTGAAGTCTTTCATAGGCTGCGAGTGGCCACCGAGCGGGACTTTGAGTGCCACTGATCTACAGTAGCGTGTGTCAGCGAGACCACCTGAGCAAGTAATTAACTGGAGGAGTTGGCTCCTCTCACTCGGCGGGATGGCAAGAGTACAAAACTTTTCTTCAGTGCATGTTTGCACAGCGATAAGGAATATTTTATTGAAGGTGCGATATGGCCTTCCGCACAGAGGACGGAGGTAGTCTCTGCTTAAGTCAGAACCCCACATAAGGAATGCAGGGCAGCGCATTGCCAGTGCTGCAGGCGAGATTGCTTACGCTCTCTTCGGCGTCTGAACTCATCCAGGAACACGTAAGTGAAATAGGGGTCATCACACTCGCACAAAGTTCGCCGCGTGTGCGAGTGGGCATGTGTTTGCGAAGGACGGCAAGTGAATGACAATGCGAGGCAGCAAATCCTTGCCATCTATTTATATATTCTTTTGAAAATCCCGGAGCTCCTCTCTCTTCCTCTTTCATGGTCGATACAGCCTAGAAGTGTAGCGCCGCTGCAATTCTGCTCACACAACTGCTCTGTGCTATTTTTATGGGCAACAACAATAGCTAACCATCACGGCCAGCAACCACTAACAGCAGTGGCACACATGGTTTTGTGCTACGTCCCCTGTAGCGCTTGATGAAAGGTGCCGTTGAGAAACACGGCAACAAGCAGACGGTGACATTCGTCACCCGAGCGACGCTTCGGGGTTTCGGTATAGCGGGCAAGAAATACGAGCGCCCAGGTTTCTGCCCCATTGCCTAAGAGGAACATTTCCCCACAGTCTCACGATTATTTTGCCGGCGTCTTTCCCCTCGTGAGGTGTGCTTCTCCCCTTCAGCCGTTTGTCACTCCTGCGTAAAGTATTGCCCTCCAGTCGCACGGCGCTGCGCTAAAATGCATCACACGGCGAGTTTGTCACTTCAGGAAAT
The DNA here is from genome assembly GCA_011952105.1 of Coreoperca whiteheadi. Lineage (NCBI taxonomy): Eukaryota > Metazoa > Chordata > Actinopteri > Centrarchiformes > Sinipercidae > Coreoperca > Coreoperca whiteheadi. Next base: position 7,002,113 of record CM022483.1, read on the forward strand.
ACGAGCACACGCGGCGCTTTGCGTGTCGGGTCGCTCGGCTGCCGATCCTTACCGGGCCTTAAGCCAACCGCGCCTGCCCACGTCGAACAACGGTAGCTCCTTCCAAATCAGGTTAAAGCATTTGCATAGAAATTGGTTCTAGATCAGGAGATGGGCCCTCCAAAAGGCTCGCTCTCCTTCTTCCCCTCTCTCCATTTCTGCATCACACACACACACACAAGTGCAAATAAACACACCGTCTGTTTCTTTAAGGCCCAACCGCTTCGACGCACGGAGCACTCCTCAAGGAAGTCAGAGGGGAGGCCGTGACGAGAAATAGATCTAAGGCGACCCTTCATGTTTACCAAAAGGGTGAGTGGCAACGATAGAGGATTTAAGGGGCAGAAATTCTCTATACGGCGTTCTCTCTTAAGATCTCTGTGTAATTTACATGCCTTTGGTCCTCCAAACTCTATTTCCAGTTGTTTCATCTCCACGTGTCGATTACATAAGGAGGTCCGTAGAGTTGATCGGCCTTTAACGGCAAATATCCTTGTCATTTCTGCTTTCTTGGAAAGTAAATGATAAAGATTGACTTGGCAGAACGAGGGGGGGGTAAGCTAACCTATCCAGCTGCTGTACTGTGTGTGTGTGTGTGTGTGTGTGTATATAGTATGAGAGACTTCCCAGTTTAAACCGGCCTATCAGGTAAATAACAATGCCTCAGTTGATTGTTTAACACTTTACTGTAGCATCAACACGTACTACTCATTCTCCACACAGGTGGTTCCGTCTTTAAGCATCAGCTTGGACGCCACAAAAGACTTAAACTCGAGGGAACCGTCTTCGATGGCAGCGTGGCTATACAGTTCACGTGTAATGGACTGTACTTGTATAGCGCCTTTCTAGGCTTCCGACTACTCAAAGCGCTTTCACACTACATATCACATTCACCCCATACACACATTCACACACCGACGGCAGGAGCAATTTAGGGTTCAGTATCTTGCTTCGACACGTGGCTGGGGGAAGCCGGGATCGAGCCGCCGACATTCCAATTGGTGGACGACCGCTCTGCCACCAAGCCACAGCCGCCCACGGTGCTGTGTTCACTGTATCTCCAGGTGGGTTTTGTTTTTTGTTTTTTTTGTTGTTTTTTTTCCCCATCCTGAAAGTCCATCTTCAGAGACCTTCCTCTTTGCATCTTCTTTCTAAACAAAAACACTCTCCACTGCATGTGGAAGAAATAGAATGAAACAAAAATATCAAATATACGGTTGGCTCGCTTCCCAACAGAGGCATCGCAACAATATAATTTGTACAGCCAGTACAGGACAGAAACGTAAGTTGTTTCGGCCGCGTAAACAATCAGTGCTGTATTTTTTTTTTTTTCCTTCATCCACTTTTGACTAGCAGGAGGCAAAATTTGCGGTCAGTCTTTCCCAAAAAGCTGTCCTGCTGCTCTCATTGCCAGACTCTCACAGCCAGAGCAGATAAAACAGGAGCACGGCGCATCATCCTCCATAAACCTTTTTGAAGCCTACCTACCTGAACTTTTACCACTTCTTCCTGGATAGTGGAAAGGCATTTTGGAGGAGCCTGCGTTGGAGGGAAGCTGATAAATGTCAGAGGTTGATAGCTAAACTGCGGACCGAGCAGCGGTGGTCTGGAGAAACGAAGCAGAGAAAATGGCTTTCACTCAGAGCTATAGTGACAGCTACCACAGCGAGTATCACGAGCTAATGCCAGGCTGCCCGACGCAGGTGTCTGAACCTAAAGAGCACCTTTCAGTCACACCTGCCATGTCGGCGCGCGAGGGCTCCGCGGCCGGGCAGCCAGATAGCAGATGTAAAGTTTTCTTCTCGCGATGCGAATGTCGTAGGTGTGATTTGGAATGTCAGCGCCACTCTTTTAGGCCCTGACGTCTTCAGAAAAGAACTCATCACCTTCACAATGTGATATATGAGCAAGGAGCACAAATTGTCCCTGCGTCAGAGAAACCTGACAAATGTCTCGCAGAGAGGAAAATCAGCCAGCTCGAGCAACTTTATGGAACATTATCCGCCAAGGACAGTTTGTTTTTGCGGGAAGGCGACGACGTGTAGCCTTTCACAGCCAGCTTAGACGAGCTGAATCTGATCCTGTTGAGATGCGATAGTGGGCAATAAATAATTTTTGCAACATTACACACAAACGCCTACGCGACAGCTTCCTATCGGCTACGTCAGACATTCATTAATAACGACTTAACGCTGCTTTCGTCCACGTACCGTATGTGACAAATAACACGGGACTAAAACGTGCGGCAGTAATTCTTGAAGATGTAAGTGAAAGTGGCACGCCGTTTGATTTGTATTCACGAACGAGCCACGCAGCTGTTACAGAGCTCTCCTCGAGTGTTGTTCACGGAAAGCTTTTGTCTGGACAACGGTTGCTTTGAGAATTGCTCATTGAAACTTTAAGTCTTTCACATCCCCAGCGGGGCGAATACTGCGTAATCATATAATGCAGTAGAGATGATCCTAAAACTGGACAGGAGGGGGGGGGGGGGGGGGGAGAAAAAATTCACAACAACGGGGGGGATTTTTGGGCTTAAAAGCTCCCCCCCAACCCTATTTTTCATCATTACACCCACATAATGATACTTTACTGTCCGGATTATTTTAACGACACCGACCAGAAAGTCGAGAGTCGACGCTGTTGATTCATAGCGAAGTGTGGTACGTTTGCGTACTTTTAT
>CM022483.1:7004856-7019226 GCA_011952105.1 Coreoperca whiteheadi
GGGGGCGGGTGTGCGGGGGTTCGTTTGGGGTTTTTTTAAAAATAGGGGGGGAGGGGGTGGGGGGGGAGGGGGGGGGGGGGGATGGGGGGGGGGGGGGGGGGGGGGGGGGGGGGGGGGGGGGAGACAATATTCTCATCAACTGGTTGGATTTTTTGGCTTTAAAGTCTCCACGCATGCCTATATTTCAACTGCACTAAACGCCTGAAGTTATCATGCACCTCGAAAAGCGGCTGACGCGCAGCACGGCGACCTCGGGTGCTCTATCTGACTGAACGCAGTGTAATAGGTTCCTAAATAAAAGAAGAGAGAAAGGAAGGAGACTTGAATTGGAAGAACAATATGCGCTATAAAGTAGGGAACAGACCATTGATGGGATTTTGAATAAACCGTAAAACAACTGAGCTTGGCAGGTCTAGGACTGTTTCTGATCCAGCTTTGTTTCCCTCTATAATTTCAATTAGCAGCAGATCATGATTTTGCTCTTATGTGACTTGGAACGCAGCCTCATAGAGCTGCCGCCTAAATGTTTCCTGGAGTGCAGAATTCACATTATCTGTTTGACAAAAGACAAAATTGCTGTCCTCGCGGAGACTAAATGTTCTGTCGGATTATTTATGCACTTGCCTTTTTGAAATTGGGAGACGTTATACGGCAGGAAAAGGAGGTTGGCGCTCGCCTGCCGTAATGGCCTATATAAAAGGTAAGTTAACAGCAAGAAATGTTTTACAGCCAGTTGAAGTGAAGAATGTAAGGTACAAATCTCACACACCTCATGGCTTTGTATTAAATTTTACAGCGTATATGTAGAAGAGCCTGCCACGGATGGAGCGCATAATACGAAGCAAGGTTCAGGTGAATTCTGTCCAAAATGGATGGCTTCCAGCGCTCTAAAGAAATCCATCCCCTGCTGCTCGGCAAACGAGCCAGGACGTTAACCCTGTCGACATTAGAGACGTAGGCGAGGCGGGCCGGGCCGGGCCGGGGAGGGGAGGGGGCATCCAAGTGTGTGCCCGAAGTCGACGTTTGTCTCCGTGACCCAGAACTACCTCCTGACAAAGGTGCTACCTCATTTCAATGCTAATGTGCCTTTATGGGTATTTTCAAAGCGTTGCTGCTATTTATTACATATCAGTTTACCTGAGAGGCGCCGGATGATCCCGCAGGTCCCCGTGCAGCGAGAGGTCGCGGAGATGGTGTTTTTAAATAGACTCCGCATCCCTTATTATTCCAAGGGGACCGTTTTCCCCCTCTTTTTTTTTTCTGCACATCTGGCTAAAGATCACAGGATTAACTAAGCCCCTGTTTTCACACGTAACGGAGCCCTTCCGTGTGTGTCCGCATTACCGTCCGTATGAACTCTGCAGCTCATGGCGACCGGTGATAACCTGGAGGCCTGCAAGGCGCCGTCGCCGACAGTGACGCTTCCGAGCAGGACGGCAAAATAAAATGTATTTGGAATACGGACACCGCGCAAGGAAAGAAAAAAACCATCTCAAAGGGCCTCCAGCTGTTCACTTTAAATAGACGTTAAGATATTGGATGCCAGCAACAGCCAATAAAGAAGAGCGAAATATGTTATCTTAGTCGTCCTCGTGGAACAAAGTAAGACCGTTTTTTGATTGAATTACTGTTCCCGGCCCACCACTGCATCTTTCTTCTGTATGCTTTGTGAGTAGCGTAGGCCTGTAGTTGCAGAAGGAAAGCCTTAGGGTAACGGCATAAACAAACAAGAAAAAGCACCTTTTCTGTTTTGTATGTCAAGATAGTTTGTAAACCAAGAAATGTCAAAAATAGGCTTTTCTATTCGTTGACAAGTGAATTTGACTCTTCAGAGACGCAAGCTGCTCCAAAAATAGACGTAGAGAGTGGCGAAAAGAGCCGCCGGCAAAGCTTTAATTGTGCTTCTCTGAAGACGCAGAGAAGGGTCTTACTGTGGAGGTGAAACGAGGCGAAAGAAGAAAAACACACGGAGTAAGTACGAAAGAGGCAGCTACGTTGAACGAGCACCGCGCGTTGGCTTACGCGCAGCCCGGAGGAACGACGAATCACTTTGCGGTTTTGAATTCAGCTCAGCTCAAATATTCGTAGCCACTGTCCTTTTTTTTCCCCAAAGCTGAGCAATCATTCGATCACACTGTAAGCTCGGTCTGTCGCTGTTCAGTTCGGCACAAACGAGGCCTACCTTTGCACCGTTGACGAGGTTCACAAACCTCGGCAGCCATCTATCCGCAGCAGTTCGGAGATGTCGCTTTACAAAGGCCGAGGGGCGCCGCAACGCGAAAAGCTACTCGGTCCGGCGATTGAGCACACTTTCGGTTCAGCGTGAGGATTCGGTGTTGGAGATGTGTTTGCGATCAGAGCCGAATGTCTTTCTCTGCTCTGTTCCTTCATCGTCTCCAGTCTTGCGACACATTTCTGTCGTTTGTTTGTTTTTGTCTGTCCCTTTGCTCTCGAATTCAGTTTTCCTCGACTTGCTTGAGAATTATTAACTCGCCACGTTTCAATCGAGCCTCGACGCCCACGGTATTCACATTATACATATCAATTTTCAGAAAAATATCGATCTGCATATTTGTCGACCGGTGCGATGACTAAAAGCTGAGCCCTGCGATGACCTCGTAGTACGAAAACCCCACTACAGGCCTTTCAACTCTTCGGCAACGTCGAGGTGAAGGCTGCCTTGTGAGAAACTGAAACGGCCTCTCTGCTTCCATCTCTCATCCTAGACACGCGAAGAACCCACCCCCCCCCCCACCCCCACTCCTGTATCGACGCGCCTCACATCGGCTGCCGGGTCACGTTCGCGGAGAGCCCGGTCAGGTTGCTGCTGCCGCCGCCGTAGCCGCGGAAGGCCAGGAGAAAGCGGAGGCGAGACGAACACCTACCAGGATTGAAGTTCACGATTACTCGCTTCCCGTGCAGATAAAGTTACTGTGGGAAAGATCAAAAGGAAGACGGGCGGGAGGATAAAATTAGATTAAATGAATAAAACGAAACTCTTTGTTTTATGTGCAGATCAAAATGTTTGCTGTTTCTTATATCCCTTTTCCACCACCGGATGGCATTGTGCAGTGACTTGACTCATTTGGCCCCCTTGGGCCAGTGTTGCCCGTTTGTTTAATTTCCGTCAAAAATATTCGGGAGGAAAAGGTTGTCCTGCGGGAGTCCCGTTGTGGATGATTTGGTGCCAGGTAGTCTGGTGCTCTAAACCGTAACGGCCCAAATGTATCGAGGCTCTGCGGGTGTTTGTTTTTTTTAAATACTGAAATTGCTACAAAATTAGGTGAGACTAGCTGCTTCCTTTAATTTCTGACCTTACAAATTGAAATTGGTGTAAAAATGGAAAACAAATGAAATATCCCGTTAAAACATCCTCTCGTCGACCTTTCTCCACGAGCTTTTGTGCCTCGGGAGATCCAAAGAATTCAGGAGTGCTGCTTTCCGTTCATTTCACCCCTCCTCGGGTGACGCAACGAAGGAAGCCGTTTCACCAAGCACCAACCGTGGGTGACACCGCTTATCCGCTGCTGCGTCTCCACATGTGCCGCTCCGCTCCCTGCTGCATTCCAGTGTGGCAACACTGACATCTCTTGGCCTGATGGGAAACTGTCACGGGTCCGTCTCTGGAGTCGGACCTCCGCCATCAGCAGGAAGCGCATCGTTTTTCCAGGACAATTTTGGGGTAAAAGTACTGACATTTTAGACAGTTTCGTTGCCAATCTGACGGTTCGGTTGTTGTCATCGGCGGACGCCGTTCACAACTGACTTCTTTAACCGGAAAGGAGAGAAAATCATTTGGCTGCACACCCTAATCTGACCACGGTCTGGAACTAAATGTCAGTAGCAGAATCCAGAATACATTTTCTTCTAGTCCAGCGCCGAGGAGGACTGTAAGAGTCATTGTTTGTGGAAGAAATACAACCCTGCGAAACCCGAATGTAGGCAACGACATCAGCTGACAGAGAAGACTCAAACGGGCCAAATGAGGCCCCGTCGCATTTGTGCAGCGGAGCAAACAATAGTCATCCCCATCTCAGTGTGGGAGACAACGGGCCCGAGGTGAGCGACATTCCCCAGCTGGAACGAATCCAACTCTTCACATGGGGGTTAAGGGATCGAGCCAAAAGCGACACCTACGTTAATCTACAAAATGTCGCTATACCGCGCGCGCGGCCAGCGGGGGCGCCAGCGGTCACTCGGCCACTGTGTGCGGCCGCGAAAGAAAGCACAGAAGGTGGATCCACGTGTCGGTGGCGCACGCGCACTGCTTGTCTGTTGTCGTCGGCTCCCGTCTGTGGCTGCGGGCGGGCGGGCGGCGAGAGGTTACTAACCGAGGTGGCACGCACGCGAGTGAATGTCGGCGTTTAAAACAACAGAGAGACTTGTGGTTGCATCCGTGCCATTCGCAACAAAAGTAAGGCTACCTTTGTGGAAATGACCTTTTTTTTTTAAAGTAGTGAAACGATTTATCCAGCTACTGAATTGCTTTGAAGCATTTTCAGTGGGTAACGGTACCGCACAATTAACCGTTTTTGCACAGAAATGTAATGTGATGCTTGCGGGACACCGCTTGCGGTTGCGTGCGTCTCGATCTCGATCTCGATCCCGTGTTTGGAGTTTTGTTGTAATCTGAAACTCCAGGCGAGGCCCTCCGATGGAGGCGGTGCGTGAGCGGGGCCACGGAGGCGACGGCGAGGAGCAGGCAGGAGCGGAAGAAGCCATGCTGTGGTCCGTCCAGGAGGCTCTGGAGAGGCAGACCCTGCAGATAGGGGCGTCGGCCTGCGGGGCCACGGCCGTGGTAGACGCGCTGAAGGTCCTGGGCGTGGATGTGGCCCCCGAGGAGGCGGACCGCTGCGTGCAAACGCGCGCGAGGAGGAACGAGTCACCGCTGCCCGACTACCTGCTGTCCCGGAGCGAAGCCGGTAACTGTCCCGATGCACAGACGAGCACCTGTGCTCAAACCAGACCCGGACGTGTGTCCAGTGAAAACCACGTATTTCAGACTGAGGTGATGCTGAACGTGAATGTTTGCGATGTTTTTGTTTTTGTTTTTAATGAGTCGAGAACATTCCCGACCTTCTTGAGCTACATAAACCATTTAAATTAAACCCCTCATGGGATCAAGCAGGAAACAGGGCTGTTTTTCTTAGAGATACGTGGTTCTCACGGGACAGCGACGCTACAAACACATGATGATGATGATGATGATGATGATCTTATAGAATATGATGCGTTGCTGTAAATGTAAACATACGAAGGGCAAACATCATATATAATACGTTATATACTTTAAGCAAAGGTTGCCGATCACACTTGCGTTTACTTTGTCTCGAGTAAAGTTCTGAACGCAGGACTTTAACTCGTAGCGGAGTATTTTCACATCGCTACTTTTATATATAGAGCAGAGACGGATGAAACGCACGTCTCGTTCCGCCTTCCGGGGCGTCAGTTAATTATCATCTCTAACGCACAAAGAGAGTCAGTTTTTAATAAAGCATCAGTGACACCACAATGACTATTTCTGTAACGGTCCCGTCACGTCTGAATAGAGCCGTAATGAACATTTACGTAACGGACGCCCACGTTCGAATGTCAGAAATCCATCGAAAGCCAGCAGTGTTATGTAGGACATAAAAAAAATAACACAAAAATCTGAAAAGAGCTATTTTTCATCATTACACCCACATAATGATACTTTACTGTCCGGATTATTTTAACGACACCGACCAGAAAGTCGAGAGTCGACGCTGTTGATTCATAGCGAAGTGTGGTACGTTTGCGTACTTTTATTTTTCCCCACAAAATAAAGGCAGAAGAAAGAGCGGCTTGAACCCACTATTAACACTAGGAAGAGCGTCCGAGCTGACGAAGCCAACAGAAGCTGCTTTGGGTACCATCAGAATTGGCACGGACTTCTCCCAGAAAGGCTCTTCACGTAACCTTTCGAAGCGCTAGCAGTCTGCGAGGCAAGTTTCCGGATCAGTGGCTCGGTTTAAGGGTTCAATTCCGGTCTCTGCCGTTGCTAGAAGAACTTAGAATGCATTCGCCAGATTGTCAGATGTTAGACTGCAAACACTTGGCTTGAGCTCAAAGCTACCCTCTCCAAACTGTGACCTTTCAGGTAATGAAATGCGAACACGTAAAGGATGACTTTGCAAAGGTGCACATTTCAGGCGGCCCAGACGCCAGCGGGCAAAGCAACGAGGCTCCGTAACGTCCGGAACCCACAAGCGCCGCTTCCTCCGCAACTAGACAAAGACTTTTACGAGCGACCTCATTGATTTTTTTCATTTGCGCATCGACGTTTCGGGGCATTTAGCTCAAGCTGTCGGAACACGCCCGCGATCGCTGACGCATCGACTCCTCCTTCCAGGCGCGACTCACGCTCAGCTCATCCGAGGAGCAGAGGAGGCCAGCAAGGGGGAGGTAACGGGTCGCTTCTTCCACCTTCACCCTCGGCGCCGGGTCAGGCTGGTCCCCTGGCTCGCGCGCTGGATCCGACGCGGTGCCGTTCCCGTGGCGACCATGAACATGCAGCTGGCTGTGCCCGAGGGAGAGGAGGTCCCCGACGCCTGGCACCATCAGCTCATATTTGGCGTGGCGCCCAATGCCGTTTTCATGACCAATCCTTTAGATGTAGGTGAGTAAGGGCAAAGGAGCAGCTCTTTGTTTTTCAGAGAAGCGCGCCTCCCGATCGCTACGGTCTAATTTTTGTGTTAAATTCTTCTTTCAGTAAGCGAGGGAGAGGCGCACCGGAGACTCTGCAGCGAGTCTGCGTTGCTGATTCGTCGGGAAGACGTCCTGCAGCGACTGACGCCCGATTGCCGTCTGTCCGGCTTACCCGACCAGCGGTGGCGAGCCCTGGATGTCGAGGGTGAAGCAGTTAGTTGTGCTCTCGCTGATGCAGACTTGTCACCCGGTGCGCAAATCACTGACGTTCCGAGTGTTTTTCTCCTTATTTGCTTCCTATTAGGTCAAGTGAGGCGGACGCGCCTAGAAGAGGAGCAGGAACGAGGCGGAGCCAAGTTAACGCACATCACGATCCCCGCGGCGTACAGCTCGGGTGTCACGTTCTTCGCCCAACGACGGTCGCAGTCGGGACGAGATCTCCTCGGCGCTCCCGAACTCCCTCTGTTGTGACCGGACGCCCGGAGACTTAGTTTAGCGACGTGAAAAATGAAGCCGAAGTCTGAAGTGCAGGAAGAGAGATCGATCGGTACTCACGAGGGCAGGTCGAAGCCACGTAAACATTCACGCAGTGAGAGAATACATTACGGATTTGCCCGAGTCCAATAAAGGGGTTACTCGCTGTTTGCACCACATCTGTTCTCCAGTTGCAGAAGCGGCCACGTGTGGGCCTTCGTTCGCCAGAAAGCTTCCTGCCACCGAGCAGCTGCGAAACGTACATGCATTTCTATCACCGATGCCTGTTGGGTTTTTCCCCCCCCCCCAGGAATGATTTCTTGTCAGGTAACGACTCGAATAAAGTACGTTTCAAAGAATGAGGGGAAGTGGCGCAAGTCTACTACCCGCCTGTGTAACTTGTTTTTACTGCCCCGGTGTCACGGTGTACTCCTGCATTGTAACTCGCCTGGCTGCATCCAGACTCTTAACGAGAGCCTGAAGAAAAGCGACTTCCTGTTAACTTTAGGATTTACTTTGAACGTATTGATTGATTTCAAAGCAATAAACGGCAGCGCTTCAGCTTACATTTCAGAGCGGTCAGGTCCCGACGGTCGAACGCCTGCATGGGCAGACCGAACTCCTCCCTGCGATTGCTCCAAAGGTGGCGGGCTCGTTGCAGCCAGGGTACGTGGACGCCGGCGCAGTTTTAATGAAATATAGCCATCTTTCTTTCAAAGCCCCCCAACAGGCAGCTCACCCTTTTCTACTTAAGGCCGACTTTTGTTTGTGTTTGTCCCGCGTACTGCAGGATAGCGTGTGTTGCCTATGTACTGTGTGCGCTTTTGAGACTGGTTGCGAATCGGCCCGCACCAAGTAAAGTTAATCTGAAAGAAGGACGGGGTCGAGCGGCGGCAGAAGGAGCTTCGCAAACACGAAGCTTCTTTCCTTTGGAAGGAAGACGGCGGCCAGCGAGGAGGAGGAGGAGGAGGAGGATGGGGAGGAGGGGGAGGGGGAGGAGGATGAGGGGGAGGGGGAGGACGACAAGCCAAAAAGAAACATTTTCAGATGATGAGGAAGATGCACTACAACGGAGGCCTGAACAATTATGTAAATAATATGAACTGCTTTAGAATCTTTCTCAGGTTTGGTCTATCGATTGGACAAAACAGGCATTGGGAAGATGTCACTTTGGGCTCTGAATGTTTACGAAGGGAAACGGCCACGCGATGAGTGGCGAAAAGAATCCATAATGAAAATAATCACTAGTTGCGCTGCTTTACTAAATCCACAATAGAATTTTTTTCGCACAGAGTGCTTTTACTTTGAAGTACGTTTTTTCTGATTGTACTTGTATACTTTTACCGCAGCAACACTTTCAACGCAGTATTTTTACGCGGTGGCATGAGGCTGGTGAAGGATCGGTCTTTTTGCGCAAAGAAACTAGCGGCTCTTGACTTTAGTTTTAATGCAAATAAATGAGCTGTATTTAAAAACGATATCGAGAGGACCACTTTGATTTTCTTCTCTGGCGAGAAACCGAGGTGAAGGTGTAACCTTGGCCCGACACACCGCTATCGCTTATTGACTACAATTCCCACGATGCACTCGGCGGTTACACCCCGAGGAAGTTGAGAATTCCCCAAACTTGCCGAAAGATATCGCGGGCCGCAGGTAAACGTAAGTAGTAGACACGCGCGGGTTAACGAGGAAGTAAACAATGAGGGATTGGACCCAGTCGGTGTTATGTTAAGCACTTTGCGCCAACTTTGCTAAGTCCATCGTGTTGTTAACGTTGCATTGGATCCACGTGGTTGCGTGTGGCGTGCTAACACTTTGCGTCCACACGGTCGGTCAGCAGACGGAGAGCAGAGGAGCCACTTTGTGACTGCTGTACCCCACTGGGCTCCGGCTATTTCCCGCTTATCACATCCACTAACGCGCACAGGTGAGTGTCAAAACAACACGCTAGGTGTTCATTTCGCCGGCGGGGCTTGTGTTAAAGTTGACGTTATAACCGCTGCTGTTGTCGTGCAAGAGCCGGCACAGAAAAATCACTGACGTTAGCTGGAATAAATGAGGCAAACGTTGACCTGTTTTGGAACAGATTGTTTCAGGACGTAGACCACGCCATCCGCGTTGTTGTGAGCCACAGTAAAGTGTATTTTCGGTCGTTTCTCGATCCTCTCGTGTTAGGGTCATGGTGCAAAAACGCAGTTTATCGCAGCGACGCACAGCGCGATGTGAAAAGAAATGTCAAAAGTATAACAAAGTTGCGCTATGTAGCACGTTTTTCTTTGAGGGACGCTTAAAAATCACGCGGTTCACGTGTTTGTCACGAGCGAAGAGTTGTCAGTCAGAGCCGGTGATGTGACTCTTTGCCGAACAGGCGCCCTCTTTGTGTCTGTGTTCCCAGTCCAAAAGACTGCTTTTGGACAGTTAAGTTACACAATCCTCAGTCTGTAGCTTTCAGGTCACTGCGGGTCGGGACGGTTTGAACTCTGACCCCGTTCAGCAAAACAAACCAGCGCCACAATCAGTCAGGTGGTGCAGGTTTTTATCCCGGTGATGAGATCCCATCGATCCCTGCTGCCTATGTGTTTCACTCTGAGGTGGGAACAGTTTCCTTTTCAGTGTGAAGTCCTCTCAAATACAGTTAATTATTTTTAAAAATCCTAATCTAAATAAGAAAATGTCTTTACAACCATTCAGTAAAGTGGACACCCCCACCCCCCCCCAAAGACAGAGGTCCGCTGTACGTGATGGCTTTGTTTTTCAATGCCGTGCCATTTAATAGTCGACTTGCGTTTTTGTTCTAGTCGATTGGACCCGTGTCAGTGCGGCATTACAAGACAACGCAAAGGTCAGCGCCTCCTTCGGTTAGAAGGTCAATGTTGGCACGCAATCAAGAGTAGTTTACGGAGGGTGAAAGGGCTTTCTTGTGGTGCGCTCGCTCAGGTGCCATGGCAGAGAGGGTGCTGGTGGTGGGCGGCGGTGGGCGGGAGCACGCGCTGGCCTGGAAGCTGGCCCAGTCGCCGCAGATCCAGCAGGTCCTGGTGGCCCCGGGGAACGCGGGCACGGCCAGATGTGGGAAGATCAGCAACTCTGGTAACTACGAACCCCGCCGAGGCTCTCACACGTACAAAACATTCTTGTTTATATTGCACGGCTGCGACTAGCAGTTACTGTCATTGCTGATTCATCGATTAACCGCTCTTTCATAAAGTGTCGGGAAAGTTATTGAAAAAAAAAAAAAAAAAAAGAAAATGTCCATCATAAATTAAAATTTCTTGTTTTGTCTACAACCCAGAGCTATTGACTTTATTGTTATTAATATCTCAGACTACAGTAAATATTCCCATTTTTGGAAGCTGGAGCCAGTTCATTTCTTGGATCACTTGCTTCAGAAATGACTTAAGGGAACGGTTTGACGTACGAAGCCACGGCCAGCGGCCGGTTAGCGTAGCTTAGCATAAAGGTGAGCATAAAACTCTGGTGAGCTCTGTCCAACGGTGATAAAATGTGTCGCGTAACCCGCCGAAAAAGGCAAATTGTTGTTTTTTGGCAGTTTCTGTTACATTTTAAACGACGAGTTAATTAGCGAGCTATAGAGGAGCCGGTCGAAGGATTTTCCAACATCGTGTGTGGGACGTTTACCTTTGTCAGTCTTTCTTTGCATTATTATAATTATTATATTAAAAGGAAACATAAAGAAGACGGTCTGGTCGTGTACGATCATATCGTCCCTAAAAGCTAGACTTCACGTGGAAGTACGTGTTCATTAACGCACTGACTAAGTTTCTCTCCGTGCAGAGGTGTCGGTGAGCAACCACGCCATCTTGGCTCAGTTCTGTAAGGATCATCACGTGGGGCTGGTCGTGGTTGGACCCGAGGTACCACTGGCAGCAGGTAAGTGAGCTCGCTCGCTCGCTCGCTCGCTCGCTCGCTCTCTCTCTGTCTTTACATGACTAGGTTTTATTTTGCTCGGGTCCTGTCTTCTTAGTCTCTTTCCCTTCACTTGAACGTCTCTCCCAGGTATCGTAGATGACCTGACTGCGGCCGGAGTGCCCTGTTTTGGCCCGTCTGCCAAAGCGGCTCAGTTGGAGGCCAGCAAAAGCTTTTCCAAGGCCTTCATGGAGCGTCACGGCATCCCCACGGCCCGCTACGGCTCCTTCACCGACCCCCGGGAGGCCTGCGACTACATCCGCGCGTCAGTAAAGTAGACGAGCGCAAAGTCTGTATCCGCAAAGTGTCAAACGCACGTCTCTCGCTGTTTTTTTTTTATCTCTCTCGATTTCCGGCCGGAGTTGAGGAGTTTTGTTTTCAGAGCCGTTAAACCCAAAACTTGCCCCGTAACGGAAAATGAAATGTTTTGTTTCTCAGACGGTTTCACGAGTTAACGATCTAAGATGAGTTGAATGTAATTTGCCTTTGGTGTGAGAGCGCTCCTCAAAGAAGTCACAGAAACCGTAAGCGGAGGTGTAACTTTTACGCTCAGCGAAAGTCAATTCATTGGTCACATAAACCATCTTGGGCAGAACGACAGCTGCGGTATTCTGACTCCCGTCATCCATACGGATCCCAGACACATTCCAAAAACGATATCGGGCACTGCAAATGTTAAACGATCCGCACGCAAACGCAAAATATCACAGATGCAGCATCTGTGAAATAGCCTACCGACTTTATTTCATTGCTTTGCGCTCTCCAGGGCCGACTTCCCGGCACTGGTAGTGAAGGCCAGCGGGCTGGCGGCGGGGAAGGGAGTCATCGTGGCGGGAGACCGGGACGAGGCCTGTCGGGCCGCGATGGACATCATGAAGGTACGAGACCATCGGACGCGTTCATCCGCGTGATGGGCGATCCTCGGCAATCCCGTTAGGTCTGTCCCGCTAGAATAAGTTGGGATAAATGACGAGCCGGTCCGGGTATTCAAACCGACCGCTTTCTGTCGTTTGCTGGAGTGTATGCGTCATTAATAAAATGATTTTAATGGTTGTTTGTTTTTTTCTTAAAATGTACGTCTACGTCGTTTGCGCGAAGCTGTTTCTCCTCTTTGTAGCCTCCTAAAATTACATCCTTTGAGCTCTTTGAGGATTTTTGCAGTTTTTTTGTTTCCTCGCGTCGTAAAGTAAACCTGCTTCTTTGTCGCAGGACGGAGCCTTCGGAGCCGCAGGGGAGACCGTGGTGGTCGAGGAGCTGCTAGAGGGAGAGGAAGTGTCTGTGAGTAGAGCGTTGTGGTGAAGTGGGTAACAGAAGAGAACCAGCTTTAATCCTTCTCCCCCTCGTCTCGCAGTGCCTGTGTTTCAGCGACGGCCGCTCTGTGTCTCCGATGCCTCCGGCGCAGGATCACAAACGGCTGCTGGACGGCGACCTGGGGCCCAACACCGGCGGCATGGGGGCCTACTGCCCCACCCCTCAGGTACGCGCTTCCCCTTCCGGTCTTTGTCGGATTCGTCTGTACCGTTTTTACGGGAACGGTCCGCCCTTTACGGAGCCGCCGTCTCTCGATCCCCGCGCAGGTGAGCCGGGAGCTGCTGCGGCAGATCACGGAGACGGTCCTTCAGAAGACTGTGGACGGGATGAAGGAGGAGGGAGCTTCCTACGTGGGCAAGTGCTTTTTTTTTTTTTTTTTTTCCCTCTCTCTCTACGCTCGAGCCCCCGTAGCCACGAGTTAGTAGTTTAAGTGGACTGAGTCGGCGCTTTGTTTTCCAGGCGTGCTGTACGCGGGGCTGATGTTGACCGAGCGGGGGCCAAAGGTGCTGGAGTTCAACTGTCGGTTCGGAGACCCGGAGTGTCAGGTGGGTTTCGCGAACTATCGGCGGATCTTCCCTTAATCGTGGCGGACGTTAAACGGCCGCCGTCGCTCTTTCAGGTGCTGCTGCCGCTCCTGAAGAGCGACCTGTACGAAGTGATCCTGAACACCATGGAAAGGCAAGCTGGCCTCCAACGCCCCCGCGTGGCACCAGGACCGGCTCCGCGGTCACCGTGGTGATGGCCAGCGCCGGTTACCCCGGCTCCTACGAGGAAAGGGAGTAGAGATCACAAGGTAGGGAGTCGACGTTATTTTGTCTCAAGTACTCCTTCCAAAGGTATAGATGAACTTTGCGCGTGGGTCGTCAGTCCTTGACTTTGCAATCGGAAAAGTGCCCATAAGCGCCCTCTGGGCACAGTTGGCACACGGAAAACGAGCCTTAATCTGCCAGGCGCACAAATGGAATCTACAGTAAGCGTTTACTAGTATTTGGTCTATGAATGACCTTTGTGCAGATAGTTTGTTTGGTTTTTGTCCAGCCAAACAACAGTCAAAAACCCAAAGAGATATCATCAAAGACAATTCTTTAATTGTCGATTGTTTTTCCTGCACGGTACAAAACAAAATACTTTTCCCACGGTAGTCTTGAGCCTAACAAAATACCCGAACCGTGAAAACGAAACATCGCCGCACCCGCGGACCTCGAGTCGGATAACGCGCACGAATGGTTCGCACGTAGCCTACCGTATTTTCCCAGACCTCTTGTTTGAGCACAGCGTGCGACTATACCGAGGACGGTTGTGTTTTCGTGCAGTCCCGTTGGGTCTTCTAAACGTTAGGTTCCGTGCGTCTTTTTACGTATCTCTACACCTCCGTTTGTCCTCAGGCTTGTCCCAGGTTCGGGACGCGGGGCTGCAGGTGGTTCCACGCAGGCACTGCCCTGAAGGACGGAGCCGTGGTGTCCAGCGGCGGGCGGGTCCTGACGGTCACTGCGGTCGGACCGTCCCTGGAGACGGCCCTGCGGGCGGCCAATCGAGGCGCGGCGGCCGTCGGCTTTCCGGGCGCCGCGTACCGCCGCGACATCGGCCATCGGGCCGTCGCCCACCTGAACCGACCCCGGTGCGTGCCAAAGTATTACAACCTTAAAAAAAAAAAAAAAAAGTATTTTTGGTTGAGTTGACACAGAACATTGCACATTTTGTAGTTAATCTCTGAACACTCGTATATAAACCTGGGAACAACAGTCACAGTGGTATTGTACCGCGTCCCCGACAGAGGTTTGACCTATAAGGACAGCGGAGTGGACATCGCTGCCGGCAACAAGCTGGTGGACGCGATCAAGCCTCTGGCCAGGGCGACGTCCCGCGCAGGTAACTTTACTCTTTGCAGTGCGTTTGAATTAGAACGACGAGACGCTCGCGCGTCGCACGTAGCCGGCGATTTATCTCAACACAGGCTTTTAAAATTAGAAATTTGTTGTTTGTTTTTTTGTT
>CM022483.1:7022373-7081445 GCA_011952105.1 Coreoperca whiteheadi
AAAGCATCTTTTTCGCCCTGACCTGGCCTTTTTCACATTGTCACGTTTGCTAGACCTCACTTGAAGAAGGAAAAACGACATTCCATTTGTACCTTTTCAATTCCTCGCTAAATTGGGGGGGGGGTCGGGGGTCCTACTTGTAATACTGTTCTGCTAAAGTATGTTAGCATAATTCTCCCTAGGACGTGCCCCCCCCCGTGTCTGTATCTCAAACTGTCACTTTGCTATTAAACATGACTGCAAGTAGTTCTCGTGTGTGTGTGTGTGTGTGTCATTTCTGTTATTTTAGAAACACGCTTCGAACCTACGTCGGCGTCCTCCCGTCAGGCCTGCTGAAGCGCAGGACAGACAGCCTCTCGTTTCCGGCTCTCGTAGCCGCCGCCGACTCTCCCCTCAAACCGCGTTTACCCAGGAAACGGATGATCTCCTCTGGAGAGACGACGACAAAAGACCACATCGTTATCCGCGACCGTTCTAGCGCTCGAAACCCTTTCGAGCCACGCCCGCAAACTCGCCTGGATCGTTCTCCGCGATGGTGACCAGGTAAAACGACCCCTTGCCGGAGAGCAACTGCGCCACGACGGGCAGAAATCTGTCCGTCACCTCCCGTCCCCGCTCCCCGCCGGCCCAGGCCGCCTCTATGCCCGTGCCGCCGACCTGGAAGAAAGGCACGCGTCGTTACGAGGCTCCCGGGCTCCGAACCCGAGATAACCCGCGGTACGGAGCCCGCCCACCTCTTCCGAAGGCGTGACCACGTAGGGAGGGTTGAAGAGAAGGACGTCCACTTTCCCGCTTAACCGGGGCAGGAGACACTCCGCCTAAAACACAAAAAGAAAAGGAAAACAGCCTTCACGAGCGCATTTGTCTGCGTGTTTCAGTTCAAATCCTTGCGCGCAAAGAATGACACGTCAAAGCTCACCAGGGACGTGACGACTGGGTGCAGCGACACGTCGTTACGGGACGCCGTCTTGGCCGTGCACCGCGCCGCCGCGGGATTCACGTCGGTGCAACTGAAAGACGACAGCAAACTGGATCAAAGACTTTAAGAGACGCCGACGTTACTTCCACTGCTTCGTCCTGTCCCAATTTCACCTTTTTAACGCTCCGCTAGACAAAATTACATACACCGTATTTTTCGCGCTGATTTTTATTTTCCTGTCGACAACCGCACCGACCTCAGGGATTTGGGTTTTTTTAGATCTCGTCGCTACGCTCCGTCTTGTTCGGCGCGTCCCAGCTCACAGAGTGCCGCCCGGATTTAGTTGTTACGAGAGACGCCGATGTCGACGTTCAAACGTAATATTAACAAACGACTTATTGACGCTTGCGTACTGATCGGACGACGCCGCAGACGATTGTAATAATAAATTAAGATTGAGAGCGTCCGAGCGAGAGGCTAAAGCTCGAGGCGTTACTGAAAAGCTAACGGAATTGGCCAAATAACTTTGATTTGACTCGTCAAGTTACATTGGGCCCTGTTAGCGTAAAGTCTGCCGGAATGTAAAAATGCGAGAAGGTTCGGTACTGAGTAAATAATACAAGGCCCGAGCTCAATCTCCGTGCCCGGCGTCCCTCGCCCGCGACGTCATCCTTTGATATCACGTCGTGAAATAAGCTCACGGTACGACCTCCTCGAGAACTGAAATCTAGACCCTTGGTACGCTCTTAGAGAAAAAGGCCTTTTACAAAGACTCCAATCTGGTCATCGAGCCGAGAAGCTGATCATTTAAAGCGGGACTTCCGGTTTTCGATGCGAGACTAGTGCTAGTTGACTTCGCGACTGGATTTGTTCGGCGTGCCGGGCAAATCTCAAAAATAATTGCTCAGGGACAAACCCGCCGTTAAATACGGACTACGATATCCGGCCGAATTGAGGGTCTCGCGCGACGGCAAAGAATGCTTCCTCGCCGAGGCGGTCGGATTTGCTCAAAGCGCTTTGCAAACCTAGGGATCAAACTACAGAGTCAAGCGAGTTTGCTATATGACTGTGAATTCTAATCGCTGGCATTGACTGGCCTCAGGACTGTTTGTGAGTCTCGCTTCTCGCGACGTCACGTTGACGTGTTCTCCTTTCGACTTTATTACGGAGCCGTGCCGATACGGTTTTCTGTTGTTGGGTTTTTCTGTTTGACATATCTGTCTGCGTGTATCTCGAATCGCGCTGCGACTTCTAGCTAGTCGGCTGGACGACGGGATCGACGTTTGCGTCTCGGGGGCTAGGGGGAGGGGGCCTGTTTAAAATGACTACAACTCAAAACAATACAAACTCGAGGCCGGGCGCACAGTACCGTTATATCAATCAAACTTTTCGGTTAAATCTCGAGGGGTCGCCGTTCTATTGCAAAGGGGGGTTCCGTTCGCACAAGACCGATGGAGAAAGACGTTACGTTATTTTATCGGGGGAGATTCGCCGACGGACGTATGCGGACCTATTTTCCCTATACCGAGCCGATCTGGTTACAGGTGGGGATTTTTAGGGACACGTAATCTTCCTGCTTTGTCACCAGAAGATCGCATGTCTCTCAATGCATCTCTCTCTCTGGAGGAAATGAAGAAGACGTCCCAGGTTACGTATGTCCTCGGGGTGACCGCCTCTGAACATCTGTATCAACTAGTCCAATCCCGATCGGCTTTAACGTCGACACGTGACGCACGCGGGCGGAACCGGAGGTTACAAAGGGAGCCGGCTCCACTGTTGTCGTCAGCCTTGTGATCGACTGAAGCGAGCCGCTCACGGGCGTGCCCAGAGTATGGCGGCGGGACGCAGCGTCTACGTACGCAACCTGGGACGTTCCCTTTTCGAGGGAACTCCAACGCCGCGGCGGCTGACGCTATGGGGAACGCGATAGCAGCTCCGCCGTGCTGGAGGGATGCCTGTCCGAGCGTGAAGCCGCCGAGGGCACGCTTCAGGACCAGAGTGCCGCTGACCCCGGATTCTTTAAGCGGCCTAGGCTATAGAACCTCACAAAAGGTGTGAGGCGAGGACCGTCCCGCAGCGTCGCAAATATCGGTGAGGGGGGTTCCACGGCCACCAGGATCTGGAGGCTGCCGTACTTTGTGTGGAATGGGCTCTTATCGACCGATGTGAAGGCGAGCCGCGGCGATAGCCTCAACAATCCACCTGCTAACGGTGCGTCCGGTAGCCGGGCAGCCCTTACGAGGGGGCCCGAAGCATACGGAGAGAGGAAGTGGTCCGAATTGCGCCGCTGAGATGTCCCGCGGACGTAAAGCTCGAGGGCTCTGACCGGACAGAGCTGTCGCAGCCTGTTCTGTCCTGTTCCGCCGACACCTGCGGGACCGCCGGCCGGGCCACCTCAGTGGGTACCTTTGGGCGCGTGCCCCGGCCGCGGATGCGAGATGGCTCTCGCTGCGCCTAGACGGTCCTCCGGGTAGGCAGGAGCCACCGACAGGCACCACGTAGTGAAAATCTTCCACTTGCCCGCATACGCTTTCCTCGCGGAGGGGGCTCTAGAGTGCGAGATGGTCTCAACTACCTCGGTAGAGAGACCGGCAGCTCGGAGGTGGTCCCCCTCGGGGGCCAAACCCACAGCTTCGACTGTGGTAATGTTTCCGCTTACTGCGGCGGCTGGGGGCGGGGTTACCGTGACCGATGAGACAAACAGTTTTCGCTTATGCTTCTTACATTAACGCTCTAAACATTTTTATTTACCGGGAATGTTGATGCTGGGAGGGTGGCAACGTGTCGAGGCTAAAGTTGTCATGTTATTGTTAAGTTATGCACGTACCGTTACTCTCGCTTGTAATCTCCGCATGTACAAATTACGGCAAACATAAATAGCAACGCAACGTCCGGGACTGTTGACGGTGTTTGTGTTTGGCACTGCCGCGCTAGTGTTACCGGGTCATTCTGGTGGTAAATGGGTACGTGCGACAGCTACTTCCCCTGGGACCGCAAGAGGATCTGGTGCGCCGGTCTGCACAGAGGGCGCGACCTCAGATCGCCTTGTCGACCCGCCGCTGTGTTGTCGGAGCGGACGAGCACGTGGTGGCCCCTGAGGTCTGGAAGAAAGTGCCGTGAGGCCAACAAGACCGCTCGCATCTGCAGGCAATTGATGCGGCATCGGTGCAGCGTCGACCGCAGACCTCGGGCTGAGCGGCCTTCCGGCACCGCGCCCCGTCCCGTGCCAGAAGCGTCCGTCGAGAGCGTGCGACGGTGATACACCCTTCCCAGCGCTGGGCCCTGGGTCGGGAAGACCTGTTGTCTCCACCTTACTAAGGCACGCGTGCACCTGCGTGTAACCCTGAACAGGCGGAAAGGATTGCCCCTCGGGGAAAATCCCGTGTCCCTGAGCCAGCGCTGCAGGTGCCTCATGTGCAGTGACTCGAGCGGAATCACGGTGGATGCTGCAGCCGTGAGGCCTAACAGTCTTTGAAACTGTGGCGCGGCGACATGTCGGCCTAGCTGCGCTTTGAACACCGTGGTCGAGATTGACTCGATTCGCGCGGGAGACAGTTGCGCTCCATCACCTGCGCTTGTGCTTGGTCGACCCTGGTTTCCAAGATCCCTTGGAATCTTGGAGGTCCGGACCGGAACCGAAGCCTGTAACCGTGTTTTGGACGGCGCGCAGGAGCCAGTGCGACACGCCAGGTAGAGCTTCCCGAGCGGGCAGAAAGTCCCTGTGGGACCTAGAGTAGCAGCCTCGGTTACCCGAAGCGCCGCAGCGGCGGGAAATCCCCGAGAAGCGGTATGTACATGCCTGACCGTCCCCCGAACCTGCAATGTGCGAGCTGCGGGACCCCGAAGCGCTGGTGCGGCGGGATTTCACCGGAAAAGAACGTCTACGGGCCTCTGTAGGGGACGCGACCCTCGCCTGACTGTTTCTCGGCCGTGCAGGTCTAAAGGCATCGGTTGCACAGAACTCGCCTCGCCCTGAAGCGCCACTGGCGGCAGGGTGAGGGGGTTGAGTTCCCAAAAGCTCCATGGGGGAGCAGCCGTGCCCGGCCTGTGACTGGGCTGACGAGCCACCCTCGTCACCGCCTTCCGCGCACAGGACGTCCAGTTCCTCGGGCTCCACATCCCGGGCGGAAGATGCCGCGGACTCAGCTCGGGCTTCGGGTCCCAAAAACAGGTGGGAATTAGCCGATGAGCGTATCCTTCCGTTCTTAGTGCCGCCGCCAGGCTGCCTCGGCAGCCGCAGCGGAGAGCGGAGCCAACTCACGAGGAGATGCTCACGCTGCTCGCGGTCATCCTTCGAGGGCCGACGGAGCGAGCTCTCAACCCAAAAACGGCTAACCCAAACGCACGCGTGTTGCAGGTGGGGATAACGCGCAAGCAGGGAGGAATGCACTGCCAGAACCGCTTCGCACTCGTCATTGTCACAGAAACCCAGCGCGCTGGCTGAAGATCAGAAGACTGACGACAACAGTGAAGCCGGCTCCCTTTGTAACCTCCGATTCCAGATGTTGATGTTCTAGCCAATCAAGATTGGACAAGCTGATACAGAGATTCCGAGGCGGTCGCGCTGAGGGCGTTCCCCATAGCGTCAGCTGACGCAGCGTTGAAGTTCCCTTGAAATGGAACTGTAAATTCCTTAAAGAATGGGAAAACAGCCGGTACAGACGGGTTACCCGCCGAGTAGGCCTGCACGATTCTGGGAAAAATATGAATCGCAATTTTATTAGCTTAGAATTTATATCACGATTTTTTTCTCATGAAGCGTGATGTTTATTACACGCGTGAACCATGACAAAACAAACTGGGAGTACCAAAAATATAAATCGCGCGATTCGCGTTAAGTGGGCCGCTTGTGCGTTTTGACTTTACTCGCTTCATTCGCGAGTACATTTCTACACACAAATTCGCGTCATGGGAGGGGCTTAGCGGGGAGCCGGTCCCATTGGGTAAAGAACGTTTTTTTCAAATGACCAGATTGTCCGACCTCCTCAGTCGCTTTCGTCCAAATGTTTCCTGTTTCTATAGTGATACGAGGACGTATGGTACAGCTCCGAGTATCCGCACACTGATACAATTTTTTGTCCTCTCTCTTTCTCTCTCTCTCTCTGGTTTTTATTTGCGGGTCCAACTAACTTGTTCAGGTGCACGCTGCCACCTACTGTACCGGGGTCTGCAACTATTATTTTAGCCTCCATTGTTGTTTGGATTTCTGCCTCGCTCCTAATCACGTCACTACTCGAGCAAGGTCCTGATTGGTTAACGCCGCGCTAAACGTGCCAATCGCGTCATTCGCGCCGCGCCAATCGCGCCGCAAAATGTCAATTCGCGTCTTTGCATTGACTTAACATGTAAAACACCTTGAAGGTGTGTTCACACAGCACGCGAATCGCTTCATTTGCGCGAGCGATTTACACGTTAAGTCAACGCAAAGACGCCAACTGACATTTTGCGGCGCGAATGACGCGACTTGAGCGTTTGACGCGCGAATCGCCCGAGTTGAAAAATCTGAACTTTGGCGGATATTCGCGCCGCGTTAACCGATCTGGAGCTTGCTCGAGTAGTGGCGTGATTAGGAGCGAGGCAGAAATCCAAACAAAAATGGAGGCTAAAATTATAGTTGCAGACCCCGGTACAGTAGGTGGCGGCGTGCACCTGAACAAGTCGGTTGGACCCACCAAAACCAGAGAGAGAATACAATAATTTTGGCTGTGTGTGGATACTCCTGTATCATTATAGAAAGAGGAAACCTTTGGACGAAAGCGAGTGAGGAGGTCGGACAAAGTGGTAATTTGAAAAAAAAACGTTCTTTACTCAATGGGACCGGCTCACCGCTAAAGCCCCTCCCATGACGCCAATTCGCGTCTGGTGTGCAGAAACGCACGCGCGAATGAAGCGAGCTGTGTGAACACACCGGATTACGACCCGCGGATTTTTTTTTACTAGCGAATTCATTCAAATTGTTTAGCGATAGGAGAGTGAAAGATATTTTTTTCTGCTGATACTGTTAAAAGTAATTGAGTTATTTTAAACTGAATGCTGAGTTTCGGTGAAACCACACACAACAATCATAATAATAAGTAATAACAACGATGGCTAGCGGCCTAGCTCTAA
Organism: Coreoperca whiteheadi; assembly: GCA_011952105.1. Classification (NCBI taxonomy): domain Eukaryota; kingdom Metazoa; phylum Chordata; class Actinopteri; order Centrarchiformes; family Sinipercidae; genus Coreoperca; species Coreoperca whiteheadi. Next base: position 7,029,401 of record CM022483.1, read on the forward strand.
AAGGGGAGCATTTCGGCTTCCCCGTAAAATATAATGATGACGGAAGAAGGGCGGTGGACAAAACTGTAACGGTATGTAGACACCAACAGTTCCTGGCCGTAAGTTTTCACGTAATAAATGAGCCGATCCGTGACTCGTGATCCGAACCGGGAGTTTTGTGATCCGTTACACCACTAATATCCAATTTGTTTATTTCCGTACTACAGCGCTCGCTCGAAACACGTGACTAAAAGGTGATTTGTCATTGGCTGAGGGTGAAGCCCTGAGCTTTGTGAGAGCTGACGTTTCAAAATAAAGGCCAAATTTGTATTACTATTTTTTTTTTAAAAATCGAAGTCATTTTAAAATTAAAAACGTGAACGGGGTGAATCGAGATCGCGATTTTATAACTATTTATCGTGCAGGCCTGGAAGTGTGGAATGCCATTTCATACAATATTTATTAAATAAATAAATACATAAATATGCCCATAAAATAAATAAATGAGTCAAAATGGTTCAATAAATAAATAAAAAATCGTAAATCTAATTTAAAAACATAAAATCGGAGATGTGAGACATTCAGTAAACTCAACCATAAAATTAGAGACAGTTGTTTTGATGATCTGTAGGTTGTTGCTGTCAACAACAACAACAACAACAACAACAACAACAACAACGGCGGCGGCTGACAGTTCGGGGCTACCGCGATATACTCGAAACGAGAAAACGCTCCAAGGTCTCCCGGACGTTTACAACAAGTAACGTTAAACCCATTTTTCTCAGCTGGACGCGGGGAAATTGTGTTTGTTCTGAGTGAGTCACTTACAGATATAGTGCCGACGGTCCAACCACTGACGCCAGAAACGCCGACACCACTCCCGAGCCGCTGCCCACCTCCAAACACACACACGGGCTAGAAACAGCAGAGGAATATCCAGGTTCAGAGATTCACAAGTCAGGTCGAGGTGAACGAAACCAAGGTGAAACGGGTGCGTTTCTGACCTCATGAGCTGCAGCCTCTCCGCGTCTTTCTCCAGGGCGTCAATCAAAAGGAAAGAGTCCTCCGCCGGCTCGTAAACATCCCCAAAGTCTCCCCGTCCAGCGTGGGAGTAAACTGGTGTGGGATAACTTGCGGACATGGTCGTAAACGTTAACTGGCCGTTTGCAACGTTCACGCGGTTGTTTGTTGTTTAACGCGCGAGTCGGGTTACCGCCAATAATCTGCGAAAAGTAGGTAAATGACAGCTACGTCGTTTGCTACCGCAGCGAGCACATGCACGTTCACAGTCCACTTCCGTGTATACGACCTACGTCACCGCGACGTCACTTGACGCGCATCGAAAATATTTCCGATTTTAAAGTACTAAAGTATTTTCAGCAAATTATACTATATTATTTGATTACAATAACGGACGCAGAAACTTGCAGGACGGTATTTATTCAATTTATTTATATATGACTAGAATTTAAAGAAGCACATATTTAATCATTTAGGACTTTGGCAAGATCTGAATTCCACCACATTTCATCTCTGTACTTTGACAGTCAGCTATAGACAAAAGCAACTTATTTTTAAACTGCAAACACCAAGAAACCCCAATAAATGAATACATAATGTGATGAACTTTTATATTCAACATAATCTCCGCTAAAAAAGTCAGTGTGGTTTATTTTCTTTTTATAAAGCCGCCATCGTTGTGATCAAACAGCCTTTATGACCCACTTCCCTTGCATGCTGTGCTTAAAAACTTCAGTGTGCTGTTTAAATTCTGGCTCGACCATTAACAATGCTGTCAAATACAAAATACATCAAAGCCTGCAAGTTACACTTTCTGTCACGCTGCAAAGGTGAATAAGTGTCATCGCGGCAAAGTCTTGTCAGTATCACTATCCACGTTTTAATCTTATTTCAACAATGAACAAAAACATGTACATTAAGATCTCTTTGATATTATTTATTAAGCCAGCAGTGCTTTCGAATGCAAAGTTTATGCTACTTCATAAGCGCCAGTCTTATTAGCTGCAGCGCTGACACCCGAAGCAGCAGGGGACGGTGTCGCGCCGTAGCATTAGATGGCGAACGCCGTTTACAGCCGAAGCGTTCGAGTTAGCGTATCCGGGAAATACACGACTCTTTACCAAATGTTTGTATAACGTGCAACGTTACGTACTTTTCTTTAAAGTACGTTTTCTACGGACATTGTGTCGGACCGGCGGCGCGGTTTTAAAGGTAAATACCGCGTTTAACATTGCGTGCTAGCTATACGTACGCTTATAGCAGTAAAACTAGCGACTTCTCTCCATAACGTAACCCGGGAACGTTAGCAAGCTAATAGCAGCTAACGTTGTAATGTTGGCAAATACCTCGTAATCGGCGCGACACAGGTGTGACAACAGTTACAGATATCATTTGTTTGTGGTCTGTTTATAATGGGCACGTATCCAAATACAGCGCTAGCCGTGCGTTTTCCGCACACGTTCGGCCTCAAGTAACGTTACTTGTACAAGTGTGAGTATACTGATTTGTAGGCTAACGCTACATCGCTCTATGTGTCCCGTCTCTGCGGGACTCCCAGCGGACTGTGGGTGCCGTGAACACCGTGTGGGCCTGTTCGTGCCGCAGCAGGAGGCCTGGGAGGGCCAGAGGATGGGTCGCGGTCACCGGATCTTAAAGCCGGTGATCCTTTTCACCCAAGGGTCCAACAGGCTCGTGTAAGAGGAGCCCAGTCTCTCTCCGTGACCACAAGTCTTCTATGTAAAGGTGTAAATGAATGAAGCACTAACTAGCACTTCTTGGATTTAACCCACGTGTTTTGACCTTTTTATAGGGACTGAACTTCCTCGTTTGTCATCCCCGAACAAGTTGTTTGTAAGTTGTTTTGTATTGCGTTTTGGAAAAAGTCAACGCAACTAATGACGTAACTCATTGTGTTTACGGTTGGTTTAATTAACCATCTTCGTGGCTGAATGAGCTGATGTTTTCTCGGGCTGTCCGCAGATAACGCGACCAGGCGAATTGAAGGAGTTCTTTTTCTGAGAATCCCAGATCCTTTTAAGGTAAGGTGGTGAGAAGAGGCGATGAAATACTCCAAAGTAATAGCATGTCGTTCAGTCATCCGTGCCTGGTTGGTTATGTAGGGGATAACATTCAGCGTGAGCTGCGTATAGCCCACGTTTCACCTCAGACTTATCAGAGTAATCACTACCTCACAAACCCCAACAGAGGTTTGTAGTGTTTTTGCCAGCAGGTGGCGCCAGTTAGTTAGATTATTTATGAAATAATCCACACAGAGACCAATCAGTTGTGTCTGTGTCTCTCTCCAGGCTATTTATGGTGTAGAGGATCCAGAATATGCTGTGACTCGGCTCGCTTAAACCACAGTGCTTTCAGAACTGGGCAAACTCACCTTGGATAAAGTATTCAGGGTAAGAAGCAGCTGCACTGCTCGGTGGTGTATTACATTGCAACAGAATAATGAGACCGGTACCTTGAACCTGCTGCCTCTCTTGTTTTCAAGGAAAGGGAATCTCTTAATTCCAACATCGTCCACTCCGTCAACCGGGCGTCAGACGAGTGGGGAATCCGCTGCCTTCGTTACGAAATCACAGATCTACAACTTCCACCTCGTGTTAAAGAACCAATGCAGATGCAGGTGAGACGAAAAATGACCGGGCTTTCGGATGCACTTCTCGCAGGCTTTGCGAGTCCCTGCCGCCGCCCGTTCGACAGTCTGACACCCCGACGGCATTCAAATCCCACCTGTTCAAACTGGCCTTCTCGCTTTAATAATCGTTGTACTGTGCGTTTCCCTTTTATATCCTTGTGTTGCTGTTTCATCCCCCCACCTACGCGCGTCTGCCCGCTTCGTCTCCTGCGGTGTTTCCCTCTTTTTATCTGTCGTCTGAGTCTGGTCCTTTTTATGTGCTTGAAACGCACCCACAAATAAATGATTATTATTCTAATTACTGTAAGCCCAATTTTTTGGTTATTTAACTTTCTTGTCATCCCTATAATTCAGGGGTACTGCCTTTAGGAATATTATATACACTTTTACAAGTTGTATGTACAGTGATTTAATAGCTACTACACTTGAGAGTTCCTAGAGGTCGTGAAAACGGTCACGCCCAACCGAGAAATATTTGACATCCTTCTTTCTTTTCAGTTTCCCGTGGAGGCTGAGCGCAGGAAGGGAGCCGCGGCGCTGGAGTCCGGGGGGGAAGCGGCCATCGACGTCCCGCCGAAGTCCTCGCTTCAGAGGGAGAGAAGGCCGAGCAGAAAAACAAAGCGGCTGGTTGGTGCGTTTTACTGTTGACGTAAAGAAACGACTGTGTGAATCACGTGATCACGTAAGTAATTGTAGGCTGTCGTTACACAAAATCCACAAAGCGTTCAATTACGTGCGTGCAGACTGTGTTAACACGCTACGCCAGGATCTCACGAAGCAGACCTTAAAACGTGGTTACTGACAACTTGCGGCCACATTTGACTGGAAGTGGTTCGAGAAGAATGTTGAAGAAGGAGGTTAAAAGCCTCCGATGTACTGCATATCCAAATCGAATCTACTTTTGTTGTAATTGGACGTGCTGCGTTCATCTCTAGGTGAGGCCCGAGCTGTGTCAGCCAACGCAGAGGCCAAATCCAAGGCCGTTCGCCTGCTGTCAGAGGCATAAAGTAGGTTTTACGGCTTCGTTTGTCGTCAAGTGATCCTGTGTTGTTTGGGAATCTTATTTCCCCCTATGTATTTTACAGTGAGCAGAATTCCCGACGGAACGGAAGTGCAGCAACCTCGCCAGAGAGTCCCGCGCTGTGCTCGTGTCCTCCGACGCAGGTATACTGTTTTCTGCCCGTTAAAAAGCTTTGGGACAAAGGAATATTTGTGACATTTTGGGAAATACGCTTGAGTTCAGCACATAACCAGCCAGGCTAGCTGTTTCCCACTGTTCCAGCCGCTATGTTAAGATAAGCTAACCGTCTCCTGGTTGTAGTTTCATATTTAACAGACCGATATGAGCGGTGTCACTCTTCTCATCTAACTCTCACGAGAAGCTGAATAATCGCATTTTCTTGTAAGTTGTGGAAAAATAACTTCTTTTTTTTTTTTTTTTTTTAAATCGAGGTTGTGTGTTTCTGGAAACAAGTTTTTCATTTTTAGTATTGAAGCAATTCATTGTAAAGTTGTCTCTGTGATGTGATTGAAAATAATACTTTCTTTCTCAAGAGCTTCCTTAAATACAGTTATATTATGCCTACGGGCCATACGTAGTATTTACAAACTGTATATCAGGACTCCCCAAACAGTTCTGGTCATTTAGCCATTGTTGTAAATCATTGCATAAGGATTATTAAACTCCAAGTAACCATAGCAACGGTTGTAGAAATTGTTTCATAATACAATACCAGTTCTCTCTGTGGTCACAATGACGCAACTGACTACAAGCAAGCTTACAAATAGAAAATGGTTTAAACTCAGCCTAGCCTAATTTTTTTTCCTTTGGTAAGTTGTCTGATGTTTTGAAATAGAAAATTGAAAAAAAAAAAAAGAGGACTCAACAGAGGAAACGCCACGATGCTGAGCAATGTATTGTTCTTTGCCTTGAAATATCTCTTACGTAACGATTGCTACGTGTTAACGCTCTCCGTCCTGTTCTGCCCTCAGGCCGTGACCAAACGTTACGAGCTTTAAAGACAGAGACAGAGGAACCCAGTGAAGAGCCTGCGGTCGTGTCGACATCGGCTCAATAGCTACTGTTCTAAAGCGGTTTTCCACAATTATGGAGTACAATGGCACTGCTGTGTGGACTGTCTGGTGCAAAGGGCGCATGTACTGCTGGGCACAGGATGTCGAGGCAGAGGAACGGCGCTTGATGTACGGAGACGAGCGTGGACGGCTGGGAAGGGAGAAACTGAGCCACCATTTATGTTACATGTGTTGTATCTGAACTAAACCCGCTGCTGTGGATTGGATGTGTGACTGAACGTTTAGAATTGAACACATTTTCAAAAGCAGTTGTTTGGGATATAGTTCAAAAACGTGGTTAAGGAAATAGTATTTTAAGAGCACGTAGTTTTAGGAAGATACGGCATAAAATAATGAATTGTAAATACATTTTGGCCTTATGAGTGGATAAGGGAAATTCTGGGCGCTGAGAAAATCGAAATAAATAAGTTTGTCTCGGTTTGCGATGCACTATTATGTTGCAAGGGTATGGTTTCTCCACTGAAGAAACTGTCTCTGCGTGTGTACCAGGTTACAGAGATCAGAGAGCAGTTCTCACTTTCCAGTGCCGACCTACGAGTCGGTGTTGGTGGGTCGTTCAAATGGATCTTTACTATTCAGAAACGGTTTCCAAGTTCCTAGTTGTCATACATGCACCGCTAACCTTGACTATCTTGTTATAATTAGTGCACATGTGTAGTTTCCCTCTCTTGAGACATTTCAAGCTTAGCCGTTTTGTACAGCTCATGTGATGATTTAACACAAACGTTTCTACTGTTTAGTTATTCCGCCGTGTAAAATCTGATATTGGCCTCAAATATTTCGACTGTACGAGAGCAGCCGGTCTCATGTGAACTTGATTTTGAGCGGGTTCGCAAAGTTCATCGGTCACAGACGTGGCAGCTATTTCGCAAACAGAACTGTGATTCCTGGGAGTTATCACGGTCAATGACAGAACTATTTCATCTAGATCTCTTCAAATCTTGCTCTGTGAGGACTTGTTTCCAGTTTCTTTTACACTGATACTTTCTCAAATAGAATATATAAATAAAAGGAAATCATGTACAGTTCAAGACTGCTAAAAAAACCAAACTCCCACGTTTTCTAAGATGTGCACCTGTATTAGAGGCAGTTTTACTCGGTTATTAGTCTGTGACAGAATCGTTTTAAAGGAAAAATGCACTGTGGGCCCGAGGGCGAGGACCACCCGAGAGGATGTAACATCAGCAGCGTTGGAAACAAAAGGGATGTCTTCTACGCAAAATGATGCCTCTTTTTTCTGTTATTTTTGACTTTTCCCGACTTGATGTTTGCTTCGGTTTTAGTTGTGTTTGGTTTGTTGTCAGCCTCTGGTGAAGGATCACGGTCCATAAATATTTTATCAGATTCTCCCATTTACCCCCCCCCCCGCCAAGGAAACAGTTAATCCTTTCCTCTTAGAGTAAATGCCATCTCATACATTACATATTCAGAGTTAATTTTTTTAACTTGCAGGTGCTTTGCTTTCTCTTTTTAAACGTAACCATTAGACCAAAACATCAGGGGGCCTCTTGGTTTGTGGCTGCCACGCGATTCTATTAAATAAGCTTAAAGCCCGGCATTACAAACCGGTAAACTTCGCTCTCTATCGTCTCCAGTCCTCCGCTCCGAGCTCACGTGATGAGATGGAGAAAGCGATGGCTGGAATGTGGCATTTGGTTGCACGGATTTCAACACACAAAGGGCACTGCAAGCAGACACTTGCCACCGCGGGGGTGTGCGCCTTTAATCCTCTAAAGGGCTGGCAGTGACTGGCCCAAAAATCGGATGTTTTCTCATTCGAGCGTTTCCCAGACACACCTTTTTCTCCCCCCTCGTCGTTGCCGGCCTCCTGTCTCTCCTCTTCTTCTTTTCCCGTCTGTCCGTCGTCCCGAGAATATATTTTACAGTTGTCGGTAACTGCCTTGCCCTGGGAGAGGGAAAAAAAACAAAACAAAACACAAAGATTTAGACAAAGATGAAAGCTCCTTCTGCTCTTCACCTCTTCTTGCCCTCCCCTCCTCGTCCGTCATGACACACAGACGCACAAGCCCACAGCCTTGGGGCAGCATAGTTAAGGAGCTATGTAAAGGTTGCCATTTTTAGGATCTTCAAAATGGCCAAACCCGCGGGTCAAAGAACAAGAAGGAAGGTAAGAGGGGGAGGGGGAACAGACAAAGATGGAGCTTGACAAAGTGTGGAGGAGTAAAGGCACAAAAGGTGCGAGACCAATTTGTGGCTTTCTTTCTTTCTGTCTGTCTGTCTGTCTGTCTGTCTGTCTGTCTCTCTCTCTCTCACACGCAGACAAGTCTCGGCATTGAAATAGCGCTTACTGAGGTGAGGAGAAGCCGGCAGGAATTGGGGGCAGCTGACATGAAGCAGAGACGGCAGAGGGAGAGACACGGCGGAGGTATTAGCAGCTCATAAAAAGGCACTTAGAGCTGCAGTTAAGCCACTCTCCTCTGGCCGCTACTGAACACGCGTGTTTCTACAGTCTCAGCGGCAGCTGCTCCCCTGATGAGGAATTACAAAGATAACAAACGTGAGAGAAAGTCGAGAGCGATAAGGAACGTGGGAGAATGTGATTTCATAACTGGCAGGTTGAACTTTGTTTTTAGTCTGGGAGCATATCTTTTGTAAAAGTTTGAACTAGAGCAAAAATAACCTCTCCAGCGAATTTAAATCACATACAAAAAGAGAAGCAAGTGTGTCGGTGCCAAGGCGCTGCCTGCCTCTGTACACACTGTGTAGCCTGCAATTTCTGGGGAGGAAAAAAAACGAGTGTGCCAGAGTATAGTCAGCTATAACGCACGAATCATCCCTTTCTAATCCTTAACTCCGCCCACGAGATACAATCCTTCCATTCTTGTATTTTTCCCCCATTCACCCCACCAGCAGGTCTATGAGCGGGACACACGTTTACTCTGTTTGGACACGAACCAAAAGCTGGACCCTTTTTTTTTTTTTTTTTTTTTTCTTTAAAAAAAAAAAAAAAAGGAAAAAAGAAACTCCATTTGGGAACAGGATTTGGAATAAGCTCTTCCTCTTTTTTTCTCTCTCTCTCACTCTTTGATGCTTTTGTAAGGATCAGACAGCCTGACAGAAGAAGTTGGGACAGATTTAGAAAGCGGCAAAAAAACCACAAAGAAAAAGTTCAGAGAGAGACAGCTTTGCCCCAGAGGTTTCTGAAGAGGAAACAGGAGACAGATAAAGAGGCAGTGATAATCGGAGAGAGAGACAGACAGACAGACAGACAGAGGGAGGGAGGGAAGAGCACAGCTGTTATGTGAAGAGAAAATATAGATAAAGAAAAGCGAGGAGAAGAGACTGACGAGGACTACCGAGGCTGGAGAGAAAAAGGGACATAAATTCAAGTTGAAGGTCGAGAAAGACAAAGAAGAAGAAACTGAAGCGATAAAAAGGCTAAACAGACAAATAGTGATATGACAAAGTCAGCGGACACCTGACACCAAATTAAACATCAGTGAGAATGGAGGAGCGGCGAGACGAGAGGAGAGATTTCCTCTGAAGTGACAGAAAAAGGAGCCGTGCTTATATTTCCTCATCATGTTTTATTCGGCCGGTTTCCCAAATTCAAACAACCTGCGCCGGAAGAGCAACTTTGTCCCAGGATAGAATGAAGAGAGGAGCAAAGAGATACCTGCCGAGTCTGTGATACCCTCCTTTTCCTCTTCTTCACCTCAGACTCCGCCACCTTCCTCTCCTCCTTCCTGTCTCTCTCTTTACATCCAGCTCTAAATTCACCAAGTCCTTCCTCCTCTGTCCTGATATCTCCTGTCCTCTCCCCGCATCCCCTCCTCTCCTCACTATGTGGATGCCAGCTTTGCTCCTCTGGATTCTTAATATCAGCAGTTTGTGCTCAGGACAAGACTATACGGACTATTACCAAACTGGAGACATGGGCACCGAGGTGAGACGTTTACTTTCTCCATCGTGTGTAAAAGCGCGTGCTTGGCCTGAACTCAAATCGTCGCTGTACCGTTTCTCAAAGCTTTTAAATTCGTGCCAGCTACTGATGACATGCTATTGACAAATTAAAGGAAAAATCTGAACAAATGGGCGGAGACGGGCAAGAGGTACGAAAGAAGTCCCCAGATCTCGACCCAACTCAACACCTGATGGGAGATGTTGGAGCAGCGTGTTAAACGGCGCTCGCGATATCTCTTTTCAAGGATGCTGTTAGTTGAGCTTGTAAAGCTCTGTTTCCATCCAGTGGTTTAAGGGTAGTGGCAGCTGCCTGAGCGTACAGGATATCTGTATAATCCAGCGTAGAGAGGGGAGTGAATTGTATGATGGTGTTTGGAACAAGCGTTGTTCCGGTACAAGAATCCAAGTGCAATTTTTTGTTTTTGAGCGAGGTGTTCGACAAGAGTTCCATCTAATGCTTTACCTTAAGAGTACGGATAGGAGAGGGGATATCAAAGCTCTGTGCTTTTGTGAAATGCAAATTTTGTGTTTTTGGAAGCTTTAAATTATTAAAAGAGGTGCGGAGGTGGTCAAAAGCAGACTGCGACCTGTTTTGCGGTAGAGCCGATGGCACACAAAGTGGTTTGTTTCGTCAGCGTAAAAGCAGACATTGCAATGCAGAGCTGAAAATAAATATATAGTAAATAGCGGGGCACTTAATATAGATCCGTGTGGGACACCCTTGACTCGATTTGACCCGTTATTGGCAACAACAGGCCAAAGCAGACAGATCCAGGTGTAAGCAGAATCATCAAAACCAATGGAAAGCAGCTTATTTAGCAAAATATTATGATCAACGGTATCAAAAGCCTTGGACATAACTACAAAGAGTGCAGCACAATGTTGCTCTTTAGCAAGCGAGTTATCCACAACACCAGCTGCGGCAGTGATCCTACGAGTTCAGACAGAAAGGGCAGCTTAGACGAAGGCCGACAGTTGTTAAGGTCACGAGTGTAACCGCCTTTGTGTAACGAGTCAATCCCATTATCTCTAAGAACAGGTAATTCCTTAAACGTACATTTTAATAATATATATTATTAAAATTAACTCAATTAACACTCCCAGTAGTTGTAATTATCCAAAGGCGCAAATAAAGCGAGTCTAATTTTAGTCCCAGCTTGGAAAAGTAGTGGCAAACATGTTTCCGTTTTGTAACGTTACAGCCTGTTTTGTGTGATGTCATTTCAAACAATACTATGAGCACAGTTCTGTGTAAAAGACACCATTTGATTTGCTTTCAACTGTCTACTTCACTGTAACTGTTGCTTATGAGCCAGCCAGGAAACTATTTGGTGCTCTGTTGAATTCTGACAGATGGGCTCTTCTGTGGAAGTGTCTCTGCGGTTAGGTTAAGAGCTTCCTTGTCAATGTCTGTAATAGCAGTGAGTCATGGTGCTCAAGCTGTCACTTTTTTATGTTCGAATAGTGGCATAGTGGAATTCCAGTCGCATATTTTAACAGGACTGGCCAGTTATCAATAAAAAAAAAAATAAAAAAAAAACCCCTAAACAAATGGAAAGAAAAGCGCGCGTTTGTACGTAACAATAGCCTCAGACAAAATATTTTTATACTGGAACACAGAGTGAGTGACCAGTGAATGGGTGTGTACGTGTGCGCGTGTCTGTGTGCCAGCAGTATCTACTGATGGAGCCCAGAGCGCTGGTCATTTGTCCATCGTGACCTCCTAGTCCCACGGTGATGACATCACGTCATGGGATGACTTAACACAAATGACAGAGAGAGAGAGAGAGAGAGCGGGGCCCAAAGACAAAGAAATCTGGGAAGACCTTGAAAGGAAGAGCGAGAAGAATCCTTCCTCGAGCGTAGAATTACTGCGGTCCTTCAATATTATAGTAGAGACTCGCCAATAGGGCAGCGTTGTATTGGTTATTAGTAGATATCTGCAATAATGGACTTTTTCGTGGTTGTTCTCCATCGTTACACTTGTCCATACGGTCTTTATAGCTGTGTGTCTAAACTACAAACGGTCACGTCTGACAGTGTTACGGAGGCTTCCGTGGTACATTGGCTGAGCTCAAATGCTAAAACCTGGCCAAAAAGAAGATACACCTGCAAAAGTGCGTGTGTAGATCACTAACGCTATAAGTAAAGGGAAATATACTGGCAACTGTAAAGCTTGATTATAAATCGTGAAGCTATGACTTGAATCATAATTTTCTGCAAAGAAAAGAAAAACAACCCATGTTCAGATACCATGATGGTTTTAGCTGGACCAATACAAAACTTAGTAGGCGACATGTTGACTCGAAACCAAAACTGATCACATTTTAAGGAGGAACATTTTTCGGTTCCCATTAAGAAACGACAAAGAAGTGTCGAAAATATGTCTTCTCAGTTTTGGTGAAATAGATCAACTCAACGTTTAGAAAGGCATTGTCGTCCAAATAGATACGGATGTCCGACGTGGCTGCCGGGCAGGGTCACATCCCCTGAAAGCCGGAAGATCAGGAAAATTGAAAATGTGCGCCGGTATTTTGTATCCATGCTAGCAGCTCGGCTCAAGCGACGGCAAAGTCGGTCGGTTGTTCCATCGCTTTGGTCGAGACTGAAATATCAGCTACTGGATGGACTGATGAAATTTTGTTCAGATATTCATCGTCCCCAGACTGCCTCACGGAGCTGCTTAAGACTGCTGTTAACGGAGGATGAATTACAAAAAAAAAAAAAAATCTTGTTTTGGAAGAATTGCAAAAGTTACCTCGCAAATAAAGAATTCACACCCACAAGAGAAGAAATAGGGCAAAATGGGGGCAGCTGTGCGCGACGCAATCAAAACGGGGAGGTAGAAAATGACATAAAAATACGTTGAGACGGCTGAGGTGTATGGAAAGAAACGGAAAGGGAGGAGGACAGAGAGCGAGCGAGAGAGAAAGACTGATAACAACAGAGATCTGGTTTCTGTTTGGGTAATGCCAGCTGTACCAGTCTGCTCCTGCTCAGCCTGGGAAACTAAACAACCTCCCTCACTCCCTGGAGGAAGAATTAATATGCGACACTCAAACAACCAAGTCCCAGCTGACATTTAGTCAGGCCTCTATCGCCCAATCTGTTACGCAATTACGAACCTTTTATCTTTCATCTACTGTATCTGCACGGAGTAGAACGGCGTCATCCGTCACGAGGGCAGAAAAATCGTTATGGGGATGACTGACAGCAGGAATGCTTTATAGAGCTATATCTACTGTAAACTGAGATTTCCCGCGTGGACCTCGTCAACCACGTAAAGCCCTCTTTGTACAACATTAATAATAATAATAATAACGATAATTATAACGTGGGTGTTGGCTGAGCCGACAATCTCCAGTCTGTTTGGTCCATTTAAGCTGGCCTAATGCTGTGTTTAAGGACGCCTCAGAAGCTCTCAAAGGAGACTAAAAGTTGGTAGCTTAACTTGAAAAGATGTCCAAATAATTTATTGATGTTGCAACCAAAAGGACTTGGAAAATACAGATGTAGTACAAAAATGTAACCCCATAGGTAAATTGGGTCAGATTACAGCGTCTTGCTCAAGGGCACTGCGGCAGCAGGGCAGGTATTTTCAAATTTTATCACGTTGCCTTAGGTGACGTTGTTTAAAGTGTAGAGTCTAACTGCTATAAAAGGGAACCGCAGAAAAGAGCAAGATTAGCAATACTAAGGCATAAAGAAAAGGCAGACTCAGCTTCCTTGTGTACTTGAATGCTACAATGTGTGTGTAGGTGAGGAGAGGACACACGTACCCATAATAACTAACAGTAGCCAACAGCAACATGTCACAACACATTGGTAGCTGAGGTATTCACTCTTTATCCAGCTCAAATCAGCAAAGCTGACACTGTAAATTCTACAGTATGTAATAGTTTTCCTTCAAAAAAAACAAAAAACAAAAAAAAAAAGACTTGGAACAAATTCTAACATTTCAATAAATTTTAAGCATTTCTATTATATTAAATATATTTTAAACTGAAATCAGTGACTTAGGTGCCAAATGCAAGATTTCAGTTTCTTAGTGTCTTTTAGCCTCATTTTTATTGTCTCCTCAACTCCAATTTTTTCGCTTTGTGGCAACAGATGAGGAAATGTTGCGTTATTAAAGGCACATTTGTCCATATGATTCTTTGCTGTCTTCCAGGCTCCAGTGTTGTCAGACGATCAGCCCAGTTTGGAGACAGTGACGAGTGTGGATCAGCTATTACAGCTTATATACCCAGAATACAGCTTGCTTCAGAACTGCGTGAGGAAGAAATCGTGGCGCGTCTCCTCTTCCCCCTCTTTTTCCAGCTCCTCTGCGAGCCCTTTAGTCCACTCTAACGATGAGGATCTGTGGGGTCAGCCGAGGCAGGAGGCTCTTTACAAAGCGGATGGGGATTTGGGAGGTAAACATTGAGATACTTCCCAAAAAAAACTTAAGTTGCTATTGCTTGAATTTAAGATTAAAACCAAACTAGTGGTTTCTGAGAAAAAGAGAAAAGACAATTGAATGCGCATATATATATATATATATATATATATATATGCATGAAGCAAGGCTAGCAACAACCAAGCTCAAAGTGAAAGAGGCTCTTTCAAAGTTTGAAATGTTTTTCTTTCCTTAATTATAGTGAAATAATTTAATTTGCGAAAGTCGATACAGAACCAGATCACTTCCGAAATGTGTCATACCTCCTGGATTTGGTCCAATGTCGTCCAAGAGCTCATGGTAAATATAATATAATAAAAAATAAAACAAAACGCGTCCATCTGGCCAGTGTACAGTACTTTAAAACAATAGAGTGGACTGCCAGACAGATTTCGCTGCACTGGAGACAGACAAACATAGGTGGTAAATGCAGTGAATGGAGAAAGAAGACTGGAATATGAAAATTAGAGCCATTATCGGAGAGGTTGACGATCGCCTGCCGTCACCCAAAAAGCCCGTGTATTTGGATTCAGAGTGTCAGCGAACAAAATCCAGTTACTTATCGCACACGTTTTCAGTCATCATAGAGGAGATCCAGCGGACCTCGTGCCAGCCCCGAGAGGTGTGCGTTGAGGTCGCCAAAGAATATCCAGAATCCACCAGTCAATTCTACCTCCCTCGCTGTGTGGCGCTGCATCGGTGCGGTGGATGCTGCAACAACGAGGCCTTCTACTGCACGAATACGAGTCACACGCTTGTCAACAAGACAGTAAGTGGTGCAGCTGATTCCCTTCCTTCTTTCTTGTATCTACCCTGTTTAATTCCATGTTACACACTTTTTAGCACTTCAATTATTTAACGCTCGCTCCCATTACAAGATCGGGTTGGTATTTTCTCCTCTTACTCCTCAAACTGCCTCGGGAGAGAGGACAGAAACTGATCTACCCATTTATGTAACAAGCTCACAAACCCGCCCTACTGCAGTGGGACGCCCTTTGGCTGCAACTGGACATCGAGTCAATACGATACACAGCCCCGCACTGTTGCACAATCGTGCAACCATTGCATCAACTTCTACACATCAGCCGAAACACTTAGTCATAACCACAAATACCGTGTTTGTTTGCAAAGTTTGTACACTTTTGTACACACACGCACACACCTCTAACCTGCATCTTTCTTCCTGCCAGCTGATGGAACTGTCCCCGCCCAGGATGGATCACCCTGTCGTCATGGTAACCTTCGTCAACCACACTTCGTGCGAATGCCTCTCCAAGCGGCCGCTCCACTCCATCATAAGACGAGCCGCAACAGATCACCTGTGAGTGAGAGTGAGGAGTGACGTGCGTGCGTTTACAAACATTTCTGAGCCATTTGTCCTGTATCCGTGCACTTATAGTGTGTGTGTGTGTGTGTGTGTGTGTGTGTGTGTGTGTAGGTGTTCCCCGCCCGAAGTTCCCTGTGCCTCGGGGTCATTGTGGGATCCGGTGAACTGTGCGTGTGCGTCTACAGACGCCATAAACTACTCTGAGACTGGTGAGTGTGCGTAAGTCACGTTGGTCCAATGATTCCGTTTCGACCGTGGCTGCTGCGTATTCGGAGCAGTATGTTGCAAGAACGGGATTGACCTCACGGGGAAAGTACTGCAATATTTGGATACTGCGCAGCAGAGACTTTAAGCCTTGAAACAAACACGACACCAGGTGATTTCACCGGTGCAAGTGGAAACCACCTGCTGCAGAGTTTGGTAGGAGTGAAAACCTGCACAAGCGCCTCCCTACGCAGCGTAAACCCCGTGCAGTGTGGAGTGCGCAAACGCTCCCCCAAACTTGTCAACGGAAACAACTGTGCTTTAATTTTTTTTAAAGCGGATACTGTTCTCCTTGTGAACAGAACCAGCTCTGAACCAGAATGTGGCGTCATCCAAAATGTGGCTACACCTTAACTGAGCAGGTTTTGGGATGCGAGCCAGATTTTGGTTTGGTTTCAGAGAAATCTTTTCAAAAACTCCTCCACCAAAGCCAGTGATGATGATGATGATGATGATGATGCCTGGGCGGCAAATGAAATGATCTGAAACTAATTCCCCCTGAGGAAATGTTGATTTAACCGTAAGATGAGAAGTGAAAGTGTCTTTGCGGCATTTTACTCGTAGAATCGTGTTGTGAAATACAGTGCCTAAACTTCTCGAGTTACTTTTCTTTTTTCTAATAATAAACTGGCAAACCTTTCGTATCACGTTGTTTAAAAAAAAAAAAAAACAGACTGAAACTACACACCGATGAGAAAGAGTCTGAATGATTAGAAATACGAATGAATTTTGAATATATATTAACATTTTGGACATAGTAGTGTCCAAATGACCTTTCCCGGAAATGTGATTAAAACTAACGCTTCGTTTCAGTCTGGACCGACATTGCCATCGAGAACAGAAAGCTAAAAGAAAAGCTGGAAAAACGACTAAATACCTTTTCTTTTCTTTTTTTTTTAATCTTCCATGTGGCTTCCAGAGGCGCTGAACTCAGGTCTGCTGGCTCTCTGTGGGCCCAACAGGGTTCTGGATGAGTCCACCTGCGAGTGTGTCTGTCGAAATGGACTCACAGAGGACAGATGCAATCCTGGCTGGAAACTGGACCACAACACGTGTAAGGAGGCTTTCGGTTATTGAAAATATTTGACATTATGCTGTTGTTTGAAAAAGAATTAAAAGCCCAGAGTCTGGACCAGTTAGGAAAGTGGAAGCCAGGAATGTTTGGAAGACGTTAAGAAAGAACAAATGAATGGGAGGGGATACATACTTACTTCGCCAAAGTGCAACACCCCATTTACACAATCGGTGCTCATGCCCGATGCCAAAAGTGGTAAAAAAAACAAACCAACCTATTTCTCTTTACCTACCTCTGGCCTTGGTTTCGCAGGGATCCAATTTACTGTAAATAATTGCTAAGAAAAGGGCTGTCATTCTGAAAGCAACCTGGCAAGCTCGAGCCAGAAACAACAAACACAGATAGAGGGAGGTTTTGGGAAGTAGGGCTTTATGCAAATATTTACAGTTACAAGTCAGAACCCGACCACCAAATATTTAGCCAGAGGTGCACGATGCAATTGGTAAAATTACCTTCGTGTTTCGTTTTCTCTCCCTGTCTATGTTAAACTCTTTCCTCTCTCAGGCGAATGCCAGTGTGAAGGTCAAGGTGAGGGGAAGTGGTGCCCCACAGGCCAGCGGTGGGACGAGGAGCTGTGTGGCTGCGTGTGCGCTGCAGAGTGTCCCGGGAGTCAGCCCCTGAACCCCGACACCTGCCTGTGTCAGTGCAGAGAGAGTCCGCAGTCGTGTCTGCGCCAGGGCAAGAGGTTCAACTCCAACACCTGCAGGTAGGCCGGGATCCTGCTAAAGTGTCTTTGAGCAAAACACTGAATTTCTCAGCTCGGCACTCTTAAGCTCCCCGTGGAAAGGCGCGAGCAAAGAGCGAACGTCTCCTTTGGGGGATGAAAATATGACGAGTATCCACTCTCTGGGGCTCTGCCAGCTAGACCCTTAACTCTTGGAACTCCCGCTACCCTAAGCCAAAAAAGCAAAAAGAAGCGTTTTTATTAATCCTGTACAACCTTTGTTAATTCATTTAGCCTTTACAGCAGCTGGAATGTGTTATTGCACTCGCGACAACCCCGCAATCGATGATGATGCGTCTCCTCTGTCAGCGTCATGGTATTTAGCGACCCGTCCCGTTATTGTCTCTGAGTGACTGAGAACACCCATCTCCCCTTTCTTAATCAAAGTTGCACACGACATCGCACATAAGCATGGCTGAAAACAGTGTGTTTATACACAACTCTAATAAAGAGTATCTACGTCTGGTTTCCAAGTTGCGTCAAAACAACTCATGGAAGTTATTCGTTCCTCTTTTCCTACTTTCACAGTTGCATAAAAGAAAAACTCCATGACCTGATGTAAACCTTTCCACAAAGTTACCAGCTGTACTGCGCTTGTCCATATTATTGGCCACTCATTGCATTGCATCAAGGCACCGACTGCCACGTGTGGCCCAGAACAAACTCCTTATAAAGAGTTTTCAGAGAGCATCAAATATGTTAACGGCAATGAAGGGAAAGCAAGGTGATGTAACATGGGCTCTAGGGCCAAGGGAGGCACTGATCTCTTGGACAGCGATGGCTGTGATTAGAAAATAGTGTCTTAAGACAGCTTGTTAATAATGACATAATTGTATTGACGCGGTTGATTTCAGAGCAGGTTTTTACTGGTTAACGTTCTTCACTGATCATTTGGATATTTGCGTGCTTCGATAATACCTGCTTGTTACCTTGCAAACCATAGTCTGTGGTTAGTGTGTCACTCTCGCTGTTCCTCATTTGTTCTGGCTAACTCAGTGTTTTGGAACCGTAGCTAAGGACAAGACGTGTCCTGGGTAACTTCAATTTGGAATTATTGAAGCAATTATCAAAGAAATAGTATTGAAGCACAATATAAACTTAATCGACTGTGTTTCTTTTACAAAATTGCTAACACTTTGTGGATTGTGTATCAGTACGGCCAAATCTCCAGTGGAGCTCCGCTAAAGCTTTAAAGACTTGTGACGCACCTCTAAATTCTCTACAACTCAAAAGCAGCATTTCGGCACGTGAGTTACCCGAACCGGTGGCTTATACCGGGAGAGCTTGTCCCGTCTGCTGCGCTTTAGGCGCCAGCTCATCCGGGTCGGTCCTCGGGGCGCCATCGCAGCTCTTCACCCTGGGAGCTCTGCAAGAGACAGGGGTGAGGAAAGAGTGAGAACCAGAGCTTTGACAGAAAGGCAGTTAGAGGGGGAGAATGCAAGTGAACTCTCAATGGACACGTAATACATTCCAAACCCCAAAAAGAAACACTTTCTTTCTCCATTTTCTTTCGTTCGCATGTTTCCATATGACCTTTTATGGACACGGGGTGTCCTAAACGTTCGGCCGCGGTCTCAGCTGCGTGTGCGTGTTTTGCATGCGCGTTGCGGTTCCCACAGTCAGCATGCGAGAGATCAACCTTCCTCTGACCCAAGAGGCCTGCAGGGAGACAGACAGGGTGAACTTGATGACAATGAGCAGAGCAGCCATCAGACAAGCAGGCAGGCTCAGACAGAGAGAGAGAGCTGTCTGGAGTGACAGGCATAAGGAAAAACACATGAGCTTTGATACGAGTGATTTCTAATGGTGGCTTTACACGTGGGAAAGCTCACAGACATACACACAAGTGAATTTTGATGGCAGAGTTTCTTACATTTTCTCAGTTTAAGGGGGCTGAAATAAACACAATCTTTACTCAAAATGAGACTCAATATGAGTTAGAGTTCCTTTATTAGGAAGTTGCAGCCTCCATTTTGACCCATTTTCGTCCGTCCATGTAATTCACTGCCCTTCAAACTTAGCCTAGTTATAACCCAAGTGTCAGATCTAAATCTAAAACCGATTCCACCACACAAACTTGTCCTTTGTAGAGATTGTATTTATTTAGCCAGTAACTACTTTTTAATTATCTACACCCAGGTGCAGCTGTTGCGTAGCTAACTGAACTAGCTCGCTAACTGACAAAGCTAACGTTAGCTTGCTAATGTATGTAAATATGGTCGACATCTGACCAGACACTTGATTAAATGCTGCATAATAATGATGTAAAGCGATACATTACATTTCACAAAAATATCATAAATAACGTAAAAATGCTAGCTAGGTTAGCATAATCAGATATTTCCCCACTCATTCTAAACTGCATGAATGCTAACTCTGAAAGACAGGTATTTCAACATGTACGCACTTATAAACAAAACAAAGTAATAACTACATTCACGATGGATTAGCAGTTAAGTATTTATTCTTTGCCCCCCTTAAACACATTTTTGGAAGTTATGCCACAACTTGCGACGCTACAGTGACTTAAGCTACTTTATTTTTGTTTGCTAGCAACCAGCTTACACCTTAGAAGTCTTTACTAGCTAAGATACTTGATAAGTTTTAATGGTGCTAATTAGTAAATCACGAATTTGAAACTAGCTAGTGGCAACTAAGAATTAAGGATACACAAACTTAGTATGGATTTTTGAATAGCTGGCGCAGCCCAATCCAGCTCTTTAATACAGACAAGGCAGGCTTGTCCTTTTTCCATCATTTTGTCTATTTTGACTCGACATCTGGTCACAGGAGGTGGTACAACAGAAGACCATACACCTACTGTGATTTTGAAGAGGAGAGTTCCTAGAATTTGGCCAAAATCCTCCCCTCTCTGAAAAAAAATACTCCCTCTTTTTCTCACACGCAGAACCGTTTGATGCACGCACAAACAAAACTTGGATCAGGGTTTGTCCAAAAGGGATGTGAAGATTTGAATAATCAATGGTATTAATGCCAAGAGAATATAATCTCCCCTGTGTTCTTTTTATTTCTTCTCTGTTCCTTTCTCTTCCTCCTCACCCTTTCTTTCCCTCCACCCTTCTCTCATTTTCTGTCTTCTTCTACTTCGCCTCCCGCTTTCCATCTTCCTCTTGATCTTGCTTTTTCTGGCTTTCCATCCCAACTTCCTCCTTCTTTCTCCTCCTGTCTAGTTGTTACAGGCTACCTTGCAGAAAGCCCAGACCTGCGTGCCAGACTGGTTTTTACTACAGCCAACAAGTCTGCCAGTGCATCCCCAACTACATGAGGCCTGAGTGGAATTAACCAATCGCATGCAGACAGAGGAGCAAGACTGCAGATGCTGCCATTTATTGCCCTTCAGCAGGAGGCTAGAAACCTTTTGGCCTGAAAACAAAAGGGGCAAGAAGGATGAAGTGGCTCTCGACAGGAGGGCAGGATGGCGGAACTACACATTTACATGTAATGGACTACAACAGACTATAAGCAGCACTTATAGTGCTCTGAAACAAATGAGGATGGGAGTGCTTCCCAGTGAAGCAAAAAGGTCAAAACAGCCAAAAGTGGAGTAATGTCAGTGAAGGGGAGAAAATGAGGAGAGATATTTGACTCTGGGACTTCCTTTCCCCCCCCCCCCCGACACTAATGACATGATCCTGACTGGAAGCAACCAATCGCACCTAGATCCTGCTTAAAAGCACGACAGCAAGGGGCGGGATGGACCAATCAGAGTCTGAGCCAGTGTTCGTCCCAGCTGCAACGTGTTTGAGCAAGATATTCAACCACCGACCTGCTGCGGAGACGCCGCTCATGACTGCGTGAAATGGAAAGTGGAATAAAATAATAACAGACCAGACTCCAGGCTTTTTTTTTTTTTTAAGGCAACTTCACACTTTGGCAGCCTTGAGTCATGAGCTATTTGAGTGGTTGAAGGATTTGTTTTGCAGAACTCATGTCATGCGATGCTGCCAGGGCCTCATACTCCCTCTTTTAGTAGAGGTGGAAATGGTGACAGTATCTTTTGGTTTTTGGTGCCGCTTCCCTCAGCAATCTCATTTTTCTTCCAAGAGAGTAGTGGTTTATTGCCAGATCCTGTTCAATTAAACACTCCCAAAGAGCTATTATATCCTCCAGTTTCTACTTGCCTCTTCTGGATTTCACTCATACGTGACCGAATCCAATCTCGAATGATGGTAACACTCTGATACAGTTCTTGTAATCTTCTGGTAATTTAACTTTACGCGCTCTAAGTAATATTATTTGTAAATATTTAAGTCTTTTTCATATTTAAAACTGATATTTTGAAGATGGAATCATGTGTAGTTGTAAAATACTGTATTTAAGTCACTAACTAAATATTGTTTCGGAATGAAACTATTTACATGTCTTTGTACTCCAGCAGTTTTACTTATGGAGAATTTGAATTATGTTTTTCATTGTCCATTTTGCCTGCACTGCGAAACCTTCATTTTAACAGCTCATTTACTCACCTGTACAGCTTTGAAAAATACATGATTTTAGTGCTCAAAAATACACTAAATGTTAGGATGAAGACTTATTGCAGCGTAGAAATGATGATAGTGTTTGTGCTATATGGATGTAGGGAAAAACGTTAATTATTTTATCATGCAACTATTAAATATTTAAAGTAGTTTTGAAGTATTGAATAAAAAGCGTTGTCAGTGGGTTTTTCTTTTGTGCATAAACAGTCCAATTTAGTCCAAAAATTAGAATCAGCCATAAAAAAAAAAAAACCTTTACATGTATTGTGTGTGGTATTGTAGAATGCAACTCCTCTACGTGTCATTATTATCTCCTCCACTTTCCAGAAATATAAAACATATAATAGAAAAAGACTGAGTTTGAAATTTGAGACTGCTCCTTCAAAAAAAGAAAAAAAACAAACACTATTGTATGTTATGGTAACTCTCTGGAAACTGGAGGATGAGAAATGCACGTTACGCTACTCGAGTTTCAAACGAAGAGCCCAGAGAAAAGTAGCTCCGCCCCTCAGCACGCACACACACACCTGTGGATGGGAACTCGACTCCCATTTCTTCTTCTCCCTCCTTCAGCGGTCTCTCTCCCCCTCCGTCCGTGTCGGGCTACCACAATAAACAATATTGTCTCAGATGGAAAACAAAGAGATCGCCTTTCTGTCTGGCCCCTGTGACCGTCTGCCTTTCCAACTGCCTCAACCCTTGTCAGCCTGCATCATTAGCTGATTAGCGATTAATGAGCTGAGCGGTATTACTGTCATCGGCCATAGAAAGCCTCAGCTACCTAAAATATACTTCATTTGTGATTATGTTTGTACAAAATGTGTAAACAACTGTGCCAAATCAAGAAATTATACAACTGACAGACTCAGCAGGGTTAATATCCACTTTGGCTACTGACTTTGGCAGAAATAGGATTTATTTCAAAGACATGCTACATAATGCTAAAAATTGTACTCACGTTGCCAGAAAATTACCCCGAAATGTCCATGAAGTTTCAGGCAGCGAGAGGCTGAGCATGAGGCTGCAGTTGGTGGAAATCCAGGTCCTCTGAGTGCAGCTGTGGGCTCAGCTCCTTTTTAGGTTTGTAGTTGGTTGAAACAATCTTGTCATTAGCTTCTTCTAATCTCCAACCTCTGCACAGTGAAGGTAAGTAAAGTAAGACAAAGCAAAACACATTTTTGAGTGGAGTGGGACTTTAACTTTGGTCTTGATTGGCAGCCTGTTTTAATCCAGATAATCGGGGAGATTTGCTACATTTTCTGGCCCGCTGAGTTTCACTACCCCTCACAAGGAAATGCTCAGAGCTCGAGTATTTAGAAAGAAGAGACTGGTGCAATGGGCTGCAGGAGCTGACAGTTAATGACTTTTTTGAAATGGCCTCTTCAAACCTCAACTCCTTTATACTGGCCAAAAACATTTACGCACATTTATTCAATTGGGTTCCCCTCCTTGGTTTAACCTTTGAAGTACTTTCACATGTTGGATTGCAAACTTCAACATTTGCAAGATGACACAGGCCAAAGGCTGAGAGGTGAAGATTTTCCTTGCGAGTGATCGGTCTACATTGGACATCATTTCTCTTCCTCTGCAGCCCACTGTCCAACACTACTGTTTCTTATCATGTTGCCTGTGAACTGAAGCATTTTATTTCCCACTTTTGGAAGAAACTGCTCATTCCTCAAAAAAAAAAAAAAAAAAAAAAAAAAAAAAAAGCACTTCTCTGGTGTATTAGATGCGGTTATAAGGCCAACAGAATAGATGCCATTTAAATGGTTTTATTTTTTCTTCAGGAACAAAATATAAACCCGTCTCCAACACCCCGTATATAATAAGCCATCGAAACTCTTCAAATATTTACAAAAGATAGAAAATAAAACATAAATAAATATAAGCTGCTGCTGCTAATCAAAGACTGGTGCCGCCTCCCCGTAACACTTTAAACTGTAGTAGTTTATGACTATCTGTTTCTCTTTGAAGGAAATCTGAAAAGAGAACGTTCACCTTAAAAGAGAAATCAGTCTTGGACAGTTCAGTAAAGATAAAATTGAAACATCTATGTTAAAGTGATAAAATATAATATAAGCCAGAATGTCCGCCGCTCCACTGACAGCGAGTAATAGACAGAACAGGAAATATTAGTGGGATACTGGCGCCTTTTGTTGTCGGTTATTGCTAAAGAAAATACAGCTCGATGGATGCGATTGGAAGTGAAGCCGCTTCTCGACTCCGTACACAGTACAATACAGTGGAGCAGCTTTGTATGTAGAAATCCTTATGTTGCAAAAAGAGCAAACACTATTGTATGTTTTACAAGAGGAAAAAAAATTTATCTGTTAACAGAATGAAGAGATTGAGATGGGTGCACACTGACCCCTACTGGTTACTCATGGTGAGGACAAGCACAGACCTAATCAACCCCATAGGGAACTTTGTGTAAGAAATAAAATTTGTATTTAAACAAGAATAATACATAAAATTTTCCCAAATATGATACAGCAATCTTACAGCTTTTAGACTCCGTCTAAATTATATGAAATTTAAGATGTTAAAATAGCATGATTTTTTTTTTTTTTTTTTTAGATGCTTCATTCATTGTACAATCCCCATCACTTTGAGAGTTTAAGCAGAAAGAAATTGACTGAGAAATCTTATGAGAAGAGTGCAAAAAGCAAACAATGACATTATATGGCTTACTGATGTGAAAAATGTGTTGCCTAGTGATAGCAGGAGCAGACTTGTCATCGTGCGTGATTTTTCCCCACCATAGCTTTCGAGCGTCCAATCTTTAAAAAGGGACCGGTCACCCCAAAATCAAAAATCCTTACGTTTCCTCTCACCTGTAGTGCCGTTTGTCCATCTAGATTGTTTTGGTGTGCTCTGCCGAGTTTTGGAGATATCGGGTGCAGAGGGGTCTGCCTTTTTAAAATATATTGGAACTACATGGCGCTCAAAGCGACAAAAAAAGTACATTTGAAAAAACTCAACAGCTACGAGTCTTTCCAGAAATCATGACCCGGTTACTAAAGATGATCCACAGACTTTGTTGTGAACAGTTTCATGCATTTTCATCAAACTGCTCCCAACAATGTCCGAGTTTTTCAAACGTACTTTTTTGTCGCTTCGAGCACCACGAGCCGAGAGCCATATAGTTTCAATATATTTAAAAAAGGCAAACATCTCTACACGTGATATCTCCACAACTCACACCAATGCAATCTAGGATTGATAAAAAGCACTACAGGTGAGAGGAAAAATATGGCCTTTTGATTTTGGCCTGAACGGTCCCTTTAAGCCACAACGCTTAATCTCCATACCAGGTGAAGCAGCTGGAAACAGCACGGCGGTTCCAGAGCAGGCACTTCAGTACTAGCTGTTCTGCTAACAGTCTGACTGCGAGTCAGTTCACTTGTCTTTTTATTGACTGGCTAGTTCACGCGTTCTGGTCGCTCCCAGGCCTTACGTTACAGGCACATGCTGCAGCAATAGTCAAGTAACCCTTTCAGTTCTCAGTCGCCATATGCACGGCTCGTTGCCCACAGTAACAAACAAGTCATCCAGAGAGCACTGATCCAGTGAGGTATGATCCATCCAGGGACTCCATGCAGGTCCACAGGTCCGTCTATTATGCGTCCAAAATGTCAAATCACTTTGACTTAATTAGACATGTTCAACTGTTGCCTGAAACAGAAAAAAAACAAAACACATGAAAGCGAATGAGAGAGAGTGTGACATGCGACTGAGAGACAAGCTACGCCAACTGTGGTATTCACGCTATGCTGCAATGTTTCACTTTACAAGAGTTCAGGCTTCAAGGATGAGGAACTTCGTATCCTTGGACTAATAACGTCTCTGCCTGCACACTGAACAATGACAATTTATTAAGTACAATTACTCCAATTCCAATCTTCGTAGACGAACCCATCCCAAAGTTCACAGTAAGACGTAGCCTACTATAATCATTATATTTAGTAGATATATCGCTATATTCAGATTAGGGTTGCAGCGGTTTGACGGTATAAAAATTGAAGGCTATCATACCGTGAACATTTGCTTGTCTACGGTATTGAATTCCACTGTGTTATTGCAAAAATATTTCAAGTTTATATCAAGTTTCAGGTCCTTCCGAACATAATATTTTGTTCAACTAAAGAAACCCTTCTGTTTTCGTTCCTTTAAGGGTCACTGTAACTAAAAATAATTGCGTAATACCGTGAAAATCTCATACCGTTGATACATACATTGATATCTCGGGTTTTCATATTGTAAATAATTTGATATGTACATATTCATTTAATCGATTGGCTCGACCTGGGATTCACACCGGGGCTGAGTCAGGTGAAATCTATATTTGGACGTTCTTGGTCACCTGTTGAGTACTACCTTATGACAACGTTGTGTTCACTTAAATAGTCTGTTTGTGAGCATCGATTCAGTGTGCGGGCGCTCTTTTTTCTTGCGTTTTTTTTTTGCCTGACATCACGCACTACGAAGCGTAAACCGTCTCAACAGGGCTAATCTGACAGTACAGTGTTGGAAAATGGACTTCGATAATGAAGACTCACCCTCGTCATCAGAGTCAAATCCAAAGAGGCTTGAGCACGTCTGCAGTTGGAGATGACTCTGCAGATCCTCAGCACTGTTGAAAGTAGCAAAACAGTTGGCACATCGTTGTCTCTGCAGAGCGGTCGTAACCTTCGCCTCCTGGCGAGGGAGAGTTCTCTGAAACGACGAGAAAAACGACATCTCCTTCCTCCGTTTTGGCATGGTGATGTACTTCTCATCCAGGTATGCTGTAGGTGGCAGACGCATGTATGGCCTCTTACCGTACTCTGCAAGTGTGTCCTTACACACCGTAGATTTTACATCCTCACTTGGCGGCTGTCCATTCATAATTACAGAGTAACCAGGGCGCCTGATTGTGGATTGTGGTGTTTCCGCTAAAGTTTTTCCCTCCTCACCTACAGCGCTCTCCGCTACCTCTACTTTTACCTCGGTGAGTGCTTGGACTTCAGTTTTTGAATTTGCACGCTTCGTAGATGCTGCCGGAACACCGTGATCTTTGCATTTTTTCTTGACAGTCTTTGCGTCACCTTCTTTATGAATATCCTTGCGCTTCTTATTTGCTTTGTTGGGGTCTGAGTTTTTTGTGACATGAGATATCTTTGATTTGTCCTTTGTTGTTACCGTCTGCATGTTCTCTTCAGGGGCAGTGGGTGGAGAAGTCATTTCACTGAATCCGCAAGCTGTCGCAGCAGAGATGGAGGAACCGGAGGTGTCAAGGGTTGCATCTGATGTTTCTTCTTTTGCTTTTCCTTCAACTTCAGGAGAGCTCTCTGCTGCTGCTGCTGCTGCTGCTGCTGCTGCTGCTGCTGCTTTAGCCTCTACCTGGTGGTCTACAGATTTTGACTTGGCTGTCTTTTTCAAAGCAGATGTCTTGCTAGCATTTTTGCACGGCCCCCTTTCCTTGATCGATTCTTTAAGATCATTGTGCTTCTTATTTTTCTTGCCTGAGTCTGAAGAAGCAGTATTATTTTTCTTTTCTTTGAGTGATTTCTTGAATTTTTCTTCTGTTGTTTTCTCTCCTGAGGTGAGGGGTGGTGCAGTTTTCTCATTCAAACCATTAGCTGGGACAGCAGGCACAGAATTACCAGAGATGTTTTGTGTTGAGTCTGCGTTTTCTGACTTGGCGTTTCCTTCCTTATCAGCAGAACCTTTTACTGCTGCTGCTGCTGCTGCCTCAACCTGTGGGACAACAGATTTTGACTTGGCAGGTGTTTTCGAGGCAGACTGTGGTTCTTTGAAAATAATTTTTTTCTTGACAATCTCTGTGTTGGCTTTGCCATTTGTAACCTTGTGCTTCTTTGATTTGCTGGAGTCTGAAGAAGCCAATTGACTACTTATTTCTGTAGGAGCGGAGCGCTTTTTTGCTTTATGCAGTTTCTTCATTTTGTCAGTGGTCAACTTTTGCGTGCTGTCTGCTGAGGTGCTAGTGATTGATTGATTTAAACTGTTAGCTGTCACCATAGCTGTAGAGGTATTATATGAGGGCCCCTTTTCATTAACAGGATTCTTCTTAATCTGCTTGTTCATTGATTTCTTTGACTTTGACTCATCAATTGACGTTTCTGTAATTTTGACTACATCTTGGACCCGCAGACTCCTTCCTTCATTTAACTCGTTCACATTTGAAGTCTCTGCTGCTTTGGAGGGGCTTGCAGACTGAGTGGTGCTCTTCTTCTGATCCAGCTGCAGAGCCGTTTTCTCTTTGACAGTTTCATTGTTTTTACCAGTAGTAGAGTTTTCATCGTACACAGCTTCCTTTGACTTAGGAGGACGCCCTCTTCCTTTAGGACCTTTTGTGTTTACTTTGACCTGCTTTTTCTTTAACTTGTGCCTCATTTTGATATTGTGTTTCAACAAGGACGATGAGATCACTTTGTGAGCTGCCAGGGTTGTATTTGTTGCTTTGACTTTTCTTAACGTTTGCCTTATTCTCAGATTAGGGACTGTGGGCTGTGCGGAGGTGTCCTTGTTAGAAAGATTTTTCAAGACTTGTGAATCCTTTGTCTCATCGCTCTCTTTCAACAGAGATCCGCTGTGCTCCTTTGTGGCAGATGGAGGGACCGTAACATGTTTTCCTGTTGACGAGTTACGTGGAGCTTGTCCTCTTGACTTACGAGCAGCCTTTACGCTCACAGTCTTATTTACAGTAGTGGTAACGGTTTCATCTTTTGGCTCGTGAGCCGGTTGTTTCTTCCCAACCGGCGTGTTATTATGTTTGTCGCCTGTTTTCTCATTTGCGTTCCTGTCTGGTTTACTGGGTTTGGAAGCATAGTGTTCTCTTTCATGAAGGTTCAGCGCCCAGAGACAAATAAATAGTTGAGAACAACCAGGGAGGCAGCACACTGCCTGCAGCGGAATGTGCCTCCTGGCGTGGCGTCTCATTTCCATTCCGGTTTTGAACCTTGCAGTACAACCCTGATGAGGGCAAGGATGCCGAGGAGCGAGTCTGTGTCTTTCAACGTGGTGCTGAAAGTGTTCGAAACTCCACAAAACCCTCATGCAAATACTACATCTGCTGTTTGCGACACGGAACGCCAGTTCTAAAGGTTTGAGCTCACCGTAGTGATCGTCGAGAGCATGGTATAGCAGTGCAACACGGCTTTTTGACAGGTCTGTAAACCAAGCGCAACCATCCACAGGACAGCATACTTTCTCTTGTGGCTCCACATTTTTCTCTTTTTTCTCCTTCGTATTATCTTCAGTGGAACGGCCAAACTCTTTGTCTACGTGAGCCGATGCTGCAGAGCAATCCATCTCTACGTCTTGGTTTTCTTGCAACCTGGGATTCTCAGCTCCATCGCTTGTTCTTTCTTGAGAGATCTCCTGTTGCGTAAGTGGCTGCTTAGCTTCTGCGTTTCCAGTGTCCTTTTTCCCAATATGCCCGTTTACCTTGTGAATTGGACTTTTAGTACTAAGGTGCTTTAACGTGTTTTCTTTCTTTCCTTGTAAAGACGGACCATCCACTGGCTTGTCATTCGATCTTAACTTTCTAGATCCGGACGGGGTTGAATCTGGAAGGCTTATTGATTTAAGACAGACAGAAAATTTCCTTGGTCTCCGACTACTGCGGCGCCCAGAAGACACATTTGTGCACTTAGCTTTGGCAGAGGTCTTAGGTGTGGAGATATCTTTGGTCTCAGAGACCCAGTTTTCTTGGGTGTTGTTACCAGCTGACTCTTTGCTCCTCTTCAGCTTCTCAATATGATCAGACAGGTGCATCATGGCCAAGAGGTCATCTTTGAACATCGTCCCGCAGAACATGCACTCGTCTTTACGATAATGAAACATGGCATGTGCTACAACGCGACTTCCCTTAAAGACCTTGTTGCAGAAGGTACAAGAGTACTCCAACTTGGATTCCTCCGATGTTTCCTTTGGTTCACTGTTGTCAGGTGATTCTGGAGTAATATCCTGAGTTTCCTCTTTCTTCCCTTGCACATCAGCCACTACAGAGGCCCCCATTTCTGGTACTGAGCAGCTGGAGGAAGTGCGTAATTTATTAGGAACTTTAGGTTTACTTCCAGCCGTTGACTCCTCGGAGGCGCTGTTCTCTGGAACAGGCTGTTTGTGAGTGTCCAGATCTCGAGCAAGTGCCTCAGGTGCAACTTCATTAACAATTTCCGTTACTAATGTCAGAGCAGATATGTCATTTATACTGTCCTGATCCATAGGTGTATAAGTAGCCTCTGTTTTACTTAGAGTGACCATTGTTCCACCAGTGTCATTGTGTCCATTTTCACAAGGCACGTGTCGCTTTGAGAGTTTGGGTGAAACGTCCGTGACGTCCACCTCGGAAACATGTTTCCCATCTCTAAGAACCACATCTTGACACTGCGAGGGCGTGGGATCAGCAGCTCCAATGGTTGAAATGTTGGCCTTTTTGGAGACCGGAGGGATTTCATCGGTAACTGCCATTCGATTGTAGTCTGCAGTTGAGGTCTGCGAAACCTCAGCTGAAGTTGTGGTTTTTGAAGCCTCTTTTAAAGTTTGAGCTTTAGAGATCTTATCTAAACCTGAGTATTGAGTCACCTTAGGGGTTTGTGAGGCAATAGTGACTTTCATCTCAACAGCTGAGTCTTCACAGATCTCTCTTGCTGAAGCTACGGTTTGAGCTTGCAGGACCTTATCTAACATTGGGGCTTCTGTCACTTCAGTTGCTGCTGATTTCTGCGACGCATTGGTAGCTTTCATCTCAGCGGCAGGCTTTACAGGGAGCTTTCTTGTTGATGTGAGGGTTTGCGAAACGTTTTCTGTAATTGGGGATTCTGTCACTTCAGCTGCTTCTGGTGTCTGAGAGGCAATTTCACCTTTCGTCTCAGCGGCAGGCTTTTCACAAACCTCTCTGTGTTGATCTTTTGGAGGACTTCCTTGCACAGAGGAGCGTGTGATTGTTGATACTGAGACTTGAATATTCGACCCATTACCTTTGCCTCTCTGCCGCCGAGCGTAACAGTGCAACTGTTGTACAAACATAGTTGCATCCCGCGCTCTAAGAATCACCTCTTTGCGATGTACAGTCTTTACAAGTTGTGATATGGCAGGAAGCTTCACTGTAGGTCTGTAAAGAAGCACTTGAGGGAACCCTCTCTGTCTGTTGCAAGTGTCCTCAATAAACGTACCCATCAGTTCATTGTCTGGTAGGGAGAGCTCAAGAATGACTTGTGGAGGCTCCAAAGAAAATCCTTTCTGGTGCTTGCTGTTGTTTGCCCTTGCCATTAAATGAGAGTTTACTGAAGGTTTGTGTTTCGCATTGTTCTTGATCTGATCAGTTTCAGACCTTTTTACGACGGCGGACCGATGGTGGTGCTGATGTTTCAACCCATGCTTTTTGATCTTCGGCGAAACATTAGTCCCTGAGTCTTCCAGAAGCCACTTGGGTTTTCTAATCCTCCGTTTTGGTGGGTTCTTTTCCGAGAGTCGCGTAGTGCGTCTAAGTTCTCCGTACTCAGTGGCTACATTGTCCTGTAGTCTGTCTAGCTGCCAAAATGAACGCCTCAAAGGTTCAGATGGGGTGTCCTTGCCTTTCTTCTTTACAGTGTTGTCAACATTTAGCCGTGTTTTGCCAGGGCCCACCTTTAATCTTTTGGATGCAGCGACAGTATCCTCTTTGTGATGCCTGTGCTCTTTACGGTGCCGCTTCTTAGCCGCCGCCTGAAGTGCCCCTTTACTACCTTTCTGACAGACTGATGTGCTTGATCGGAGAGCAGGTTCTTTGGTGCAATAGTTAAGGATCCATTTGTCCTCCATTATTTCCTCGAGGGCAGCGCTAACCACCTTCTCACTCATTAGCTTCAGACAGTTGGTCCGCAAAGCAATGAGGTTCCAAAACTCTGGGTCAAAATACAAGTCCTTCTTCAAGATCTGAGGAAAGATAGAAAGAAAATGTTTTTGTACTACAGTATGGAAATCTGGCAAGCAACAATGTTACGTACCAATTCTGTACTGTTCATGCGGACTGATTTAGAATCCTAAAC
Organism: Coreoperca whiteheadi; assembly: GCA_011952105.1. Classification (NCBI taxonomy): domain Eukaryota; kingdom Metazoa; phylum Chordata; class Actinopteri; order Centrarchiformes; family Sinipercidae; genus Coreoperca; species Coreoperca whiteheadi. The sequence continues at coordinate 7,061,429 of CM022483.1, forward strand.
TATCCTTTTCTCTGTCACGATTTGTTAAAAAGGTCCTCTACCTGCAGGGTTTCGAAGCGAACGTGATTTCTGATGGGGCTGTACTCCACGTGGTACTCCTGATCAGGATGCATGTAAAGAAGGTACACCATCTTGTAGGTCTCAACAGTGCGTTCCAGGAAGAAGACAAGAAGAGCACATGCCCGACAAACCTCCAGGTCATTGGGTAGCAGGCCGGCGATGGTTTTGTAGATTAGGGACTTGGTGATGACATCACAGGGAAGGCAAGACTCCAGGGCATTAGCACAAAGCTCCACACAGAACTGGATACCATCTTCACCCAGCTAGTGAGATTCAAACAAAGGACTTGCTACATATTCAATTCAACACAGACAGAAGTGTACAAATCTTAACAAAACAACTCAAAAATAAAAAACATAAATAAATAAATAAAAATATATACACACACATACATACATACAATCTTATAAAAATACACTGCAATTTGAATTTCTGTCTCACTTCTTGGAGTATGGCTCTGATGAATGGGAAGATTGAGTTGACATTGGTGGCAGACAGCATCAGCTGATGACTCTCCTCAAGAAGAGCTTGCTTGGATGTATTCAACCGACTGTGAAGTTTACTCCATACGAACACGAGGTCGCTGCAAAGTTAAAAATGGTTTTTAATACTTCCTTAAATGGGGAATAAACAAATGTATAACTTGGCTGCAACGATTTGTGTAGAAATTAGGAACCTCATTAGGCCTCACTTGGTGTTATTAACTGACTTCTCATTATATTAGCATCACATTTACTTACCACAAATAGTACATGTCGCCTCTGTGGAGCTGCTGGGAGAGGAAGGCTCTGCTGAGGTCTAGTAGCAACTCATCCTTTTCCTCACACTCCAAACTACAGATGATGTGAATTGCATCTTTACCATTAAGGTCAGCCACCTGAAAAACAGAGGACAATCAAAGCATCGGTTTAGCCCAAAAGACAGTTCTCCACGACATAATTTTGGTATAGTTGCGTGGTAACTAAGCAACAGCAACAACAGACTGAAGCGCAAATTCTCGCCATTTGACTGAAAGACATGCTAGTCTTCAGCATACAAAAGTCCACCCACCTCTTTGTGTAGGCTGTCATGCTGTGAAGTTTTGCAAAGCCACGTGAGGTAGACCTGGAGGAAGAACAAGTGTTGTCCTGCTGTGGGATGCCAAGCACAACACTTAGCCAGGGCCATAGCCTCACTGATCCGCTCACAGGATAAGAGGTAGTGCACACGAAGCTCAAAGAACACCGGCGGCTCAGAACTGATGCACCCATCCACTGAGGAATAGCCAACCCAGAAGAGAAATACACGCTTCAAACATTAGCAGGAATCACAGACCAACCGTTGAGAACATACTATTTTTTAAGCAAAGGTATTCCGATAAACTACATCAACAATCTATTAATGCGCTTTGTGGGAGCAGGAATCAAATTCGGCTACATATTGGAAACGTTTTGGTTTATGTCTCCATATGAGACACTGTGTCGCAACAATAGCTGCCGTTTTATTTACCAAAACAAGGTCAACTACAAAAGCAACGCACAGAATGGTGGCTAACAGACTCGCCTTTGCAGGGAGCTTTCATGAGAAGCGTGAGATAAATGGATTCAGATGAGCAATTAATGTACACAACAACTAATTTAGTGACATCAATGTTGGGCATGCTACCCATGTTACCTACCTTCACTCTGAGGTAAACTGGACTCACTGAGGATTGCCTGTAAGGCTGGGCTGGCCCAAGGCCCGTCGTCCTGAAGCAAACGCGCCACCTGAAGCAAATGAACATTCTGATGCCTCGCAAGGGCCGAAAGACATTCCTGAAAGAGCATGTGGACATAATCGGTGTGCTAGTATTTCAATGAATATGTCAAGAGCGCCATCATCCTGTATTACAATAATGTGCTGAAAAGTTTTAAATAATCAACTGTTTTGAGAGGTATAGCAGCCAATAAAAGACTATAAGGTTAAGCCCTAAAACTTATGTTTCTAATTAATTGTTTTAAAAACATCTACACATCATTCCCTTGGGAAGATAATCTGCACTTCATTCTCACCTGGAATGTAACGGTGAAGTGTTTCAGGGGCTCCTGATGGAAGTCCTTCTGGTCAAAGAACAGCAGCAACTCAAAAACACTCCTGCAAACAGATGAAAATTGTATGGCTTCCATCTACAAATCCCCACTTTAAACCGACTTTATAATTAATCCGAGGAGCGCGGAAATTCAATTATTTCTGTGGATGTAAAGATACTGACTGTGATAAAGACGCAAAGGAATGCACTTAACGGGGAAGCTGAGGGAAACCCTGGGGGAGGGGATGGAGTAGGGTCAACAGCTGGCAGCATCCCAGGGTTTTTCCTGGCTCACAATTTTAGTTGCCTGAGCCAAGGCACACAATCAACTTTCAGTTCCATAAACACTGCCACCAACTGTCCCCCCCAAATATATAGGCGTACTTCAGAGGGGGTCAACAAATATATAAAAACAAATGTTTTATTTATTGTATATACAAATATCCTTATTGTTTTCTCTATGCAACTGATTTGTCTTTTTTCTCTCTGTATGATGACACTGGCAATCAAAATGGAAAAGATATAAAGGAATTCCTTCTGAATCACTTTATACTACGCTATGTCTTATCAATGTGTAGTGTGTTTTTTTCCCTGGGGGTGCGTAATGTGTGATGTTTTAAGTGTGCATTTTCAAGTGCACATTGTTCAAGGCCAGTTCCCTAAGGGGCATAAAGGGTTTCATTCATTCATTCACGATGTGAAACTTGGACAGCGAAGCAAAACCGAACAAAGCAGGAATCAAAAAAACAACACCACACTAAAAATGCATCCAGTCTACTTTCTTTCTTAATGAAATCCAAAAGTTGACATGCTTCTTCATAAATGTAAGCGTTTCACTAAAAATTCTTGTTGTTCAGAACAACAACAAATTTGAATAATGCCCCATGTCACAGGAAACTAGCTTGTGGATATAACTGATGTACTGGTTAACTAACTTCAGCTAGCATGAGTGATGAGTGAGACAGGTAAAACAACATATTCCAGAAAATTAAGCAGGTGTATCACATTTATGGAGAACACATTCAGTGTGTTATTAAAAAAAACAAAAAAAAACCTTGACATGATTAATGGTGAAACTGTTTCAAAACCATTGAAGCGAACTACGTTTAAGCTACACTTAGACATCACTGGACTGGCCTGAAGATTAACCAAGGGCTAGCGGCAGCTCTATGTGGCCTCGAACATTTACAGTTGCATAGACGCAGCCACGGTAAATGTGGTTTGCAGGAAATGATATTGCCTTAAAAAAATATCTCAACTTTGCTCTCAAACGAGGGATTACTGGGTTTCGCTGTGGACATATAAAGTGACGAGATTCAGGGATGGTAGCAGGAGGAGTTGAGATATGAAAGCCTGGCCTCGTGACTTTCAGTAGCGCATTGCGCAGCTATCGCCTACAGCAAATGCAGCTAGTTATCTTTAGAGGTGTATTCTTAATCACAAGGTACGGGATCATGTCTGGCCCTGCGAGTTTGAGACAATAATTTATGTGACTGAAAACCACATGTTGCTTCTAAACCGAGTGGGCGTGACTGCAACAGCACTGCTGCCGTACTACTTGCAATACCAACACAAGTAGAGTCAGAGATAATCTGTTTGGAAACAGTTTGAAATCCCAGCACTTCAGTGGCATTGCTTCAATTTGATTTATTCGTCACTGTGTTTGCTTTAAAGCAGTAAGCAAAATCTGTAGCAGTTACTTAGGTCTGCAAAGATGGAAAGCAACCTCTTTAGGGGTGTCTGTGTACTTACAAGGCCAGACTACTGAGCGTGTGGAGAACATGATCACAGTTTGATGTGAAGAAGGTGGAGGCTCGCGCAAAGTAGCAGAGAGCTATCTCAAGGATCCTGAGCTGAGGCAGTGGCACCTGCCAGCGAGAGGCGTACTCCTCCACCAGCTGCACGGAGAAAAGGCAAAATAAAGAGTCACAGGCAAAGTTACAAGGTTAACAAATTAACAGTTTGTATAAAATGTGGCACTTGGTGCTTCTTTACACAGTACACACAGCTGACATTTTAAATCCCTAACAGCAGCAATGTGCCTATACTGCCCTCTACCGGTGGAGATCCCAGACTCCATCACTCTTGTGCACCACTGGAATCCTGTGAATGTTAACTGTCAACAATGATGTTCTCAGGCCTTTGTCCAATCAGTACAACTAGTTCCCTACTAAATTGAACTGCAGCAAGTTATGATGCACTGCAACTTCAGTTTGGCAGTTTATTTGATTCGAAATCATACCTTGAGTTAAAATGCCAAAAGCAAAATAAGATTTAATATCTTGGATTTGTCAACAGGAAACAGTAGATCGACTATTTTCCACTGTCAGGTTAGAACCCTGTTTATGACTCTCTTCTGTTTCCGTAGAAGATTTACCAGCGATCCCCAACAACTGACATTTGAATGCACTTTTCCATGAGATGTACTGACTGGTTTTATTCTTCTAACGTTATAGCATTATGAAAACTTTAGGGTATGAGGACATCTTGTGATACCAGAAATTACATTATCTATTACTGCAACAGTACATCTAACTTACGTGTCTCTATTGCTGTCGGGGACTGAGACAAGTCAATAAGCCATATTTGAAGTTGGATTTTATGGCAAATGCTTGATAATGCACGCGACTACTGGCATGGCAACCTTCAATTAGAGATTAGCTAACGTCAGATACGCTCCTTACTAATTAAATGATTGCCAAACGTGTTGCAAACGTGCAAAAAGTTCCCCAGTCGGTTCAGTAAACATTCCGCGTACTAACTAAGCTAACTCGCAGACACAATCGTGGCTAGCTGGCCAGCTGGTTGAAGCGATTAGCCGAGTTAGCTTGCTAGCTATACAGTGAACGATCATTGTCAAAGTATGACTGATTTACTGACTCGGACGCTTCGATAACGTCACCGGAATTTGAGCGTGGGTTATCAGACATAGCATTTAAAAAGTCGTTACGGTAATATATTTGTTTTTAAAGCGACTACGACTCGTTAGCTAGATGCTAACAAGCCTAACTGCTAAAGCTAATCGTGTAACGGCCAGTTCTGGGGGAGGGGAGTCGGCTAACATATACGCTATCTTCGACAACAAGCCTGGCATCAACTTCAGCTACGGCTCCTTACCTTGCAAAAGTCGGAGCAGAACGGTTTGCTATCAGCTCGCAATTCATCACTTGAGAAGCGGCACAACAAACTCTGTAGTTGTTTTTCGAGCCCCTCTAACTCGCTCACGCAGCCCTCCTCCGCCATACTGCCTGTCTAGGCTCGCTCGTAGCATCTACCACACAACACATACATCGCCACGGTCAACGACTTGCATTGACAGCGCTCATTGGGTACTGCCAGCGTAAAGGGCTGCTCCGTTTCGAATCCAGCGTCCACCGGAGCGGAGCTGGTTAGGGCGGAGTCTGAGCTCCGTAATTAAACCATATTGCCTTTAACGAAGCCCCGCCGACACGGCATTAAGAGTAGGCCATTACATGCGCCACAACCCACATGGCAGACACAAACATAGCGCGTTAATGACTTAATATTTTCGTTCACATCCATCGTATGAACTAGGAGAAATGACAGATGAAGATATTATTTATTCTGCTGTTAATTAACAGTGTTCTACACAAATATGAATTAATTAACTGGAATAGCATTACTATTAAAACATAATTATAAAATTATATTATCAAAAATGTATAATTATTAGTCAGGTTGTGTTTAGGTACACTATGTAAATGTGTACACCTTGCAGATTTCTCTGTAATGATATATCCAGAATCACCTTAAATGGATGTCGGCTTGTTGTGATCACCTAACTGTGGATGTGAGTTATGAGCAGCTCAACAAAACCGTCATTTTGACATCTTTGATTGTTTCATTAGAAGGGTAATTAGAGGCCTGAAGGGAACAAAAAAGGGGAATCATTGTAGTAAAAGTTGTAAAATATATATAGACCTCATTTTGAGTAACAGAAACATATATACATATTTCTTCATCCTCATAAAAATGTTGACCCCTTTTATTTAGGGGACCTGGTTTAAAACATCTAAAGACTAAGACAAAATAAGTATTATTTTGAGGTGGTTTTAAACGTAACCTACATGAAACTCGCATTTGAAGCTAACCTTCATATTTGCATGTATTTTCTATTTCCAACACACTTCTACATAGAGTACTTGGGACAATTTTAGTGCCAACTAAAAAAATAAATGCATTTTAAACCTAATTCCCCGTAGGCAAATTTCTATCTTGAACATACCTTATATTGTATCTCTTTGCTCTTCAGTACTGAGGGTAAGATAGGGACTGGGAAGACAGTCAGACTTCCTTTAAGCTTTATTTAAAGTCATACTGGTTCATTAAAGAAAAAATGATTCAATACAAAACATTTCTCTCAAGACAGCTAAAATTAAATAGTCAAGAAAACTTTACAGTTACATCACAGGCACCTTGTTGAAAGACCAGAGGGGAAAAACACAACTGTTTTAAGAAATGTGTTTCTACTCTACATGCATCTCTTTTTTGTGTACCCAAATGAAAAAGCAAGTACATCATGAGCAGCACTGGAAAAAAAATGCTTATATACAGCAACTCTTTACTTGTCTAATCTTTATGATGAGATGAATGTGGCATTTATACTATTCTGTCTTATTTCTGATGTTTGATTAATACACAAGTCCACAGTGAAACTAACTAAGCCAGCATCAGGTCTCTAACTATAAAAGATTCTTATACAAAATGAAAAGCTTTGTACAAGTTATAAACTTACAAAAGATTTGCTTTGAGCACTATAAGCAAATATAATAAGTCATAATCAACTGCTTCAAATAATAAGTAACCCAATCACAATTTGAGTGGACTGAAGTTCATACTTAAAAAAAAAAAAAAAAACATTTTGTAAAGTGGAAAAAAGGAGCTACCCTTAATCAAAAACTTGATTATTTTTTGCCATCTTTAAGACACGTCTACTAAACTTGTCATTGTATTGGTTATGTTAGTGTAAAGAAGTGTACAAGTGTGCACTGCATGTTTTAGTTCTGCTCGTCGGTAGACTCTGACATGGATCGCTCTCTCCTCTCCCGGACTGTGACGAAGTTGAGCAGGTCAACAGCCGTCACCACCCCGAAAACCATCTGCTTCAGACACGGAGAGCCGTCCGTCAAGTCTGGTGGAAGAACAGTATGGAAGAGAGAGTGATAAAGATGATGAAAAGAATCGACGTCTATTGCAGAGAATGGCTGGCCTGCTAGGGGAGATGTTACCCTACGTGACTTTGTTGCTTTAAAAAAAATAAGTACATTTTTGGTACCACTGTGGTACCACTAATTTAATATTTACAAGTTATAATGTTAAGTTTTCATGAGGAACGTTTCAGTTGCCGATTTACACATCTAGCAGACACAGTCCAAGCTGCTTGGGATAAAGACATGACTGACTGTCTAAATGTGAAGATGTGTGTCAAATAAAAAACAAAATCAAATGCTATGAATCTGAGCATTTCAAATGATGAAAACATGATGGGCACTTTAGCACGGTGCACTTTGCCATCTGCAACATGGTGTTTTTCCATACTACTACTGGGGGCGCCAAAGGTAGAAATTTTGTAGGCTAATGCCAGCATATGAATGAAAGCACTGTGTGTATGTGGCTATGAATGCATGCATGTTTGTGAGAATGTTGTACTTACATTGGATCTGCTCATGTACCACCAGGGCAAAGTGGTCAATCTCCAGAATGCGGGAAAGCTTTCCCAAATTATCAGTCAGACGGATCTAAGAATGACAATACGACAATGACTTAAGGTCGATAAATAAAATGATCAATATTAATATTAAATTGAGTTCAACTTCAATTCAATTCTGGTACCTTCGCTGACAGGAAAGGATTAAGTGAGATTAAAAGTAAAACATCCATTGACTGAAGCAGTGAGCCAGTACTCTGTCCACCCACAGAGAGGCAGACTAATTACAGTAATGAGTGCCTAGTCACTTCACAAAAAAGAAAATTGGATGCAGCTAATTCTGGACTTTAAGTCCATAAAGTCCAAAACAGTTGCCTCTCGCTACCATACGGTGGTGCTATGGCAACAAGTTACAGTGTGCAGCTCCGTAAATGCCTTGTTATAGAAATTAATTTATTCAGATAAAAACTATTTTATAAAGATGACTTTTTGAATGATCACTGTTTGGCTGGATACAATTACAACCATCTGATTTTACAATCCTTTTTGGACCAACTCCAGTCAAAACATCCCAACTGGACCTTGTCTTGTTTCACACTGGAGATCCTCCCCTGAACTGTTTTGCCTCATTGGCGGCTGCTGTCAGCCAATCAGACTTAAGAATGTAGTCTTCAAATGAACTTAAATTCAGCCTATAAATTATTTAGGAAACATCCCAAGAACATCACTTTCACACATTTCCTTGAATAGAAGAGTCTCGAACAGAGATGTTTGAGTTAGCGTCTGACCTGTTTGAACTGGTTGTAGAGAACTTTGCTGACCGGGTCGGACAGCTTGATCTTCCCTGCCAGAATAGAGGCCAACATGTTCCCTAAAGTCACCATGCCCAGGATTAACCTGTACACACACACACACACACACACACACACAGAGGTTGAAGTTAAAGCCTTTGCAGGGCACAACAAGGTGCTTAGTGGTACTGCAATAAAACACAATGGACCAAAACGGATGCAGAAATGCACTATTTCAACGAGACAAGTCAGCTGGTTTTTCTTTTCCCTGTCAGGACACTCACCCAGCCTCATCCACCACGGGCGCCTGGTCGAAGCCCTTCTCCTTGAGGATTTTGATGGTCTTCTGACAAGTGACGGTAGGCAGGACGGTGAGGGGGGCTGACAGGTTCAAACCGTGTAGCTTTAGGTTCCACCACCTGACAGACAGAGTGAGAAATGAGAGTGTTACATCAACTAAACATGGAGGAGATTTGCACAAGATGACGATGTACCCTTTAATTACACATACCATGGTTTTTTCACCATGAGGTCCTCCTCCCTCAGGAAGCCCTTCTGGACCATCCACTTGTCATTCAGGAATTTGGACCTTGGGGGGGGGGGGGGTTATGATTAGTGTGACCTCCAACATTGTATCATTGTATTGTTGTCTGTATTCTAAGCACGCACCATTCTTTTGAGAAGCTGTGCGATGGATCCATCTAACTTTTCACCATGACATATTATGCTTATCAAATGACCTTGATGGGCCACATAAGGGAACTAGGCGTGGTTAAACTTCTAGTTTTAACGGACAAACTAGAAACGTTTCCCCATATAGAGCTATCTGTTCTGTAAAAAAAAAAGCATGCGAGATCATGAAAGTCCAACCAATCAAAAGTTCCCACAACTTTAATTTCAAATAAGCACTTTTCCACCCAATGATTTTTTGAGCAAACACCATTTGTTGTACAAATTAATAGGAAAACATCAAGACTTATTTTGAGTTTGTGTTGGTCTTTCTGCCCCCCAGTTGGTGCTGCTTTAACCTTGAAAGTTTTGTTTAATTGTCAATAGTGAATAATACAGTAAAACCCTACTTGAAAGTGAAGTTCATTATTCAGTGTTTGACATTACAGAAATAATCTGGTTATTTGACATGTGGGCATTCTTACATGTAGTTACGGATGGAGTCTGGCAGGATGACCACACAGCGCTGGCCCTCCTTCAGCTCTTTGGCGACATTTACTGCTGCTGCCATAGCCGTCCCAGAGCTGCCTCCTGTCACAGAAAACGGCAAAAGGCGAGTTGGCTTTAATTCACACGTTAAGAAAGTTTGACTTTATAACTTCACCCAGCCGTTTGCGGTTTGTCTTAGCGGAAACCTGCGCTCTTACCGCACAGCAGTCCCTCCTCTCTGATCAGCATGCGAGACATGTTGAAGGACTCCTCATCGTCCGACTTGTACCAGGTATCAACCACCTGAAAGAGTAAAGACATACTACATTAGGTGCTTGTGAGTTAGGCAAACATAAGAAAAAGGTTAGGTGAGGAAAAAGGGCCCCGGGAACTCACCGATCTGTCGAGCACGGTGGGGATGAAGTCGTACCCGATGCCCTCCACCTCGTACTGGGTCTTATCGGTCTTGTTAAGCTCCTCAGGTTCAGCTAGGATGGAGCCTTCTGGGTCAACACCAACAATCTGCACACAACACACACCTTTCATAAACACCATGTAGCACTGTAGACAGTTATTCCCCTTCCTTTCAGCCATGGCTGGAATAAGTCTGAAAATAATACGATAGCTTCACTACCTGGAAACATAAGAATCAGAAATAGGATTTTAGAAAGCAGTGACTTGTCCTATTTGACTTCTGGAGGGAGACAACTTACTTTGATGTTGGGGCATCTTTCCTTCAGTTTGCGGGCGATGCCTGTGATGGTCCCCCCCGTGCCCGCTCCTGCCACCAGCATGTCCAGTCGGCCTGTTAGAGGGGATGAGTTATGAGTCAGAGGTATGACAGAAAAGAGTCCACATTTCAGTTGTGTCACAACTGGACTTTTATTTACAAAGGCAATTTAGACTTGTGATGGGCGTTGCGTACAAAACAAAAGCTAATGTCAAAGGACTTTCTACATAATGACAGTCTTGTGGATAAAAGCTCTTCGTACCGTCACACTGCTCCAGGATCTCCTCAGCTGTGTTGTCATAGTGAGCCAGTGGATTGCTCGGGTTACGGTACTGGTCCAGGATGTGAGAGTTGGGGATCTCATTTTTAAGGCGCCAGGCTACGCCCACGTGTGACTCTGGCGAATCGAAGCGAGCACTGGTGGGTGTACGGACAATCTCGGCTCCAAGAGCTCTCAAGACATCCACCTGTGTAGACAAATCAGAGCGAACGTTGACCATATACTATACTAATATTCAAATATTCCTAGTAAAATACAAATCCTTCGTCTTACTTCAAACCCTGTGTTTTTGCCTGTACAGAGGAGTGTCAGTGTGGATCCTGGAAGCTTTGCTCAGGATTTGAACAGGACTCTCCATTTACATCATAAACAAAAGGCTTGTGTACAAATTTTAATGAACATAAGCATTTTAAGAGGCTTGATGAAACTTTTCAATATCACTAAAATATAAGAAGGTTCTCGCGTTTTAATCAGTCAGCTGGCATGGACCTGGAATGCAATGGGTTAAAATAAACAAATTATCAGAGCACAGGAGGAAACGGGTGCACTTCTCCTGCATTGAATTTCAGCTGCGGGCTCTGCCTCCAAACAAAGACAGAAACAAAATATAATTTGTTTATTGACCCACAACAAAAAAGGCAGCACCCCAGTGGTAAAAAATCTGCTCATGTCTTTTCAGCTAATGGACTGAAAAAACTAACATGTTTCACTATGAAGCTTTCATCAGGGCATCATGGCTAAACATGAAGGCTTCGAAACGCACTGACAACAAAATTCACAGAAAAGACACAAGTGACGGCGCTTTTCCATTACCAGTACCAGCACAACTCGGCTCGCTTTTCCATTGCAAATAGTACCTCCACAATCGTACCTGGTCGTCATAGCGACGCCCCAGGAAACGTTTGCAACACACACCCGCTACCCACACACACGGGACAATGGAGGAAATAGAGCGTACGCTGTTTTTAATCCTCGGGATGTGGCTGTTTCTCACAGCAAGAAGACAAACGTTTCGTCTGCGAAGACAGCGTGTTCTTCCGAGTTGCCATAATAGTAATCACGCAATCTCTGGCCAAACTATTTAAAAACGGCGGGGTTATTCTGGACACTCCGCCTGGCGCGTGCAACGATGACGCAGTGAATAGTGACGATTCTCTCTGACCAATCAGACATCCACCTGACCAAACCAGTCTGCCGTGTTTTCACGTGACATTTTAGCATCGCCTCAGCTCGCTCGGAACCTCGCCGGAGGGGGTACGAAAATAAGTACCTGGAAGCAGGTACAGGTACAATTTTCACACAGTGGAAAACCAAACAAAAGCGAGGCGAGCTGGTACTGCGTAGTGGAAAAACGCCATAAGACAAGTGACTCTCTAATACTACCTTTTTGCACAGAATCTGTTTGGGGGACACTAACACAACAAACAAAAAAAAACAAAAACAGACATTGTAGTAGGGACTTGGTTTGCTAGAAATGAATGCAAGTGTGGGTGGTGGGACAGAGTGATAAGTTCAAGCTGACAGAACTCACCTTCTCCATGCTCATTTTCTCAGGCATGACGATGATGCAGCGGTAGCCTTTCACAGCTGCAGCCAGGGCCAATCCAATACCTAAAAACAGAAAACGCGCACACACACGTTTTACAACACTGCAGCTTTCAACTAATTGGCACACCATTCATACCCCCCCATAGGAACACATGCATGAATGAGCAAAAACACATGCTGTTAGTTACCAGTGTTTCCAGAGGTGGGCTCTATGATTGTGTCTCCAGGCTTGAGGAGCCCATCTCTCTCAGCGTCCTCCACCATCCGCAGGCTGATCCTGTCCTTGACACTGCCGCCAGCATTGAAGTACTCACACTTGGCCACTACAAATACACAACAGAAAGATTTGTTTCAGGGTTACATTAAATGCCATTTTGATAAGAGTTGATCCAGAAAGCTGAAATGACGCAAATCGACCCTGAACCACCTTCATTTGTTCTATTCATGATCTCAGTCCAAATGAAACAGATTATGAACAGCAGCAAACCACATCAGACACCACCGGTCGCATGTTTACATGGTGTCAAGAGTAATGCGTAATCAACAGTCACACCTTCTGTCTGATCTGACAACGTGTCTCTGCTTGAGAGCTCTGTGACTCACGTATTTCACATTTGAGTCCAAACACTTTGGGGATCTTGTTGATGCGCACCAAGGGAGTGTCACCGATCCTGTGCAGGATGTTCGGAAGAATGGTTGGAGCAACGGTTCTGGGAGGAGAAAGTGGGAGAAAGTGTTTCCACAAGGAGAAATACACTCCGACACACCACGTCCGTGTGTGCAAAGACAAATCACTATCTAACTCAAATAGTTCTTTCCCGCTACGACGATTAGTGTGAGATAGTAACACTTGTTTTACTGGAGTCTTAATCTCAAGTAGTTGTTTGTCAAATGCCACTCCCTAGGAGTTTGCTCAAACTGGTTTTCACTGGTTTAAAACAAACAAAATAATGATTGATATGTGTACACTTACAAAGTTCAGTCCCAAACACTTTTAAGCGTTCTTTGGTCAAGCAACATTTTTAACTGCATACTCAATTGTTTCACATGTAAGAACGGTAGAAATGTGAACATCAAACTGACCTTGGAACTTGTGCGTGAGGGGAGTCAGCTTTCGAGGCCCCCAGGCTCCACGTGCAGCGGCTGGGAAGGTCAGGCCGGATCCATTTCCTCTCAGCAGTAGCGTTCTTTGTGTTGATCTGAATGGTTCTGTTCGCATCCTCGGCGTCCACCGCGGGCAGCTTGTCGACCCCGTTCAGTGGGCACGAACCCTCCCGGAGTTTGGCTTCTCCATTGGTGTGGTTGAGCAGCTTGGCGGCGTGAGGGCACACGGGGGCCTTGACCGTGGTCTCGTTGGAGGAGGGAACTGATGGCATGGTTTTCCCTGGAAGGAACAGAGGAAACAGGGTTATGTAATAACCTGTGACATTTTTTAGGTAGATAACAAGGTCATGCTGTTTTGCTAGTTTGTCAACAAAATCTGTGACGCCGTCTCTAGCCTGTTAATGAATGCTTTCACATCTGCCGTTTTTGACACTTGTGGGCTCTTTCGCTGGAAACATCCTCAGGTGTCCAGGACATGATGCAATATACATTGTCAGAAAGGGAAAATAGCAGGGCTGGGTGTCATTTTGCAGCACTGGTGCCAATGCAACCCCCAGGTTCCAGTATCGATACTTTTGTTAATACCTCAAGAACTGAAAGGTTTGCAGCAGCAATAGACACCATAGGAGAGCACACAAACCAAAGAGTGCCACCTACAAGAAAATTATTTTTTAACAATAAATAAACGTCACTGTACGATCTGAAAGCAGTCGAAGCGTACATTACATTTATTTCTAACTACATTGATATATTACCACATATAGGCAGGACCGAGTGGGAAAACAACCAGTCAACCACTCTCCTTTCTTCCTTCTCACTCTGATTAATATCAGCACTGGCAAATAAAGTTTCATCATGCTTGGCGAGGAGTTTTGGCAGCACACGCTGCTGTCTGTCGTTGCTCCCTCACCACCCTTTCAGTCCTGCACATATTCATTACTTAACATTTTAGAGATTTCAGAGTCATGATGAGCAAACACATTAGCAAAATAAAGTCTGCTTTCGTCAGCTCGAGCTGTGAAAACAGAACTAGGGGAAACAGAGTAGGGGAAAGGCCCGGACATGTGGCTGATCAGGCTTTTGCTCTTATTGCATCATTCAATCATCCACTCTAGAAAAAAAGAACAACAAGCATAAAGAAATTGGTGGTAATTGTGTTTTAGAAGAATCACAGAAAAGTCAGAATCATGTTAGTCAGGAGTCCAGATTTAAGAGTAAAATCATTTTTGCTGCTTAAGAGAAACGTGCAGACATCCACCTCAGATTATCTTTATTTGTGAATGTAAACTGATTGGTCGTTACCAGTTATAAAAGGTTGTAAAAGTCACAAATATATAACTAAATGATAAGCATGATCCTAAACTGGAGTTCAGAACTACATGGTGATAAAAGTTACCAGTCTGAGTGGCCCATAGAGGAGCTCTCAATTAGGTTTTTGACTATATAATACAATAGCTGACGGCTCGATATGAATTTCAAAAATAAAACCTTGCCAGAACAGGACCAGACTATTAGTTTTTCAAGCAGGTTTTGGCAGACAACGAGGCCAGAAAAATATTTTGAAAATTAATAGACAGTTTTAATCATTTATTTCAAACAAAAATGCAAAAAAACTTCCTAGTTTCCAGCTTCTTAAAAGTGAGGATTTGGTGTTTCTTTGTTTGTGATTGTAAACTGGACTGTTGCTCTGACAAGAAAACAAATTGATAAACACCTTGAGCTTTAGTAAATTGTGATGGGCATTTATTACCACTTTAATGACCAAACGAGTAATCGATTCATTGACAAAATAATTTTGGGATTCATCGCTAATGAAATGTTGTTAGTTGCAGCCCTTTAGACATCAATATTAGATAAGAGACTACTTCACAACATTTTAAAGCACTAATCAAAGACTTAGATGCCTCCCAATCCTTTAGCCCTTATAGATTTTGATACAAATCTTTGCTCAGCTTAATAAGTCCATTAGGTTTCTCCACTGGAAATGGGGGCAGGTGAACCTTCACTAATACACTCTGCACACACCGAGGCCAGCTGTTAAAACCGGGGCCCCTCTTTGACTCCACCAGGAGCTCAGACGATGTCCACACACAGTGAACCAACTACATCCTCTTAAGCAAACAACTCTGCATGGGAGAGAAAAGTGCCTCGAGATATGCTGCTTTAGAGTTAGAGACACATTGGTAAATAAAGAGTTGTGTACACTATGACTCCTAAGAAAACAGCCATCACTGCACACAGAAAATGAGAATAAATGTACACTTTTACCTTTTTTCTTTGCTTAACTTTTATCAGTAATGATGGAGTTTTCCTATTAAAGTGGTACGCCACCTGATCGCTATCCGTTCTCAAAATAAAACAGATGCACAAACCAATCTTAGATGTTAACCCTCCTTTCCTGCCCACATGTAAATTCAATTCTTGGTGTCGGATCTCTGACGCCACTACTAGTCATGCTGTTAATTAAGGTAACACTGGCAACAACTGCTGTGGTAAATTTTGGGAAAGAGTAGTAGGTCGTATCTGGGGGCCTTACAGGGTTCAACGGGGGTAATTTGATCCTCTGTGAGAAAACATGCAGCACTGAGCCCATGCTGCACGGCAGAAAAGACTTGCAAGAGGATTTAATGAGAAGCTTCAATTCTTCGTTTAATACGCCACACTAACGCCAAGAATCAAATCCTCTAATACCCACCAGGCTGAAGAAATACAATGCAAAAAAAAAAATAAAAATCACCTGATCTGAGCTTGGCAGCGTCAAACCCAATCTCATGAAAAATCCCTGCAATATCCTTACTTTATCAGACTTTGTTACCTGCTTAACTTATGGCATTTCTAATCTCCTTTGGTATGTTCAAAACTCTCAGAGATGATTACTGTGCAGCAGCCCTTTATGATTTATGCTATTTAAAATGGGCAGATTATTGCTCTGCCAGCAACAAAATGAAGCCAAAGTATCATCTGGTCAAAAGCACAAGAAGAGAAGTCTATAGATATTCACCCAGCCATAACAAATGGTAGGCCAAATGTGACAAGCAGGAATGCTGGGAGTAGAAACACAATGTGAAGCTGCAGGCATGAAAACCCAACACCACATGGTCAGCGGGCCCTTTCGGTTTATATGCAAGCAACCATGTATGACTGTCGATTAATGTTGTGTAGCGGTCAGGAAAAGAATGAATAACGATAGAGATACTATGCTAGAGCTGAAACATATTTGGCAAAAATGCCAAATATCTGATGACTCAAATGTGAGAATTTGCTGCTTTTTTTTTGGTCTTACAATAAAGCAAATTGAATATTATTTTAGTTTTGCACTGCTGGTTGGACAAACACGTGATCTTGGATACTGTGATGGGCATTGTTCATGTTTAATAGACGAAATCATTAATGAGAAAATATTTGACAGCCCTAAATTGACAATAATCAAATGTGACTATTTGCTGTTTTTTTTTTAAAGTTTTCTAGGACAACAAGCTAAATATATTTGGTCAGACAAAACAAGGAATTTGAATTCGTTAACTCGGGCTTTTGGGAAATTGTGATAGGGATTTGTCACATTTGCCTGACATTGAACTAAGCGATGAATCGCTTAATCGATAAAAGTAAACATTTAGCTAGATTTGAAATTCAAAGAATTGGCAGAATAAAACAACAAAGCAAACACGATTCAGCGGCGACTGACTGAAGGCTGAACATGAAAATATAAACGTAACCGTAAGAATTAACGGAGAATGATTACATAAAAATGGGATGCACTGCGTTTGTAAGCAGAACATAAGCGGAGACATAAACCAAACCACATTAGCGAGCAAACAGTCGAACAAATATGTGAACCCCGCAGCGAACGTTACATTGCATCAGAAACAGCGTCGACGAAGCGGCGTTCAGTCACCAAAGGTAGGAAAACAAACAAACACGTGTTGTAATGTATTCGTTTTACAGTTCTTTCGGCTCCCGTTCCCCCACTCACCTGATGAGTTCAAATGTGCCCCAAGACGTGAAGAATGAAACACAGACGACCACCGACGCACACCCGAGTCGACACCGGACTGAGCAACTTCCGACAAAGACGACGGCTTTCGTGACGAAGCACGTGGGCCAAACGGCTAGGACGTGGGCAACGTTGGGGCTCTCTCTGATTGGCTGCGGCGGGGGCGTCTGTTTGGTGTGCCCCCCGCCAATCAGAGCACAGATGGGTTTCTCGATATGGTTTTGGGAAAACGCTGTGTTCAAGTTGTCCGCACCACCTGTTCACCTTTTACTGACTCAACACGCACTGCACGCACTTTGACGCGGATGTGACATCTTGAGAGCTTCTCAGGAGTAGTTTGTTACTCCCCAAATATCCATATAACCAATCAGGGTTTTTAAGAAAAATAGTTCTTCAAGGGTGACAAAAGGTACATAGTTTTTTTTTAAATGTTACTTTTGATAAAGTTTCGGCAAAATACGTCAACATGTACCAGGGTTTTGGTGAATTCAAATTAGTTTTAATTCAGATTAAATAATTTTAAAACCTGATTCATTTCATTTTATTGTTTTTTGTTGCCAAGTATTTAATTTCTTTCCTTTTAGATAGCTATCATGCTTCTATCATTAAGGATTTAAAGCAGCAAATATGTGAAATATTACCTGTATGTAGTTCTATGAATTCTGCTATTTTTCCATACTTTTCTTTGAAATTTCTAAACCTCAGACATCACCAAATAACCCTATTTGATCTTCATTAATTAAACCAGTACATTGTATATGTTTAACCCGATTAATCAAACAAAATGTGCCAAGCAAACGGTTTTCATCAGCACTACCCGTCAGTGTTTCATACAGTCTGTGCTTCTACCTAATAAAATAGAACTGGATGCAGGGGAAGGACCCTGATGATCGGCTGATCAAGCTTGAAGGAATATTGCATCATTCACAGTGAGCCAGGCACCCTCTATGCAATGCTACCTCGACCACATGGCCCATAGAAACAGGTCAAGGGATATTGATATCTATATTGATCTATGCATGCAATCCAAGCTTACATAAAATCATATCGTTAACATTACTGTCCATGCAGTCAATTATTTTTCAACTAGGACAACTACCATGGCTTTTGCCCTCTAGGCAGACCTTGTTTGTCAGATGACAGCTATGTGTCTGCTGCAGCTGGCTGACAGATTACACTCCATTTCAACAGTTTCCCAGCCCTCGCAGTTACCCGTTAAGCGGTGCACCGGCGCGCTAAAACCCATAAATCGTAGCCTATGGGGGAAAAAAAACAGTGAGAAAGCATGACAGCAAGCAATGTTTTAGAAGTATGAATTAAGATACATTCGCAGCAAAGTAGTTGTATGCACCCATCATATATAAATAGCATTCTTGATCTATTTAAAACTCAATATTATTTCTGTTTATGAATGTGGTTAATGTGAATCCAAAATGACTCAATTATCTGTCATTACCAGTTGTAATCATTTAGGAGATATTTGACTAAAAGTCTTATCAAAGTTTGAGAACAATAAAGAGGTGTGACAGGGCCCTAAAGGAGCTCTCAGTGGGTTATAAAGCATTTGAAAAATGGTTTTACCTGCACATGATTACCATCAGAATAACAAAGTAGCTGGTGATTCAGTATAAATTTCATAATGAAAAAGTCTTTACAACATGATCTGACAAATAAATATTCATCCTGAAAGACTCTAAAGTTTGGTAGACTACATTGGATATGAGCCTACTTCAAAATGTTTTAAAGCACTCAGAAAACGTTCAATATTTGGACACCGATCTGGGCTAAACTTATAACTCAATAGTAACGGAGGCAATTTGTTGCCTCAAGGCCTCACCAGTTATTCACGTTTTTCATGTTTCCACAGCTGCACTAGAATGCTGCACGGACGCAGTTTACTAATAACCAGCCCTTTCCTTGTATAAAGGTCTCAACGTAAGAAACATGTTGACGTTCACATAAGCCAGTGGTGCCAGTGCAGAATTACAAATCTGTTTTATTGAGAAAGCGACACAAGCTTGTCTTAAAAAAAGGGAATAAAAGAAAAACACTTTCAACAATTCACCAAAAAAGAAAATAACTTTTTCATCACTGCTGGGGTAAAGGGGAGGGATTTGATAGGACATTGGGTCAGTCTTGGCTTCCTTTAGAATCTTCCAGAGCGCTCTCGGTCCCTCGATCTTCGCCTCTCCCGGTCCCGCCGTCGGTCCCTGGAGCGGGAGCGCCGTTCCCGAGATCGCGAGCGAGAGCGGTGCCTGGTGGGAGAGAAGAAAAGATTCATTTCAAACTTCTAACTGATTCTTAAATATGATGTTTCACTTCCGAGATGTCTATACCTTTTCCTGCGGCGGCCGTACAACTCCCTTCGAAGTTCCCGCGATATCGGTTTCAGGTGCATGAAGTTGCAGAAGCCACCTCGGGTGCACTCTCTGTAGGAAAACAGCACATGAAGGGTTAAAACTAGCCTGGCTTGCATTTGGTGGAACAGTGCCACGAGAAAAAGTTGGCTCTCAGTAACATGCCAAGAGGCATGCCAGCACACCGAGCAGAACACCTGATCTTTATCACACACCCCACCCAACGCCCCCCCCCCACCCACCAACCGATACGAACCTCAACAAATCCACCTCATCCCCA
>CM022483.1:7081470-7139542 GCA_011952105.1 Coreoperca whiteheadi
TATAAAAAGACGCCCCCGGTTTTTTTCCCCCCCCCCCCCCCCCCCCAAAACTAACTTAGTCCTATCTGTCAGAGCACACAACCTTCGTGCCAATGGAAAAACACTGAGGGATAAGGGAGAGAATCAGAAGTTTCCTCCCACTGTTCAAGGACAAAGTTTATCTTTGCATTTAAAAGCACGTGATGATTCATAGTGTGCCCATGCCGCTGGTATGGTTTCATTGCCTTTTGGAAAGACACGTACAAGCTGAATACAAAGGACAGTGAAGCTTCATCCTTCAACTGGCATGGCCTGATTTACCTGCTAGGAGTCCTCGGGGAAAATATTAGCTTCTGGGCCCTCATTTACACCATGTTATTCCCACTCTGTGATGTGCGTGAACCAGTTTTCTATGCTGGCCAGAGGTTTACTGTGTGGTAATAAATAACTAGTAATTTAGGAATATGCAACATATAAACACACAGTTTGAGGAAGGAGCCTCTTCATGACAGCGTGTTAAGAAGATGTAAATCAGGTAAAGCAAACACCTAAACCACCTTAAGGCCCTTATGGCAGTTGATATTGTGTTTCAATGGCGTATATTCCCAAACAAGTTTTCAATGAAATGAGCACAAACCAATTTACACGCAGCAAGCCTGGAGCTTTCGAGGCCCCTCGAGTGCTGGAGCCTCAGGGCAGATGCCCTCTTTACATGGGCTGGTAATCCAACTTTAGCTGCAGGGGGAACAGTGAAGCTTTAACTTTTCCTTCTTTTCTTGTTTGATATCTGCTCATCGGACCAATTAAAAGAAGTTCTTTGCTTGGGTGCTGGTAAAAATGCAGACATCGCATAGGTCAAAAATTAGGAAAAAGACCTGCATCTCACCAAACATCTCAGCTGTGAACCAATTTAAAATGTCATGATATTTGTTCAAACATTTCAGTTTCCATTACAGAAAACAAAAAAAACTCAAAAGATAATCTTTTGCTTTCAAACTTGTTGTCGAGTGCCTAACTCCGATGGAGTTATAATTGGTGAGCAACGCAATATTGTTACATTATACTCGGGCTGGGCGATACATCAAATATTAATTAATGTGCGATATAGCAGATGACCATATCGTCGTAGTCAGCCATAAAGTGTGTAGATAAGCCCAGGTTGGTGTATAATAGTTAGCGAGAAGCTGTGTGTTGTGTTTGCTAGCACAGAAAATAAATACAAAGTCCATGTCTATGTTACGTTACTACTTCTACTCTTCGAGCAGTTGGTCCAGGATAAACAGCTAACTTTATTACGACAAGAAAACGCTATAAAAAAATCTGAGCGCTCCGATTACTCTACCAGCGGCTTCCAGCTCCAAAATGTATTTGGGAGACCTCTGGGTTTCGGCTGTTGTAATTGACATTAGTCTGATTCGAAGCTGCTAACTAGTTTGCCGTTCACAGTCTGGAGCAACTCTGCTGTGAAGAGTACAAGAAGACGCCTTTGTACCGTTACATAAACAGCAACCTTTTATTTATTTTATGTGGCAGCAAACAACACACAGCCGTCCAGTAACTCATCTACACACTTTATGGCTGACTAAAGTAACGCAAGGGAAAGGCTCACTTTCACAACAGCACCGCTGGTTAACCACAAGACCACCTTCCTTAAAGGGGAAGGCTCGCTGGTTACACAGGTGCAGTTAGGCTGTGGGTGTGCTAACCAGAGGAGGAAGAAGTATTCAGGTCCATTACTTAAACGAATGTACTAATACCAACTTTAGAAATACTCCACTACAAGTAAAAGTTCAGAATTCTTAATCCTACTAAGGTAAAAGTATTATAGGAACATTTACTTAAAGTACTCATTGCGCAGTAAAATGGTCCCTGTCAGTGTTTTCCTATTATAAATTATGTTTCTGGATTAATATTAGTTCTGCATTAATGTGTATGTGGCATTTTACCGCTGCAGATGTTTAAGGTTGAGCTAATTTTAACTACTTTATATACTGTTACGTAGTTTAATCTACAGCAATGCATTATATTCTATAAGATCATCATGTTTGCTCTATTTGAGAATTTAAGGTATGTTATTTTAGACAAAATGTGTATATTGAGACATATCTTATATCAAAGCATAGCCTAAAAATATTGATATTATTTATAAGCCATATTGCCCAGCCCTATATTATAATTTTCAAACAATTAATTTAATTCAAAAAAGGTTAATCACATTTTAACAAATGTAAGAGGACTTTTTATTTTATTTTACATTAATAGGTAGTCTTAAGTGCTCCTAAGGTTTACCAGGTGTTACTCACCCCATTTCATACTGGCGGCAGCAAGCTTCCCTGAAGTCAGTGACGGGGGAGAGCTCTGCGTGGATAGGTTGGCCGTTGAACCAACGGTTGTTCAGGTCCATGACTGCTTTCTCTGCATCCTCCTCACGACGAAACTACACACAGAGGATACACATATTAACGATAACTGATAACTACTGGCTACTAACGTGTTACAAATAAACACATTTGACTCAACGACAATGCATCTACACTGAAAAATTAAAATATTATCAAAATCAAAGCAACAGGAAAGGTGGTCACTAAATTGAGCCACATCTTTATTAATTTTGAATTCAGTCTTTTTAAATCACATCTATTCATATAATCTAATTTGCAATGGCTCCGCCCGTCTTACATCTTCTTAAATACATTAAGATCCATCACCAACCTTAACGTAAACATTGCCAACAAGGTGGTCACCCAAGTTATCGCACACATTCATCTCCTCCACCTCCCCATACTTCTCCTCCATCTCTGTGAACACCTCCTGTGTCGGAAATAAGACATTAAAGAAACAATTAGCTTGTCCAGCAGATCCGTATCTCTCATCTTTAATTGTATGTTAGAATGAGTACCTCTTTAGCCCTGTTTGGACACTGGTTAGCCAAGTCTGCCATCTCGGCTAACCAGTTTCCTAGGGGGAAACCCCGTAGAGGTAATGTTTAGACATACTTTGGGTTTGGAAGGAAACAAATAATTCTGTGCAACAGGTTCATACTACTCAAACATATATTAGCTAGTGATGCTGTTGTATGGAGTTATTTTGACAGTTAGCCAACTCCCCCTTGCTAAAACATTATTTTCTATTGAAGTGAGAGTTTTATTATATACTGGTTTAGTGCACATGTATAGACATCAGTTGGGTGTGGCTGAGAAATGTTAACAACCCACTACCATCTTATTTCATCATAAACATGTAGAGCTTCAGATTTTTATCCGGACATTTTTATCCGGAACGATCTTAGCCGAAATGGCTACTTTTTAGTTTTCAAATAACACCACAATTAGAATTGTTTATTTATGGTACCCCTAATAAGTAGTAAATTATTCTTGCTTCAGCACAAACTGAATACATTGTGGCAATGTCAAAAGTCAGATAAAGCCAAATGCCCCAAGCTGCACTGCAACTTTTCCTCTGAATGGATGTTTCCAATGCGGCTTCATTTGCTCAGCACAAGCATGTAAATGAAATCATTCAAAACACAAACTACTTGTGTTCATTCGCCTACAAGTTACTGCTTAATGCCGCAGATTATAACCTACTACATACACGGTATTGTCTAATACTGCTAACATTAGATATTTGGCTGAATGCCGCGTAATATTCTCAACACAATGAAACTATTCAGAAAGTCAGTCTAACATTGTGTGGTCAGTTATAGCCGACTAATGTATGTAAACTTGCCATCGTAGGAACAGCAGGAACAAAACCTTCGAAACGAGCCGTGTGCGTGCGCATCATAGCTGCTCTCTGGTACTTGAACAAATGGCATCACACCTACTCTGTGTGTGTGTGTGTGTGTGTCAGAGAGAGAATATCAGTTTTTTTCCTTAACAGTTTAAATAATTACAGTATGAAATAAAACAGCCTCTTGCTTGAATATTGTAGATTATTTTGACCTGCAGTTACACACTGCCGATTTATGCTGCCTTGTCGAAAAATGCTACCTTGTGCGTTTCCATTTCAAGTTGTGTATATCCCGTTAAAGGTATAACTCTCAGTATTATGATGTCTTTATTAATGTGTTTTGATTACAGACAGGGGTAAGTGTACTGTAAGAATATGGGGAGCATACTTCCATACATAGTTTGATATTATATCTTTACAATTTCAGGGGAAGGGTATTTCGATAGCACCAATATCAAATAATGCTCCCACTACAGAATCATTTTTTATTACACCACCACTAACTCCATGTATACTGTAAGAATATTGGGACCATGTTGAAATACTATAATATAATATCTCTAATTAAGATTTCAGGGAGACTTTGGGCCATGCACCTGCACAGAACCGCTAAGCAGCACAAATTGACAGAACACCGGTTAAGAAAGTGGCTGGTAAAAAAATGGAGTGACTGGTAGATTTTGGAATCCACCAGCCAACGCTGGATAATGCGCGTGTGACATGCGTAGGATAAAGACGAGACGGCTGCACAAAAGGTCACTCACCTCAAAGAACTCATCATAGTGCTCCTGCATTTCCACATCGCTGACGGCGCCTACAAAATGTCAACAAGGGATGGTCAAGGCAAAGCTAGATGGACACTCGTGGTAAAAGACAGCCCTCAAATGGACCGTGTAACACCTTTAGCTTTTAACAAAAAATAAATAAAAAATCTAACTGTAGCAACATGATATTTCTTGTAATAATAGTTACACCCTGTAAACCTAGATAAAAAAAAGTAAAGATTCTGTATGTTATTTGTTGATCGAAAAAGTCTTCTCTCTCCAATGCCTTTTCAGCTTTAACTGGCAATTCCACCTATTTTACAGAAGCAAGGTAAAAACTAGAGCTGACCCCTCTTAGCCTTGTTTACAGAAACTGTTTGTACATTATGTGCAGGAAGCCATGACGCAATACCACAGAAGGGAGTTTTAGGTTAACTATTCAACTACTTCATGACGACCCCTGGCCATTACATGAAGGAGAATTATCTAAGTTGGGGACAGCACTAGTAGAAACCCGCTTCAGTGAATCAGAAGCAAAAAAAAAAAAAAAAAAAATGAAACTGTTCAGTGTAAAGTAAAGCACACAGAGTTACGTTAAATATAGCTTTTAAGTCTGTTACATCAGTTTCACATCAGCAAAATGAAGGATCTGATACCAAAGCTGTGCACACTACTGCAAAACATTGATTCAGGTAGTTTGAGTTAGGCCGGGAAAACATGCAAAACAGCATGAGGCCAGTTATTCTATCTCCAGGAAATGATGTGATGCGTTAAACATCTCTACAGGACATGTTCCTACGCTAAGCCAAATTTACGTGGGGAGGTGTGGTACAGTAGATTAAGTGCAGTCAGTGCTGTTGGGTCCTGCAGATGAAGGGAGAACTTACAGTGTAAACCATCAGCAGACTGGGCAGAGTTTTGAAGGTTATGAAGGTAAATGTTCAAGAGGGAAATGGTCTGAAATACAAAACGTAAACGTCTGTGACATAAATCAACCAAAATAAAGAGCTGGGGAAGAAAAAAATGTGATTAGAATTTTTTTCTGTCAGATTGCTATCTTTACTTATTACATCTTGTGAGTTCAGGCTAATTATGTGATGGATAAAGCTGCGTTCAAGACCTCAGAAACGGCCACTCTGTTATTCGTTGGAGGTGAAGCTCATTGCCTGGACCCCTCACTGTTTTAGATTTTTGTAGATCATTTCAAGGTTATAAGTTTTGAGATATTTGCTCCCTTTCCCCTATTTTTAGTTGTTTTATTAATTTCCATTTTATGTTTGAGACTACGGCATAAACATATTGCTGCTGTTTAGCTTGAATTGGTGGTGATCTACAAAAAGTAGGTCAAAAGAATTGATTGAAAGTTTTAATTCAGAGGTAAAAAACAAGAAAATTCAAATACATAATGATCCAGAGCTCACGTTTTTATTCAAGTTGAAAAGTTTAAGTTAGACGTCCGCTTTTGTCTTGTCTCATGTTTTTGAATTCATGCATTGTATGAAACAGTGAATTTCATTAAACATTTTACACCCCGACTTTACTGTTCTGATGCAACCTTGCAAAGTTGTTAGTCAATGAAATTAGGCGCTAAATGAGCCCAAGCGGTATCCCAAAACTTTAAAAGACTTCAAATTGTCCTGAATTGTGGCTCATGCATGCAACCGCATCTGCATACAACATTCAAGATATGAACGCAAAACTAAAACAAAACTTGAATTTTCCTTTGAAATAGCTTGCAGGCGCTGGTTATATTTCAAAATTGAATCTAACAAAGAGATCATTTTAGATCAAGCCTCTCAGCCATATAAGGTTGCTAATAAAAGACTTTTGACCAGATCAACAGTCTTATGTGATGCTGGAGTAACAATACTTTTCAAAGACTGTCTCTTTTATCAAGTAGCAGAGCGAATGCAATGCTTTTAAATTCACTGAATGCATGATTCAAATGTGGAGCCCAAACGAAAACAGACAAGTCAATTCTAAGGCCCTCCTGCCCATTACACACTTACCTGTATGAGAGGTACTACTTCAGCTCTACTAGAGCTTCAGCTCAATAGATTTACTATACACACCTACAACACACAGTATTCTACCACAATAAGCAGAGTCTGTAAGTACTTTCTTTGCATTTTGCATCGCTGTTCAGATACTTATGGACTGCACTGAGAGTCACGCGACGGCTCAGCTACACAGGGAGGGAAAACAAATAGTGGAAGTATCAGAAGCAGGTGTTTGTGCCTTTTAGTTTGCAATACTTGGGAGAAAATGGGGACCCAACTGGGTTTCCAGCTAATAGGGGCTGAAGCAGTACCTCACATCTGTTGTTATGTGTGAGCAGCACTTTTAGGAAACAAAGGGAGGTTGCTGACAAACGTTTTACTTACAGCGAGAAGCGTCGGCTGTCTGTGCACTGTTCTGGGGATTACGGTAGATGTTTTGAATCAAGATGGTCTGCAGGGGAAGGAACAAAAAAAGGACGTGGTCGGAGAGGATTCTAGTTTTGTGCTATTTCTGATGACATCAAGTTCTTTTTTAGCTTGTTTACATCTTTTTGATAGTCATGCAGTCACAAGATCCTTTAATCTGAAAACAAACAGAAGTGTTAACAACATGTCTGATATGGTCCATTCTTGGGTTAAAATCAACCATATCACACCTTGACATCCTAGAACCGCCACCTTACTGTGGTGGAGGGGTTTGCGTGCCTGAATGAACCTAGGAGCTATGTTGTCTGGGGCTATTGCCCCTGGTAGGGTCTCCCAAGGCAAACAGGTCCTGGGTGACAGGCCAGACAAAGAGCGGTTCGAATCCCCCCTAATGGTGAATATAAAAACTAGGTCCGTGACGTCGCCCGGTACGGCGCAACCGGGGCCCCACCCTGGAGCCAGGCCCGGGGTTGGGGCTCGAACGCGAGCGCCTGGTGGCCGGGTCTTGCCCCATGGGGCCCGGCCGGGCTCAGCCCGAACTAGCGACGTGGGGCCGACCTCCCGTGGGCCCACCACCTGCAGGAGGAACCGTAGGGGGCCGGTGCTTTGTGGATTGGGTGGCAGTCGAAGGCGGGGGCCTCGGCAACCCAATCCCCGGACACGGAATCTGGCTCTAGGGACATGGAATGTCACCTCGCTGGGGGGGAAGGAGCCTGAGCTGGTGCGGGAGGTTGAGAGATACCGACTAGAGATAGTCGGGCTCGCCTCCACGCACGGCTTGGGCTCTGGAACCCAACTCCTTGAGAGAGGCTGGACTCTCTACTACTCTGGAGTTGCTCGCGGTGAGAGGCGGCGGGCTGGTGTGGGCTTGCTTATAGCCCCCCAGCTCAGCCGCCATGTGTTGGAGTTTACCCCGGTGAACGAGAAGGTAGTTTCCCTTCGCCTTCGGGCTGGGGATATGTCTCTCACTGTTATTTGTGCTTACGGGCCGAATGGCAGTGTAGAGTACCCGACCTTCTTGGCGTCTCTGGGAGGGGTGCTGGAAAGTGCTCCGACCGGGGACTCCGTGGTTCTACTGGGGGACTTCAATGCTCACGTGGGCAGCGACAGTGATACCTGGAGGGGCGTGATTGGGAGGAACGGCCCCCCCGACCTGAACCCGAGTGGTGTTCTGTTATTGGACTTCTGTGCTAGTCACGGTTTGTCCATAACGAACACCATGTTCAAGCATAAGGGTGTCCATCAGTGCACGTGGCACCAGGACACCCTAGGTCGGAGGTCGATGATCGACTTTGTGGTTGTTTCATCTGACCTTCGGCCATATGTCTTGGACACTCGGGTGAAGAGAGGGGCGGAGCTGTCAACTGATCACCACCTGGTGGTGAGTTGGATCCGATGGCGGGGGAGGAAGCTGGACAGACTTGGCAGACCCAAACGTACTGTGAGGGTCTGCTGGGAACGTTTGGCAGAGTCTCCAGTCAGAGAGATCTTCAACTCCCACCTCCGGCAGAGCTTCAACCTCATCCCGAGGGAGGCTGGAGACATGGAGTCCGAGTGGACCATGTTCTCCACCTCCATTGTCGACGCGGCCGCTCGGAGCTGTGGCCGCAGGGTCTCCGGTGCCTGTCGTGGCGGCAATCCCAGAACCCGGTGGTGGACCCCGGAAGTAAGGGATGCCGTCAAGCTGAAGAAAGAGTCCTATCGAGCCTGGTTGGCTCGGGGGACTCCGGAGGCAGCTGATGGGTACCGGAGGGCCAAGCGGGCCTCGGCCCGGGTGGTTGCGGAGGCAAAAACTCGGGTCTGGGAGGAGTTCGGTGAGGCCATGGAGATGGACTATCGGTCGGCCTCGAGGAGATTCTGGCAAACCATCCGGCGCCTCAGGAGGGGGAAGCAGTGCCCTGCTCACACTGTTTACAGTGGGGGTGGGAATCTGCTGACTTCGACTGGGGACATCCTCGGACGGTGGAAGGAGTACTTCGAGGATCTCCTCAACCCCACCGGCATGTCTTCCATTGCGGAAGCAGAGGCTGGGGTCTCGGTTGCGGGCCCGTCGATCTCCCGGGCTGAGGTCACTGAGGTAGTTGAGAAGCTCCTCGGTGGCAGGGCACCGGGGGTGGATGAGATCCGCCCTGAGTACCTCAAGTCTTTGGATGTTGTGGGGCTGTCTTGGTTGACGCGCCTCTGCAACGTCGCGTGGCGGCTGGGGACAGTGCCTCTGGACTGGCAGACTGGGGTGGTGGTCCCTCTGTTTAAAAAGGGGGACCAGAGGGTGTGTTCCAACTACAGGGGGATCACACTCCTCAGCCTCCCCGGAAAAGTCTATGCCAGTGTACTGGAGAGGAGAATTCGGCCGATAGTCGAACCTCGGATTCAGGAGGAACAATGCGGTTTTCGTCCCGGTCGTGGAACACTGGACCATCTCTACACCCTCTCCAGGTTGCTGGAGGGTTCATGGGAGTTTGCCCAACCAGTCCACATGTGCTTTGTGGATTTGGAGAAGGCATTCGACTGTGTCCCTCGCGGCGACCTGTGGGGGGTTCTCTGGGAGTACGGGGTCCGGGGCCCTCTGCTAAGGGCTGTCCGGTCCCTGTATGACCGGAGCAGGAGTTTGGTTCGCATTGCCGGCAGTAAGTCAGATTTGTTCCCGGTGCATGTTGGACTCCGGCAGGGCTGCCCTTTGTCACCGGTCCTGTTCATTGCTTATATGGACAGGATTTCTAGGCGCAGTCGGGGGCCGGAGGGAGTCCAGTTTGGGGACCACAGGATTTCATCTCTGCTTTTTGCAGATGATGTTGTCCTGTTGGCTTCTTCAAATCAGGACCTTCAGCGTGCATTGGGACGGTTTGCAGCCGAGTGTGAAGCGGCGGGGATGAGAATCAGCACCTCCAAATCCGAGGCCATGGTTCTCAGTCGGAAAAGGGTGGCTTGTCCCCTTCAGGTTGGTGGAGAGCTCCTGGCCCAAGTGGAGGAGTTTAAGTATCTTGGGGTCTTGTTCACGAGTGAGGGAAGGACGGAGCGGGAGATTGACAGGCGGATCGGTGCATCCTCCGCAGTGATGCGGTCGATGTACCGGTCTGTCGTGGTGAAGAAGGAGCTGAGCTGCAAGGCAAAGCTCTCTATTTACCAGTCGATCTACGTTCCTACTCTCACCTATGGTCATGAGCTTTGGGTCATGACCGAAAGGACAAGATCCCGGATACAGGCGGCCGAAATGAGTTTCCTCCGCAGGGTGGCTGGGCGCTCCCTTAGAGATAGGGTGAGGAGCTCGGTCACTCGGGAGGAGCTCAGAGTAGAGCCGCTGCTCCTCCACATCGAGAGGATGGACGCCTCCCTGGGGAGGTGTTCCGGGCATGTCCAACCGGGAGGAGGCCCCGGGGAAGACCTAGGTCACGCTGGAGGGACTACGTCTCTCGGCTGGCCTGGGAACGCCTTGGTATTCCCCCGGAAGAGCTGGAGGAAGTGTCGGGGGAGAGGGAAGTCTGGGCGTCTCTGCTTAGACTGCTGCCCCCGCGACCCGGCCCCGGATAAGCGGTAGAAAATGGATGGATGGATGGATGGACATCCTCCTATAGCCAAAGTTAAGTTAAATTAGCCTTTAAACCGGCCTGGGTTTCAGCAAGTCTCCACTCGTGTGCCACACGTTTCCCACTTGTACATATAAGATCATTCTCTGTCAGAATAATCTCTGTAAACCACCCTCGCCCACCTACAAAGACTGTATAATACTACTACTTACCAAGTATAATATCATTGAAAAAGAACAAACTGCGATAACACAAGCTCTAAAATACAACTGCTGGGAAAAAGAAATGAGAACAGAAAATGAAGTAGGCCTGTCACAATAATTACTTTATCGACTTATCGAGGTCAGCAAAAATCATCGGTCATGCCCATATATCGTACGATATTGCTCGTTGTGTTTATTTGGATAAGAACTTCACCATCATTTAAACCAATAGGATGTCAGAATAAACAGCAGGACCTTCCCTACATTATAAGACTTGGGTACAACGCCTGAGTGTTTTTTTTCCCCCCACAATCCCTGAGTGTTTTCCGTGCCTAACGCAAATGTAAAAGAAAAAAAAAAAAAAACAAAAAAAAAAATATGCTGAGACGTTTTTCTGTTATTTCTGGTGACGCTGCTTCGGTCCTCTCCTCGTCCGCTCTCTGTGTCGGAGTTTCGCCATGGGCGGGGGTCAGACAGCTTAAGAGTCCATTGCTCTTTGAAAGGGTGTACTTGCATTATTATATTACCATTCTATCAATGGCCTAAAATGGTCTTAAAACGGCAATATCATTTATGGCATTTTCTCTGGGACAATATTATCATCCAACAAAAGTAGGTATGAAGAGCATGTTTTTCTTCCACAGGTACTTAAAGATAACCAAAACATTATACCAAACGGGTTTGGGCAGAACACACAATAGTCACACTTAACTTAATATTTAAAAACAAAACCTTTTGAAGTACTATCTCATCCACAGCGCACATCAACACTTTGACTCTCATGTCTAAAGCCAAGTGAAACGGCCCACGTCTGAGAGATTACGCAGCCAATAAATTACATTAACCTTTACTACATTTTCACCATTAAATGAATGATGTATTTTTACAAACAGATCAGCACCATAAGTTATAAGGTGTTCATACAATGTTCACTGGTTGAATCTGCTATGACTTGTGAAAAGAGTGTGTGCCTTAAAGAGTCGGAGGACACAATATTTCGAAAGCTGTGGCTCAAGAAGTAGAGCCGGCGTCCATTCATCGCAGGGTTGATGGATCAATCCCCGGCCTCCTGTCCACATGCCGGTGTGTCCTTGAGCAAGAAACTGAACCCCTAATTGCTCCAGGTGGGAAGGCGCTGTGTGTGTGAATAGGTGTGTGAATGGGTGAAAAAGAGGAAAATTATAAATTACTGAGATCAGGTGACTGACTTTGCCAGTCGAGAACTTTCCAGTTTTCAAGAAACTCATTTGTTGCTTTAGTAATATGTTTGAGGTCATTGTCTTGCTGGGGGATGAAGTGCCATATCAATGAGTTTGGAGGCATTTTCCCCAAACTTGAGCTGATAAGATGTTTCCATACATCTCAGAGGTCATTGTGCTGCTGCCAACAGCAGTCACACCGTTAATGAAGACGAGTGAGCCAGTAGCTGTGGCAGCCGTACAGGCCCCACCATCATGTCTGTCTTGATGCCTTTTATGTTGTAAAGCACTTTGCTTTAAATAACACAACTTTGCTATGTATAAAACGTGCCGTAATTTCTACATGTTATATCAAAATGTCTAAAAAGGGCCTTTAATAAAATTTGGGAATTGTTTGATTACAAATCAAAAACTGTGGAGTGTAAAGGCAACTTTTATGGAGGGCACTGTAAGCGCCGTCCATTTACTATTAAAAGATATATCAATCACCCACAATAAAGCCATTATTTTAGGAGAAATACTTTGGTGAGATACTCACCTGGCTGAAGGTTGGTTTGTTGTGCAATCTCGAGCAGCGGTCTCCATGTCTACAAGCTCCGATTTTAAAATAGAAGGAACAATTGACCCTGAAAAAGAAGAAATAGTCTCATCATCATACTCAAAGTATATTTGTGGTTTAATTGATATGGCAAAGGATTGTCTGGCAATATTATACATTTGTTAATTCCATTAAAAGACAAAAACCAATAATGCAACAGTCCATTTCTCAATACTTTCCAACTTCTCCAGCCTGTCTGTTGCTACCAATCCCAAGTCTATTCGTTCTTAACAGGTTAAAAATATATAGGCCTAGTTTATTTAAAAAAAAAAAAAAAAGGTTCAGTCATTTCTTAAAACAACTTCGCACTGTAGTGTTTAGAAAAGTTCACTAAATCGGGAGAAAATAATGTATTTGTTGGGGACTATTTCCAGCCAGGTTTACGTGCACTAATGAGCATTTAAGGCACCAGGTCAATGTAAGCGGGATTGGCTAAAAACAAAGTAAAATTCTAATAATACAGTTCCCCTGTTCATGATAATGAAGGAACACGTCGCCCAGGGCAACGGTGTGGCTCACTGATGTGCTTTTAATATTTGTATAACAAGGATGGAGCTCAGTGGCCCAGAGGAATGACTCATATCAGGTCTCGGATGAATTCACTGTTGGTTATCAGGGCTTGGTTGTCATAGGATTTATTTACAATAAAAAAATAACGAATATCAGCTGAGCTATCCTGGAGCTACCTATTAACTTACCCACCTATTTAACTAGTCCAACAAGTCTTACAGCAGGGCAACCTACTGATATTATCGTTATCATGACAGAGAACTAGATATCGTTTGGGAGTTGAGTTTTTTCATATAATTTCTTGATCTTAAGCTGTTAAACGTCAGATAAGTGATAACGTTACATCTTTAGTATCTCCACTTATTTGAATGAATTACATTATACCTCTGCCCGGCTATATTACCTTTTTTGTGTCGCTATTTCGGACACTAAGTTAACTTACCCGCTTGTACGACCAACAGCACCAAGCCTTACTCTAAATAATCGTCAAATTATTCCAATACATTAACAATAACCATGTCGCGATGTTCAAACACACGTGTCGGATACTCCTGCTGAAGTCCCCCGGTGAAACAGAAGAAAACAAACCGCTCGAGCAGCGCAGTTCACGTTACTCTGCTAACCAGCTCATTAATTAGCCTACCAAGCTACACGTTCTCTGGCTGTTTAATAACCCACAAAGTATGCTTCCAGTGTTAACGTGTGTACCAACAATCTAGTGAACAGTTTGCAAAACGACCCATTTTGGCGCAAAACCAAACAGCACCCAGCGGCTGCAGATTAGCTAAGGTGCCTTCCTGAGTTTCATTCAATGCGTTAGCTTAGCGTTATTCCTGTTGCTAATATAAGCTTGGCTAGGACATTCAGAGGAGCTGCGGCAACAAAGTGGGCCGCGCTGGAAACGAAGAAGAACCGCTGCAAACACACTTTGCATACAACTCATCGTTTTGGATCTAAATAAAGGAAACATTAAATAAAACTTACTTGTCTTTCTCTGTGCCGAAAATGGATGCCAGGTACTCCGCCATTTTCGGCTCGTCGGAGACGTAGTGATGTACGTCATTACGTAGAGGACTGGCGACAGCGCATTCGCTACCACCATGGTTACCACCCGATCGCTTGCACTGACCCTGAACGCCACATACGTGCGCTGTTGTTCAAGAAAAAAAGAAATCGTATTTATTTAGAACATCAAGTAGGCTACAGTAAGCACAGATTTGAGGTACTTGTATTTTACTTGAGTGTTTGCCTTTTCTTCTACATCAAATGCATTGTTATAGATGAAACTAGTCAAAATATAAATGAGCTAAATGCATAATCCAATTTTAAGATATAGGCTATATAATACTAAACACACTGAAAGTGTCTATTCTCAGAACTTTGTTTTAATACTTTGAGTGCATATTGCTGATAATAATTCTGTGCTTTTATTTAAGTAGGATTTGGATCTGAATACTTCCTTTCATTCCACTTTAACTACCTGACAGCTACAGAATAAGGTTTTTACATGAAAAACATAGAGTAAGCTCATGTAATGCATTGTCAGGGTCAGGCCACCTATAATATGACAACTTGTTGAAGATGGGTCGTGGGTTAAATTTTGAATGCAGGACTTTTATTTAAGTATTTTTCCAGATTTGGGTACTTTCCCTTGATTACGCTGATTCCTCCAAACGTTAGGGGACTTACGAGAGATAGATTAAAATAGTTAAAATGGAAGCAGAGAAGCCTGAGATATCCTGACCTTTTGTCTAGGTCAAGCCCCCAAAGCACTGGATTCTATATTTCAATGATCAGGCTTATTTTTTCAGACTTTTTAGAGCCATAGAAGACATTATAAAACTGTTTTCACAGGCCAAATAGTTCTCTCTGTGACAAATAAATTGAATTTGTGTAAAATTGGTGGCATGGTCCTTTTAAACCTGAATGAGGCTGACTCATTGACAGATACGCAGTCCACAGACTGATGCTGTTGCTTGATAGCGACCACACACACACATCAACAGTGTGGGCATTAAAGCTCAAGAGGCCA
This sequence comes from Coreoperca whiteheadi, assembly GCA_011952105.1. Lineage (NCBI taxonomy): Eukaryota > Metazoa > Chordata > Actinopteri > Centrarchiformes > Sinipercidae > Coreoperca > Coreoperca whiteheadi. Next base: position 7,096,438 of record CM022483.1, read on the forward strand.
CAGCTCCTCTTCAGTGCACTGTACGTATCCTCTGAAACCACAGCGCTGTGCACAAGGCCGCACAAAGTTTGCAGGAGATGCAGATGGTGAAGATGAAAGGTAAGGATAGGGGAGAGGAAGTCATCTTGAAGAGGGTGAACCACAGATGCCGTCGAGAAGTGATGAAGCCGATGTCAAGGTGCACAGACTGGAACAAGACTCGGAAATGAAAACAGAGGTAATGTGCGAGAGCGAGCTTGTAGTAAAACAGGAGATCGTTTTGCTATTGCTGTATCGTAGCAAGGTCAGCACCTGAAACTGTGGGAACCCCCTAATCGGAGATGTTTCGCTGCATTGGACCTGCAACATTTGCAGACGGAAGACCACCCACTGATCTTCACTCCCCTCCACTTCACCCACCGCCCCTACTTTAAAGGGGGAAGAGGCAGAGGTAGGAAGGTAGCGAGCAGCGTAGAAAGAGGAAGCAGAATGTAGAGCTAAGCTCCAACCTCAGCTTCAGCACTTCTCTGTTTTTTTTCACTAAATAATGATGTGCTTGGAGGAACAGTTCCCACTCGGATTGCCTGTGACTGGAAGATGACGGGAGGTTTTCTGAGCGTTCCCATCATGAGGCCTAACCCCTGCTGGACCGTGCTGCATGTGTCCATCCTGGCAGTGCTGCTTCTCACCTTAAACGCTGACAGTAAGTTATTATTTTTTGCGTATTGTGCCATCTCAGTGTTCGTGTAGTGTCACCTTCCCTTCCTCTGCAGGTCTGTAATGTGTTAAATCAGGCTTTTTGACTAAAAAGTCAGCTTATTTGGTTTATGAGGAGAACTTTGTAACTGCAATCCAAATTCTCCTGTAAGAGTTGGAGGCCTGACGTGTGTATAGTCGTGAACTTGAAAGGGCTGTGTACACGTCCACACCGGATTTAGATTTAAAATGCAACTGCAAAGTATACAGGCAGCTCATACAGTTAAGGACCAAGCTGGTGTACAGCCATCTCCCAAACACAACGAGTGGCTCAGTTAGGTGTAAAAGTTGTAACAGACAGGCTGTTGGTTATCGGAGGATGTTGAATGTGATTATGTTATTCCTCATGTAACTGTCTTTAAAAGTATGTAAATTTGACCACGAACATCTGTTGAACTGACATGTAAAAACTGCATAGTGGCTGTTTCAGCTGCTAAAAAATGCTACTTTCGGTTAATTTCTTCCGCAACAGGAGGGTGTTTTTTGCACGTGTGGGAACTTGATGGAAACAATTAGAGGTTTCAAACATAAGAGAAGCAGAAATATCTTTAAAAACAAGGCACACAAAACATTTTTCGACAGCTTAGTCATTAGCGTTATCAATCGTCTACCCACTTCATGTTCCTTGTGTTTTTGAAGTGTAGATTTAGATAGGGAAGGTAATAGTTTCCATAATTTCCCATTTGCAGTAGGCCTAAGTCCTTCATTAAAAAACTAATGATGTGATTTCTTATTCCAAGAAAATCCATTCATGCATTTATTCTGTGGTTTCCTTGTGCCTTAAATGTTTCTTTGTGGCCCGAGGGCAGAACAGGGGGTTATTTAATGAAGACTCATGTTTACCAATGGACTTTGTTCAAAACAAAATCATAGTCGTGCATGTGTTACACCAGTAGAATTAACTTCATATAGTAGGCTACTTGCAGATAGTGTTCAACACTCACACCGTCAGCTCTGAAAGTGAACAAACATTCAATGAACAACACCAACACTGAGAAAATCAAATAATCATGAATTGACCACACAACCTCACCACGAGGTTAATTTTATAGCTGTTCTGGAGCGCTCAATCATATCACATAGTTTTCGTCAGCAGATGTATTGTTTAAATCGTTATCCAGTGAAAACCATCTGTCTCCAGATTTGATGATTTTGAATTTTTCAGATAAACTGATTGATTAAGTGTTCCTACGCGGGTTGAGAACATTCTCATGCTTCCGTGAAAAGAGAACCATCATCACAAAGCTGAGAGAACAGGGCTGTTTTTCCTTCGCTTGTGAAAATTCGACATTTGGCAGATACATGTTTTTCACAGGACCACAGCTAACCCAGTCGTCATGGAAACATCGATGTTTCAATTTCCAGTTTTTCTGACCACCATCTTGTGATGTCTGAAACCTCCAGAACCAGCTACTAAATGGACTTTGTAGTGAGACTGTTTCGTTAACTGCTGTTTCTAAGGTCAAGAATGAACTCTAGCTCATTATGCATGAACAGTGCAGTATGATGTGGTGTGCACTGGTGTGTAAATGAACACTTGCATAGTGTGAAATGTTGCAGATTTCAGTGATTTATGCAAAGTAATTATAAAAAGGTTTATTAGAGTCTGTAAAAGGTGAAATTCAGGTATGTTTGAAGTTCCCCCTTGAGACACTGTACTTCAGGTTGGGTTCACTCTCAGTTCCTTCAACTGATGCAAATGTCTGAGTTTCCACTCATCAAAAAATGAAATGTCACCAAGTCATTTATTTTGCCATGTTTAATTTTTTTATTTTACTGTATTAAGTTGTCACCGCGCTTACTTGTTTTTTTATCTTACTTACGTACTTTTTCCTTCCTATTTCGCTTTCACAATGTTACTAAGAAAGTATTAGGCTGCTAATGTGTATTTCAAATTTGTGTTTGGTGTCCTTTAACCAATGTAACGACTCCCCTGGTATCTGCAGGTCTTGAAAAGTCTTAAAAACCCTTGAATTCAGGTTCTTCAAAAAGGCCTGAAAAGGTATTAGAAAGTTTTAAGTTCAACTTACAAAAGTCTTAAATATTTTCTCTTGCCTGCAGTAAGCAATAAAGTTCTGATTGTGGGCTGTCGAGAGACGTTATACACCCAAAAACTAAAAGTGGAATTGTTTTGACAGTGGTTTGTGCTGCAGGAGGCTGTTTAATTCTTTTGTGAAGTTTCAGTCAGCAGCATCACACCTGCAGTAAACACTGTCACTACTGCTAGCTACAGGAGCTAGGACGTCCATCATCTCATAATGTGAAAGTGTCATAAAGTGTCATTAGGAGCAAAAACATAAATGAACTGAATTAATCATATTTAATCGGTTAATCCATTTTCTCCTGCTTTTCTGGGTACAGGTTGCATTCATTTAATTAATTATATAATTAGGAATTTTTGTTATAAACTGCTGCGACGTACTGGAAACATTTGATATAATTTGCTAATTTTTGCCAGTATTATCCTAACGGGTATTATATTGCATTCTATGTGGTAATAAAAAGGCTTTTAAAAGTCTTGGTGATCCTGCAGAAACTCTGCTTACAAAAACCTTGTTTCCGTTGTTCACTGTTTTCAAGATATAATGTCATATTTAATTACCTTACCTTACAGTATTGTAAAGTATGAAGTACGGATGAATTAACCTATTCTGTATGTGTTTGTTGTCATTTTCCTTTTGCAGGTGAAGATTCAAAATGTGAAGATGAAGTTAGAGTACGTCGCTACACGGTTTATGAAGCTTTCCTTGGGGACGACCTTAAGATACACTGCACAGTTGTTTTCTGCAACAATTCACCTCCAGCGGTCTCCTGGTATAAACTTGAGAAAATCACTGTCCCTGTCAATGTCAGCAGTAGCAGTCACATTAAAACAGAGTGGAAAACTTTAAACCATTTAGAAGGGATATCGTTTTTGATCTTTCAAAACATTCTCACAAGCGACTCAGGTGCTTATCAGTGTCGAAGTGGTAACAATGTGGGTCATGCCATCAACATCTCTGTCTATGGTGAGTGTAATATTTTAATTTAATACATGTAGCCTATACTTTACTTGAACCAAGAAACCTGTGTTCACATTGTACAACTAACATTTCTAACTGCTACTGAATAATAAAATCAACAAATGCATTGCTACATTTTGGTTTAATTTGGAAGTATAAAACATTTCGGAGATAAAAGTCTCCTTATTTTCACCTCTTCTATCTTCATATCATTAAGACTTAAGATTCTTTATTGTTTTATACAGTACATGATGACGAGTATACCAATGTTACAGAGAAGACTGTCACAAGTAAGATATCTGTATATAAAGTTTTTTTATAACAACTCTGCTATTCCACGGCTTAATTTCAATCTGAATCCTAAAACATGTTTTGTTCTTTCAAACACTGTAGCCTATGTTAGTTTCTGTAGGTTTAAATACATAAACACAATCATATTTAGTCAACTTTGCTATTTTTCTAGCAGACCGCAATAATGGGGATCACAAGAATCTATGGATGTACGTGTACGCGGCTGCTGGGATTGTGGCATTCGTCATCATAGTGATAATTATATCTGTCGCATCAATGCGAGGGTGTAAAGGTGAGATGTTCCAACTTTTTTATTCATTAAAGGGGAATTCTCCTTTCCAAGATAAAATGCCACCAGGTATTTTAAACATAGTAACTAATTTCACCAAAATGTCACCATGCAGGGAAATCAAAGAAAGAGATGCAAACTGAAAATCAGGTAAGACAAAGATACATTTCAAACTTAAAGCCACCTCATCCCATGTTTATTTCTTGAAAAGTTTTAATACTTTTTTTGGATGTTTACAGTACATGGCAATCCCCATGGTAAATCAACCCTTCCCGCACGCCAGCCTCCAGCCCTCGCCAGGAGGAAGCCCCTCTGCCCCGCCATCTCGGAGATCTACCCGGAGAAAGAAGCCGCCGTCGCCGCAACCCAATGAGTTGGCAACACCAGGAGACAATGAGCGCCTTTACGCCAAGATCAAAGGGGACAGTGACAGGAAGAGGAATACGGCGGAGGAAGAGGGGGGTTCTGTTGTGTACGCGGCTCTCAACCATCAGCTTCCAGCGGGGGCTGCTGCTCGGCCGCGGAGGCCGCAGGAGGAGAGTTCAGAGTACGCGGCTATCCGTGTTAAAGACCCAACACCCACTAGACACTAGAAGAGCACTGGCGAACATTTCATACTGGTACTTCCCAGAGGAGCTCAGGCAGATACAAAAAAACTCGTCTTGGACAACCAAAGTGTTTTCATTTTTGTATAAACTGCTTTCTTGTCACAACTTGAAGTTGCTACAGAACAGACACCCCACCCAATCTACCGGAGACTCGAAAGATTTGCCCTATAATGGAAATGCTAACATTAGCATTTCCACCATTTGGTCAATACTTTAAAGGCCCTGCACACCTGCACTGGTGTTTTCACTCTGTTTCATTAGACTGCTGCTCAAGCTGAAGCTTGGCAGAGCTGTGCTGGGAATTTGTCAGGTCATCATGTACCAATAGGGATGGGCGCTCTCCATTCGTGATTAATTGAAATGGGGTAAACCAAGGCCAACTGGCACAAACCAGCACTGTGCTTGTCGGGTGTAGTTTCCAATCCATTTCAGTTTGGCAGGCAAAGGAGCATATACCAACTTGAATCAACGGCTCACTGTGGCAAGTAAGCCAAATACCACCTGCATCAAAAACATCACAAACGATGCAGACTAATAAACACATATTTCACACAGCTTATCATGACTGAATCCAAATAGAAAAGGATGCTGTACTGTCTTTCCCAACACTTAAAAGCTGTAAAAAGATGAAATTTAAGATTCCCACAGCATCAATACCACCTGCTGCTGTTTGATTATTAGCTGATGGAGATTAAATGTCAGAGCTGTTGCCTCAGATGCTGTCTGCACTCAACTTTAGCCACCTTCCCCAGCCTTGGTGCTATGTAACTAGCAGCATGCCAGAATGGCAAGATGAAGCACAGCCAGTCATAGAGGTGTAAGTTATCCCGGCCTAACAAGTGCAACAAGAGAATTAGGAAAATCAGCACAGTCTCTACGCACCCACACAGTAAAGAGAAGAGGTCTAATCAGGCACAATAAGTGAAAACATCTTCATAGGTGTACCACAGGTGTGTAGGGCTTTTAAAATTCATAATATGAGATGAGCCAGAAATGCCAAAAATAACACACAGAAGCTGACTAGGTTGAATATGTTTCGTTCAATTGCTAACTTTGCCATCGTGAACCTTCAGTTACTTTTTATACTAAAAAGTTTGGAAAAGGTAAAGGTACTTATACTGTTTAGCTATATGATGCCTTGTTTGCATCATAAAACAATAAAATGTATTATTTTGCTTACGCAGAAATTATACTGACATAAACCTGCTGGGGCCACGGTGCAGGATTTCTTCAAATGATTGTGATCTACCAAATTGCAGGTGCGTTAATCAACTCTCGCTTCGATATGGAAACTGCCAGAGAGCAAAGCAATTAAAGGATAAGGCTGGTGATATTCAGGATTTTTCTTATTGTCAAATACCATTAAAAAACCAAAACCAACATTGAATTGATCCTACTAACACGTATTGTCTGTGTATCCAAAACCTGATCTATCTTATTCCTCTGTGCCATAGAGCTCCACTGTTGTCCAAACACTTTTACAAACACATTAATTAGCCAACTTATTGCACTGACTGACATGTTCCTTGGTTTATTTAGTGAGTCCCACATACACCAAATGTGTATTAATACACAGCTGAAAATAGTCCCCAACAAATTCACTGTTTCCTCTTGGTTGACTAACTTCTGCTAACATACAGTGCCCATTTGTTTAAGGAAACTACTTTAAAACTATAAAATGAATGAACGAATAAAATGATAATTTGTGCCCCGTTGTTAAAGTTTTACATCTTCAGTAAGAGCCAATGTCCTTGGGGCTGAGTGCCACAGACAGGATGGGAGGTCAGAGACTATTGAGAGATTGATCGATGTTGTGTTGGATTTTGGTATTTCATGGAATGCATTGACAGTAAGAAAGATATAGAATTGCACCAGCCTTATCCTCTAACATACAAGTGAGAAAAGGGCTAGAATTAGGCTACGAAGTCCTTAGAACTGTGTAAATCTACGGCACTAGAGAGGCAGCACCATCTCTTACCAAAGTATTTTTAATTTTTTTTTATTTATTAGAAACTGTCTGCAACTAATTTGGATTTGTTTGTGATCTTGGTTTAAAGATTGTGTGTCATGAGTTCACCATAGGTTAAAACTGTGACTTTTTGCTGTTGCACCACGACTTGAATTTACTCTATCTGATAACAGGAATGGTTTCATGAACTTACCAACTGTATCATATCAACTATTGACTCATTTTTTGACTTTATGAATGACTGCTGAGCTCTTGTAATTTCGTGTTTCACAACCTTTTAGAATTATTAATTGTGTTTCTTTAACTGCGAAATAGAGAATGTAATAATAATCTCATAATTTTGTGCAATCAAATAACATAATGTGTATCCATAACGGTTTGATTTAAATTAAGATTATAATGATGCCATCACTGCTGACTCGCTGTACTGTTTTTCCTTTAATACAATCTAATACCATGGAAGCAAGAATGTTACTGTAAAACCTGCAAAGTTTCAGATGTACTGAGATTGAAAACAATGTGTGTGTGTGTGTGTGTGTGTGTGTGTGTGTGTGTGTGTGTGTGTGTGTGTCTAAAATGGCCTTTTTTCCTGCTGTGACACGTATGTTGAGTGTATTTGCCTTCACAGAATATACTGCAACGGAGGTACATGTATGCCAAAGACCACGCTAATCAAAAACAGGAAGTGAAGTCGACCACATGTCCTTTACTGTCACATATCGAGCAGAACAGCAATAGTTGCATTAGATAACTGGATAGCTGGTTCTTGAAGTGTTTCCACCATGAGACCGAACTACTGCCTGACCATGCTTCATGTGTCCATCTTAACGGCGCTCTTCCTCACTTTGGAAGCTGATAGTAAGTTATTGTTATTCTGTCTACATCGCTCACTCTCAATCTGAGCAGGTCTTTGTTTCTGTGTTGTTAAAGGTCATACACTCTGAAACAGTTTCAAATATACTTATTATACTTTATACATAAATGCAGAGCAGGCGTACAAATATTTTCCTGGACACACCCAAAGACTCAGCAGAGCAGCGTTAAAATTCAACAAAGAAATAAACTCGATTGAACGCGAGATGTGGTAGCAGTTCAAGAAACACACAACCAACATTTAGCATTTTTGTACATTAAATAGTTAAACAAGAAAAATGGTCTACATTGATGGTTTGTCTCTAATTAGTTAATCCTCAGTTATAAATGTACAGCCTTACTCTGAAAAAAACTACAGAATGGACGATCATGAATGGCTGTTAAACTGACAAAATGTGAAGTTGCAAAATGGCTATTTCATGACATAATGCAGATTTGAGTTCAGCTTGCACCTCAGGAGATTCTTTATAGAGTATTTGTAGATGGTTGATTGAAAATGGATTAGGGATACCTCTTAGACAGCCATTTAAGGCAGTAGGAATTACATAAAATTAGCTTTTTCTTGGTCCACCTGCATCATTTTCCTCCCATTTTTCTGAAAATGGTGATTACTCTGTACTGTTAAAAACTAGGCTACATATTGTGCATGGCACAACAGCAGTGTAATGACTGGACCTTGTGATATATAAGCTCATGTGTCACCATCAAAGACAGTGGAGCAGCTCTTTTGCCTCAAATTTTAGCCTCTTGAGCAGCATTTCCCCCAAATCTCACCTCCTTCATTAAGATTGGCAGACTTTGATTCCAACCCAAAGTCTATCATTCAGTCATGCAAACCTAAACATTTTTAATTTGGAAGGATTTGTTTTAGGTAACACAAAAGATACCACAGATGACTTCCTGACCTGAATGTTCAGTTTGATGGCCACAGCTGCAGCATGAGAAACACATACAACCTTTTTCTGTAGCATCCATACTGCCTGATTTGTAAAATGACAGATCATTTTTCACTGCTTTCATATTATGTCATCATCAGATGGTATCAGATTTGCTATCAAGAGGAGCTAAATTGCCCAGTCATTTCTAATCTGTATGTTTTGTCATTTTTCTTTTGCAGGTGAAGATTCAAAATGTGAAGATGAAGTTAGAGTACGTCGCTACACGGTTTATGAAGCTTTCCTTGGGGACGACCTTAAGATACACTGCACAGTTGTTTTCTGCAACAATTCACCTCCAGCGGTCTCCTGGTATAAACTTCAGAAAATCCCTGTCCCTGTCAATGTCAGCAGTAGCAGTCACATTAAAACAGAGTGGAAAACTTTAAACCATTTAGAAGGGATATCGTTTTTGATCTTTCAAAACATTCTCACAAGCGACTCAGGTGCTTATCAGTGTCGAAGTGGTAACAATGTGGGTCATGCCATCAACATCTCTGTCTATGGTGAGTGTAATATTTTAATTTAATACATGTAGCCTATACTTTACTTGAACCAAGAAACCTGTGTTCACATTGTACAACTAACATTTCTAACTGCTACTGAATAATAAAATCAACAAATGCATTGCTACATTTTGGTTTAATTTGGAAGTATAAAACATTTCGGAGATAAAAGTCTCCTTATTTTCACCTCTTCTATCTTCATATCATTAAGACTTAAGATTCTTTATTGTTTTATACAGTACGTGATGACGAGTATACCAATGTTACAGAGAAGACTGTCACAAGTAAGATATCTGTATATAAAGTTTTTTTATAACAACTCTGCTATTCCACGGCTTAATTTCAATCTGAATCCTAAAACATGTGTTTGTTTTTTCAAACACTGTAGCCTGTTACTTTCTGAGTCATAACATCAACGTCTCTCTCTATGGTGACTGATCCTTTCTACACAGCAGGACTATATCTATACTGGACTGTACAGACACAGAAAAATATTTCCTACTGCTACAGAAATGTCTTCATTATTTTCCAAAAAGTCAGATTGAGGACATGTCGCATTTTTTGTGGCAATTAAACGATCTGAATGATTTTCAGGTGATGTCGCGCTCACCACAGTTACATGGACGACTTCAGAACCAGGTAAGAAAACTTAATTCACTCTCACACAGTGTTATCGCTGTTTCACATGCACTTTATGGCTTAAAATGAGCTTTTTAACACTAATTAAATTTACATACATCAATACTCTTTTGATGGCGAGTCAAATGTCCTCTTTTATCTTCCAGAAAGCGCAACAATTCGGGACACTGTCTGGCTATACCGTGTTGTTGGAATCATGGCGTTTGTCATCATAGTCTTAATTATATATGTTACATCAAAATCTGGGTGTAAAGGTGAGAATTTATCATTTTTACATACAATAATTGTTCAGCAGCACAGGTTCATCTGACAAACAGTAATAAAGTAGATATTCATTATAAGGATTCTGAGAACAGTAACTGATCTCTCCTGATGTCAATCTAAGGTGTCTGTTGTGAAGGAGAATCCAGGGACACACCAGATCCGAGCTGCCAGCCCTCCCATCATGCCTTGTCTAACATTCATATCTATGAAAACCTTCAATAGGTCTGTGCCTTGAAATCAACCTGCTAATTTAAATATTAGGATATTAGGGCTATGAATTAATATCAAAACATAGTAGTTCATAGTATTCATTTCAAGATTTTGTAACCTGTAACTTTTATGTTATTTAGTCAAATTTTTACTGATTTGTGTGTCTAATTAGTTTATCAATGCTAGGCTGTGTTATTAAGTTTTATATTTTTATGAAATATGCTTTTTGAAATATTGACTGGGCTTTCATGGCTTTAAAATAATGAAATTATTTTTTACATTTACAAAATATGCTAAATTTCTTCCTTATCGTGTGTTTAACGTCGTGAATCACAGTGGATCTTACTGTTGGCTCCATTTTGTGCTTTTGAATTCCTGTAAATCGAGCTATAATAATACAGAAGTGATATTTCTTATGTGAGAAACCGCTGTTGTTCAGACTTACTGAGGTCTGAGTGTGTGTGTGTGTGTTTGCACCTCTCTTGTCTTTGCTCTCTTTTGATGTTGATTGAAGCAGCTTTTCTTCTTGGGCTAAGTATCTGTTGTGCGTTTGGAAGCAGACAGACTGTTGACTGACGAACAGGAAGCAGAATTAAACCACACGTCACATAAACATACGTAAAGACAAAGGCTGGAAGATGTGTTACAGTAAAGAATATAAATAATAAACTTAACCCTCTACTTATCAGACTCAAGCTCAGATTATTTCACCCAACTGTTGAAAGCCTGAGGTTTCCAAAAATTGTATTTCCAAATATTACCTTTAGACATAAATCGTCATCTTTAAGATTCACAAAATGTTTTTATGTGCATAAATATATAAATAACAACCAGACAACAAAAAACATAAAAAGCTGAAGAGTAGTTTATTAAAATGTTAAGCCTAAAACAAAAGTAATAGTTAGCTAACCACATGGTTAGTCTACCACCATGCTAGCATCAACATGAGGCTGATGTACTTAGGCAAAGCACTGCTTTGAGCCAAGTGCTAACACATGTATTAGTTTAGCGTGTTAGCATGCTAACATTTGCTAATTAGAACTAACCGTGCACTACAGCGGAGAACGATGGGATTTCGAAATATTTCGACCTGATGGTGGTGCTGGTTAAAAAGTCAGGGGATCATTGAGATTTTACAAATCATCCTGAGGGGGACATGAATGTGTGTACCAAATGTCATGGCAATCCATCCAAATATTAAGACATTTCAAATTAGGATTGGCTATTACCATCAAAGTAGATGTTGAGGAAAAGTCAGGGGATCAGCAAATACTTAATGAATTATCCTCTGAGGATAATTTTCTGGATCGATGTCTGTACAAAATGTAATGGAAATGTTGAAATATTCAGTCTGGACCAAAGTGGTGGACCGAGCGACCTACACTGCCATGCTAGCATGGCTAGAAAGCTATACCTTATTTTGAAATGTTAGCTTTGAAGTTGAAAAAATGTTTTAATTAGTCCTCATGGAGGAATTTGATGGGTCTCAGTAGATAAATAACACCCAGGCTACAAAAAAACAATAAAAAGCTAAACAGCTAGTTATGGTATATTAGCTTTCTACTAGCAGGCTAATTCAGCAAATCCATCAATATGTTTAGCCTAAAAGAAGAGTGAATGTTAGCTGACATGGTTAACAAAACTGTGGGCAAAATTGATCACATTATTTACTGACAAGTACAACAGTAGCACATTAACCATATACTATACATTACACTCTGTTACGTGTGCCGAGTTTGAAAATTAAAATGGAAAACAGGGAAGGCAGGTAAAACCCCCGGTGACACGTAAGTTTGCATTTTAATATTTGCAGATGTGCATACGTACACTTTGGATGGTGTCTTGACTTTTGCACAAATTTTGTTAAAATCACTGTACAATCGCCAAATTTCATATTCCATTCTGTGATTTCAAAACACACTTCACTATAACTAGTCCATGGTGCTAATAAGTGTAAATCCCAACAGGCGTCTGCCATAATATGAGTCACCTTTAACATTCAGCCGTTGAAGCACTTGTGTAGACCAGGCAGACAAGGGGAAAACCTTCATATTGTTCTGTTTGACCTCATCACAAGATCAACTCTCTCCCACCCTGAATCCAGGAAATGACACCTTTCAGTTCAGACTGAAACCAGCTACAAACTCGACAAAAACTGAACCAAAAATCTCCAGGGGCCTCCTTGTGTCAAATTTGATTAAAAGGTCATGAAGAATTTCATTTCTACATCAGGAACCATACATTATTTTTATAGACAATGAAAAAAACAACATTTGTCATATATCAAAATATGGTGGATAAATTAGTATACAAGAACAAAACTGATAATAATGAGGATTACTGGAAAATTAAATAGAATTTTTAGGATCATGCAGAACAAAGCAGAGCCACAATGCAAAGAGAGACTTTTACTTTAGAGAATGGATCGAATGCTTCATCTTCCATAGGTCATAAACTTGACATCTGCATGCAATGACATGACATTTCTGTTTTTAATTAACACTTAATGAGCCGCTGTTCAGCATCTACATTTTGATGAAGAGTGGAAACTTGTGATTTTGTGGCAACAACGCTGTAACCACATTGATTGTCTGATAATGTTTTGCAGACTTAGATCATCATAGATTAGGCAACAGAAGCTGTGTCAAAGGAAAGTAGTTTAAAGCCGTAATCCATCCACAGAGTGCAATAGATTGCTGGTTAAATGGCCAAAAACACGATTCAAAACTGATTTGTAGACTGAGTGGAGAGTGAAGCAGTGATAGTAGGGAGTTGGACGTACAGCGGAGCTTGTGGAGCAGCGTGGTCCGTGGGATGTGCTACCCCTGTGGTTATGAAAGTGCTAAAAGCTGACGTAAATCGCTGCATTGCCTGCACAGTCTGGCATAGGAACTCACCCTGTCTCTCTCTCTCACACACACACACACACACACTTGCACAAATATAGATGCACTCCACCCAACATGCTTCATCGCCCACCATCCACCATGTGACACATGCAGGTAGCGAGGCTCATTGCCCCTTTAGAGTTATAAACAAGGAAGTACAAAACCTTTGTGTATGAGGCAGTTTTCAGCTGTTTTTAGGTATTAGCATCTTTCACAGCTGTGCTAGTTTCTTTATTATGCTATTTTTGCACATTGGAAGTGGAGAAATTGTGCACAAAAGTATGATTAAGGCTGAAGCGAGAACTCTCACTTTAAAACAAATCAAACATGGTCGCCATCTAGTGGAGTAAAAGCACAACTCAGGAATTGGAATTTAAAAGGAAACAGGCCAGATGATCTTATCTTGGTGATAAAAGGTTGTAGACAGACCAACATAACCCTTAAAAAATCGTTAGTGATTACTGAAAAATTATTATTTCCAACCAGTGACTCCATAAACCGTAACAGCCACAGAAGGACCAAAACAAAAAATCTCTAGTGGATTTATTGTCCATGCAAAGTCAGTTTCCTTCAGATAAGCCTCTATTTTTCCCATTAATAGTCATTTGCTTTAATGACAAATCAAAATAAATCTGTCAAATGCCACACAGTGCCTCCAAGTAACAAAGGAACTACTTACCCTTTCCTGTCTTTGAGAGGTTTGAGGAAACTGTAAGGAAAAACAGTGTCTTTATTGACATGAAAGATGTTTGGAGAAAGCGTTACAATGTCCCATTCAGGCTGCAGTGCATTTCCAAAACAGGATTAAATCAGTTTTTTGAAAAAGTCAAGAAAACTGATCAATTTCTGAGACAAGGAATTAGGTTTCCACTCTCAATCAAACACAATTCGTTTCCATTTTTAAAAAGAGAAAACGTTATTCTTGAAAAGTATGACTTATTTTGGAGAACTCATTGACTTCTTAACCCTCTGGGTAGCATTGAAAGCAGCCTACTGTACATTGGCAGAATTAAAGTATTTGAAATCACATAAACCAGAGGTTCCTAACCTTTTTTGTCGGATGAACTCCCACATTTCTGTCAGATAAACTCAAGTCGCACTTCATCTACACCACCTTACATGTTGCTGTGTGTGTGTTTAGTCTGGATGTTATTTAGCTCTAAGCGGATTGTAACAACCATTTTTTACACACAATTGAACGGTCACTATTTCTGCATTTGTACCACTACCACTTTGAGTGTCAGAAGCTGGACATTAAAACTATTTATCAGTAAGCTTTTTCACCATTTATCTGTTATCTATTCATTTCGACCATTTGTCCACTGCTTTCAGCTAACTATTTCAAACATTTCCCCATTACTTTTGGCCAACTTCTCTGCTGACTTTGCTAACTACAGAAGTTTTCATGCTATCTCACTTGGCGTACAGGAGCTACAGCAAACTGAATAGGTCTATGTGGATTTGTTTTTTAAAAATCAAATCTTAATTTCATTCTTTTTTTCACATTAGTCGAGCTAACGCTTATCCACAGTCTTCACACGTACCCATTGGCAACAGCAGAAGTGGGACTTACACCATGAGTCTAACAGGTTTCTAAAATCATTTTAAGGAACATTAAAACCATTGCATCCTGCAGACTAAGGTTGAACTCATGACGTGCTTTAATGTCATTTATGACAATAATTATTATTTTGGTGTGAAACTCAATTCATCCATGACTCGCAACTGACTCACTCAATAATAATACCTGAAACATCAATGAGGATGTGTGTTAATTTGAGGCTATTTTAAGCTTTAAATATTTGCATTGGTTAGTCATAAAAAAGCACAAAGACATCCGTTATGCCAGTCGCAGGGTCTGAGAGTGCAATAGTAAAGTCACTTGAGTGGGCTGTGGAGGAAATGAGTTTCCTATTGTGTAACTTTCTGGTGAGGTTGCTGTACCACCCACAGTCTTCATACATTACAACCCAACAATGTCAAAAGAATCCAAGCTAGTTTGGAGAGTTCAGTTAAACATCTGATATTCTTAGTCCATCTCTCCAAAATACAGAAAGCAGTGAAACAAAGTCTCAGGTTTTTCTTTCTTATCCAGTTTTAACTTCAGATTTATCTCCTCAGCACCAGAACAGGAAACTATTTATCAAAACTTACTAAAAAAGGTGAAGGTGGTCGAAAAATCATAACACTAACATGTTGACACTTAAGACTGATGACTATCAAACTGAAAGAAAAATTAAACAGCAGGCAGATGGCTACGGTTTTTTTTTTTACTTCAATGTAGGCATTTATTAACATTGTAACCTTCTAATCGTCTTTATATACAGATAATTGACCTTACTGTAAAAGTAGATGTTGACTTGCTGACAGCAGTGTTTAATTGTTAGAGTATATGATTTTTTTTCTGATAAATGAGATTTTCTACAAAATTAGCTATACTGTACACAGCCCATGTAGGCCTATATTAATATTTTCCCAAATAAAAAGTTAAATTCTTAACACTGGTGCTCCTACAATTCGGCTCTGTAAGTCAGGAAATACTGTACAACAATGCAAACAAACGCACACACACACATATGGACACGCTCCAAATTTCTTTTGCTTTCAAAACACACGCAGAAATACACAAACGCCCTCGCACAGGCTCCGTCTCGCACAGCGATTCACAACTGCAGGGTTCATCAACACAGGAATCGTTTGGGCGGTGTTAACCACCGAGCAAATGAAGGTTACAGGTCGACCACCCTTCTCTGTCCCGCACAACACCGCCGCTATAAATGACAAGTGAGAGGTTTACGGGGCTCAGTTGGAAAAAGGTGACAATCAGGATTGAGCAAAGTTAAAATCTGATGCCAGTTGTGAGGTTTCTTTCCTTATGTTGCCAGTCAAATCTGATCAAACCACACTAACGCACTGACCTGATGACGATTAGCTTAGTTTGTGAGCATTAAACTCTCTAAAAAACAAAATTTGATACCTAAGTATAATCAACTTTAACTTTGATTGTTGCTTATTTAGAAAGAATTAAGATTTGAAACCATGTTTTAAGGAGCTTTAAAATAATATAGAAAAAGTATTTTCTTAAGGCAACTTTGTGTTATTTTTGAATGGGAACTAATACATTTCCCCTCTGATAAATGATTTATTTGTGTATTTAA
Organism: Coreoperca whiteheadi; assembly: GCA_011952105.1. Taxonomy (NCBI): domain Eukaryota; kingdom Metazoa; phylum Chordata; class Actinopteri; order Centrarchiformes; family Sinipercidae; genus Coreoperca; species Coreoperca whiteheadi. Next base: position 7,112,805 of record CM022483.1, read on the forward strand.
ATTTAGCAAACTCTACTCAAGCTAGATATCTCAACTTCAATTTAAAAAATATATATAACTTATCACACTGGTCAACAACTGGTAATTGACATAACCTTAAACACACACACACACACTGCATCAACCTTTTGAGAGTATCACTTTAGTCTGACCATTGATGACATAAGATATATTGATGCCAACCCAAAGCACTCTATTCATATCACACGGACTTCATCAATCATCAAAGCAACTTTTCTACAATAAGTGTAATATGTAGCATTAAATAACGTGGTTTTAGTTCTGTTTACTTTGTAGTAAATGACAAGAGAAATATGTGTCTGCACTAACAGTATCTTCCCAGTTAATGGAAGCAGAACCAGCAGTGTTGGCTCAGCTCTGTGAAAGCTCTGTTCCCTTCCTCGGCACGCTGAGCTGGAGGGCACGGTGCTGAGCAGCTAGGTCAGGCTCGGAGCTCCGCTGGACCTTCATCAAAGAAGCAGTGACGCCGGGCTCCAAATCAGTCTGGACAGAAAGAGAGAAGAGAGACACACACAGTTAGTTGGTCAGCTTTGTCCCAAGAAACTTTCCACAGGGCTTCATTTCCCATTTTGCATTAATCACGCAGATCAAATCCTTGCTCAGCAGTCTGCGTGCCCCGTCAGGCTGCGAGACCTTTTTCCTGATATTTCCACAGTAAAAGCTGGAGCACTATGAGTTGGACAGGAGGACATCAGGTTTTCGGAAATCTGGCCCATTTTTCAGAATTTTTACCCATTATGTGATGAAAACATGAACACCAAATCATGCACAGGTATACAGTTGATCTATGCATTTTCATTTCAAAATTAAATTTGAACTGAAGGTGGTGCTAGATGAAAAGTCAGAGGATTGTATAAGTTGATAGAAATCATAATATCAATCCTTATTTCATGGCCATCCGTCCAATAGATGTTGAGATATTCCATTCTGGACCAAAGCGGACAAACCCCTGTGGACAAACCAACAGGGATGGTCATGTTGGTGAATGTTGAATAGCAATGATGCAAATGTAACTGTTTTGATGCTTGTTGGTATAATTGTTTTGTTCAGATAATTGTTTTGTTCAGAACTTGATCAGGAGAGAAGAAGCTCACTTTTTTTTTTTTAAAAGGAGAGAGGGACAGTGGGACAGGAAAGGCTCTATACATGTGGCCAGTGATCATTACAGCTACAACTTCCCATTATCTCACAAATGAAATAGTGCAAATATCCTACTTTTACTCATCAAGGTATGCATTGGAAGTTGGTGTATATGACTTGGCTCGTTTGAATATAAGTTGAAAAATTCTACACTCTGTTCCTACAGGAGCAACCAGTGAAGAGTGAGAGTTTCTCAAGGCTCGTCATGGGCAGAAGTTGTATTTACTCATATATTTATATAAATTCTCATACAAGAATGCAAAAATAAACACAGCAAGCGCACACACACACACACACACACACAGCAAGCGCGCACACACACACACACACACACACACACACACAGTCACCAAATCGCCCACTTGGTTACAAAAAGACCACATGCAGAAAATAATGAAATATTGCAGGAATTCCACAGCCAATATTAAGTGTCTGCCACACCTCAATGTACATGTGGCAACAATGTGAGCTATTTCGAGGTGGCTCACTTAGAAAAAGCCTATAGCGTTGAAGCAGAATCGACACATGTAGCCTGGAAGCCAATTAGAGCACGAGTGACAAGTTAACTCAGCTGTGTGTGAGAGAACCTGAAAAATCAACCAACACTGCAGAGGCCAAAACTGCTTCCTAAAAAGAAAAGTGGCTCATTATTAGCACCATTGTAAGGATAAAGATGGTTACTTTTTGGAATGTAGTCGACCAGCAGGTGTCATTTCGTCAAGATAACGCAGAACTTTGCGTGCTACTCTGTCTTCTTTTAAGACCTTATGAGTACAAGTCATGGTCATTTTTCGTACCTCTAATCTCTAAGGATCAATCCGTTCTGCCCTCATGATTCAAGGGCCGACTGTGTTTGTGTGCTGGACCGGATGTGGTCACTCCCCCGTACTTCCTGTGGTGCTACCGATTGAAAGTTGCCACTAAAAACATTTGCCTTCATGAATAAATGGTTCTTATCTGTGGTGAACTTCCTGTCCTCGTAAGCTGTGCCACAGTCGTACCCTATAGTCTGTACATCTCCACCCAGCCGCACCAAAAAATCATGGAAACGCAGACACAAATAGACCAGCAGCATTTTACTGGAAGACCTTGGCTGTGCTTCCCAGCCGTGATTGAAGCAGGCAGAGGCTGAATTACGCCCACTGATTCAGAAGGAACCACAAAAGCCTCTGTGGCTGGTTCGGGGTGCAACTTCAGCCGCAGACATCACAACTTTTCAGGCCATCCACAGTGGGTTTCTCTCCAGCTGATCATCTCTTTAAATCTTTGTCAACATAGAGTTTTACGGTGAACCTCTGTTGTGCAACCAATGTACTGGCCTGGGTCTCTCCAGCAATAGCTTAAAGGGTCAGCTCACCCAAATTACAAAAAAAGCATACATTTCCTCTTATTTGCCTCAGATTTGAGATGTTCAGTTGTGAGATTTCTGCCACCTCTCCAATTCAAAATTACATTAATGCCCCTGAAAAACTATTTTCTCAATTAGCTGCTTACTCTGAGCAAACACAAAACAATCTGCCAAATTTAGATGTTAGTTTTGGTTATTTCACAAGAGAAATGTCTGTATTTGTGTTTCCCCACTGTCCTCGGTTAGAAAATGGTCATACACCAGGATTTAGCAACATTTGAGTCAAAATGTGATGACAGCTGGCTGTCAATTAAATCTGAGATCTGAGTTTCTGAATGTATAACAAAAAATGTTTGCCCAGAATTTTAACTCTGATCGTTATTAATTCTGACCTATTTGATGTTACAGAAAAATAGGATTTGAATGCACGTTTTCAGGTGCTTTGAATGTAGTTTTCCTAGAGACTATTTCTTTGGTAGAAAGTAGTTCAACATGATCACCCATACAAACCAGGACTGTTTCTGGAAAGAAATGCTGCTGTAGTAATTTTTCAATTAAATCTCAGAGATTTTTTTTTTTTAAATAAACAACTATCTGCATGGCTACAAACCACTTATACCACAAATAATGAGAAAATATGTTTTTTGTAACTTTAGGTGAACCAATCCTTCAACAACAAGTACATTTTTTCATTGCATATCACCAGCCATTGCAATAGTTTTAAATTGAATGCTAAAATTGATGTTACTACACACTGGATCATACATATCCTGGGAGATCAGAGGTGTAAAACACTGTTGCGTGCCCAATCATCGAGTGGGATAATATTCACAAAATGGCCTCTGAAAACTGTTGTCGTGTGTGTGACGCGATCAAAAAAGCCTGGAAAAACACGACAAAATTATTCAGGTCAGCTCCAAATAAGGACTTTAGACACTTTGCATCACAGCTCTCTTCCCTTAAACTGCCATCTGAATCACATCACAGTAAATGCCTGTGTTCCTGGCACATCTCAGCCAAGCCAACACTGGGAAATACAGTACGTGTGTGTCTGTACAGTCCAGTTTGAGAGGGGGCGTTGTTATCAACTGGGCAGGATTTCAACTTTGGGCTCTGTCCCTCCTTGTCCCCCTTCAGGCCTCTAATGTCTGTCTTCCTCCACAGTCCAAGACAGATTAGACAGAGAAAGAGGGTCTTTTCTTCTGGCTGCTAACTCAAGACAATCAGCACAACCACTTGTTATTCTGCTCAGGGTCTACGGAGTTGGAGGAAGGACTTTCAAGCAGTGTGGAAAGTCTCAAGCACAGGATCTCTATTTCTCCTGAGAAAAATCTATTTTTGCAGTGACCCAGCTGCAATCTATTCCAGATATCCCACGCTGAATTTTAGCAACAGATACTTGAGCAAGTTCTGGTGCAACACAACACTATCAATCACTTGCAAATACAGTATTTAAAAGTGTCAAGACTGTCCCTGACCATCTCATGAGTTAGGGATGTGAGAAGAACGCAAACACTCTTAAATCAACAGCACGACTGAGGCCATTGTTGTGTGCGACTCATGCACACAACAATGTTGGGTTTGAAACTTGACATAATGAGGTGACGCGGAACGTAGGAATTAATGCGATGAGTCAGTTGGTTTCTATCTTAAAGACATCAGGAAAATGAGAGTTCTTTCTTATCGACCAAGAAAATAAAGGCGAGGTCGAGAAGGAAAAGGAAAGTCAAGAATCTTTGCTTGAGCTTCTGATTGAGGCCTATTAAGGAAATGGATTGCTGTAGGAGAATTTGTGCACAATATTGGTTGGGATTTCTCGCATGACTTTGGTTAGCTTTTGTGACACAAGCTAAATTGTACATTGCCAAATCGAGAGTAGCCGTGGGACCGTCCTGACCTTGACACAGCAGCTCCCACTTTTGTTTTTCTTCCTTTACGGCCGCGACCTGTGTTTGGCCAGCAGTAGCGCCGACGTCAGCCAAGGCTTCTGTCATTTTCGCGATACGTTTGGTTTTCCCTGCCTCTCCTTGGAGGGCAGAAAATTTATGATAAAGGGGAAGTGGGCAGTGGTCCACACGCCACATTATGCTGGCACCGCACTGTTTCCATGACACCCAGAGAGGATTGTGGGAGAGGTGTTAACAGCTGTCAAAGGAGTGTTGAGAACACATGAGTAAACATCCACCCTCACACCTCTGTGTGGAAAGTAGCTGTGAGCCCCGCGAGTTGACCTTTAGAGTATGTTTTCAGAGAAATGTGAGAGGACGCTCGTGTTCGCTCTCACTTAAAGATTTGTTTTGTTGCATTTCTACTTTATTTTTTGATAGTTATAGCTGGAGAGAAACAGGAAAGGCAGGGGAGAAAGGGAGGGGAGGACATGCAGCAAAGGACCTGGGCTGGAATATTTACTTCCTGAAATTAGTTTTCATACTACAAACAGCTGAAACAGATGAATTTTCCAAAATGAAATATTCATATTTTGAAAGGCCCTTTTAGCTGCAATAGCCCCACATCGCTAATGAGAACACGTCAATTTTGGTTTCGATTGTAGTATACCATAGGGCCTTAGGACACACATGGCCTCCAGTCAGCTGTTGGGCCCAATTGGACTACAACTGAGTGACTGTTACTGTGGGCAGCAGTCGGCCTTAATCTGTTGCCTCTCACTTGAGAATGTTTGAATCTGCAGCTGAAGCAGTTGACGAGAGATCTGTCTGATTGGCTATACACTGATTGATTTCAACCATTTAGTGTGGTTTCTTATATTTAGTCTACGGCCTTTTATTTTCTTCAAGCAATGCTTTACAGGACCAGTTGCAACTTTTTAAAATCAGACATATTCAAAATTTGTATTATTAGTATATAACAAGAAAGTTTTAACACATTTACAGTGGCGGAAAACTTTTTGTAATGTTTTTGGGATTATGAATACAATCTTTTTTTTCTCTCCAGCGGATGAATGGTAACTGTCAGTGTTTGTGGTTGGCAGTTAGTCTTTAGCTTCTTTCGACCTCCTGATTTATTGGCCACTTGGGGGCAGCAGAGACATACATTGACATACAGTATTACCATCTTTCAAATTGCTATGGCAACAGTTGCTTATTTACACACCCAGCAGGTATGGAGCAACATTAGCATTTATTTGGAGTCGCGTTTGTGTCCACCTGATGAATGTAAGTCCAATATTCACTCTGCTTTTAGCTCTGGTTTGGTCTCCACCAACTCCTGAGGGAAATATCTGGCTCTTTAGCTGCTAAATGCTCCACTATGTTTGCCAGCTAGTTGTTAAATTTGTATTTGGTAGCATACAGTTTTTTTAGTTTTTTTTTGCACTGAAAAGAAGCTTCCTGGTGTACCTGGAAATGATGCTGATGAGAGCAGTGAGAGTGAACCAAAATCAAAACAAATGGAGGGCCAGAAAGCCAAAACAATGAGCTGAAAGTCACTTAAATGTACCGTAGAACTACTGAGTTGGGTTATAATGTACCCGCAGTCATCTAATCCATTGTTAACATAAAACTATTGACTACAGCAGCTTGAAGTGTAACCTTTAACAGAAAACTGGATCAGTCAGGATTGGCTTTTGGCTTGGCTTGTCAGGGCTCACAAAATCCCAGGATGTTTTCTGTTCATGTAACCAGAAGAAATGTGCACAGTTAATCATAATCACTACAATGACAAGAGGCACTCAAAACTTGGCCAGCACAACAGGTCACAAGATAAACAATGCGCTGCATATCAGCGTGAGTGTTTTTCTCCCATGATAGGGATCCTGTAATAAAGAAACACCCATGGAAAAGACTGTATTATCTTCAAATGCTCAGCCTGTTTTTTCAGATGTTGTTGCTTGTTTCTTTAGCTCTGCTTCTCATTCATACAGTTACACAGTCACTGCTGAAAGCTGCCCAGAAAAACCTCAGTCTTCTACTGAACTCGGACGCAGTTAGGATCAACATTAGGAATTGCTCAAAGTGCTACTTATTCACTTTCTTCGCCCACGTTTTCCTGAGCTACTGGGCAACTGCAACTGCCAAGGGGAAATCCAGATACTCACATAACAGGAGGTACAGTATTTTTGATGACATGCTTGAATTTACTCTTCTGCCACCATCCCCTGTAATTCTCAGAATTCCTCTAGAAAACCACCAGAGAACAGGCGCAACCTTGTTGCATACTGCTGCTGCAAACACTGGTATTTCACCAGAACGGTTTTCTGTTTTAGGTGGATTAAATTGAATTGTAATTAAATGACACCTCAACAAATGTGGACGGAGACTGTAAACACATTTTGTCAAGTAATTTAAGATGAGTGAATGTGGCTTGAAAGAGTAAATGTGGGCTTTTGTGGGAAGCGAACCTGCAGAGTTGGGACTCACCGTCAGTACAGATGAAGCACTTGCAGAGGCACACACACAGACACAGGAGAAGAACCGCTGCCACGCCGCACACCGAGAGGAGGATGACCATGGCTGGACCCACTACAGCACACAAGCACACGCCCTTACTCCAAAATACTGTTTGTGTTTTCACAAAAAAAAGTGTAAAATGACATCTGGACTAAACATGTCAGGTGATGTGGTACCATAATAACGACTTTCTTAAGAGAAAAATAATCCTTCTCGTATGCTGCTACATTACAGGATTCAGGACCCCATCAAAGCAGCCACAATTACCCGTGACTAAAATAGCTGAGAATACACACATGTGGAAAACAAAACTGCACCTCAGCACCCACAGATGGGAAATATAACTGGTTCTTACACATTTTGAGACAGTACTGGTAGGTAGTTTTGCTTCTGGCCTGTTCCTTGCATATACCTTGTATTTTTTGTATTAGTATCTGCTATGCTATTATTTACTGCCTTGACTGCACATGATGTTACTCATATTGACTTTATCACTAAATATGTTACCCATGAATCCTTTGCTATGTTGTCCACCAGATGTTTTTGTGTGGTTAAACTTAATTTTGCTAGAGAAGGTGTGTTACATGTGATGCTTGCGTTATCTTTATCAGCAGTGTTAGCTGTTGAGAAATGCATCACATATTTATCACATTACTTCCAACTTTTTTCCTATTATCTAAAGACACTTAAGCCTAAACCTCTTGATGCTGATCTTCTTTATGCCATTAAGCAGCTGTATTTGTGCACATATCTAACATATGCCATTTTTTTAATGTCACTGTATTTATTCAGAAATAACCAGAAAAACCTGCCAGCATTCCACCTGGTAGAAACCGCCTTAGACCAGGATATACGAGCTCCTCACCGTGTGTGTTGAGGGACACTGTGAGGGGTTTCTCCAGACCCTGGTGGTGCACAATGCACTTGATGTACAGATTGTTGAGCAGCCCCGATTGGAAGAACAGCGTGCTCGTCACTATCGTCGTGCCGTCGCCCTGTTCGTACGCAGAAGAAATGGGTGGTCCGAGTGTTCGGTTGTCCCCGTCGATGTTCCACGTGATCTCTGCTGCAGGTCGGCCCTGGGCGGTGCAGTTTGCCTCAGTGACTCCCGAGGAGGAGGTCACATGGCTCACCTCTGGTTTGGGTAAAACTGGCGAAAGAAAGCTTGTGTTTATTATTATTCTCATATTAAATTTTCTTTGTTGAGTTCATATACATTTTTTTTCTTCGTGATTCTGGCAGCCGTGTTGCCTTTTGTCTGAGCCTACCAATCACAGACAACAGAAAGCCGAGATTTGTTCCTCTGCCTTCATAATGGAGCACATCGCCTGTCAATCTCTCTGCACAGAGGACACGATGACACAAGTTGTCCTCTGACAGGCCGGCAGAAAACAGAGGCAAAGCTGCTTTTACTAACTCTGTGGTTGTGTTTGTGTCTGGATCTCTGGTTCCGTCAGTTTAGACAAAGCTTGTTTAGCAGAGCAGGGAGACGGACACACACACACACACACACACACACACACACACACACTGAAGGCCTTGTGTCTAGGGAAACAGTGAACCACTCATCCCCTGGGCTTTCTCCCAAATTAAATCACCCCTTTCCCCTCAGTGACACCCCTCCCTCTGTCAACACTATCACTCCAAAAAACAAAACACACACGGACACGCACACTCCTGAAACGTTTGCTTACGACTTCTAAAAGACTAAGAAAGATTACACTCTTGTCTTTATAACATTGTGGTTTACACCTCTCTGGCACATCACGGGGGAAAAGAGGATGAGGTTAAGTGTTGGCGAGGGACACGAAGCACCGTCACCAAAGCAGGTCAGAAAAGTAGTTTAATGACTAGAATAACTCTCACCTCGGGGTGGCCTGTGGTTTATTTATACACAGCACTTCCCTTTCCTGAGCTTTGTCTGAGATGCACACTCACTAGCACACTCTAGGCCTCCTCTCCGGCTACAGTACAGTATGTGTCGAGATCATTTGGAAAATAATCCCAAACGTATTCAGTGTATGTACTCAGCCTGCACTGTACAGGTTCACGTTGACGCTCCGTATAAATAAAAATAACTAAATAAATGCATTAGTCTAACAGTTAAATATTGCATTTTTGTGCTGTTCTGTTGACTTTTGTGTATTTGTATAAAGGCCAACCTGGAGACAGCCATTGGAAACTAGCTTAGGCTATGCATGTCCCTATTAAAACATTATAATCAACATTAAATAATAAAAACGCACGTCCAAGTTCCACCTGGAAAAGCTTCAGTAATGTGTCTGTTGTTGTATTTTAGATGCTACATCATGACCGGTTATCCCTACTCACATGGCTAGCATCATCAGTTTGGTGAACACATCTGGGAAGCCAGAGCTCAGAGACCGTAGCACATACTGTAATTTAACACCATCATTTTTTCCACGTAAATGACAGCAGGGAGGAGTGGAACGAACGGAAACCTCTTTATCTGACTTGTTTAGAACAATGTCTGGAAATACCTAACATTAGTCATAAGTAGCTATTTCCAAAACAACTTCATCAAACACGATAACTCATTTGTGACAGCATCCCCTGTCGACTACCAAGATCAGGCTAAAGGGGCACTCCACCAATTTTACACGACAAGGTCAATTTAAATTTTTTTTATTTGTTTTGTATGATGTTTTCTGTGGCTTTGGAGGAGCTACGTCGCGTCAGAGAAAACATCTTTAGTGACATCCTCCAAGTAGTTCAGCTTGGGCCTGGAGACTCAAACTGTTTAACGGAAACAGTGCGTTAAGTTGTGGGTGTGGCGTTTGAAAGACATGGCCTTTAGCCGACAGGGACGACGAGAGACACGAACACTGGTGGACCCAGTGTTTTTAGCGCTTGACCCATATAAGTTACTCACCATAAACAGAGAGGCAGGCGGTGGCGCTTTTGGTGCCATCTGGGAATGTGTGGAACTCGCAGGTGTAGCAGGCCTCGTCCTCCGTCCTGACCGTCTGGATGGTCAGTTGGGTGTCGCTCAGGGTTCGGCTCAAGCTAACTCGACCCATGAACTGCCCCACTATGTTCTCATGGCCGTGCTTGGCGTAGGACGCCACGGTGGTGGTGTCGCCCTGCTCGGCTGTCTTCCTCCACAACACCTGGTGCACCGTCTCAGGGAGACTGTACCAGCAGGACAGGGTGGCTGGCTTCCCGCTCACAGCCGTCTTATTGCCCTCCAGGTGCACTTTACCTGGGACATAGGAAATGCTGGCTTTATTAAAATTTTATATCAAGAAAAGGAAGATGATACAATATGTGATTGTATGTTAGCTGTACGTGGATTTATTTCTGCTGGCATCAAAATGTACAATGAACTTTACAGGACCTCTGCTTGTGGGCAGGAGCCAGGATAACAGGAGGAGTCTGGGGGTAATAAAAATGTGTATGCACACGCGTAACAGTAACAACAGGAAGTGCCAAGGCTAGCTAGGTGGGTGGGCTTTCTTCCCTGCTGGTCTGCCTGTTCAGCCTACTTCCTCCTGTCTCATAAGGGGTCTGGTGAGAAAAACAAACACTCTCTGTGACCCTAATCAGGACTTGCGCGGCGACACGACTTATATTACAAATAAACACAGTTGCCAAAGGCTTTGTCTTTGTGGAAAAAAGAACAAAAGTTCAAGTGTTAGGCATGAGCCGCAGGACTGGAAAAATCCTTATTGAAGGTAACTTGTTCTTTAAGACAACAGATGCTAGGAACCAAAATCCCAAAACAACAAACGAAAACTGATTTATCACGTTGGAACATATTATTAAGGGACCCTTAATGATCGAAAATATGACTAAAGTTGTTTGGCCGGTATTAGCACAGATTCCTGACACGGCTGCAATCTCTCTGGTGAACAAACAAGACGTTTTTAGAGATTTGTAACTCCTTAAGAGCCAGACTGACCAGTGATGCTGATGCACGTCCTGCCTTCTTGTTGGCCCGTGGGATAAACATCAAAGATGCAGCGGTAACAGCCCTCGTCATCAGGCCGCACAGTCTTGATGGTGATGTAGCTGGCGTCGTTGTGGGAGGCGGTGAGTTGCACATTGGGATCTTGATGGCTGATGCGGACGGGCACGCTCTGTTGGTACGCCAGGACGAGTTTGTTGTGCTTGTTGTGCCAGCGCACTTGCCGGACTGTGTCGCCTGTTGCCGTGGTGACGTTGCAGCCCAGCAGCAGGGGACGACCTGCCTCTGCGCTCAGACTGGCAGGAGCTATGACCTTACCTACGTTCACAGGCCATATTACATTTGAATGTCATATAGCCTGAAAATGGACATTTTAAGGTGGAGCTAGTTTTAACTACTTTATATATAGTTAGTTTAGGCCAGCGGTTCGCCACCGAGGGGACGGGCCTCTGCCAAAGCGTCACCAGGTAAATCTAAAGGGGTTGTGAGATGATTAATGAGGAAGGCAAGAAGAACAAAAAAAGGTCTGATACACAACATTGTATTCATTTTGGACTTTTCTCAAATCTCTACGCTCTTTTAAAAAAAATATAATAATCAATAATTTGACCTCTTTGAGCCTCGAACACTCATCTAAATGAAACCAATTTAGAGAGGAAATGTTTATTTTGTGAGAGCTGCAAACAACTTGCTGTATACATATCTGAACTAGAGCCCCAACTAGATGCTGCTTTGTTGTAAGAGGTTATAAGCCAAAAATGATGGGAACTTCTGGTTTAATCCTTAACAATGTTTTTTATGTCAAATCTTATCAAATCCCTATCAGATAAACATAGTGGAATAAAAATACAATATCTCTTTCTAAAATGTAGTGTAGTAGAAGTATAAAGTATGGAAATAGTAAAGTAAAGTAAATATACTTATATACTTCCCATCACTGCCAAAATGAATACAAAACAGCTGAGAACTCAGTACCAAGGAAACTGAACTCACTAAAGTTTGATTTTTCTCTCTCACCCTTTTTTAATCTTGAAACCTCCCAGTTTGTATACAAATGCATGGTTAACAGTTACCTCCGCCTGCCTTTTGGGGGCTTGCACAACATTGGTTACATCTAAAATCCTCTTAAAATGAGTTGTTGGTAATTTAATAACGTACCTTGCGTCCTGGAAACAGCCGTTCCTGCTATCCAGAGCAGCAGACACAGGGGCAGGGCAGGTCTGCACATCGCACACTCAGGCAGGGTTACCAACTCACACGCTGACCCAGTATCACATCCAGGCTGCAGCTGCAAACACAAACACTGTCAGAGAGCTTACACGACCACAACCTAAACCTCAAAGTAGCTTGTGGCTACATAACATAAAAAAAAACCCCCAAGAGATTCAATTAGCAAAGTGTGAATGGAGAGGCTGCGATGCAGATGTACCCGTCAGCTGTCCAGTGTTGTGACTTGTTGAGCTGCTGATGGTCAACACAGTTGTAGCTGCATCTTACTGGCACACTGTCTGCTGTAATGGGAAACATGAAGCCAGAGGATGACATTAGCAATGACCGCATCATCCCAGCATCACCAGAGAGCGCACTGTTTGCTTAGTAGTGAAGGAAAAACACAAACATGAGAACAACAGAACTTCTTTGCAGCGTCGACACCGGGGGTCTAATGGTGGTTTTACATGTTAACCCGCAGCACACACCCTGCACCGGTAAGCCCATAATCACCAGGCAGCAAAACAAGCTGCCACTTTGATGTCTAGACAACACCAACCTTGAGATTTCAAAACAGATACCCGAAATGCAACCTTAAACTAATTACAGTAGTCAGATGATGATGCAAGAAGTGATGAGGGGGCGTTAGTCATCAAGGTGATCACAACTTGAGTGAGTTTGTATGTTCATTAGCAGAGGGTGTGTGTGTGTCACTTCTGCATGTCCTGGACAAAAAGCTGGAAACAGCAGGGATCAGGCATGAACCGGCCTTTGATCAGACCCTAAAAGTGAAGTGAAGTGGACTTGCTGGGAAAGAGAAACCCGCCTAAACCACAAGACACACCAGGTCCAGACCTCAGAGCTTTATGGGCGTCATTTTCTCTTTTACAGACCATCTGGCTTCAAACATGCAGCCTGCTCCTGTTGGGCAACACTTAAATCACTTTTCCACTACACAAACGCCACTGATGTCTGACAGCGGGCTGTTGTAGAGGCCACAATCTGATTCAATCAATCAGCCTTTAATGCAAACCTCCAGCAGGTTTAGCCAAATGAGACCTTCCACATTTTGGTGGGTTTTTTTCACAGACACACACATGCATGTCATTTAATCATTTAAGAGAAAATTGGACAGCTGAATGTCTCATGTTCTGCGATAGAGGGACTGAAACCAGGCTGGCAACCAAAATCCTAAAAATCAGCTGTGCATTTAGATGTGCCCCCTGAAAATTTTCACCACGGCTGGTTCAGCCCCAGAAGAAGGTGTTGTGTGAGATTTCTTGAAAAGTTTGTGAAAAAAAGGAGCATAAAACTGATCACCGTTCCCACATTTATGTTATTTAAAGCAGGAGAGGGAAAAGGCTTTTTCACATAATCAGTTTTGTGGATGTCAATCTCTCTCTGTTAGGCTCACATAAAATGCTATACAGATAAGTAACATAACAATATCATCCAAACATATAGTGAAAACTGGCTTTTTCCAGCCAGGAACACTAAGAAAAATATCAACTGTGCTCCAGAAATGTTTATAATAAGGGTGCAACAAAGACAATTATAGCTATTTAGCATAATTAAGTTACAAGTTACTAAATTGGATTTAAACATTTTCAAGTTTAGGTCAGTGATAAGGGTATATAAGTGATTATAAGGGAGCAAAACTACTCTAATTACTAGTTAAATGTTATTTTCGGTAAAACATTAATAGTTTTTAACAGCCTTCTTCATAAACCTGTCTCGGTTTACACCCTGAAGAGTTTCACCATATAAAAGTGGGACAAACTAATTTAGGCGTGTTGACGTTCCTGGATTAAGTAAGAAAGGGCACAACTACCAAAAACTCAACTAAAATCGCGGAGGAAGTTTCGTAATCAATCAAACTTACCTGCCGACAGATGAAGGTCTTCTCGCAGTGCTGCCTGAGCTACAGGTGAAGGGAAACTGCAGCGGAACGACCCATAGTTGAGCTCACACATCAAACTGAGACCGGACTGAGCTGAGCTCCTGATGTCTCCACAGCCTTAACGCTTCTTCGGGAAATCTGAGGAAAGCAGGGCCCCCAGTGGCCATGTTGTGCACCTGCAGCAGACGTTCACCTCCCATTACTATGAAGTCCCAGCACTGCTCTTTAACAAGTTAAACAAAAAATCACCGGTTTCTTATCACAGCTCTTAAACATTTAAATATATTGTGAGGGTTTACTGAAAAACTGCATTTTGTATTCCAAACATGTCAAAGGAACTATTTGGGCTGAACTGTTAGTCAAATGCAGCTACATTCCGCAAATTAATTTTAAGATTTTTTAAGATTTTCAGTGACTCTTCTTTGCACAAAACCCTCATTTTGTTAAATGTTCCTTTACCAAAGTTTTAGATTATTTATATTAAATGCCCACGACTGCATCCTTTAGCTTCTTAGATAAAACAAACAATAGAGGGAGAACTTACGCATTTTATCTAAGACACCCCAAAAAACAAAAACAGTTGGATTTATTTTGAAAATGCATCATCAAGTGTGAGGATGAACCATTTCAAAATTTCATATTTATTTTAATTATATGACAGATGTTACAAAATACTATATTGGTTAGATATTATCAATGTTCAGACTTCTTCTTTTCCTTTCGGCTGCTCCCTTTCAGGGGTCGCCACAGCGAATCATGCGCCTCCATCTAACCCTGTCCTCTGCATCCTCCTCGCTCACACCATTATTTATATTCACTGTCCCTCGGTAATTCCATCGTTGTCATATCTCAGTTTATATAAAGGAAATACAAAAGGCAGCAGCAGGACAATATATGTATATACATTTTATTTGAAAGAGCAAATGAATAACACATGAACAAAGACGTGCACAACAAAGGATGCAGCAGTGAATTAGTGTGAAACTATCATCTGAATTATCACAGATGTTACTAAATATTTGTTAGTGTAAAGTCACAAGACGCATCAGAGTAGTTTTACTTGTGTCAAAGGTAAGAACATCACAACACTTTTAAAAGAACATATAAAAACACAAAAAGCATCATCAAATGTTAAAAAGGACAAGGTAAGAAATTAAAAAGTACATAAACGTTAACATCAAATCTGTGAACATGAATCTTTTTGATCTTGAGACAGACACGTTCTCTGTGTTGTACTGAAAGATCATTTCTTATACTGTGTCACTTCTTTCACAAATGCTGCAACATTTTGGCCGCTGTGTTGAAGTGTTGTTATATTGCTTCCATTGTCTTCCTCAAATGTAAGTCGCTTTGGATAAAAGCGTCTGCTAAATGACTAAATGTAAATGTAAATGTAAGTCCAGCTGTCTGAGTTTTGGCACTGCAGCCTTGTGGGTTATTCTGTGTCACTAAATATGTGACTTTGGTCAAAACAGCTGTCGATGACACTTTCCTTTTGGAGGTGATGCTTTTGGGTCGCTGCTTTTTATTTTTTTCCCAGTAGACCGTAGCCTTAGTCGCTCGTTCTCTTGCTGAAACAAAGGCGTTTTGGTCCTTCAGATAAAAAGAAGACATTAGTCCATTTCTAAATTACTCTGAACAACGGTTATGAGAATGAATATGCTGACTACAATGATGGCTTCCTGTATAAATAAATGGAAGTATAGAAACACTTTGAAAGGTAGGAAAATAAAGTCTAAAATAGAGAACAGAACAATTAAATAATTTAGCAAAGTAATAAATATGTGCAAGCTGCTTGATTAGAAAAAGTGGTGTTTTGGTCCTTCAGATAAAAACATGACATTAATACATTTAATTAGCCACAAGCAACAAAACATCAATATGTACAAGTGGAAAATGACTGAATTGTCTTACTCATCAGTGCCTTCGATTGTTTTTTGTGGTGTCTTGAGCTCCTCTGAGTCTCTGTGTGACCGACTGAAGGATTGAAGAAAAGTCAGTGCCGAACAAACATTTATCAATTAAATATGTATGAGTTTTGTCTGAAAAGATCTCCATCAGTCATCACCGTATTAACTGTGAGACACTGGTATTACTGCCAGACAGATGTTGAGTTGAAAGTAAAAAATTACCCTTTCCGATGTTTTTGTATTAACAGGACGGTGATGATTGCAGCAACACAAACACAGGACACCACCACGAACACCACGATGATCAAAGTGAAATCTGTGAGAAAAAGAGGAAAAATAGTTACATCAAACACTCAGAATGACAATACTGACTTGAGATCACCTAAAGGTTAATTTACTGAAATCACTTATCAGATGCAGATTCCTCATCGAAACCTAAATAAAATGAGCTATAAAGTATTTATCAGTCTATAAATCTGTAGCTTTGGAAGTGTTTCTCACCATCAGCAGACGCCTGTCTGAGCTCAGGAATCACCATAAACACCTCTATCTGAGGACCAGAGGGCACTCGCGCTGCACAGCCAACATGGGTGCTGTAGTCGTGGAAACGAGACAGCACGGCTGTAGTGGTGACAGTGGCTGTACCGTTGGTGTTGGTGACAGAGCTGTGGTTAGAAAAGTGGACGCTGTGCGGCAGGACACTTAATGTCACTGTGGGAGCAGGTCGACCTGTGGCCGAGCAGGACACAACTGCCTCTTTAGGAGAGTTTGATTGTCTAACATGTAGAACGGGTTCATGCAGCTCTGCAAAGGAAACACATTTAAAACACAATCACATGAATTAGATGCTTTTAGTGGTGAGCAATAATGCACAATGAGGCAGCCACAAACTGAGCAAAATGAATTTAGAAACACTAGAAAATACTTAACTATTCACTTTGTGCCATAAAATGCAGAATACAGACAACCTGCACTTTGTTATAAAAATACTAACTATCCCAAGTGGACAAGTAAACATGTTTTGGGTGAAGTTGGAGATGAAACAGGTTACAACTACCAGCGGGAACATTTAAAAGAAATATGTCTCTAATAATACATAAAGCTTCTTACCGTAGAGCAGGAGGCAGGTTGTGGCTGTGAGAGCACCTTCAGGGTAGGTGTTAAACATACAGCGATAGCATCCTTCATCCTGCTCCGTCACCTTCCTGATAACTATGGAGCTGTTCTGCAGTCCTGCACCTTTAACCTCCACTTTATCTCTAAACTCAGCATTCACTTGTTGACCAAAATGTTTGTTGTCGGTTGCAAGATTCTTCTCCCCCTCAGGTAAAACCTTCTGCCATGTGACCTGCAGAACATCCTTAGACTGCATCAGCTGACAGTTTAAGCAGGCTTTGTCTCCCACTGCTGCCCTCACAGTCTGCTGTGTTTCTATCAGAGCGCTCAGACCTGCAGGAGATGATCGTTTCAGAGGTGCAGGGTGTGTGTGACAGTTGTGTGAACTTTGTGTGCATCGGTGACAGATCGCTACTGCTGATTTGTAATTCAATGAAACAGCTTCAAGTTAGTGACTAAATCTACATGTTAGTTAAATAAATCACTAAACTTAAAAATGGAGACTATAAACTGAGAAGTTACAAGTTTAATTGTTTTAAAGTTTAAACTAACCACAACTTAAACATTTTTAAAACCAAGCAAAACGTTCAATATCATTGAAGAATGGAACTCGTCTTTCTTACCTTTTTGAAAAGATCCAAACACAACAAGAAGATACAGGACCACACTGTTTGACATGTTGCCTCATTTGCGCCAAAAATTCAAATCTACATCGCAGGTGTACCGAAGGCTAGGCCATCATCTCCGCGGGTGGGTGTCAATGTAAAACAATGTAAAAAGTGATCCCAAGAAGAAATGTACGCCAATAAATATAACAGGATGCAAGTGAAAAATAAATCAACAGCTGGGTCTATCAATTATTACTGTTTTGCTCTAACAAATGCTATATTAAACATCGCGTTTAATATATAATTGTCCCCTATTGATCAGCGAAGTGGTACGATCCACAACCGAACGTCAGCAAGGTAAACTTCACAAACTACTGCTTGTCACACTGACAATTACAATCAACGTCAGAATTCAAATTTGAAAAAGTGCAGAGTTTTACACGTTTGTTATTGTTGTATATTTAAGCCCCACAAGAAAAGAAAATACAATAAACACAGAAAGTTCCACGTAGGTCGAGGCTGAAAAAACAGAAACTAAACAAACTTTTACGTTTGGGATTCTGGGTTAAAAATGCTGTTTATTTAGTAGCTAATGTGTTTCTAATCTGCTCTACATTTACATACATAATAGAGGTGCACTAAAAATGTCTAAAAAAGCATAAATCTGATCACCTTTTTTACTTTTTGCTCTTTTAGACAAAGGAATGACGCTTTTTCACGAGCAAATACAGTATACGGGTGTAAATCTTTCTGTTTGAAGGTTTAAAGGAGAATAAAAATAAATTAATAAAACGTTACAGTTATAGCTGATAGGTGACAGATGATGGACACGGACATGATTTAATCGTATTAGGTGGATAGTTATTCCTGGTTATAGTGACTGAAAACTCCACAACTAGTATCACTTTTCCTGATATTGATACATGGTTCTCCACAAAAAACTAAAACAGGTCATATGAAAGTGGAGAAGGTGATTCTTACATTAAACTACAACCAGCCTGTTGAACCTGCCTTCCCTCAATGCCTCAACACGTCCTCAGTAACTGTGAATAAACAGGGACCTCCAGTGGTCATGTGGTGACACTACAGCTGATAATCTGCAGCTGACATTGAGGCACAGTTGAGAATAAACTACATCTAACTATGAACAATATGAAGGCTGGTGTAGTCATCACGTGTATTACACAGGTACAGTTATAGGCTTTGGATGTTTTACAGCCTACTATAATACAACGTATAAAACAACTCCATATGTTACCATCCTCCTGAAGGGTCTCAGTACCGCCAGCTCAATGTGTTTGAATGGTTGTCTTTGTCCTCGTCACCATTTTATTCATCAACTTCTCTCGCTTTCTTGAAGTATTGTATCTACTAGTGGTTACACTTATTATCTGTGCCATTAAAACACATTAAAAAACACACCAAATGTCTTACAAAACACTCCAAATAGTGTAAAGTCCCGTGAATGTAAACAGAGGTGAAATGATATTTCTACACATCAGTGTTGTCTTATGTTGTACATATACTGGTAAGTGCAGCATTATTGACACAGTTAAAAAATACATGTAAACACTAAATAGTATAAAAACACACATATTGTTTCATCTGAAGAAGCTACCATCATTTCCCAGTAATTGTAACAGACTTGATGAAATGTGTTCAGACTGTAACATTTCAGTTCTTTCACAAAGTAGTTGTGCATCACCTGCTCACACAGTTGCACATAAAACTGTGTTAATCCAATCGGATCTGCAGTCTCCTCGATGCTGAAGGAGACAGATCGGAGTCATCACTTGCTTGACTCTTCTCAGGAGATGTTCGTTGTCTGATCTGATCGTTCTCCAGCGTGACTGAAGGTTCTTCGGTCCTTAAAATAAAAATGAAACATTGCATTTGAACTCACAATGTCTCATTATTGAATTAATATTTCATAACTAAAGTATTCTGAACAGGTTATATGAATAAACACGCTGACAATGAGCCCACAGGGATCCAAGTAAAGAGGAAAGTGATCAGAATTTGCTTTACATGTGCAGGAAATATCAGATTAGCCAGGAAGCTAGAAGGATAATATAATATGTAGGTATAGAGGCAAAATGTGACAACATCCAACAGAGTGAAGACGGATCAAAAAGGTTTGGGAGTGTGAAAGTGAAGAAAGACCGTATAAAGAGGGTCTTACCTATGAGTGTCTCTGATTGTAGTTTGAGGCATCTCCATCATCTCAAGGAGCCTGTGTGACAGACTGAAGGATTTAAGAACAGTTGGAGCTGAACAGACATTTATCACCTCTCACAGACTGAGACACAGATATTATAACAACACAGATATTGGTAGAAAGAAGTACCTGTTTGGATTTTTTGTTTAAGCAAGACGGCGATGACTGCAGCAGCACAAACACAGAACCCCATGAATGGTGCAATGATCAGAGTCCAACCTTTGAGAAAAAGAGGAACAATAGTTCCTCAAAAATTATAAAGCAGCAACAGGTAAAATGAAAATACAACATCTGAACATGAACTTACTGCGGCTGCTGTTATTAGATCCAGATTCCTCATCAAAACCTGGAAACAGAAACCAAAACATCAGAATCCTAAAGTATTTATCAGTCTATAAATCTGTAGCTTTGGAAGTGTTTCTCACCATCAGCAGGCGCCTTTCTGAGCTCAGGAATCACCATAAACACCTCTATCTGAGGACCAGAGGGCACTCGCGCTGCACAGCCAACATGGGTGCTGTTGTCGTGGAAACGAGACAGCACGGCTGTAGTGGTGACAGTGGCTGTACCGTTGGTGTTGTTGACGCCAACAGAGCTGTGGTTAGAAAAGTGGACGCTGTGTGGCAGGACACTTAATGTCACTGTGGGAGCAGGTCGACCTGTGGCCGAGCAGGACACAACTGCCTCTTCAGAAGAGTTTGATTCTCTAACATGTAGAACGGGTTCATGCAGCTCTGCAAAGGAAACACTGAAATATCAAATTTCAATATCATTGAAATGTCTCTAATAATACATAAAGGTTCTTACCGTAGAGCAGGAGGCAGGTTGTGGCTGTGAGAGCACCTTCAGGGTAGGTGTTAAACATACAGCGATAGCATCCTTCATCCTGCTCCGTCACCTTCCTGATAACTATGGAGCTGTTCTGCAGTCCTGCACCTTTAAACTCCACTTTATCTCTAAAGTCAGGATTCACTCTCTGGCCAAAGTGTTTGTTGTCGGTGGCAAGGGTCTTCTCCCCCTCAGGTAAAACCTTCTGCCATGTGACCTGCCGAACATCCTTAGACTGCATCAGCTGACAGCTGAAACGCGCCTCTTGTCCCGCTGCTGCCCTCACAGTCCGCTGTGTTTCTATCAGAGCGCTCAGACCTGCAGGAGAAGGCAGCTCACTCTGTGGTTCTCAGGACATGTAAAGGGCTAGAACACTGAAGCTGAACTCGGGGATGAAGTCGGATTTGTCAAAACGGTTTTTCTTTGCAAAATATAACATAAAATATGAATTTAACCATTAACCCCCTACAATAAACAAAGAACATACAGGAATCCCACAGCTGAGCTTTGAGTTAAGAAAAAAAATTACGAAGACATATTCACAGTAAAATGTGGGAAACACACATCAGTGTATCATCTCTTTCTCACCTTCCTGAAAGACTCCAAACGCACAGAGGAACTGTATAACTGCACGGGGAGCCATTTTTGCTACGGACCAGATCTACCGCCAAATCTTTCCAAGTGGAGGCTGTTTAGCGTGCATTACCGCCACCTGGCCAGGTAAGTGGGTCGCCGTGGGCGTCACATAAACCCCTATATTCACCAACAATGTAGCAACTAGTTCTTAGAAAAAATATCGGCCTTATTATAAAATAAGAACAACAAATGTATTGCGTCAGAAATGGCTAATTATCGGTTTAAAACGCGATATAAACGGCGCGTGGCGCACATTGGCCCCATTCCACGGGAATGGTACATCCGGACCAATCAGGGAGAAGCATGTGGACATTTGAATTACTTCAAAAATATAATGCTGTCCAACCTCTTCTACACTGAACAACTGAGTTAAATCATCGTGTGTCTCTCTAACAGCAGGCAGGGGGTCATTGTGGCTAAATGATTTGATTTGTCCGTTAAGCCTCATTAGTTCATCAGTCTGTTTTCAGGTCTGAAGCCTCTCTGACAGCTCGGTGCACTGAACAGTTTCTGTTCCACGTGGAGTGAAAATAGACAATAAATAGCTGTAGCCAACATTGTGAGTGCTAATTTTATTTACTGACTTACACCCTGCCTTGTCAGATAATTCATCTTAATTAGATTTTTCAATAAAGTGTCTCCTCTCAGAATGAGCCTGTATTTGGCTTTTTGTGATCTTTTCTTCTGCTGCTCACTTGCATATGCAATGAGCTTTACTTCTTGTACATATAATCAAGGGAAACAAAAACAGTGCACACAAGTGAAATCACTTATTATATTAAAGCATCATATTTTAATCAACTGGACAAAAATAAATAAATACAAAGTCAGAGAATAAATTATTGAAACATATCAACTAAAAGATCAGATCTTTATAAATGTGTCAGGGTAGAAGTCCAATGAGCAATAAATAATGTAAAATTAAACATGTAGATATAGTTATCCTCATTTTGGAGTAAAATAATGACCTGATTGCTTCACAAGTAAACTTTATAGATGAATTAATCAAGTAAACAGTTCCTATTTGCTGTGCGAAAGATGAAAACATTGAAATGTCTATTATATTCCTTAGTGAGACACACTTGTGACCTTCTGTGTGCCACATTTCTCCCTCCTTTCTGTTTCCCCCCACGATGCCCACTAGATGGCACTATATATCCCCAGTCTGTGACATTACTGCCTCCCACAGAACATTTTCTTGTTTCAAACTCCC
Organism: Coreoperca whiteheadi; assembly: GCA_011952105.1. NCBI lineage: Eukaryota > Metazoa > Chordata > Actinopteri > Centrarchiformes > Sinipercidae > Coreoperca > Coreoperca whiteheadi. Next base: position 7,135,286 of record CM022483.1, read on the forward strand.
TTCGATCGCCACAACGCATCAGTTTGTTACGCTGTTAATCTGCCTGGAATCAAGGTAATACCTGCTTCAGCAATAAAGGTGAAAACATTTATCCAAGTCTGAAGGAGCGACCGGCCGCCGAGGTTTATTCCGAGCCCCTTGATTGTTGACACTGATCAAAATGAAGTCTTCTTGCTGTTGAACATGGCGCCTTTGGGTTGTGGCTTGTTAGATTTTTCTCAGGTGTCAGTTGTGTCTGCTCGTTATCTTGCTGTTCTTTGCTTCTTCAGATGAAAACAAAACAGGAGTCAGTTTCTAAATCACTCTGAACAACAGCTATGAGGATAAACATGCCGACTATGAATTCACAACGGTCCGTGAGGAATAAAGCGCATCACAACTGGCTTCATAAATAAGCAACACATTAGTTAGGGAGGCACAGATGCAGGAACTCTAATGGTAAAACAGACAGAGTGAAGACAGATTAAATGATTTTGAAAAGAAGCAATAACAATAATTATGTACGAGTGCAAAATGAATAAATTGTCTTACTCATGAGTGTCTCTGATTGTAGTTTGAGGCATCTCCTTCATCTCAAGGAGCCTGTGTGACAGACTGAAGGATTTAAGAACAGTTGGAGCTGAACAGAAATTTATCACCTCTCACAGACTGAGACACAGACATTAAAACAACACAGATATTGGTAGAAAGAAGTACCTGTTCGGAGTTTTTGGTTTAAGCAGGACGGCGATGACTGCAGCAGCACAAACACAGAACCCCATGAATGGTGCAATGATCAGAGTCCAACCTTTGAGAAAAAGAGGAACAATAGTTCCTCAACAATTATAAAGCATCAACAGGTAAAATGAAAATACAACATCTGAACATGAACTTACTGCGGCTCCTGTTATTAGATCCAGATTCCTCATCAAAACCTGGAAACAGAAACCAAAACATCAGAATCCTAAAGTATTTATCAGTCTATAAATCTGTAGCTTTGGAAGTGTTTCTCACCATCAGCAGGCGCCTGTCTGAGCTCAGGAATCACCATAAACACCTCTATCTGAGGACCAGAGGGCACTCGCGCTGCACAGCCAACATGGGTGCTGTTGTCGTGGAAACGAGACAGCACGGCTGTAGTGGTGACAGTGGCTGTACCGTTGGTGTTGTTGACGCCGACAGAGCTGTGGTTAGAAAAGTGGACGCTGTGTGGCAGGACACTTAATGTCACTGTGGGAGCAGGTCGACCTGTGGCCGAGCAGGACACAACTGCCTCTTCAGGAGAGTTTGATTGTCTAACATGTAGAACGGGTTCATGCAGCTCTGCAAAGGAAACACATTTAAAAAGTAAAATCAGAATTACAATATTATATTGTGCGTATGTGTACATATACACTGTACTGTATATATATATATATAGTTATTGTTACTATTAATAGCAGTGGTAGTGATGACAGTGATTAGTAGCAATAGTATTTTTATTATTGATTAATACTGGTAGTTATAATTATTGCAATTAGTTTATTATTATTAGACTGTTACAGTTTATTATTACCACAATCAATAACAATGAACATGCTTATCATTATTATCATTTTTTCCCTCTCACTCTCTTTCTTCCAATTTATGTTTAATTACAATTATAATACAATAATACTTTCTAACTGTTGTTGCTGTTGTATAATCATCTGTATTTACAGAAATATCAATAATTATTGCTGATATCATCATCTTGATGTTATTACGTTGCTATGTTGTTAATATTATTGAAATTATTGTCGGTGCTATTGTTGCGGCTATCATCATCCTCAATGTGATGGCATTGCCTTTATTACTGTTGTTGTCATTGTGGTTATTATTGTTATTATTAGAGACGTAATCCCAATCTTTACCGAAAACACCAGCGATTATAATTAAAGGTGGTGTATAATACTTAATTATTAGTAACAAGTGTTATTATTGTAATGCGAGGATGCCTGTTGTAGTGCGTTTATTTGACATGCAGCTATCACAGCGATGGATACGATGAATCCTGACATATAGACGGACACAGTGCGGTACAATGAATGATACGGTAGCGTAGCGATCAACAGAAATTACGGCTACCCAGCCCTGCCTCTATCTCTCTCCCCAGGTGAGTGCACGCCTTTCAACACTTACGCACACCTATGCCCACGTGACCCCCCGCCTCGCGTCACCCGGGCAACCGTCACACTCACACAGTGCTCTTATTCACCCATGTCTCCCACACCACTCTCTTAATTTACTTGTTCTCTCTTCTATTTATCATTATTGTTCATTCATTTATTTGTATTAAGTAGTTTGCATATTAATTTATCTATCTGTCTTTTGTTAGCTTTTATCCATCCCAACACATCTGAAAGACGGGACCACCTCGGACTGGACCCTTGGAGTCAGAGCACCTAAGCCCCTCTCCAAATAAGCTGCACCTCAGTCCCTCCTGTAGGGGTGGGGGCTGTTCTAAAGGAGAGCTGACCTGCAACAGGCCAGCCTCCTCCTACGGCGGCCTAAAGCAGGCGAGAGCAAAGCTGCTATGGCAGCAAGATGAAAGGATGGATGGCCGAGATATTATGAATGGAGTGAAATGGCTTAAAGCGTTAAAAACCGTGTGACCTCCCGTCACCCTTCCCCAGTACAATGACACCTATGCAACTATATGACCTTTGACTTGACACCACCACCTATGGCCGAGCTGAATATAGGTCACCTGTGCTCAAACGTCAACAAACCTCCACTGCACAAAATAAACCACAACCAAGGCCTATTAAACCAAATAGAGAACAAAGAGGAAAGAGTTATGGAAATATCTTTTCTAGGTATATTACAGAAAAGGTTCTTACCGTAGAGCAGGAGGCAGGTTGTGGCTGTGAGAGCACCTTCAGGGTAGGTGTTAAACATACAGCGATAGCATCCTTCATCCTCCTCCGTCACCTTCCTGATAACTATGGAGCTGTTCTGCAGTCCTGCACCTTTAAACTCCACTTTATCTCCAAAGTCAGCATTCACTTGTTGACCAAAGTGTTTGTTGTCGGTGGCAAGATTCTTCTCCCCCTCAGGTAAAACCTTCTGCCATGTGACCTGCAGAACATCCTTAGACTGCATCAGCTGACAGCTGAAACGCGCCTCTTGTCCCGCTGCTGCCCTCACAGTCCGCTGTGTTTCTATCAGAGCGCTCAGACCTGCAGGAGAAGGCAGCTCACTCTGTGGTTCGTATATGCAAAACGACGTTAGAATAGGGAAGTTCAACTACGTGATGAAGTCGGATTTTGTTAAACCGTCTTTTCTTTGCAAAATATAACATGAATTTAACCATTAACTAATGCAAAAGTGTCTTCCAAGTATCCATCCAAAAATGAACGTAATTGTGCAACTACAATAAACAAAGAACACACAGGAGACACACAGCTGTGCTTGGAGTTAAGGAAATAAATTACAGACCTGAATAAATATGGGAAACTGTTTCTCACCTCTCTGAAAGATTCCCAATGCACAAAGGAGAAGTGTAACAGCAGGAAGAGCCATCTTTGCTGCGGACCGGACCTACTGCGGATCTGCGTGACAGCTGTGCACACAGCAGGCTGGCAGGTCACTTCCCACAAGATGGTGTCATAAACACCTATATTCACCAGCAATGTAGCAACCAGTCCTTAGGGGAACAATATGGGCCTTGTTATAAAATATCAACAAAAGACTTCATGAGAAACGGCTAATTAGCTGTTTAAAATGCACCCCACGCCTGTTGCCTTCCCAACGTCACTGAAATGGAAAATCCACTTGATGCAGCAGCAGGCAGCAGCTTGTGTGCACACGGAAACAGGCTGCTGCTGTCTGACCTCTCAGTATGACCGACACGCTTCATAAGAGCAAATACCATTTGGTGACAAATCTTTCTGTATGCAGGTCTACAAAAGGAAAGCTAAATGAATAAAACATAATACTTATAGCAGACAGACACTGACATTTAATATTATTAGGTGGTTGGAAAAATCCAGATCTAGGGAAAACTCTTAAAATAGTAAAGTTTTCCCTGATATTGATAGATGGTTCTCAAAAAAAACTAAAACTGGTTGATTCTTACATTAAACTACAACCAGCCTGTTGAACTCCTCCTGCCTTGTCTGATGCCTCAACACTTCCTCAGCCAGTCAGTCATTTTCTGCCGCTTGTTCCCGTTGGGGGTCGCGGGTGACTGGAGCCTGTCCCAGTGACTCTGGGCCTGAGGCGGGGTACACCCTGGACAGTGGCCAACTCGTCGCA
>CM022483.1:7139567-7224588 GCA_011952105.1 Coreoperca whiteheadi
GACATGAAACACTCAACAATTATAAAGCAGCAACAGGTAAAGTGAAAATACAACATCTGAACATGAACTTACTGCGGCTCCTGTTATTAGATCCAGATTCCTCATCAAAACCTGGAAACAGAAACCAAAACATCAGAATCCTAAAGTATTTATCAGTCTATAAATCTGTAGCTTTGGAAGTGTTTCTCACCATCAGCAGGCGCCTGTCTGAGCTCAGGAATCACCATAAACACCTCTATCTGAGGACCAGAGGGCACTCGCGCTGCACAGCCAACATGGGTGCTGTTGTCGTGGAAACGAGACAGCACGGCTGTGGTGGTGACAGTGGCTGTACCGTTGGTGTTGGTGACAGAGCTGTGGTTAGAAAAGTGGACGCTGTGTGGCCGGACACTTAATGTCACTGTGGGAGCAGGTCGACCTGTGGCCGAGCAGGACACAACTTCCTCTTCAGAAGAGTTTGATTGTCTAACATGTAGAACGGGTTCATGCAGCTCTGCAAAGGAAACACATTTAAAATATATTAAAGTATCACACGCAGAAGTCCCCACATATTTCAAACAGCCTTCTGCCTGAATGACTACCGCCCAGTAGCAGTCACCTCCACCATCGTGAAGTGCTTTGAGCAGTTAGTCAAACTCTTCATCACCTCCTCTCTTCCTGACTCACTGGACCCACTTCACTTTACATACAGGCCAAACAGATCAACAGACGACGCCATCGCCCGAGCCCTCCACACGGCCCGCTCCCACCTGGATCAGAGGAACACAGGTGAGAACGCTGTTCACTGACTATAGTTCAGCATTTAGTGCCATTGTGTCTTCCAAGCTCGTCATCAAGCTCAGAGAGCTGGGACTTAACACCGGCCTATGTGGCTAGATCCTGAACTTCCTGACGGGTAGACCTCGTGCAGATAGGCACCATCACATCCTCCACCCTGACTCCACACTCTGGCGCCCCTCAGGGCTGCGTGCTCAGTTCTCTCCGGTTCTCCCTGTTCACGCACGACTGCGTGGCCACCCACAGCTCCAACACCATCATCAAAGATGACAGGACTACCATCGGACTGATCACCGGCGTCGACGAGACCTGACATCTTGTTGCCAGGACAACAACCTCCATCTCAGAATTAGCAAAACAAATGATCTGATTGTGGACTACAGGAAACAACTGAGAGAAAGACACACCCCCATCACTATCAGCGGTGGAGACAGTCAGCAGCTGCAGGTTCCATCAGCGAAGACCTAACCTGGATCCACCACACCGACACCATCACAAAGACAGAGAGACAACGGCTCTTCTTCCTTCGCCGGTTGCGGAGGCTCAACATGGACTCCAGGATACTCTGCACCTTCTACAGGTGCACCACTGAGAGCATCCTGACTGGCTGCATCTCTTCCTGTTAGGCAGTTGCACCTACAGAGGGCAGTGATAGCTGCTCAGCACATCACCAGGGCAGAGCTGCCATCCAGGGATCATTTAGTTCCAGTTACCTGATCTTTTAAAATCTGTCAGAGAACTGTTGGAGGGAGCCTGAGATCTAAGAATGACAATGAAGAACTTGGACTTGTTATGTTAAATACTATAAAAAAAACATTCATGGCACAATTAGTAAGTAAACAAGTTCGAGATGAACCATGTGAAATAGGTTAAAACTACAAGTGGGATCATTTCTTGACATTAAGAGGAGAGAAAGAGTTACAGAAATACATAAAGGTTCTTACCGTAGAGCAGGAGGCAGGTTGTGGCTGTGAGAGCACCTTCAGGGTAGGTGTTAAACATACAGCGATAGCATCCTTCATCCTGCTCCGTCACCTTCCTGATAACTATGGAGCTGTTCTGCAGTCCTGCACCTTTAACCTCCACTTTATCTCTAAAGTCAGCATTCACTCTCTGGCCAAAGTGTTTGTTGTCGGTGGCAAGATTCTTCTCCCCCTCAGGTAAAACCTTCTGCCATGTGACCTGCCGAACATCCTTAGACTGCATCAGCTGACAGCTGAAACGCGCCTCTTGTCCCACTGCTGCCCTCACAGTCTGCTGTGTTTCTATCAGAGCGCTCAGACCTGCAGGAGATGATAGTTTCATAAGTGCAGGGTGTGTACTTTCAACATTGTGCAGCATAAAGCAACCGGTTACATTAATCATATTTATTTCAGCACTATTTGACCTACTTCTCTTACTGGTTACAAATGTTACGGTTGCTTTGTTTTTTTGTATTTGGTACAAAAACACCTTCTAGCCAATCTCACGTCTGCTGCTGTGTGTGCACATAGAGCGCACGCGAAAACCGCAGTCCAAATCCTTGCGTGTGTACACATAACGTTACCTGGGCAATAAAGCCGATTCTGATTCTGAAATCGTAACACTATTAGGCAACTAACGTTAGGCTACAATAAAAAAGAACATAGAATCACACAAAGGTGCTTTCAGTTTAAGAAAAAGAAATTACACAAGCCTAAAACTAGGCAAACACATATTACTGTGTCATCTCTTTCTCACCTTTCTGAAAGACTCCAAATGCACAAAGGAAATGTAAAGTTATAACTCCACGTTGAACCATGCTTGCTGCGGACCAGTTTTACCGCCATCATTTAAAAATCTTGTTCTTCTTCTTTATATTTAACGGCGGTTGGCATCCAACTTTAATGGTGCATTACCGCCACCTACTGTACTGGAGTGTGGACCGACGTTTAGGCAGCGATAACTACAACAAAACAAATAAATAAATAAATAAAAATAAAAAAAATAAATAAACCTTAATTTCCTGAGCAATAAACAACATCCTATCTGATAAACCTGTTGCCTTTAAGAAACCAAACAAATGATCACCAATGTCTCTTGATGTTTTTCCCCAATATCTCCCTAAGTGAATCTCCTTGAACCCCCACCTTCCCCATGTCCTCCCTCATCTTTATTCTTTCCCTCTCATATTTCCCTCGATATTCAAATATCACATGTTCAATAGATTTCTTCTTATGATTTTATTGGCGGGCTACAAACCAACTTTGAAGGTGCATGGCGCCACCTACTGTATCAGAGTGTGTAACATGACTTTTAACAAAACAAAATTAAAGATTAAATTCTAGATATTATACCGGTTTCTTTGAAATATTTAAATAACATCCCGTGTACCTGTATCACTCCCTGCCCTTCAGTCTCTCTTGCTACACTGAACCTACATCCCATCAGGATATGTTCAAGTTTCCGTGCTATTACAATTCTCACATTTAGCTGACATTGACTTTTTCATTATATACAGTGAAGCATTGAGCCCTGAATGTCCTAGTCTTAACCTAGAAAATTTACATTTCCCTTGTTTATTTTTGGATGTTATAATATTCTCTACCCTTGTCATTATTCCTGGTTTCCTGCCAGTATGTCATTATTCCCTGATGTGGAAGTGATTTTGCTTCTGCACTCCCAAAACAAATTTCTAAAATGTCATCCTCATTTTTACCAATTTTATCTGCAACCTCATTTCCCTCTATGCCAACGTGTGCTGGTATCCAACAGAAGTGAACATCAATTCCTAGTTGCTGTAGATTCAATAAGCTCATATAAACCTCAATTAAAAGATAGTCTCGAACTGTTTCTCCCGATTGTATGCTTTGGATTGCAGCGGTAGAGTGATCATAGCACCACTTTAATCGGTTAACCTCCTCAACCCACTGAAGATTATTGCAGTCATTTCTGCTGTGTAAACCTATTTGAGAGTCTCTTAACAATTCCTTTATCAAATTCTGGGATATATATACCCACCCCTAGTGTTCATTATTTGAGTGTTTTGAGCCATCTGTATAAATATTAAGATATTATAGTAGCTTTCCTTCAAATACTCTTGCACCATGTACCCAGTGTTACTGTTCCTCTGTCCACTCTTGTCTAATATTTGAAGGTTTACTTTGGGTGCTGGATATATCCATGGGGAAATAGTACTGTAAGTAACTGCAGGACTGCGTTGTATAGTGTCTAACTTGTACTGTTTCACTTTTTGTCAATATCCCACCCAAAACCTTTACCATAAAATGTTGTATATTCCCAACATTTCTGCAGAACAGCTGATGCTAGATTTCAATCTCCTCCTTGTATTCTTATCCAATATGTTATTGATAACTTCTCCCCTCAAATGCAAAGGCAGGTCACTGATTCAACAAGCAATGCATTAATGGTGTTGTTTTGACTGCGCCTAAGGTAAGTCTTAGAGATCTGTATTGTATCCTGTCAAGTTTTTGCTCCTGCTTCATACACCATGCAACCATAGTCTAAAGTAGCTCTCATTAGAGCCCTGTATATGTATAATAATGCATCTTCGTCAGCTCCCCATTCAGTTCTGACCACACACCTCATTAAATTCAGCACCTTTTTACATTTGGTCTCATTTTCAATACGAGTCTTCCATGAATCCATAGACCAAGATATTTAAACACCCTGACTCTTTCCGTCGGCTTACTATATAATGTTAACCCCTGCTCATTACCTATTTTCTTTTTAGTGACCAGCATATATCATGGTTTTGCTTCTGAAATGTTGAATCCCCAATCACAATCAAGTATTGCTTTCAACCCATGTGTACAATTTTTTCCTCTTTTCCAGATTACTCCATCATCTGCATACAATGCTGGCAATATATCATGATATTAAACAGGATGGGACTGATGACACTACCTTGTGGTCTCCTGTTTTTTAATGACAAAACTTTGATATGTCTGATCCTACTTTTACTTGAAATGTTCTGTTTGATAGAAAATCAATGATCCAGTTATATAGCCTGCCGACTATACCTAGCTTGTTCACTTTCATTAACAGACCTTCTCTCCACATGGAATCATAATTTAGCGACAGAAGGCCGTGATGTACAGGTGGGGCAGTTAAATATTATGTTGCCAAACAACGCCACCCCGGGAAATAGCTTAAATTTTCTCAACCCAACAAAGATAAGACAAAGGGAAGGCACTCAGGCTTTTCGCAAATGAGGCAGAGATGCAAGTTAAAGTACAAATAATACGTTTATTATTAATTCCAGTTTACGGTTTTAAAAGCAAAAGTAAAAACCTCACTCAGGGATGATCAGTCAGGGCTGAGACTTACGATGAGGGACTGTCCAGAGAAGGGGGGGAAACCCAAGGAACACCACACGTGAAACAACTAAAAGTGAAGCAAAACTCAAACACGCAAAACTATAAAGAGGAGGGACACCACCACCGGGTACACCAAGCCACCAACGCAGACTCCGCACCTGAATAGGGGGGGTGAAAAGCAACAGGGTTAAAACAAAAGAAACTAAACCTAACACAACAATCACTAAATAACAAAACAAATTGACAAAAACAACCCAAATAATAAGTATGACCTGTCCCTCGTACACACACCCACCATTAAAATATGTCTTGACCCAGTTAGAAGGCCCACAGCGCAGCACGCAAAAATAAAGCAATGTGGGGAGGCCAAACCTAAAGAAACACAAACGAAGTAATCACAGTCGAAGGCAAAGCAGCAGTGGTCTCTCGCAGGTTAGCTGATGTAGTGCTGCTGCTCAGTTATCCTTTGCCCTGCAATACAAAACAAACATAAGCACCTTACCATGGCTGGAGGAGGAAGCTAAAGCCACCGCGCTACATACCGGTCAGGCCTTTCCAAACGACCAGCGTGGGTCGGAGAGATCGACACCGCCACAAGAGTTACCAGCGGCAGACACTGAATGCATGAGGTGAAGAGCCGCATGCAGCCATACCAGAGCGAGATTCTAGGACACAAAAGCACTTAAATGAGCACTGAATGGACAACATAAAAGCGAGTGCAGCCGGGAGCCTACCTGTCACCACACGGAGCAGCGTGAAAGACGTCTGGCTCTGACGTAGCCCCAAGATCTGGAAGTGAGAGGGAGGCACGTGCGCTCAGACCGCCTTTATACGGCATTGTCATGCAGCGATTGGCTGTGATCCAGGCCCAGCTGCTAATTACTAGGACCAATCACTGCATACTGCCCCAATAAGCTTTCTCACTGTCAAAGAATACTATGGCCATCACTTCCTTCATCTTAAGGGTCTTTTCAAAACCATTGCATACTTAAATTAGAGCTTCTGCTGTGGGCCTTCCTTTCCTGAACCCCCTCTGATACTCATTTAACAATCTTCCTTTTTCTAACAAAAATGTCAACATGTAGACAATCATATTTTCCATCCATTTACATAAGTGTGAAGTTAGAGCTATTGGCCTGTAGTTTTCCGTATTTGATGTATCTTTCCCTGATTTAGCAAATGGTAAAATTAACGCCCTCTTCCACTTAGCAGGTAGTCTTCCTTCTGTCCATATCTTATTGAAAAATGTCAACACTATTTCTAGAGCTCTCTTTGGTAATTGTTTGAACATAGCATAACTCAACTGATCTTGTCCTGGAGCAGAATATCTGCCGCCCTTTAATGCCCTTCTCATTTCCCACAAGGTGAATTCCAAATCCAAAGCTGAGCTGATTTCCACCTTTTTATGAAGCACCTTTTCATTATCTTTTAGAACTTCTTCTTTCCTTTGATTATGTCTAACAGTAAGAGGAGTTCCACTGTGGACACTGGCAAAATACTCTTCCTAGGAGGTTGGCTTTTTCTATATTCGTTATTGCCATTTTGTCTCCATCTTCAAGTGTTGAAACTGTATTACTTAACCTTCTCCCACTCATCTTTTTAACCATGTTCCATACATGACCCACATCTCTCTCTCTTCCAATAGAAGAACAAAACTGTCTCCAAGTATTCCTTTTAGCTGGTTTAATTATTTTGCATTTAAATAACATTTAAAAATGAAAGCAAACCAGCCTGATATATGACAAACCAGCTCAACAGCCGCGCTTTGAACACTCGCTGCTGATTGGGTGACACCTCTGACACACCCAACAAGCCTCAAAGCCCGCTGCACGCCGTTTTAAGGAATGCCATCAACCCGGAAACCGTAGCACAACGATCCACAGCGTTTTCGATGGAACTGCCTCAGAACTCAAAATGCCCATACACTGCTTTTAAAGTCCAACAGCATTGCTATCATTGTCAGATATATTGTAATATCTACAAAGTAACGCATACATGTTCAGTGTTCCTGCATTAAAAGCAGTTTCCCCTAAACAGGTCTTTTACCTAGAGGTCCTAAAATGGCCTTGTGTAACTAGATACTGTATATTATCAGAAATAAAAAAATAGCTGTGTGAACGTGTCACCAATTCACTGACGCGCAAACTAGTTTGCACTTTCTCTTCCCAACATGCACGTGGACAGAGAGCACGTGAGGCACGTCCTGTGTGTGCGTGTGTGTGTGTGTGTGTGTGAGTGTGTGTGGGCGTGACGTGTCCCAGGTCCGTGTGTGTGTAAGTGGAGTCAGTTTGGTAGGATTTGGTTATAAATAGCCTACATTATTTCATTTGAATATGGATTTGTATTTATATATGGGCTATTATTCGTGTAACCTGCATGCAAAACTACAAGTCTACCCAACCAGACAAAAAATTCAACCCGCGGTTGAACACTTTAGAAGTAGCCCAATTCCGCCGGAAAACTGCGGACCTGGCAACACTGTGTGCCACGCGCAGGTGTGCGCAGGTAACGGCCAGGTAGGTTGGTCGCCTCATATAAACCCCTATACTCACCAACAATGTGTGTCTCTCTAACAGCAGGCAGGGGGTCATTGTGGCTAAATGATTTGATTTCTCCGTTAAGCCTCATTAGTTCATCAGTCTGTTTTCAGGTCTGAAGCCTCTCTGACAGCTCGGTGCACTGAACAGTTTCTGTTCCACGTGGAGTGAAAATAGACAATAAATAGCTGTAGCCAACATTGTGAGTGCTAATTTTATTTACTGACTTACACCCTGCCTTGTCAGATAATTCCCCTTAATTAGATTTTTCAATAAAGTGTCTCCTCTCAGAATGAGCCTGTATTTGGCTTTTTGTGCTCTTTTCTTCTGCTGCTCACTTGCATATGCATGAGCTTTACTTCTTGTACATATAATCAAGGGGAAAAAACACAGTGCACACAAGTGATATCACTTATTATATTAAAGCATCATATTTTAATCAACTGGACAAAAATAAATAAATAAATACAAAGTCAGAGAATAAATTATTAACAATTTATTAATAAATTATTAATAAATTGTGGAGAAACTCCATTTACATAACTCACAGGTTAACAATCCAGTGCTTGACAGAATCAATACTACGGACTCACAAAGGGACTACACAATTACAGTAAATGTGTTAGGGTAGACGTCCAATGAGCAATAAATAACATCTGAAGTACACACAAACATTGAACATTCAAGTGCAAAAGTGCAAGAAAAGTGCTAAATTACCACCACACAACAATATGCAGAAAATAATATACTATGTCTATTATATCCAATATATTAGATTTCATTTAAGCTTTATAGATACATATAGATGGATATAGTTATTCTCATTTTGTGTTAAAATAATGACCTGCTTGCTTCAATAACTATAACAAGTAAACTTTATAAATTAATTAATCAAGTATATAGTTCCTGTGCAAAAAAAAGAAGAGATTGAAATTTCGATTATATTCCTTGGTATGACCTATTTGTGACCTTGTTTTGTGTGCCACTGGATTTATGATTTGTGATTGATCCTTAAAAATATCTCCTTCCAAATTTAAACCACATTTCTCCCTCCTTTCTGTTTCAGCCCACTAGATGGCACTACAGCTCTGTCTGAGACATTACTGCCTTCCATAGGACACTTCCTCGTCATCGACTCCCTTCTATCACTTCAACACAAGCTAAACTAGCCCCTTAAAACTTCTACATGTGGTCAGTCATGCTCAAATGTAGACTCTTTGTTAAACTTTTAGATCACAGTCAAGAAGCAACTCTTGTAATACTCCTATAAAACACATTGGTCATAGTTCCTGCAGTTTTACATTCTACAAAGCCTGAACAAGCGCTTGCGCTGCAGATTTTAGCTTAATTCACTGTTACATCTTTAAAGTTTAAATGCAAAAAATGCAGATTTGTATAATGCTTGAAATATCCACAGTGACAATAAGGCCAAACAATACTCATAACATTACTCATACTCTCAACAATGTCCTTCCGATGTCCTTTAACCTGCTAGGAAGAGAGAAAAGCAGAGTTTATTATACTGTGGGCAGAACATTACATACAGAGAATTATACCACTGTATATTTACTGTTAAACCTTATATTGTTTAAAACATCTCACCTTTTTCGCTTAATTGCAGCAGCAACAAGGATGCTGGAAATAAAAACTACAGCAATAACTACAAGAGCAATCCCTGGTGACGACAGTCCGTTCCCTAGAGAAAAGCAGCACAGGGTCAGTCTGAGCAGGAATGAGGTAAATAACATTTCCCTAAAAGAGGAAGGTGGAACATTTTCACAGTCACACTGCTACTTCCAAAACAAAACGCTGAGACCTAACTTCCCCAGTCCGTCAGATGACACCTCCCCAGGGAGCTAATGTTTATTAACACAGCTCATCTTACTGTGACGCGGGCTTTTCTTGAACATGAAACCTAGTCAGAAGTGAAACTGACAGTAAGTCACTGCCCAGCTGCCTCAAGGGAACCATTCCAGAGACAATCTGTTTGCACTTAGTCATGCTATCGGTTGCAGTGAGCAGGTCTTCGTCCGCACAGTGCATTCACTGCACTTCCCAGACTACCTCGCTACTATAACATACTTCATTGTATATCGCCTGTGTCTCTAATTGGTTCCTTGTTCTTGAGGTAATACAGATTTCATGAACTGGATTTCAGGGGCTTTCTTTAGTTCCGGGTTCAGTGCACAGTGGGACAGTGGCAGGTCATTGATCTGGGACACAGACAGCTAGGCATCTCATAACGATGATATCACTAAATTTACATATTTGTCTGGCGTTTGGTTGACAACAAAGTGAAGCGTAAAGGAAATTACGTTTGATTTATTTAAGCTAGTCAGCATTAGCGTTGCACACTTATATCATAAGTACCTATTACAAACTTTTTGATCCTGATATCACACTGTGGGAATGGCGTGCTGGATGTGTGACATCCCTTCCAGGCAGTGAGGTCAATTGGCCAACATGCTCATTACTGGGAATTCTTTATTGTTTGGCATTGGGACTTCCTAGGCAGATCACTTCCTTATAACCAGTCTAGCTCTCGACTCTGAACCCTCATTCCACTGTTCCAATCACGTCCTGTCAGTAAGCATAATTTGTCAAGATGCTCATTCCATGGGAATATTCTTGGAAACTAATCTTACAGTACACTAGAATAGTGGGATTCCCTGGGTGGTTCTCATTCTGTGTAGCATCACACTACAGCTACATTACTACACATACTAGTGGTTGTGAAACAATCACCATAGAAATAATTTAAATGCATACCCTCCTCTTCCTTCTTCTTATGCCCATCATGTAAAGAAAAGGGGATCCTCTCCTGTCTTTCTCCCGTCACTCCACTGTTCAGCAGACAATCCACATGTCCATTCCAGTCTGGAGGGACTTTCAGGGTGATGTTGCGGCTGCTGGTATACGTGTGCTCACTGTTTGTTACTGTAACAGTCTGTGGTTGTTCTAGGCGGGTGGCACCAAGTGAGACGGTCCACTGAATGCTTGGAGCTGGTTTCCCTGTGGCAGAGCAGCTAAACACAAGCTTCACATCTTCTCCCTCATGTCCACCAGTGGGAGGTTGCACATGCGTTGTCACGTCGGATATTCCTTGAAAGAGAATTAAAACGTGTCATTTTGAGAGCTGCAGCCATTCTGTGAGCTATTTAAAGATTGTTTAATCACACAGAATCAAGGCCTTATAAAAAGTTACATAATTATGAGAAGAAAAAGTCTACATTCTGGGGTTCAACCAGCAAAAACAAGATTTTAAAAACTTTCCCCTCAGAATTATGAAATTCATTTCAAAACTGCTATTCTTTTCTTTTCATGTTCACTCATATGTATGAACTTGCTGCAATTTACCTTGCACTGTGAGGCAAATCTGCTTCCTTTTGGAGCCACCAGGATACACATTGAATGAGCATATATAACAGCTTTCATCTTCCCATGTTACATTCGTCAGAGTGATGGATGTCGAGGTGAGAGACGCTTCTGTGAAGATCACTTTCTCCCGGTAAGGCTCATTTACTTGCTGTCCAAAGCGCTTGCTGTAGGTTGCCAAATTCTCAAGAGACTCATCCTTGAAAAGCCTCTGCCACGTGACCTGGAGCACACCTGTTTGGAAATGGTAATCCTCCAGTCAATAACATTATTACTTAACTCTTGGTTTAGCAGTACATACATAGAAACAACAGATTTTAATTTCCACATTTTATCCCACAGTCCCAACAAATTACAGTGAAAACATCTACAGTTACAGTTAGCCAATTAAAAACAGTGCTGCATAATTATTAGCAAATGTTCTGAATGATACCAAATGATCAAAGATATTACTGAGAAAACACAACAGTAAAAACATTAAAAACAACACTACCAAAGCTGTGACAATTAACTCCAGAGGGGACAACAGTGTAACGAGCATCTTCACTATCAAACTAGAATTTAAAAAAATGTCTTCCGCACCAGTCGGGTTGGCGACTGCGCAGCTGTAGTGCACGTCCCCGCCATAGGCAGCTGTTGTATTTCCATAACCGGTGATCTGTAACATGGACTCTAAAATAAAAACAGCTGAGTGTCAGTGAGCGTAGACTTAGAGTAAAATATATATTTGTTACACTGGACGAATAAATAAAAAGATGGATACGCTTTGATTTTTTAAGTAACTAAGTACATTTACTAAAGAACTGCATTTAAGTACAATTTTGAGGTACTTGTACTTTACATGAGTATTTCCATCTTATGCTACTTATGCTACCACCCCTACATTTAATTAACAACATTAGTAACAAGTTACTTTGCAGAGTCAGATGATCAATGCAAAATATTACTAACTAATAAATGATGGTGTATTATTATGGAATAGCCTACCCGACAGTATATAAAGTAGATCAACTTAGCCCCACCTTTTACCAGCTGTCACATTAGTGATGTTTACACATTGATGCATCACTGATTATAATCCAGTATTATATCATATATTATTCTCAGACGGGCCATTCTGCAAAATGAGTATTTTTTCTTTTGGTACTTCAAGTATTTACTTAAGTAAGAATTTGCAAGACTTTTACACTGTGGTATTGTTGCTTTTAGACTACTTTAAATAATGCTATATAATAATGTAGCCGATAAATTACATATAGATTGAATATAGGATACAGGAGAATGATGGAGATATGATGAGCCTTTATTGATCCCCAGAGGGGAAAATAAATAATTAGAGGCATATAAAACAAAAGTAATAGAAGTAAAAACAGAAACTATACAAGTATAATTAAAATAAAAATAACATGGCAGTGACAACGGGCTGAAGTATGAATAATATCTGACTCTTCTTTATTCTGTAATAAAAACCATTCTTCACTGAATACAGAGGGAGCTGTCCTCTGCGGTCAGTGGCACCTACCTTTAAACAGCAAACTGGTTAATGTCAGGATGAGCAACATCTTCCACCGCTGTCGAGAGAATGCTTTTGCTTTTGCCTCTGAGCAGTCTTTTAAATAGGGCAAAGTGAAACTGATAGAGAGAGAGAGAGAGGGAGGAGAGGGGAATTCTCTTCAGTGATTTTACGGAAGTAGTTGACACAGCAATCTGGGAATGTGGTAATAAATTAATTAATGCTTTAAACGGTGCAAAGTGCAATTTTAGAGATTTAACACATTCAAAAATGAATTACAATTATCGACAGAATGAGAACAACATGCAAAGAATAGTTTTGATGTTATGTCAAAGACGCCTGTGTAGCGTGTTGCAGAGAGATCTGCTGACGTTAACATGCCTGAAAACCTTCTCCTCCTGGCGGTCCAGAGCTCCTGTGCTAGGACCTCAAAGTTGGCTGCACAGTATAGCTAACTGCAGCTGGCGGCAGCTATGACCTGATTATGTGATATTCTGGACCCTATGTTTTGGTAGTATGCTCTACTATCAAGGTAAAATACATTCTTATCGAATATTCATATGATAACATGACTAATTTATTACTGACACCAATTAGTAAGACTACAGGAGATAACGGTTTACTGTAAAGGGTTACTGTGCTGTAAAAACAGAGAAGCAAAAGTCAGCTGAGACTTACTGTATTTCATCCTCATTTGAAACTCATTGACATGCACTGCTTTCCTCTAATTTTTAACATTACTACTGTAAAGTCCAGTAAAGTGTGTTCTTACTGTACTTCTGCGTAATAAATCCAGTAAAGTCAGGTGGTCTACAAAAAAAAAATCCCAGAAGCAGAAGTCCCCGTCGTGTGCTCTGCTCTGATGGCTTCTGGTTTTCGAGGTTTAACACCATTTCCCCCGCAGAGTATGATCAATAGCATAAACAAATTGTCACGATGGTAAGTGTGATAACAAACGTAATAATGGACAACAAACTAGCCAACTTGAACTGCTGTCCCAACCTGTGCTGGGAAAGTCCACCGCGTTGAGAATACAGCAGGTACAGTATGCACTGCTGTGTATCACAAATGTAGTAGAAACAAATCCCAAAGACTTCTCAGCGCCAATGAGTCACTTGTGTTATAATGTTACTCATTACAGCCTTCCGTCCTCATTTGCAAATTCATATCCCAGTCAGGTCTCTGAAGTGTTAATATATATCACTTCCACGGCTAATCAGCCACTTTGCTTGTCCTCAGTTATAGCACATTGGTTTGAGAGTAGTTTCCAGCCAATAAATGTTCTGCATGTAAAAAAATAAGGCTTCAGCAGCATATTTTAGTATGGGATAAATACAGTACCAAACAGGAAACCGTTGCAGTTTGATATTAACCATTATCGTGGCCTTGGGTTAGCTACCAGTGAAACACCTTTCAGCCTTGACAGTATGCCAGCCATGTTGTTGAATTCAGTTCTTGGTAAACCATGTTTCACTTCAATAAAAAAAGACACAGTCTTATTCCCTTCAGTGCATGATGTCATGTACAGTAATCCTAACAGATAAAATCCACTGCTATGCAACGGTCATTAGTCATATCCTCACACAAGGAATTTTTGTAATCATGAAACTCTTAATACCTCTCTACTACTACTACTCATTTTTGAAGTTTCTTTCCTGCATTTCTAAGTGGATCCATCCCAGCACAGCAGCAAACAATGGAAGTGGGTTCCGCATGCTAATAAAGGTCTCAGGCTGAATTTGAACCCAAGCTGTTGTGGTGCATGACCCCATCCTGCATAGCCTACTCGCCAGCCCTCCCGATTTTCCCGGGAGACTCCCGTTATTCATTGCCCTCTCCCGGTTTCCTCCCGGGGTCACAATTATACCGTATTTCCCCCGATTTATGACACATCTTCACACCTTTTTTCCTTTTCATTATCACAACCTGTTTCTGACACTGTTTAAGCCCTAGGCTTGCACCCGCCCGCTCACGCCTCGTCCTCGATGAGTGAGAGATGAGATGGAGAGAGAATGGAGCGTAATAAGAGAAAGAAAGACGTCCTGGTAAGAAGAATTCCTCGTGTCATAGTAGTTATGCTAGAGATTCACGCAAGTTCCCGATAGAGGGGCGAATTGTTCTGCATTCTTCCCTGAGAATTAAAAGTAAAATTAAAAGTATTTAACATAAAAATGCTGTTGCAGTGTACTTTTTAAGTTTTCTTTACCAGAATGCAGGAAACAAAGTCTCTGAAACTCAAACCTTTCTTGGGGGGGGGGGCACAGACCCCCCCTTTGGTTTTGATCCCTATTTTTGAGGTTTCATAGTATGCATATGCCCATCATGCCTCTGTAGTGTGTGGTGAAATGTACAAACACTAATCCCATATGATGAAGTCTCTTGTGAAATCTTGTTTACAAAACAGCACAATGGGGAAGTTACTTTATAATTCCTCTTAAATATCTAGGAAATAACCTAACTGCTCTGTGGAGAAGGGTTACTTCAGTGAATGTGGCAGTAATCAGTGGAACCTTTGAAAAACAAAACTATTTAAATTGATTTTTTATACAAAAATGTAGAAAAAGCACTTTTTTAAAGGAATGAACTGCTCAGTGAACTCTCCTCAATCATCAGTGTTTTTTATTTTTAGTATCACATTTACCCATAAATGTATGAGTCATTAAGATTACACGAATCCAAAGTAGAAAGGTTCCAGCTTATAGGTGTGTTACATTATGCAATACATGATAAGATGCAGCAAAGATAATTATTTTACGTTTCCACAGTATTGGGAACTCCTCCTCTAAATCACTCGTGTTTTGGAAATAAAATAAATCCATTCCAAACTATTCATTTCATCTGGGAAGTACCTGTGCTACCTGGCAGCTGACACCTCTAATGTTAAAACCAGAACACGACGCTAAAAGCATAGCCAGCGGCTTGTGGTTTAATAACCTTTGTGTCGACAACAAAGCCCCAGTCGTATGATCTATTAGACCAGATACGATGTACTATTTTGGTCACCAGGGCCACTTCTGATTTTCAGACTTATCTCTGTGCACCAGCTGTAGATAGTCACCGCCTGCCAGTCATGAAACTCTTAATACCTCTCTACTACTACTACTCATTTTTTAAGTTTCTTTCCTGCATTTCTAAGTGGATCCATCCCAGCACAGCAGCAAACAATGGAAGTGGGTTCTACATGCTAATAAAGGCCTCAGGTTGAATTTGAACCCAAGCTGTTGTGGTGCATGACCCCATCCTGCATAGCCTACTCGCCAGCCCTCCCGATTTTCCCGGGAGACTCCCGTTATTCATTGCCCTCTCCCGGTTTCCTCCCGGGGTTTTACAATTATGACTGGCCTGCCAGTCAGTCGCAAAACAACTTCATTTTTCTTGGTTTTAAAGTTGAATTCTCCTGATTTGAGAGTCTGGTCGTGTCTGAAAGAAAGAATTAAGGGTTCAAATGAGTTTCACTTGCCACTGCTTGACCTGTTATTTTATGACAGTAAAATGTGCCGGTAAAAATTGGGTTGCAATCAGGCTGCGCTCTCATATCTACAGGCTGTCTGCTTAGGCTAACTTACATTGGCTGGCCCCATAGGTGTCATTTACACTGGGGAGATGTCCCCATCCCTGTTTTAAAAGCACAATTTAATAAAAGAATGAACGAAAAACCAAATCAATGGATTGAGTTGGTATTAAAATGAACATGGATAAATAAGTAGAAATAATCTAATCCCTGCTCCAGTTTAATTCATGTTCACATATCGATGTTTAAACCTTATGAGTCATGATTGGTTTAACTTGACTCAAGGATCTCTTGTTAACTCTCTGTTTCTCCAACGCTAAAGTGTGCAGCATCGAAACAAGGCAGTTTACCTCAACATCTAAAGGTAAGGCTGATTTATTATCTTTAGCCAACGTTAACGTCATTCCTTCAGTTGTGTCTATTTTGTCATATTTCAGGGCAGTGATATTGGACATTGTTATCTCTGGGCTGACTGACTGACTGACACTGGTGCACTGGTGCTTTCTACAGTAGATGTTGGCCTTGTTTGATTGACACGGTGTTGCAGCTGTGGATGTGATGGATGAGTGTTACTTGTGTGGGCGACGTTTTGCATTTTATGCTGAGTATTTTCATATTGTCGACTCTTTAGCAGACTAGGCTATGCCCTCTTGATGCAATGTGTTTTTTTCATCTGAGTCCCCACCACTTTTCAGCACAAAGTGACCCCCTTGGCTGGCCCTGCTGGTGTGATAGCCATCTGAACGCCACAGCAAGCCACCATCACTGCTTATCTAGTTGGCAACCCTTCTGGTATGAGAAACATTTCATGAGTCATGTCCCTTGATCTGTCTTACAAATGAAAAGATCACAGTATCAATATAAAGTTGCATGTGAGTCTTCAAAGGTCTACAGTAGGGTGGCAATTTCCTTAACCCCAAAAAGGAGGACAAGTTGCAGGATCCAGCAAAGCCAGGATATAAAAACTGTAAAATATCCCATATCTGTTTTCTTCCGGCGCCAACCAGCCTTGTTGTTTCTCCCGGGAAAGTCCCGTGACTTCCACGGGTTAGGGACGTCATGAATAATCGTCATACAAGGATCCACGTTTTGGACGTTTGGTTGACGTCACTGTCTCAAGTTGCCAGATCGTCTACGAAACACAATCTACACGCAAAATCCACACACCACACCCGATTTCAACCCATCTGTCACCGAAACCTGGCCACCCACAGCCCGATCCACAGCTGAAACCCCTGTTCCCCGCCGGCGGAGAGCGGACATACATGGGCTACATGCCAAGTCTCCGATTTGCATCCGTTTCCCTCATTTGCGCCTTTTCCTCGCGTCTTAGTCCCTCCCACCGGGATGCACGGCGAGACCCGGGGAAACCATGCGAGGCGAGAAGAAACGAGGAAATATGTTTTCAGAGAAATTAAACGTGCTTTCCTCTGAAGCGTCACGTACAGGGATGTGCGTTTACACAGCAGCCGGATCAGCTGTCCGTCGGCTTGAACAGCTGGAGAGACGTAGGATGGAGTTTGGGTCTGCGCACACGTGCTGACACGAATACAGACTCGGCGTTTTCTCTCTGTAGCCTGTTACCTGTTTAACAAACACCTGCATTCTGTATTAATGCTGGTATACTGTGTCCTGCTCAGAGGCACAGGAATCATGTCTACTGGCAGGATGCATTTATACTATTTATTCATCAGTATTTATTGATATTCTACCTCCGCTGAGTCTTAATTCAATATTTTTCTGGTTCTGGATGAAGGAGTCTGTCTGGCCAGAGTGACCCCACCCTTCCTGTTGAAGACCGATGCTCTGAAGAAAAGCTCGTGACTCCTCAGAAGTGATCGCAGTCAAAAATCACAGCGTGAGCAAAGGAACTTCAGTCCAAATGTGTGATTCTCTGTCCCCGGGGTAACGGTTAATCCTTTTCCTGCTTAAGTAAATGGTAAATGGACTGTACTTGCATAGCGCCTTTCTAGTCTTTTGACTACTCTTTCACCCTACATATCACATTCATACACTGATGGCAGGAGCTAACCGCCCATCAGTACAGTCGTTTAACTTTCACACACACTCACACACCTCGGGAGCAATTTGGGGTTCAGCATCTTGCTCAAGGACACTTCGACACGTTGGCTGGGGGAAGCCGGATCGAACCGCCGACCTTGGTGGACGACCCGCTCTCCCACCAAGTCCCTTTTCGTTGATATTACTGCTCACGTTCTCCTTCTTATGATGTGTTCCGCTGAAAAGGCAACAAGGAAATAGCTGCGAACCTCTGTCCGTCACTCTCTTTTATATCTCTTTCTGTATGAAACACTATAACCCTCTCTCACCCATATTACACACAACTGATATGTCTCCAGAATACACAAACTGTCGAACACTGCTTCAGTCTTGACACATTCATCTGATATTTCCCCGTCACATCCTTCCTGCAGAGAGACTCACTTGCAGCTGTTGGCACACACTGCTTCCATTGTCGCCTTATTTGGCAATCAAGATAGGCCTATACCATCAGACAGCCTGACGTTCACCCCTGACCCACATGTCCTCACTAGGCTGTCAGCTTTTCAATCTTTAAACATTTAAAAATCTCAGTTCTGGTGAATACACTTGTCAAAACATACTCACTAACATTTCTTTTTGATTAATGTTGGTTACATTCACTATTGGTAATAGTGCAGCCTACAATTAACATAATTTCTTGTGTCATACAGTTCACATCAAGAGTTTAGATGTCATTTACTCTCGATTACTCCTCGTTTAAGCAAAGCAAACAACGATCTCAACACATTCGACACTGGTCACGGTGGTGCTAATTCTAACTTGCTTGTATACTGTTGAGTAGTTGTCTGTGTAAAATGTGTAAAATCTTAATCAGAAAAGTAACCAGCAACTAAATGTAGTGGAGTGAAAAGTACATTACACAAATATTTCCCTCTGAAATGTACTGTAGCAGAAGTATAAAGTAGCATAAAATGGGGATATACTCGCAAGTACAAGTATTTTTGTAAATTGCACAGCAAAATCTTTCTTTGAGATTCGGATCAGTCGTTTAAAGAGGATGTTTTAAATCT
Source organism: Coreoperca whiteheadi (assembly GCA_011952105.1). Lineage (NCBI taxonomy): Eukaryota > Metazoa > Chordata > Actinopteri > Centrarchiformes > Sinipercidae > Coreoperca > Coreoperca whiteheadi. The sequence goes on from CM022483.1 coordinate 7,158,653, forward strand.
CCAGCCACTGGTTAATGCTTATTAGACATGTACAGTAAAGTCTTTTGGCTGATTTCATACATTAACACGTAGTCATTCAGATAAACTGTTATTTTGATCGGACAAATCTAAATAAAGGTTCCTTTTTAGATGAGTGCTCATTACATTGCTGTCAGTTTGTGTCACTGGGGCTTGTTGGGGGGTCTAAGTCATCTGCATCCAGTGAAAACATGCAATCATATTTTTAAATGCATGCTTTAAAAGAAAACGCAGACCTTGCACATGCTGAGTTGCATGTTCCAATCAGGACAGCTGACTCACTTCCCTCACATCTCCCTTATAGGTGTTTAGGAAATCTGTTCTCTTGCCCCTTAATAACATTTACTGCAACAGGCCTGTCCCAGACTCTGACTAGTCAACCAAAAATGAAATGCACAAAATGCGTGCTTAAGAGTGTAGAGGAGAGGAAGACCGTGCTCACCAAAGAGAGGAGAGGCTTGTGACCTAGGCGCACTTCCTCTGTAAATAAAAAGGAGTGTTAGCAGGGGAACACCAGAGGCAAACACAATAACAGCAAGGATTTTAAAGCCAGTTTAGATGTTTGCAGAATGAAAATGAAAGAACATGCTCCTCGTTATTTGTAACAAAATAAATCAAGGTCGCACTCTGGATTTGTATGAATTAAAACAAGTGACAGCATATAGCTTAGTTGGGGATCCTTGACTTATGAAACACAATTTCCTGTCATTTAAAAAGAGTAATATTTGTTCCCTTAATTAGGTGTTCTGCAGTTTATACCAATTCAGTAATTCGTGCCATAATCCAAGATCAGCATTCATATCTAAACCAAATGTATCCATCAAAACAATGGTAACAGATGGTAACTATCCTGCATCTGGCTACAATATATAATTGACCAATAAGATAGGCACCTACATTTACATTTATTCATTTAGCAGACGCTTTTATCCAAAGCGACTTACATATGAGAACATTCACAAACCGAAGGCGCAGCTTCGGGAGCATTTTGGGGTTCAGTATCTTGCTCAAGGATGCTTCGGCGCATGGTTGGGGGATCGAACCGTCAACCTTCCGATTGGGAAGCAACCGTTCTGCCACCATGCCACGGCCGCACCTATCCCTAGCCTCCTAATGCTTGATATATATTTTTTTTAATTCAAACAAATCAGCTATATTGAGTTATTTAAAGCAAATGTGAAGGTTTCACTACAAGGAGTTATTACCCATCATGCCTTTTTCTCAGGATAAATCAAAGGACGACTCCACTCATACTGCTAAAGGTCCCTGTGCCTGTTGAAACAGGCAGAAACGTACAGCAGGTGACACTGTTGTCCTGTGCCTCTCCGTGTTGATCTTATGAACTACAACTACATGATACTTTCGTTTTCCGCCGCGTTCACCGCTTTGTACCCATGTGTCACTTTCAGTAACAGTTCCCCCTCGTCGCCGGTCCAAGCAAAGAAATCTCTGGTCTTACTTCTCGCCATTTTCTGTTCTTCTTAGGTTTACACAAGAGACACCACAGTGAATACAAAAATGACGACTCTGAAACTGAAAATGTCCAGTATGTAGCCATTATTCATGGGTACGACTCAAGTCACCGAAGGAGAGATTATCCCAATTTTTTTTTTACAAATAAGAGGACAAAATACCTTTTCTGCATTGGCAGAAAACTAACCGGGGGTATTTGCTGTGGATAAAAGTGTACAGTAAAAGCATCACTCCCCTGCTACAATGATAACGAAAACCTGCATTGGGATCAGGGTTCTATGTTTTTTGAATTAGAAATGGCCACATCACTGTTCAGAGACAAAGCCCGAGTTCTTTGTTGATTATTCTAATTGCAAATTACATTTATTTTGTATTCAGAATCTAATTTAGAGATATTAAAAAGTTGGTTGTTTTAGATGAAAACCAGAGGCCTTCAAAAAACACTGAACTATTTGAGCTTTTGGAGTCAGATTTGATGTCAAGACAACACAATAACTTTGTTTAACTGTTTACTTGTCAGATAATTAGTTGATCATCATTACAGTATAATATAAGAACAGTGTAACGCTCTTACTGTCTCAGTTTTAGGCATCAAAATGACACTGGTAACTGCAAAAGAGTGCCACCTTGTGGACAACAGGTCCTGTTTCAATTGTGACTAAATAGTAAATCATAACAGATATACTAACTGGAGCTCTACAGAAACTTCCCTGCACGTGTGTCCTCTCTGGTAAACATGTTTGAATTATTAGTATTAGTGTTAGAGACGCTGCAGTCTGGCAGTGGAGTAAAGCCCACTCTCTCTCCTTATGAAGGTGCTGTATGGCTCGATGTCGTGTGGCTCCTGCAGAAAGACACACGTATTAAAAAAATTAAAAGTAAGTAAGTAAGTGAGTCGCATGAATGAAGAAGACATACCCCGTACAGTACCATGTTTGGATGACTGCTCAGTGGTTCTGGTTGTCTCCTGTTGGGTCAAACAACAATGCACTAGTAATGAATGTTAACTTTTATTTACTCTGCATTGTGTAGTCTTTTTTTATAGACAAGAGGAAATGAAAGACCATGTCTTGCGTCATTGCTTCATATGGAACTAGAGTTTATGATCTTGATAGATATGACCGCAGTGTATTTGAAGTTATTGAGAAACCAGATAAATGTGTTATAGGCGAAAAGGAGTGCTTGAAATCGATTTTTAATTCATTTGATTGAATATTACTTGACTCACAAAAATGACACTTCAACACATATTCAACACCACGGTTGGTCGCACAAGACCAACTGTTGGTGTTGAATATGCTGCGTGTAAATGAACTTCCTGAAAATAATAATAATGATGATAATGGATATGACAATCTCTCACCTATGACGTATTCCCATGTAGATAAACCCCAGGATAACTCCAGTTATAATGATGACTACTGTTGCACCCAGAGCACTCAGAATTAGCATTTGTGTTGAACTGTTGGCATCTTCATCCTCTAAAACATTGTAAACAAAAAGTCAGAAATAATTACTGTGTACACATTATCATGTAATATTGTATTACTGACATCTGCAGTTAAAGGAAAAATACCCAAAATGTGCTTACCTTCCACAGTAATATTCCGATGGAGAGTATCTGTTCCACCAGGACGTGAACACTCACAGGTGTAGTTCCCACTATCCTCTGGTGTTAAACTGGTCAGGTGGAGAAATACAGTCTGATTCTCTTTCATAAGTGTGAACCTGGAGTCACATTTGTGCTCAAAGTCCTGTCCGTGTTTATACAGCAGACGACACTCTTCTCCCCTGTTTCTCTCTGTTCTGATCTTACAGACTATCAGTGTGATGACACTCAGTGTTGCATTGGTGCATATTGGAGTGACATCTGGTTCTCTCCCACTGGTCTCTGCAATAAATTACAATCAAAAATGAAAATGAAATACAGTCTGAATTTTTGCATTTCGTGAATATTAAATCATTATTAATTCCACTAGAACATTAAAGAAAACGTTTAGTTGTCCTCTTTAAACCAAAGACAGGAAGCTTTGAGAAAAACGACTTGCATGAATTTTAAACTATGAGAACTAGTTTCTGTACATTACCTTTGGTATGGTGGTACATTACCACCGTTAGTGGCAGAAGCAGAACAAAGCACAGTTTCCATCTGGCCATACTGGTCAAGAAGCAACTGCATCTGGCAGAAGAGTGTCCTGTACTGAGGCAGGACAGACACACCTCTTTGCACTGTTCTCTAGTACATAAACCTGAAACTCTCACAGTGGTATGAGCTGCTGTGAATTCTTCTGTAAAGGAAGTGCTGTTACAGGAGCGGTCAGGCCTACAGTCACGTGTTCAGACTACAGTTTGAGCTGGATCCACCAAGAGTCCAGCCAATAGTAAGTATTGCCTGCATTTCTATTACAATGTGTGTGATTAGTGAGTCGTGCGTCACGTAACCTGCTAATGCTGACATGTTTGCTTGTGTGCATATTTAGAGACTTGCGCTTGAGCTGTAAATAGAACGAAACATAAAGTATTTTCAGCTGGTTGCAATTTATGCTACTTGCCTCTTTCGTAAGGAAACTAGTGTGTCTTTTAACTTGACACAAACACATCTCACTTGATGCAAGTGACTTCACTTTGTTCACACGAAGAATCAAACTGTAGCCTAGTTCATGTGAGCATTACAAGCTTTTGGGATGTTTACTTTTCAATTAGCAATTATACAGTTCCAATAACGGCATTATATTTTGAAATTCCAATAATTAATTACTAATAATCAACACTGTACAAATCATGGCTAAGAGATCCAAACTCTTCTCTTTGTATAGTTTTAAAGACTTGAACTTGAAATTATTGTTTGATTCAGGAAGGCCTCAACTTTGGCGATGACTGTACACTACTCATAACAAGGTGTGTGTGTGTGTTAAAACATGTAAATGGTCCTACAAGAGGCTTCATATTTAACATAATATATTGCATTTCTTGACTTGTCAACCACCGCAGTATTTCTATACAGAGCATATTATTGGTTATTGGAAAATACGTTTCCTATCTGATAGATGACACAGGTAACAAAGATCCAACATCTTGAAGAATGTGACAAGAAAAGTACAACTATCAGCCTTTGGTAATGAAAAGCAAACACAAGTCACTGCACTTATTTCTACATGAAGATACTAGGACTTAAAGCTTATCTTCATCTTCTAAAAACATGCAAGAATAATAATATACAGTAACTGCACCACACCACAGTTACATTTGTAAAAATGTTTTCCCACAGAAAAGTTATTATCCAAATTGAAATGATATCCAAATAAAAAACTATTACTTTTCTAATGGCCTCTCACCCATTACGTTTTGTCCTGAGGTCAAATCCCAGAATAACTCCAGTTAGAATGATGACTGTGGTTACACCAATCACAGCACTTCTAATTGGCATTTCTGTCGAACTGCCGGCGTCTTCATCCTCTAAAACATTGTGAAGAAAATACATCTTTGTCAGAAAAATGGAACTTTGCTCTACATGTAAAGAAACATTATGATTCTGTTCTTCCTCGTTTACAGTACAATGAAATCTTCTATCACTGACATCATCTGCAAATCAAATGCATCATTCAGAACATAATTTATATAATCACATATTTTATCCCACTGACTTATGTAATCTGCATTTTACATCTACAGACATTAAGCTGTGTACACAGCTATGAAAGTTAAAAAAATACCCAAATAAACTTTGAAACAATACCACTGTACACTTTGTATTCTATAAACTGAAACAGGTCAAATTTCATGTAAGTGTGGACATCATATTACCATTTAAATTCTTCATAATTTAACGATGCTGTGGACAATTTCTACCTTAAACTATTTTACTACTTTTTTTCGGTAAAAGCAAACATTCATCTTAGTGCTTTCCACAGAATGTAAAACATACCAATCCTAGTGTGAGCTTTAATTACTTTAAATAACTTATTTTTCCTGAATAAAGGAACTTGGCAAATCAAATATAAAAAAACCAAGTATGACTCTATGCTCCTCTCAGAATCTAAAAGAGTACTACGTCATGTAAAATGCTAAGGCATGCTTGCCAATGTGGTCAGCACATATCTGTTTATCATGTCTTGTCAGCATGCAAAAGCTAACAAATCAAATAAGAAGGCCTCAGCTACACTAAATGCTTTGAATGTAAAAATATAGAGTATATGTACGTGTATACAAAAGAATACGTGGCTCACCAAAGAGCAGACACATAACCCAGATTGCAGGTAATCATCTCTGTAAATAAGAAAAGGCGTCAGAGTGTGAAGTGAAACACAGATAGAAAGTTAAGAATAACCTCTCAGCCTTGTTCAACACAGCTACACAATTTCTGTAGTTCTTACTATTAATTTCATAACACAAATTCTAAAAGAACTGAGGCTGAAGTGCTGAAGCTGAGATGCTGTGTGTGTCGGGTCAAGGTGACGTCTGATTAACTGAGGGTCAGATGTTAAAAGTCCTGAAACAACAACGCCAGGTTACATCACTGATGATGTGTTCAAGAGCACTGGGGAGTTATATTCTCTGAAATCATTCAGCAGTTTGGAGAAAAATACTTCATATGAGAAGTGCACTTTGTCACCGATTTCTATTTGTAATACAGTATGTTTACTGTATATCCAGAATCAAATGTAGCGATGATACATTATATTATATTTTTATTTAAATATATTTAAATATTTCACTATTACACCTTTGTAGGTCTTTGACTGAGTAGCTTACAATAAAACAAGAGTCAACTTTGTTTTAAATGTTCATTTATTATATAATTTATTCTGGACATCTTATTTGTCAGACAGTATAAGGCACTCAATGTGCTCATTTTAAAACATTACATATAAATAAAGGAATACAATTTCTACGAAACAATTAAGCTAAGTTTTAGAATTAAATGCACTTCGAGGAGTGAAAAATATTTAACGGGCCCTGTTTCACTTACTATTCAGTAGGATAACATGTACGACATTGGAGTACATATTATAGTATAATTAAAAATCAACAAAAGCATCCTTAAATTTATTTAATCTCTGGTAAATAATTAATAACAGTTTCACAACTTCTGGCAAGTGAAAAAAGTAAATTCTCTTTCCGTATGAAGGTGCCGCGCAGCTCAATGTCTTGTGGTTCCTGCACAGCCGACAAAAGAATGAATGACATTTTGGTGTACAGTACCGTGTTTGGACGACTGGACAGTGGTTCCACTTGTCTTCTGTTGGGTAAACAACAAATCGTTCATTCTCTCTGCTTTGTGAGAGTATTCCATGCATGGTAACAAACTGTGTTGTAGCTATGTTGTTATTTTATTCTTTCTCAGCACTATATTAGTCTCTTACCCGTGGTGAATTTTTCTTAGGATAAATCCCAGAATAACTCCAGTTATAATGACGACTACAATTACACCAAACAACAACCTTGGAATTGGCATTTGTGTTGTTCTGATGGAGTCTTCATCCTCTAAAATGTTGTAAAGAAAAAAAAATCCTCATCAGAAAATTAGCACAGGCATTCACTGTTAATGCAGAAACATTAAGATGCTCCTCTGTTGTCCACAGCATCATGTAATATTGTAATACTGGCATATTATATCATTAGTATTACGTCTTATCATGATTACAAGTGCTGACATTTGTCATTTTGCATTAAAACTAGTTTTGTTGGTTTAATCGCACTACATTTTGTTTTACCCTGTGAAATAAAGCAGGTTTGGTTTATTTGTAAAGTACAGACATACTGACTGATATTCCTAGTAACGTCACCACACACTGGAAAATAACCAGAGAGATACATTGCGAAACCCGAAAGTTATAAAATAAATCATTTACCTTCCACAGTGATATTCAGATGGAGAGTATCTGTTCCTTCAGGATGTGAACACTCACAGGTGTAGCTCCCACTATCCTCTGGTGTCAAACCGGTCAGGTGGAGAAATACAGTCTGATTCTCTTTCATAAGTGTGAACCTGGAGTCACATTTGTGCTCAAAGTCCTGTCCGTGTTGATACAGCAGGCGACACTCTTCTTCTCCATTTCTCTCTGTTCTGATCTTACAGACTATCAGTGAGATGACATTCAGTGTTGCATTGGTGCATATTGGAGTGACATCTGGCTCTCTCCCAATGATTTTCACAAGAGTCTCTGCAAACAATTACAATCAAAAATCAATACAGTATGAAATAGAGGGAATAAGTTAGCACGTGCTGAATTTATGCATTTGTAAAATGTATGACCAACATTTTGCATTGCACTAGACTAAGTCAATTACAGAAAATAGTCTGTGTCTCTCTTTAAACCAAAGACAGAAAGATTAACAGATAAGTTATACATCATAAAAACGTGTTCCTGTACATTACCTTTTCTGTCAGTACAAAAAGCTAGCGGCAGAAGCAGAACAAACCACAGTTTCCATGTACCCATACTGGTCAAGACATCTAAGCGACAGTGCAGCTGCTGCAGGCAGCGTACAGCATATTGTACTGTAGGGACGAGGACAGACAGACCCCCTTTGCACCGTTCTCTGGCTACCTAAACCACAAACTCACAGAGGTGGAGCTGGTGTGAGGTCTTTTAAAAAGGAAGCTCAGCATTGTGGGCAGAGGTGAAACAGGCTTGTTTCAACCAAAGAGGGCAGCAAAACACAGCTTTTCATCCTGGTGTTAAGTTACTCTTTAAATTAATCTTACAGAAAGTCCAATGAAACATAATGTCATTTCACCAGTGAACTCTAACTTTCTTGTGTTGTTTGATTTTGGTGGCCTCTGTCAGTTATAATCACCATAGACACAGCAGCACGTCCCCCAGCAGGTGGCCGCAATCACAGATTTGTTGGCTGCTGAAGGCTTGTGTAGGGGTTATTGGCTTCATAGGCTTCATCTTGGTCCTACGGAAACATCACACTTTTACCGCATCATGTTTTAAAAGTCTGACTACAGAGGTAAAATCCTGATTCTTAAACGTCTCTCTGTCGTCTCTCCTTACTATGAACTTTCAGGTCTTTATTACTGAAAAAGAGACAGACTTTAAAAATTGTGAGCCTATCCTTTAACATGTGCAAGAAATGTAATTTCTACACTTTACATCATACGTGAAAATTGTTGTCCCACCATTTTCAGTTATTCTCTAAATGGGGTTATGACAAAAAAAAACAAAAAACTAAGAATTAACATTTAAATTGAATTAGGATATTCGGGAAATACAAGTGTGTAGTTATAAAGATGCGTTTTCTTCTCCCAGCATACCTCTCTCATACACATCTGTCACGTCAATTAATGGTCACACGATCTGGAGTTTACAAAAGGTTTCCTCTATTGGTGCAAAGTCTATTATACGGCACTCTCCCCTTAGCATCACCTAAGAGGCGTTGTGTTAGCCTTGTGGTTAAGACACATACCATACTGCATGGGGCATTTGTTACATGTCACCCCCCCCCCTCGCTCCCTCTTCATCATTTCCTGTCTGCATGCAAAAGTTAAATAAAATAAGAAGGCCTCAGCTACACGAAATGCCTTGAACGTAAAAATACAGAGTATGTACATGTATACAAAAGAATACGTGGCTCACCAAAGAGCAGGGAGGTTCACAGACAGCTAACCCAGATGCTCCTGACCTTGTACCGTCTCTGTAAATAAGAAAAGACGTCCGAGTGTGAAGTGAAACACAGATAAACAGTTAAGAATAACCTCTCAGCCTTGTTCAACACAGCTACACAATTTCCGTAGTTCTTACTATTAATTTCAAAACACAACATTCATTTAAACAACATAAATAACAACATGCTAATCGGATACAATCACACTTAAGGATGACAGAGACTTGCATCATTTGTAGTGAGAATATTACAGCTTCAGCGCTTTACAAAAAAACTCAAATTACTGCTTTGAAAATATTAAGTAAGTAACACCACCAATCACAATGATGGGCAATATCCTAAAAGAACTGAGGCTGAAGTGCTGTTCACAGGATGCTAAATTTGTTAACAGATAATGTAAAATAATTTGAGCTAAAGTATTTTTCAAAACCACTGAACAAACACAAAAGGAAAAAACTAAAATACGACACTTTTACCTTTGTGATACTGAGGCAGAATATTTGTTCATCCTATATTTTACATCTACAGACATTATTAAGTTTTAAATTCAGTAGGTTTTACCAAAGTTAACAGACTACACTGTGATATATCATATCAGGTGAAGCAGGTCCCACTGCCACTGAAATGTTTCAGTGTTAACATGTTGGAAAATAACTGCTTCACACTGAGTGCAAGTATGACAGAAAAGCAAGAAAATAAATCAAACATTTACCTTCCACGGTGATATTCAGATGGAGAGTATCTGTTCCACCAGGACGTGAACACTCACAGGTGTAGATCCCACTATCCTCTGGTGTTAAACCGGTCAGGTGGAGAAATACAGTCTGATTCTCTTTCATAAGTGTGAACCTGGAGTCACATTTGTGCTCAAAGTCCTGTCCATGTTGATACAGCAGGCGACACTCTTCTTCTCCGTTTCTCTCTGTTCTGATCTTACAGACTATCAGTGTGATGACACTCAGTGTTGCATTGGTGCATATTGGAGTGACATCTGGTTCTCTCCCACTGGTTTTGACAAGAGTCTCTGCAAACAATAAGAAAGAGCTTTTGAATGACTTAATGTTCGTTTCATTTACACATTTTTTCATTTCTGACTGCAAAAGAATAAGAATACTGTTCAGCAGATAGTGGGATACGCTCTTCAAAACTCAAAGTCAGGAAAACTATTATGAGCTACATATAATTCTATCAAACTGCAAAGGTGACTGACTTGCATAAACAGTATGTAATAAAATGCTCCTGTACAGTACCTTCAGATTCAGAGCCCAAACACAGGGGCGGAAGCAGGACAAAGTAGAGCTGCTATTGATCCATAATCGCAGAAAGTCTGAACACCAGTGTTGCCGTCGGTACACAGTGAACGACACAGACGACAGGAAGATCAACTTTCACGCACCCTTTGCGCTACCTAAACCTCACAATATCTAAAATGCCGTATAATCTTATGAACTGATAATCACGTGTCTTAAAAAGGAAGTCCACTTCTCTTTTAAGACTTACTGTAGGTGAATCTTTAACTCTGGTTTCACTGAAAGCATCACTTTGGGCGAAAGCTTCATTCCTCATTACATTTCATTGAGTTTAAATTTAAGCACTTAGTTTGAGGAAATTCAGTAACTAAAAATGTGTTGCTGTTTACTGACTGTTTTACAGGAAATCAAAATTAGATATATACAGTACTTGTTACTTTTTGTATCAAGGGGAATCTCGGTTGTAGTGCTTTGCCACAAAACGTGAAGCATACACGTAGAGAGCTCAGTCGCTGCGTCTTATTTCTTTTCTGCAACAAGTTCTCTGAATTTTCACCTCCCGAGACTGCTCAACAAAATGATGTTCACATGCCCCGGAGCAGTGCAAACTGCTGAAAGGACAAGAACTGATCCAACTTCAGACTCGTGAACAAGGCAATCAGCAAATGTCCTCCTGCTTTCATATCATCACATTACTTGATAACAGCACATGCCTCATAACATGTCAGTTGGAGAGGTCAAGTTAAACAAAAATGGCTGAATGTATCTTCCATCAATGGTTCACAAATGGCATCTATGATATCATTGGATTGTTTACATTAATAGGAGCTCTATTGATCAGTGATGCGTTCCTCCCTATTTGGTCAAATTCAAACCAGTGGTATTTGAAATCCCTTGTTGATTTACTATGGACACAATGATTGTTACAGTCAGTTCAAAGGTGAATTACTGCAGCTGGTAAGCACACAACTCACCGTAGTGTGAATGTCTTCATGGCTTTTAGCTTGTTTGATTGTTGCAGGACATTCAGTGTGAACAGGGACAAAAGAATAAAGATTAATCTCCAAGCATCTCCCTATGTTCATTACATTTAAACAATGATGCTTAGATTGTGGTAATCCTCTAAATTACCTTTTATTTTCTTGCTGGGTTCGACACGCAGTTTGGATGGCTGGAGAAATCAGGGTCTGATTTGTACAAAGCAGCTCAGGCAGATCAAGATAACCTGCCATAAGAACCAATAAAGCCTCAATTTGGTTTGGGTTTTATGTAGAGAGCTGTTATTGTGGTCATGCAAGTTTCTTCCTGTTTACTGTCAGTCAATTAGAGTCTCCTCCTGTAAATAGTCCTCAGAATAAATGTCGGCCTACAAACTTTATTCCTTATGGAAAGCGAGTAAATGTTAAAATGCTTTTTACCAGATATACAGCAGCTTTCACATTTCAGACAATGATAAATAAAATTTAGTGTCCGTACAACATCTCTCCTACCCATTTGATTTGTTCTTTTAAGCCATGACATGAAAAACAGTGATCAGGGTCAACCACCATCACAAAGACATACTGTAAGGGGTTCATCTACGGAGGTCTGCTGGGTCTTGCCTCTTCAAAAGCCTTCTGTGTGCAGGAGAGAGAACGAGGCGGAGAGGCATCTGCAACATCATGGAGGCAGAGAATGCCTCGAGGTCGATTTGGTCGAGTACAGGAAGTTCATGCAGGAAGCTGAGATGCTAGATATCAGGTCAAGGTGACGTCTGATTAACTGAGGGTCAGATGTTGAAAGTCCTGAAACAACAACGCCAGGTTACATCACTGATGATGTGTTCAAGAGCACTGGGGAGTTATATTCTCTGAAATCATTCAGCAGTTTGGAGAAAAATACTTCATATCAGAAGTGCACTTTGTCACTGATTTCCATTTGTAATACAGTATGTTTACTGTATATCCAGAGTCAAATGCAGCTATGATAGATATTATATTTTTATTTAAATATTTAATATTACGCCTTTGTAGGTCTTCGACTGAGTAGCTTACAATAAAAGAACAAGAGTCAACTTTGTTTTAAACATTCGTATATTATATCATTTATTCTGGACATCTCATTTGTCAGACAGTATAAGGCACTCAATGTGCTCATTTTAAAACATTACATATAAATAAAGGAATACAATTTAAACAAAACAATTAAGCTAAGTTTTAGAATTAAATGCACTTCGAGGAGTGAAAAATATTTAACGGGCCCTGTTTCACTTACTATTCAGTAGGTTAACATGAATCACATTGGAGTACATATTATAGTATAATTAAAACTCTACAAAGGCATCCTTAAAAGGTGGTCATCTCTGGTAAATAATTTAAAGTTTCACAACTTTTAGCAAGTGAATAAAGTTCATTCTCTTTCTGTATGAAGGTGCCGCGTAGCTCAATGTCTTGTGGTTCCTGCAAAAGAACAGTTTAAAAAAAAAGTAAAATCAACAGCCGACAAAAGAATGAATGACATTTTGGTGTACAGTACCGTGTTTGGACGACTGGACAGTGGTTCCACTTGTCTTCTGTTGGGTAAACAACAAATCGTTCATTCTCTCTGCTTTGTGAGAGTATTCCATGCATGGTAACAAACTGTGTTGTAGCTATGTTTTTATTTTATTCCCTCTCAGCACTATATTAGTCTCTTACCCGTGGTGAATTTTTCTTCGGATAAATCCAAGAATAACTCCAGTTATAATGACGACTACAATTACACCAAACAACAACCTTGGAATTGGCATTTGTGTTGTTCTGATGGAGTCTTCATCCTCTAAAATGTTGTAAAGAAAAAAAAATCCTCATCAGAAAATTAGCACAGGCATTCACTGTTAATGCAGAAACATTAAGATGCTCCTCTGTTGTCCACAGCATCATGTAATATTGTAATACTGGCATATTATATCATTAGTATTACGTCTTATCATGATTACAAGTGCTGACATTTGTCATTTTACATTAAACCTAGTTTTGTTGCTTAATCACACTTATTTTACCCTGTGAAATAAAGCAGGTTTGATTTATTTGTAAAGTACAGACATACTGACTGATATTCCTAGTAACGTCACAACACACTGGAAAATAACCAGAGAGATACATTGCGAAACCCGAAAGTTATAAAATAAATCATTTACCTTCCACTGTGATATTCAGATGGAGAGTATCTGTTCCTTCAGGACATGAACACTCACAGGTGTAGCTCCCACTATCCTCTGGTGTCAAACCGGTCAGGTGGAGAAATACAGTCTGATTCTCTTTCATAAGTGTGAACCTGGAGTCACATTTGTGCTCAAAGTCCTGTCCGTGTTGATACAGCAGGTGACACTCTTCTTCTCCGTTTCTCTCTGTTCTGATCTTACAGACTATCAGTGTGATGACATTTAGTGTTGCATTGGTGCATATTGGAGTGACATCTGGTTCTCTCCCACTGGTTTTGACAAGAGTCTCTGCAAACAATTACAATCAAAAATCAATACAGTATGAAATAGAGGGAATAAGTTAGCACGTGCTGAATTTATGCATTTGTAAAATGTATGACCAACATTTTGCATTGCACTAGACACAATTACAGAAAAGAGTCTCTTTAAACCAAAAGACAGAAAGATTAACAGATAAGTTATACATCATAAAAACGTGTTCCTGTACATTACCTTTTCTGTCAGTACAAAAAGCTAGCGGCAGAAGCAGAACAAACCACAGTTTCCATGTACCCATACTGGTCAAGACATTTAAGCAACAGTGCAGCTGCTGCTGGCAGCGTACAGCATATTGTACTGTAGGGACGAGGACAGACAGACCCCCTTTGCACCGTTCTCTGGCTACCTAAACCACAAACTCTCACAAAGGTGGAGCTGGTGTGAAGTCTTTTAAAAAGGAAGTGCAAGACATGACTGCGTTTTTGAACTGCGATTAAATGAAGTTTTGCATGTGATTGCTCTGTCGGCAAACAACCTAATCACGGGCTTTTACTCCGATACAGAATGTCCACAAAATGAGGAAATTGTTCACCGATGATAAAGCAACCACGACCACCCCAAAAAGCTCCTGCGCCTCCAAAGGAACCCTGTATTTGTCCAGTTTCTAGTCACAGAACTTTTACTGTAGACACTTGAAGTATTATTCTGCAAGTTCAAAGCATTTAGTGAGCTTTTCACCTGTGTCTTCTTCTCAGGATACAACTACAGATTATTCCAGCTGTAATAATGGATGCAGTAGCAACAATCACAACTGGAGCAGAAAGTGCAGTCCTCTTCATCTGCCAAACAAGGAAAACTTTTTTTTTTTTTTTTTAAAGTGAAATCTATTAAATCCCTGGGAGAAGAACCATTTCTACTCCACAATATTATTTAATCTCATCTGATTGAAAAACTTAAGTGTTAGCAAACAAACTTACCTCACAGTGAAATGATGACTCAGGGTATCACAGCTTTTACTGCAGTAAAATGATTCGAGTAAAGACAGCACTGGGTTTCCCTGTAGACATTACAAAAGGACCTGCATAAATATAAAGTAGGTTTAGTAAAGTGTCTTTGCCGTCAGGACAGTCACACTGTGGCAGAAGCAGAACAAAGCTGAAAGTATTTCTAAAAGGTATTCATTCCTTGTCACAAACTCTTTTCGCTTCCACAAACATTTAAGGATTTTCAGGACATTAAGCAACATACTTAGTAGCTCTTAATTTTCTATGATGCATCATTTACATCCTTGTTAGATGACTATAATGGTGATACACAGAAGTGTAGTGTAAGGGTTGACTGCACATGACTAATGTACTGTTTTATAAGAGGTTATGCATTTACTTTATAGTGTTGCTTGATTTGTGACTCCTGCAAAAGTTTGTTTTTTTTTTAAACTTCAACAAAATAAAAACTTTACGGGAAATACAAAGCAGATTAACATCTCAAAAAACCAAGGTTGCACTCTCCCAGTTATTATATAGTCAGTTATCAGGACTTTTGGTTTAAATATTTTCATAGATTGCACAATTTTGATCAGTCTCTCTCCCATCTATATCCCCTTCCAAAGGGACAGCCGCTGTATTGTTGCCGGCTGAATTTGTTTTCTTGTGGTGCACTGAGGAGATGGTCTGGTAGTGATCACTTGATGGCTGCTGAAGGCTTGTGTAGAGCTTATCTGGGTCATCTTTGGCCTATTAAAAAATTAAATATTTCAAATAAGGAACTCATTGTAATGGCTAACTAACTTTAATAGTTTAATCATTCACACAACATGGCTGAAACCCCAAAACTTAATGGATTATATAAAGAATTAATATCATTAATCAAGCCATTTTCTACAACAACAAAACATTTTTTTAAAGAAAAAGCCACATTAGAAAATGATGTTTAAAATCTTAATAAATTAAATTGACACATTGTAACTCTACTCAGGAAACCGGAGTCATACTGAACCTTTTCACGTCGTCTCACCTCTGACTAAAATCCCCTAACCTTCACTCACCCTCAAAATCATCAAAACTTTGCAACAAACTGCTTTAAGCGTGTTGCTGGGCCAAACAAAGCTTACGCTTTGGACAACTGAAACTGTTAAACAGCAGCCACACCGTTTCATTATGAACCTGAGGTCAAGCAGGCCCCTGCCTTAAACACAAAGTTTTTATTTGCACTCTACAGATTCTTGTTGGTATATGATGTTAATACAGGTGATTTTCCAGCAATACACATTTTGTTACACAAAATTAGCTTGTCTGCTTGGATATGAATGTTCCTAACTGTGACGTAATAGGGAAGACCCCGAGGACTATTACGCATGTCAGCTGCCACGCCAAGTATAAAGAGGAGAACACTAACAGTGACCCCAGTCTGTCCCTTTCACACATAGCCGCTGGTAGCATTAGCAAGCCTGATAAACACTGGCTGAAAAACAAACACTGTACATGAAGTCTTATTACTTTTCAGCTGCAGTTAAAAAAAAAAAAACTACAACCATGAGCCCGTTGTTAACTGCTGTATATATATATTTTTTTTAAAAGTGCTATTATGATGTAGGCCTACTGACACTCCCCCACAGACCTTGAGGACCTCAAACAGTAGAGACAAGCTACCACGCAGAAACTCAACAGGACAAACTGTAAATGTGCTTCTAGTGACCATCAAAGCTCCTCCGGACCGGGTTTCCAGTGGAGAAACAGACAGCGGCTTCTCATGGCTGGCCAGCTCGGTTTGCAGCTGTGATAATGCAGAAAGTCAAGAGCATCGTTTTCAGTTGGCCTAAGCCTTCAAATGGGCAATACATGTCCCCTATAATGCAGTATGATTGAAGATACATTAAATACAGACATTTACAGTAAGACATTTTGGTTTCAGCATCTCTGAAACCGCCACCTTCCTGCAATTTTAACACTATACCATGTGTATAAAGAGTTGTCACGTCATTCTCTGTCAAACCAAAGCGACTGATAATGGTGTGACAACCAAAACACACAGTGCAAACAAAGACGTGACAACACCTTTTTAATATCGAGTGCAGAAGATATCGGTGGGACTTTGTTTCTTTGAAAGTGAAATGACTCCGACCTGGTAAGGAAGTGTATAGAGTTGCCACTGAGTGTATTCTCTTCTCTTAGTAGATCTCTCACTTTTCTGTTCGATCAGTTGATGGTCACATGAATGTTGTCACCATCTTCTAACTGCCTGACATAGTAATGTACATAGAACTGCATGCAATAAGTTATATACTTACAACATTGAAAGGTATAAAACAATACATTTCTCACCGAAGAGCAGGTGGTTTCACATACAGATAATCCTGACCTTATACTGGCACCAAATCAAGGAAGCAAGTTGAGTCAGTCAACGTCTCCTTGCTACACAAATTCCTGTCCCTCTTTCAGACTGTTAAGCTAATTGTAAACAGGTAAATAGGGGAAGGACCCAAGCACAGACTGAGGATGCGGGGTGATGACTGGAGGGGAGATTTATTGACTTACAGGCTTGTGAAAAGCAGCAGACAGGTTACAGGCAGGCAGGTGCGCAGGAAACTAACAGGTAACAGGCAGCACCAATTCTAAAACGGACAGAAAGATGGAACCAACATAGCAACAGGGTTTCAGGAACTAACAAAGAAACAAAGGAAGTGAACCGGTACATGTAAGGAGAGGCTGATGGGGAATGAAGTGCAGGTGAGGAGGTGACCAACACACTGCAGGGCTGACGAGGGAGAGCGGAAACAGGTGTGTGGGCGGTGGAGCAGACAGGGGTTACTGCAGGGCATGGAAAAGTAAAGGCAGGAAAACAAACAAAACACAGAATGTCTACAATACAGAAAATAACTGAACACACCCAAAACCATGAAAAATTGCTGAGTATCTTACGTTACAGTGCTTTTCTCAACATAAACACCAACTACTTATGTTTAAAGTATGAAGACAAAATTTTTCACCTGCAACAATTGTTTCTCAGGATAAGCCCACTGACAAGTCCAGTTACAATGATAAATGCAGTACCACTAGCAATCGCAGAGGTAGAAATGAGCATTGCCGTAGGATAAGTGCTGGCCTCTCCTAAGAAAGCAAGAAAAAACATTAGACAAAATAACAATACTGTGATGCTTCCATCTTCTCGGAATCGGTTTGACAAACAGATCACATCAATATTTAGCAATAAGCATATTGTTGTCTATAATATCTATTTTGGCATTTATAAGGTCTCAATTTTACATCTCTGGAGCTGAAGATCTTTAGGGTTCGGTCTTCATTTCTATCATTTTACACGGGCTCAGGCTTGTGCGGTAAATGAGCAGTCAGGCGATGTGTTTCGATTAGTGCGAAAATGGATGCTGAGGAGGACAAACAGAGGCTGGCCTGTGGAGGTTATGTTTTGGTTGCACCGGCACAGAAAGCAAAGTCTGAGGTGTGGTAAACTTTTCACCATGTAGCCCGTAGGCCTATTTATAGGCTAAGTGTATTTAGAGAGCTGAGATGTTACGATGTTACAGAGGACTTATTTTATTTCTTTGTTCCAACTTCCAAGTGTCCTATAGCCTACGTTAGTCATGAATAAATTATGTTAAAAAAATGTTGGGTGCACATTCGAATAATGTTGAGCTGTAAACGGGTTCGGGCTTTTAAAAAGCTGCCAATCAAAATGTCCTTGTTGGACCTAACTTTTAAGGCCCGATTAGAGCTCTACTCTAGACATTATTAAGCATGTATTACCAAAGTCTATACCCAAATAGAAATTACTGCCAGTGTTTGTTGTGATGATAATTGTATGTACTATGAATTTCTGTTATGATTCTTTTCTGCACACCCATCTTTTGCATATCTGTCCGTCCTGGGAGAGGGATCCCTTCTCTTTTTTGGGTAGTTTTTCCTTAGTTGAATCAAGGGTCTAAGGACAGAGGGTGTGTATTTACAGATTGTAAAACCCTTTGTGATATTGGGCTATATAAAAGAATTTTTTTTTAATTGAATGAGTACCGAAGCTACCGTGTGCCATTTTGTTTTATTCCTGCTTCTCAGTTGGATTAACATCCATACCATTTCATTTACTTTGTGTAGTAGAGGCATCATACGGCCATTGCAAGTATCTATAATGTTAACAACAGTGTAGGAGATGAATGCAATTTCTTAAAAGCAAGAAAATAAAACATTTACCTTCCACAGTGATACTGAGATGGAGAGTATCTGTTCCACGAACATGTGAACACTCACAGGTGTAGTTCCCACTATCCTCTGGTGTCAAACCGGTCAGGTGGAGAAACACAGTCTGATTCTCTTTCATCAATGTGAATCTGGAGTCACATTCGTGGACAAATGTCCATGTTGATACAGCAGACGACACTCTTCTCCCCGGCTCCGCTCTGTTCTGATCTTACAGACAACCAGTGTGATGATACTCAGTGTAGCAGTGGTGCATATTGGAGTGACATCTGGTTCTCTGCCAATGGTTTTCACAAGAGCCTCTGCATTTAGGAAATGAGTGACTGCACCACAATGAGCACGGTAAAGTGAATAGTGAAAAGTTAGAATTGGCAACTTGTAATTCTACCAAACTGCTAAACTGATGGTATCAATAATAAGTAGTAAAACTTCCCTGTACAGTACCTTCAGTTTCAAAACACAAACACAGGGGAAGCAGGACAAGCCACAGTTTCCATTGATCCATAATGGTGGAGACGTCTGAACAACAGTTCTTCTGTCAGAAACCAGTAAACTATACTGAACGGAGGAGGGTAAACGTTGTTAAAAAAACCTTAAACGGGTAGGAGCTGATAATGGCGCGTCCTAAAAAGGAAGTGTAGGACACGACTGATACTACTTTCTAGATTAGACACTCTGTGGGGCATCTCTTACACGGGTTTCACAGAAAAGCATCAACTTCTGCTAAACAGCGTTTATACTGTACACACAAAACCAACACTATAGAGCATGTATGGAAAACCAAGTCTTTGAGCACTTCAACGACTTTCAAGAACTTGTTTGAGGACGTCCAATTACTTGACATTGGTTATGTTTTGAAGGACGACTTGATACTGGTCAAAATTAAATATATTTACATATCACTGTGATATGAGGCCAGACAGCATGCATATGTAAGTCGCTTTGGATAAAGCACACTAGTACCTTCACGCAGCTCATGGTGTCTGAGTTGTTGCACAACAAAAGGGTTTTCTCCAACACATAGACGGGGTGATTGAGTTTTACAGGAACTGACTAAATGTAAATGTAAATGAATGTTGTCGGGCATGGCTGAGTGTTGACAGTGCATGGTAACAGACTTACCTTCACACAGGAACACAATGAATTGCAACGCTGCTTCACCTTGTGTCACTCTGAAGAGTCTGCTGAAATAATAAACACAGGTCAGAGAGACTTTGTTACAGGAATACAGAGGAATCAGATTAGCCTGCCTCCTACAGCATTATGTTGAATAATTTAATCAAGGGGTACCCCGCCCATTAACCCCACCATATCAAGTCTTTAAAGAAGTGCTACAGTTCCTTACCTGGCTAAACCACTGTCAAAATGTGTGAAAGGTTAGCATCACTGTTGCATTTAAACTAATCACCATGGCAGTGAAGTTTTTAAATTACTAAATGCAATTTTTTAATACGCGTCTTTAAAACTTTGTTTGACTCTCTGGGGTTGGGCAAAGTAAGTTTGGGGTCACAGCATGGAGGATGATGATGATCCTCAGCTGGACAGGAAACAGAGTTTAGGCAGAAAAGGCCCTACACAAACTGAAAATACAACAGAGGCAGGCAGACAGAAAGATTTAAATAGATGCTGGTTTACAGGATGTGGAACCAGGTACAAGAGGTTATCAAAGACGCAGACCAACACTGACTTTTCTGGTATTGCTCTCTGCGTAAAGGAGATAATATGAGTGGTCACAGCTGTATGTTTCAGGTCTGTGGTTAAAATGCTGAAATACAATGAAACTAGGCCAAGCATTTCTACACCACAGTCATGAGACAAGCATGAAAATGGTGTGTGTGAAGCAGTCTAGTCCATCCCTGGCAGTACTTTTGTGGTCAGCTACCATTGATAAACATAACCCTTTACATGTTTTTATTGATTTAATTATGTATTTATTCAAATATCAAGTATGCGGCACGAACACTGCCGTAGTTTATAGTGTACAGGGTTGTCTGGTGACAAGCGTAGCTGAGGATTCTTCAAGTGTTGGAAACAAGATATGGCAGTGTTAAATCCTGAGCCAGGAAATTTGCATGTTGGGGAAAATATTCTCCAACATCCTAGGGAGGCCGCTGTCTGACTTGATTTTTTTAAATGTTGTGCTAGGCCTCTGGACAGATTCGACTCTATCCTCATCATCTGCAAAGCACACCTGGCACAGATAAATAAATGGTGCTCATGCTCACAGATGAGAAATGATGAGATTCTCTCCAAACTCATATTTCTATGACTTGACCTATGTAACAGTCTACCACTCTGACAAAAAAGGAAGGAAGGGAAGTACATAACATAAACCACAGCTTCAGTAATAGCTCCTTTTTAAATCTCTTGTCTGGGTGTTTTTCGGCTTTTACTCTGTGTTGCTCACTCTTGCTTGCTTGTAACGCTGGTGATAACAGTGTCAGCTAATTGGTTTACTTCTTTAGCATGATTATGAGAAAGAAAAGATCTAAATCACATATAATACAGATGTGTGACAGAGCAAATTCATCCTTGCAGCACATGTTACACCATAGGGAGCGAACACTGTGGCTTGCAAGGCTCAGAGACATTAATAACAGCATTATCTATGAGGCTTACCAGCAGAGGGAGTAGTAGACACATACTGTAACTGTACTGTGTGACCTGTGTGATATTTAACAGTAGGTGTGTATTGATACTCCTGGTATCAAAAGGCTTCATGCATCACATGCTTCATGCTTTCATGCATATTTAGTTTTAGTCACTCTATTGTGACATTAGAATTACAATGAACAGCCTAAAATATGTAAACTATTTAAATACTGATATTCTTTTTTAGCGTTTGTGCAGGAAATATATAAATAAAGGTGAATGCATTGTGCTTTACTTCCAACTTACCACTAACTTAACCTGGTTCAAAAGTCAACATAGCAGCCAAATATAAAACTTAGGAGCATGTACAAAATGTGAAACTACCCCATCATGCAATAGTAGATATTACACACGATGTAATGTATTTATGAATTAGTGAAGTCCCGCCTATGCTTTATATTTATTTCATATATTGTTAGATTAGTTGTAAATTAAAGAAGAATGGACATCCATATGCATCAAGGTCATTATATAACTGGAAAATTATACAGCATGCATTATTCACAATACACATTTATTAATTAAAGTATACATGGAAAGCACTGTGTCAGAAATACTTGCACAGCAATCTGGGGTAGAATTCAAGGAAAGAATAAATGATATACTTCGGAAAACCCATGTTCTGGAATAGAGAGACTGCTTATTTTATGTTTTATATTTATTCTACTGTTTTAACACATCCATTCAAACAGCAAACTGGAAGAGGAGATGCGTTTTGAAAAGCACATCTGTCTTTTTTCATTTCCTCTGAAAGCTTTGAAGCCTCAAGCCAAACCATGACCCAGATATACAGTTGAACATGTCTCAGAGCACTCAAACACTCTGCCTAACTATTCTGCTCGTACACCCACATAATGTTACATTTACGCATTTTGACTACTCTGTAATCAAAAACTAAAACCAGAAATACAAATATCTGATGGACAAATGGTTCCGCAAATGTTTAGCTACAGAACCAAGATGTCTGGCCTGCTGGAATTTAAGTGTACTCTGAAGCCAAATTACATTAAAAAAATGAGATAAATTTAGACACAATTAGAATAAATGTTCTAAATACAATTTTAAAATGTATATTCCATGAATCAAAAAAGCCTTGCTAACTTACTTCCATGACTGAAAGGAGACTGAACTTCACCTTTGACCCCTTAATGGCATGTCATGTGTCCAGTCCCATCACATGGTTCACCCCTAAACATTCTGTGTAGGAGAGGGGCTCGAATGAAGACGTAGCATGGGAGCAGTATTGTGTTAAGTTTGTCAGTTAACTGTAATGTGAAGCTACATAAAGGATGTGTGATGAGGAGGGATGAGAAAACATTGGCAGGTCAAATGAGAATAAAAAGAAAATGATAGGAAAAGTGGCTATAGGGAAATAAAAAAAACTGACACATACAAATGGAAGTTTTGGTTTTACAAATGTGAATGTGAGAGAACATTACTCCACATTATAGGACATTATAAATACTCAGCAGATAGCAGAGAGACACAGAGATTTTTGAAGTTCTTCTATGAATCTCATCATATATGAAAACACCAGACGAGTAAAACTGAAACACGGGCTGACAGAGGCGTGCACATAAAGAGATTAGATCTCCTACCAAATTAGGCCGCAGTCAGACATGTCAAAGACGACAGTGAGGAGCGTCCCTGTTTCCCTCTGGATGTAACGCTCCAGACAGAGACCCACATATATCTTGTTCTTCTGCAGCAGCTCCACATCCTTAGTAGCTTCAGAAAAAAAACAGACTCAGTTAATTCTGTGCATCAGAGGAAGGCACTAAAACTTACTGCAAGTTAAAAGCTAAATGTGATGACGAAAGTAAGGCCTTTCATTATTAACCATCAAAGGATCTTCAAAACTGTTAAAAATCTAAATTCTGCCAATAACCCCCAGATAAAATGGTCAAAATGTAAGATATTAAAAGGTGGCAATAAGATTGTGAAGACCTTTTTGGCTCATATTTAACCAGCAGTGGAAGAAGCACTCAGATCCTTCACTTATTCCACAGTGTGGAAATACTCTGTTACAAGTTAAAGTCCTGCATTCAAAAGTACAAAAGCATTAGCAGCAAAAGTAGTAACAAATGTACTCATTATGCAGAATGGCCCATTTCAGGATATTATACATTATATTATTGGTTTATAAATTGTGATGCATTTATGTGTAAGCATCACTTTAATGTTGCAGGTGGCAAAGGTGGGACTTATTTCAACTACTTTATATACTGCTGAGTAGCTTATAGTAATCGATAATAATACGTCATAATTTATTTGTTTATTATATTATTATTAATGATTGGAATCTGCAGAGTAACTAGTAACTAAAGGTGTCAAATAAATGTAGTGGGGTAAAAAGTACAATATTTCGCTCTGAGATGTCCTAGACGCATAATGTAGCAGAACATGGAAATACTCAAGCAGAGTACAAGTACCTCACAGTACTTGTAAATGTACTGTTACATTCCACCGTTGCAGTTAACGACCCCGTACTAAAAGGAGGTGAACTTGTCCATTAAAAAAAACACAAGAACTGAAAGCCAAGGTAATAAACTACAACTCCCACTTATTTAAACTTGAAAGTGACGGACGCTTCATTCTTCCAAGCCTTCTGACCAAATAAATACACGGCTCCTTACAGGAGCGCGTGTTGCAGGCTCGCACGGTGACCACAGGGCGGCGCCACCTAGTCAGCATTTATGTTGCTGCGCCTCAAAGGCTGCTGGGAAATCTGCTCCGACGAGGGCTCGTGAGCTGCTGAATAAGTGGACATCAGGCAGGTAAACGTTTTCTAACGAGCCCGTGAAACCCACCTCGCCCGTTGCGTTTGTTCGCACTGGGTTGCTTAAGGTCGGACAAGCAGTGCGCGTCCATTTTTGTTTCCACGATGTGCGCATGAGTCTCTCATTCCTCCCGAAGCCGCACAGTTACCCTGTTGTGCTTTAGAGTGGCAACTTACCAGAAGCAGATATTGTTTAGCGTACTCTGCATGTGCTTGTTGTTCTCATTAGTAATTCTGTACCTTTCTGAATTGGCAGGTTAGCAAAGTTAGCGGGGACCTTCACTGAACTGCGGCCGTCTCCAGTCATGGTAAGGAAGGGGAGGTCTCACTGTCTGCAGCTTGGGCATTACTGAGGATACATTAAAGGTGTACTGGGCTTGATGTCATAGTAACCCCTATTTTTATAACCTTAAATGACAAAGGGGGACTGCAACATAGAGCAGCAGATCCCCCATCTACTCAGACCTGCATGGACCCACTTGTGTTATGCAGAGTTACGTCTACAGGAAGTGACATATTAAAGCTTTAGAGTGAAATGTTCGACCCTCTCCTCTCTTAGGTTCAAATCACAGTGTGCAAAAGCGCCCAGTATACCTTTTTAAATTAATCTAAAACCAGCTGATTCTTCATTACAAACAATCCAAAATTTGCAGAGATCGTGAATAATATGAAACCGTACTGATTCTTGTCGTTGGCAGGAGGACATTAGCGCTGTGATGTCCTGGTTTTCCAGCCCCATGTACGACCGTTACTGGCAGCACTACCAGCAGGCGATGGCCTGGAACCAGAGACACAGGCGTGCCTACCGAAAGGCCTTGGAGGCTGCCTATGGCCCCAGCTACCGCCAGGAGCCGTATCCCAGCAGCCACCGGCGCTACGAAGACTGGCACGCCGGCGAGCGAGACGGCAAAGAGGACAGGGACGAGGAGAGCAGCTCGGACAGCGAGATCGAGTGCGACGTAAGCAACATGGAGATCAGCGAGGAGCTTCGGCAGTACTTCGCCCAGACAGAGAAGCACAGAGAGGAGCTGAGTAAGAGAACAGGCGGTGGAGGAGTGTAGAGTCTCCCAACGCCGCCCATCTCCATCACTTAATCAGTAATAATTTGCTTTGCCTAGGGGGGTACGATTGTAATCAGAAATCATAGTTTTAGTTAGTGTAAGGTGAAGAGACCGCCTGGTGTGTCTCAAAATGATCTGCCTTGCTGTCCTTGCAGAGAAGCAGCAGCAGATGGAGGCCGAGCAGCAGGACAGCTACGTGCCGGCCGACCAGGACCTGCACGGCGTCTCCTGGCGGCGGAGCAGCGCAGCTCCTCCCTCCGAGCGACCCGGCGAGAGACGCGGCGCCGAGATGAAGAAGCTGTATGGCGGGGACGCGGCCAAGATCCTGGCCATGGAGGCAGCGATGCAGCTCACTTTCGACAGAAACTGTGACCTCAGACAGCCCAAGTACTGGCCCGTTATCCCACTGAAGCTGTGACGGCTGCGGGCAGAGCGGCAAACCGTTTGATTTGGAGGAAATCCCTGCTCTGATCGCTCAGCGAGACTGCAGCTTTGTCATGTAATGGATGGTGGCTGTCGACACTGCTAATGTTAGGACAAGTGGCCTGGGTTAGCCGAGGGTTAGAAGTTATTTTAAGCACAAAAAAAAGTTTGCATAAATTAGCTGAGCTTCTGCTTAGCCAGTCATGAATGTCACTGACCTGTCCGCTGCCGCTCCAAATGAAAACTTGTGATTTTGATGCTGCACATAATGTTTTTTGTTGCTTTTCACTTTTACATCAGTTATTCTTAACTCAGGGCCAAACATACAGCACTACCCTATTCCCAAGAGACTGGGTGGTTTGGGTCTCTTGATTTCAGCACAAAGAATAAAAATGAGGGCCAGCTGAGGGTCAGAGGTACAGTAAAACTACTCCCGTAGGTGATGTAAATATATTCAAACAACATGTGCCTGCGTGTTTCCTCCTAATCTGTTTCTGTTTACCCTCTAGCTTGGTGATGTTACATGCTGCAGTAGCTCCTCTTATGCCTGTCAACTTGGTTTAAAAACAAAAACATTTTCATCCCCTCTTCCTCTGTTCAAATTTAGAAGCGTTCCCGCATGGCTGCTTCTGATATTCCACTTTTCAACACACACAAAGAGTGATTTGTTGTTGTTACTTCTAAACTGTGCCTCTCCGATTCTGACGTTTCATCGGGTTTCTCGGGAGGGACGTTGACTATTCTTTTATCTTTTTTTAGACTGAGGGGTGTGTATTTTAAAATAAACTGTTTATAATAAAGTGTTTTATGTCTGGATTAAACCTGCTTTGTCAGTGGTGATTTCTGAGTTAGCTCTCTGTGATGGGAATCTGCCTTTTGATTATATAACTGCTATTAAGCTTTGAGGCAGTACATTGCTACACTCAAAATATTGGTTTAATTACATTGTTTTACACGTGATTTCTAGATTAGAAAGTTTCAGTTTGACTCATACCTTTGGCAAATTATGCAGCATAAAAGTTTTCCTGCAGGCACCTAAAATGTGTGCGGTCTCTCTATATGAACTGTACTCAGTCAATATTAGTTCATGGTATTTTGTACTATATTGTATGTTTTCTGGTGTCAGTCTAACATTTGTGTAAATGGTGGTGGAAGAAGTACTCGGATCCTTTACTTAAAGTAAAAGTACCAATGAAACAATGTAAAAATACCTCCATTCAAAATCTACTTAAAGTGAAAGTACAGACGTATTCTCAGCACAACTTACATAGTTGTATTAAAATGAAAAGTACTAATGAAGAAACATTTTTCAGACTTTAATCTCATGTGTTTTGTGAAATGTTGGATAATTTTACATATTTGTGCCTCAAACAGTCCAACAGCAAATGAAACTATTTGAGAAGTTTATGGAAACGTCTCTGGTTAATAACGCATAGACATCTAAAACGAGACAAGGGGCCCCAGGCAGATACTGTTTTTTGTAAGAGGACACAAGCCAAAGAAGTTGGATACCTCTGGTTTAACCTTTAACAAAGCCCTGTATTTTATGAGCTCGTCCTAAATTTTCTGGTACAAAATCTTAGTCTGAAAAGTAACCAGTAACTATGGCTGTCAATGCATGTAGAGTAAAAAGTACAATACTTCCCTCTGAAATGTAGCGAAGCAGACTTAGGCCTATAAAGCAGCAGAAAATGGAAACACTCTTGCATGCTGTGTATCATTAAGTATATTTATTACAGGTAAAGTCACTAATTAATAAAGAATATCACCTACAAATAAGAGAAAATTGAATAAATAAACAAATAACACTCCTCCTTACTGCAGTTTGGTTAACAAAAGAGAACTCTCTAAATCAGAACAGTCAGTGTTTTTGCATTTTAATACTTTCTTTTATATTTAATAACACTTGTAGAAGAAATAAGGACACTTGCAGTGTTATTGGGATTAAGGAAGTCGGATCCATTTCTAGACCCAGCCGTGACGTCACCCCTCACCCTCCAGCCGTCCCCCTGATTCTCAAACAGGACGTCCAGTTGTGTGCATGCATCCCCCCTTCGAACAACCTGTGGACATCATCCGGGAGCTCTCTCACTTTCTGTCTCAGGGCCAGTTTCCACGGGAGCTGATAAAATGGGTAGGTGAACTATTTTCTACATTGTTCTTGTTCTGCTCACTTTCGTTTCAACACAAGTACAAGAAGTCGGGTCACTGTTAGATTCGATTCTTTCTCTTGGTTTCTTGAGATCTGGATGCTGTCCTCCAGCAGCTGCAGAGGCTTTTTCTGGTTGCGCGTGATGCAGTGTCGCGCATGTCTGCTAATCACGTTAAAGGCACAAACGAAACGTGTGACCTCTTCAGTCTGGTACCTTTCTCCGTTTCACTCTGATTTCCTTGCACCCTTTGTGTCAGTTAATAGCAACACTATCCTTTGCTTCTGGACATCATGGGTCACCTTTGGATGTGCGCCATTGAAATTGAGCGTGCCAGCGCGCTCGTGCACGATTATCTGTAGCTGTAACACTGTGCGTGAGCAGGGAACCTCTTTGTCTTGTTGGCTTATTTTGTACTGATTATTGTCAAACTGTGCCAGCAGCAGAACAATCCAACCAAAAAACGCATGTAGCCCTGTGCAATGTGTGTTTGATTTTATTTAATTTCTCATGTAGTACACAGGATGTGTTCTAAAGCCATCCCCAGTTATAACCCTAAGGGCGGAATGATAGACTGCATTGAGAGGTTTAAGAGTAGAGGCAGGAGAGTGCATATAAATTGCATCGTCATAGTGCGTGCGATTTCTTTGTGTGTGTGGGTGTGTTGCACTGGTCAGGCCAGGGTTAACAGCTTTTAAAGATTAAGACAGGAGCAAGCTCTTGACAAACTGTGCAGATTACTGCATATTTTTGCAGACCTTTCCTAAAGTGTTATGCCTGTTTTAATGTGAGTTTTACCTGAGTTCGGTCCCACAGTGCAGTTTCACGATCAGTCATCTGGGATATTTTCAGGCAAACGTCTCCTCTTGCAACGTAAAATGTAAGCTTCCCTGACTGTAGTTTGGCGTAAACACTCAACTCATCCTCCCCACGTCAGCTCCTCATGTGAGAGCTGATGCTGATTGGATTAAGAGGGAGTGATCCGCTCCCTCACTGTGGATTATTAAACAAGCTGGCCAAGGTTGAAAACGGAAGACAATTCCTGTTGCGTAGATGTGGATGCCTGTCGCCGGAAGTGCAGGGTTTTGCACATTTCCTATGTTTTATAAGCTTTATTCAATCAGGTGATCTCATTGAGATCAAGATCTCTTTTGCAAGAGAGACGCGAGAGTACAGCAGGACAAAAAGCACAAACCAACAACAATGTCTCTAAAAAGGCCCAAAACAATACATTTCTAAATTCAAATGATAGTGTGAAGTTCTTGTTTTTGTTGCCAGTGAGGATCAGCCTGCTCACAGCGATGAGTTCGATGTTCCTGCAATGAAACACAGGAGACAATAGTAGAGTACATCAAGTGGTTTTAAGGTGGAATGAGCAGCCTGAGAGTACATGGAGATATAGCCCATGGTTATTTGGTCAAAAAGGTTTTGTATCTGAAATGAGATGTGTTTAAAGACACAGATGAATAAACTTTCTGCACTCAAATACACGTACTTCAGAAGCAGAGTACTCTAAACAAGGCTGCAGGGGAAAGCGTACTCTCAAGAATAAGATGCTGAGGGCTTCTCTAAAACACATTAGGTTCAATATATTTGAAGTCTAAAATGTTTACACCTTTAATTTGGCTTTAGATCAATGCCATTTGAACTGGGTAGCACCGGATAACATCTAGAAATACAATGCAGGCTTTGGTTCTATTCCAAAATTAGAGTGTAAATTAAAAGCATCATTTAAACCAGTACAGGAAAGGGCATAAAAACCCAAGGTCATACCCAGACATTTATGTGTAACTCATACATGGGTGCACAGATAGATGTTAACATTGATAACACCAGTTCCTCATGCATGAAAGGACAAGCAGAACAAACCAGACAGCTGAGAAGGTGAATCAAGACGTGCGTGTCACGGGTTGTTAAAGGATTCAGATCTTCTTGTCTTATCAGATCACAGAATTGTGTCCTATCCGACTACTTGTGGCTTGTTAACAAGTCCTTGCTTACTTGTGATTGACCGGTGTGAAGCTAATTGCACCACATATCAAACTTTTTGACCATGGCTGAGACCATATGAATATTTGCTTTGGAAGACCAGAATGTATTGGCAGAAATTCAGCATTGTCTCTGCCTGTTTTACCGGAGGCTGACCTGAAACCAGCAGCATTGTTGTTCTCATAAGGCCACTGATTCAAAACTACCTACTTTTTCAAGCAGTTCTACCTCCATCCAATATTTTTCTTCCCTGCCCTCCTCCTCATCTACATCTCTCTCTCTCTCGCTCTCTCTCTCTCTCTCTCTGTCTGTTTCTATGTCTCTCTCTCTCCCATTCATAACATCTGTTTCCAATAAGGCAGAGCAATGCTGTTTATCGCCTTCAGGCCGGTGAGAAGTTGAGAACAGACAGGATGTAGCCAAGTGACATGATTTACTGCAATGGGGAACCGGAGCAGTTTTTCTGCAGGGAGCCATTGTAAAAACTTCTCTTCTTTCAGCTCCCCAGTTTTGCCTGTTGTTCCCCCAAACTGCTGCTTTAGTCTCATCATCGTCAGCATCATCATCCCGTCTTTTATCTGCTCGTCTCATCATCTCCCTGCTCATTGTTTTCATCATTATTCTTTCCACCCCCCCCCACCCCCTTCATGAATTCGCTCTTTGTGCTCTCTTTTTGCTGCAGTTCGTCTCTGCTCGGCTGTATGTGGAAACTCGTATCCTTTTGCATCCTCTCCTGTGGATTTGCTACGCGCTGATCTGCAGAATGGATACTGAATGCAGCAGCCGTTGAGCAGACAGACTTCAAAGCCTGCAGATTTTAAAGGCTGGTTTGATTCTGATGGAATAAATGATCACTCGGCTGGAAAAAAGGAGAAAGTGGAACGATCCACTGACCTGATTAGAATAACAGCATACCAACACTTAAACTGCAGCAATAGTGTCACAATAATAGTCAGGGGATAGCTGAATACAAACCATAATTACTGGGTTTTTATCTGTATATATATTGGGTTGGCAAGATGCTGAAAACTGGTATTTTAAGACTGGAGCTGCTGATACCCACATTTTACACTTCTAATAGTTAGAAAACTGTATGAATGAACACTAAAACACATTCAGGGTGTGCATTGTTATGTAGTGCTGTATATATACGATAAAATACATGAAAGCACACAGGCAAATGTGTCAAAGTCTATCTCCAAAAGCCTCAGAAAACTTTGACGCTCAGGACTGCACAGCACATTTTCCTGCATTAACAAGTGTTGATTTTTCAGTGTTAATTATTAGGAGTTGACAAGTGTTGATGTGAGAGTGGTTTGTTCGCTCACAAAGCTGATATGGCTCTGGGGCAGCTGTTCAAAACTATCTGAAAGTGTTAACTCAGTTAATAGTTGTGGGCTTATATCAGCATAACTGTTGATCTTTACACCCTAAGAGTCAAATTAAGACTGACATTTAGCAAACGTGGAATTGGCTGCCTTGAGTGAACATGCTATTACAATAAGTCACATCGTCTTTAGCGTCCTATTTTCTCCGTATTGTGCTGTTCACTCCGTACTGGCATTTTGTTCTCAGGACTGTACATCATTTCATTCAAGAGTTACTGAAGAGGAAAACAAGCTCACAGAGCCTTCTGTTAGTTAGCAAGCTCGTTTGCTAGGTTTCTAACAGGATAATAAGTTCAAGCAGTTCTTTTAAATGACGTATTTGTACCATCAACTCCTGTCTCATAACTGTCTGCAAACTGTCTCTGTTGTGGAGCAAGTTACACTGTGACAGGAGAGTTAAATAAAACTGGATGCTGCAACACAGCTAATAAGCTACAATAGCTTCCTCTATTTTGGACCAGTAATGCCAAGACAACGGTGCAAATTCAGAAGTTAAAGTTGAACTTGACTTGACTTCCATTAAAATGAATGGATTTTGCTATTTTAAACCTGGCCTTTAAGCTGAGTTTCACATGACAATCTAGGAATTAAAGGAAAGGGGCAGGGAAACTGTATATGTACTGAGGTGCTGATGAGGGGATTGGGAGCAGGTGTGCAGGTGGGTGTGGCGCTCAGGTGAGGATGAGAGGTGAGGAAAACTACAGGACAGAGACGGAATAACAAGGCTCTGGAAACACTTGAAAGTTAGTGGCAGGCAGAAAAATAAAAGTTAAGGTGCAGAGAATTATGAAGTGTTCCCATGACAGATAAAAGCAGTCGACTTATTCATCAGTCTGTTCCTGTTCAGCCTTGGCTTTCACAGTCAGACAATATTTCCAACATTAATCACCCCTTTTACCAATACAGGGGATGTCATTCTCACTTGTACGTAGTTTCGCTGCAGACTGCATCATTCTTTGTTCTCCTGCCGGAGTCAAAATGTTTTCTCCAGCTTCTCCAGCATCTGTGCGTCATCTTCCTGTTAGTCTCAGAATTGATTTTGTGGTTTCATTGATCACTTGATGGGTGCAATGGATCCAGTACCCAACTATGTCACAGAAACCTACAACCTGACATCCAGGCAGTTTCCTCTTGGCAAAATCATTAGTTTGCCTTCAACACCATAAGCAATAACCTTCTATCATTTATTTTGTCTTGGTTTCATAATGCTGCCATTTTTCTGCTGCCATGTCATATTGATTTCGCTAGTGATTTTATGTTTCTTACTCCTTGTTTGGTGTTTTTTTGTAATGTTTTGAAAAGTGTTAGTTTTAGTACCACATGATTGCATTGTGCTATTGTTTGGCCATGACTAGAGGCTCCAGTATTTCAAACATGTATCCATATTTAGGCTACAGTCGGCTTGTCTTTTGCATGTGAGCTTTTTAAGCTCAGCCCAACGGCTACTCTGACGTGTCAGAATCAGTCGTCGTCGAGAGGACCTGTTGCCATGGCAGCAATGCACGAAGCTCCGAGGCGGGCGTCATCTCAAATATCCGGCACATGCGAACAGTCATACATCTGATCACAACGAGCCCACACAGGCAAAAAATAGGCAGAATATAGATATACATAAATAATATGTACACAGACACACAGCAGACAGCAGGGTATTGCCATTCTCCCTCACGTCCCCCTGCCACTCTGCCACCCCTGGAGTGATGATGCTGATGAAGATGATGAGCCCACCCTACTTTGCATTTCCTCCGCACAGTGACTCATGGTGTGCTTGAATTCTGTAGATGGAAGCAGCTCTTATCCCACATTGCTGCCGGCGAGCGCTGCAGTTCAGTACAGTAGGTCACAGGTGCAACAAGCTCCTGAGTCACATGACTCGTGAAGAGATCACATGATGCAGGCAGGCAGCCTCTGAGAGGGGGTGGGGTGGGGGTGTATATATGTGTGCGTGTGTTTGGGATTGGAGTGGGGTGTGTGTGCGGTTGTTGTTGAAATGACGATGACAACATAACATCATGTGGAGCAGCCTGTGGACCAAATCTGGGCCAGCGGGATTAGCGGCTCGTCGGATAAATTGCTGGACAGAGGGGGGCGGTGGGGGGATGGCTGTGTAGGCGTGTGTGTGGAGGTGTGTCTAGGTTAAGCCATCCGTACTGACAGGAGTCGGAACTTGTAAATAAGGCAAGAAATATCGGAGATGCTCTCTCCCTTTGATTTTATTTCTGTACATGGCTCCAGTAGAAGGTGGGTGTTCAGTCAGGGGTTGGGATTTTATGTGTGTGTGTGTGTGTGAGAGAAACAGAAACCTCCCTGCCTTGTTGTGCTGAATGTGTCTCGAGATCATTACACATTAAAGGGAAATTAGTTAAAGTGCATGCAAATTCAGTGTGAACAGAACCACAGGTGTGTCAGGCAGTGCTGATGATGATTAAGCATGATGGGATTATTTTGCATGAATTTGTAATAAAGTTGCCCTTGTGCCTGCTTTCTGATTCAGCTGTCGTGGGAGAAAGACATAGGAAGAGATAGAAAGAGAGGAAGAAAGAGAAAACCATTCTTCTAATAGATAAACCCCATTCTGCATTTGTTTGGAACATTCCTTTAAAATTGCAACTCAGTGTTTGTACACATGGTGACATCTTTAAGGTTGAGTGTGTGTTCAAGATGGACTAACCTTTGTCAGCATCCGACGGTTACGTTCAGGGATGAGAGGGAAGTGTCTCCTTGGTGACCGACGGCTGAGGGTGGGGGTGGGTGGCGGGTGGATGGGGAACTGGGTCATCATCACCACCACCACCACGGATTAAGAGCCCGGATTTCGACACACACATATACACCAGAGAACACACACACACACAGACGCACAAACACACACACTTATACGAACACACTACCTGTGCAGTAAACTTAGAGGAACTTCCCAGGTGAGAGACAAGACAATGCAAGTTGCAGTGCTTCAATGTCGCTCTCTGCCAAAGGTTTCCCTTTTAGAGGAAGCCAGAAGCCCATTAAAATGGCAAGGATTAGACTAAAGCGACAGCGGGAGGCTCACAAAGCCGTCGCTGAGACACTCTGCTTGTTTCCGCGTGTGAGAGTACCGGCGTCTTTGTTTGTTTATGTTTGCTCAAGCTGATGACCTGTTTCCAGAATTGCTGATAAAACACTTCTATTTGACTAACAGAGCCAGATAAACCAATAGCCAAACAAATAAAAACATACAGGGTGAGACAAGCATGTTGGGGATGGCCTAAACTGTTGCACGCAGGAGAAAATTTGACTTGTTTCATGACTCCATGAAGAAAAATGTACAAAATAGACACTTGGCCACAATATGAAAGTATTTCAAGGCTACATATATTTCTTGCTTTTGGTTGCATGGCTGAAAGAACCTTTGTGGACATGAATGGATATCTTTCATGCTGCTGACACAGTGCGTGATGGACAAGAGACTGCTTCTGTGTGGGAGCTGCAAACTTTACATGATCAGAATCAGCTTTATTGGCCAAGTAGCCTATGTGGATACATACAAGAAATTTGACTCCGGTTTGTCATTGCTCTCAATGTACTTACAATGTAGGCTACAATTCACTTGTTAGACATTTTCACCGCTTTTCAACGTAATCTCAATGTACTGCAGCTAAAGTTGAGCTAGTTCAGCTCAAAATTCAGTCCAATAATAGCTTAGCAACAATGATTGCTATCTGAAGATAGTTTAATTTTTTTTAGACTTTACTATACTAAAAATACAAGTGTAAGAGTAATATTTAACAGTATACTTATCTGCAGTTTTAGCACAGTTTTAGCATTAGCATACTGTAGCTAGCTACAGCCAACAAAATCCACAGTAGTTGGCTAGAAATAAGGAGCCTGCTTTTGGCAACCTCTGTCTGAAATCAAAGACCCGTTGTTTGAAATATTTCGATTTGTTACCACTGTTATTGTAAAATGCCTTGCTCCAATGGAAAGCTTGACAGCTGGGCATAGCAACAGTAACCAAGCGATGGGGCTTGGAGAATTTCAATTGAAAATAACTGAAAAATGCCTGATTGAAACTTTAGCTCCCCAAGTCCCACGACTCTGAAGCAGTGTCATCTCATTCTCAACGACCTAGAAGCCTGTATGAGACAAGTCAGACACAAATAGCTCTCATCGGTCAGCAGTGATTTCCCAAGGCTTGGAACAACAGATCATGTATGTCATGGTGAGGTCAAAAACTGGGAGCAGAGCTCAAAGCCTGATAGACAGTGTCAGTGCTCGACAAGAGAGATGCATAATGGTCTTAAGCAGCGTGTCAGGAAGACAGCTAAAACATTGATGCTCTTTGATGCTTTGTGTCCCTCCTGTGCTTCACTGAAAAAGGAGATTTTCTGGACCAACTTAGAGGCATGCATTGATGCATGTTGGTGGGATCATCCATGGTGCAGCCATGCTAGCAGCTCAGTAAGGCACAGTGCTTTGAGCTAATTGCTAACGTTTAATGGTAACAAGCTTACCGTACACTGACGTGCTGATGTTAAGAAGGTATAACGTTTATCATGACCACCATGTTAGTTTAGCTTATTAGCATGCTAACATTTGCTAATTAGTACTAAACAGAAAGTACAGGTGAGGCAGATGGGAATGCCATTAGTTTTTATTGAACAAATAAAACTTTTGACCTGATGATGGCACGACGTGAAAGTCAGAGGACCACTGAAGTTATCATAATTCATGTGTCTGTACCAAATTGAATGGCAATCCATCCAATAGTTGTTGAGAAAGTGGTGGACTGACTGGTTAAAAATAATGCTGCTTAGCCTGATTGGGGCTAAATGAGGACTTACTGCTGCATCACCAGGCTGATTTATTTTTTATAAAACTCACATGATATGATGCATCTTGTTGTTGATTGCTCCTATTCACAGGGGACAACTTACTTACTTATTTACCCCCCACTTTAACTGTCCACAAGATGATTCTCCCTCTGATGCTTTCAGGCAGCCCACAGCAGGCTATAAACACATTGGCTGCATTTTACCAACTCTAGCCTGAAGCTGAGCTGCTCGTAGGAGTAGAAATAACTTTACTGATGCTACACACGATTTCTTTCAGTCAGTCCCTTTCATGGCTGTCTTATAAATTTGGTTTTGGTTTCTGGCTCTTGGCGCATTCAAGCTGTTACGAGACCACATGAGAA
Source organism: Coreoperca whiteheadi (assembly GCA_011952105.1). Lineage (NCBI taxonomy): Eukaryota > Metazoa > Chordata > Actinopteri > Centrarchiformes > Sinipercidae > Coreoperca > Coreoperca whiteheadi. The sequence continues at coordinate 7,195,269 of CM022483.1, forward strand.
GTTTTCTAAGAACTGATAGCATCGCTAAAAGATCTAAATCATTGCGGCCTACCCGGCGGTGTTGAACGTCTCCATGGCAACACCAGAGCCAGTATCACTCTGAGATCAGACTGCTCTGATGTTGAGGATGTGACCATCATGAGAGTCTCAGCTTGTTGTAGGAATCTTTTAAACTGAAGTTTGAAATCAATTTGAAGCCAGTTATGACTATCTTTACAGGGGTGTCCAGAGACTGCTGTGTCCTCCTTTTCATTTTCTTGCTCTTCTTGTTCTTCTTGTTCTTCTTGTTCTTGTTCTTGTTCTCCTTCTTCTTCTTCTTCTTCTCCCCCACTAACTCCACATCTGATGACATGAAAGAGCTGCGACGGCCTCATTACTTTGAGACGACCCCATTTGGGCTCCACTTTCTCTTCTCTGTCTCGCTGTAATGAGGGAAGACAGGCATTTGACAGGCACTCATGGCTTTCCCTTTAATGGACGCCAAGAGTTGTGGAGGCAGATAAGAAAGTTGCTCTCTGAGCTCTTTCTGAAGCCCAGCAATTGGTCAAAACTGCTCAAGTTTGATACATGATTCAGTCAGAGGGTGATGTGTGGATCAACTCTGAACACAAGGCTTCAAAATGTGACAGCATTTAACTGACATTTACACACATGCCAAAACCAACACACTGTTTAAGGTTCAAACTACAGGCTGTGTACATGGATTTATCTCTGGTGAACTGTCTCTTTCCTTTGTCTACTATAATCCTCGCTTTATTGTTTCTCATTTCTCATATAGTCATATGGCTGAAGAGGGATTATATGTGAATCCCATCCCCAAATACATCCACACAAACACACACAGTGTACATGCCTATGATATGAGGAACTGCACAAATCACTTTCTCTCTTACAAATCTCGCTATCCATACATTAAATATCAAACAATACAGTTTTTCCAGCCCAGTTGCCAGAATAAAACGTTGCCATTTTACGTTTCTTGAAACCTTGGATACGTTGAATCTCTACGTTTGAATACATAAAATACGCATCATATCAAAACGTATCATATAAACATTTGTGGAGAAAAGTTGTGAGTTGTGAGACCACTGTTTGCTTCCAATTTCAACCGACATAATCGGCTGTTTTTTAGCGTTTCGTCGGGACAAACCTAACCAGAACTTAACCACAGCGTTTGAAGTGTAGAGATTCAATGTATCCGTGGTTTGAAAACGTAGAGATTCAGTGTATCCGTGGTTTGCAGAAACAGACAGGCAGGTATATTTTCCATGTATATATAACTGAAAACTGGGTTAAGAAATCCTATTTGGAATTCCAACTTGAAGAGACGTTTTGTTGCATTTTTCCAAGTAGGAACTATGAGATTTCAGGCGCTCTTGACTTCTCTGGAACGCAACATTAGTTAGAGGTTTGGGCCCGAGCCAAGCGCTGAACATTATGTGTGTGTTGCGAGAGTGTGCATGTGTGTGTGTGACAGGATGATGGTGAAGAGTGCCAGGGAGCACTGTATCTCATCTTCTGGACAAGTCCTTAATCTGCGTGACCCAGCAAGGGATTATGGGGGTTCTGGGGTAAAAATGGGACTTGAAACTCACCCTTCGAGCATAGTAACTGACAGTTTAGAGTGTGTGTGTGTGTGTTTATGTGTATATTTGATTCATTCTTACTACAAAGGAAGGTTTTTTCTTCCAGCAGATCATAGTAACTGTAAAAAGGAGTTATGTCATTTACACCTGCTTTATTCTTCATCCACAAGAAAATAATCTTTGTATGGGCTTCCGTTATAGTAGCAGCAACACGAACTATAGGACTATATAGGAAATATAGTTAGGACTATTGGATCAGTAGTTGATTTATATTTCACATGAAAAGAACACCATCCTCTGTAAACTGCAATCATAATAGAAATAACTGCCAACTTAAGCTCACAGTCTCAAAACAGACTATATATCTTGATTGAAATTGGTAAAATCTTTTACCACATGTTGTTTGTGAATACATTTCCTGAATCCGTTTTGTGTTCCTGGTTCTATATACATCTATTGTCTAAAACTTGATATAAAACAGGAAATTGTTTTCTTTAAATGTGAATTATGCAACCAGATAAAATTACCAGTCCAGTAATAGACGTCATAAATATGGATACACATTCACATTTATAAATAACCAAACTGATACCATGATCTTCCACTTTTTCACTTTCACATTTTATGGACCAGACAATGAATCAATTAATTGAGAAAAGACTGGCAGATTAACCGACAATTAAAGTAAGCATTAGTTGTGGCCCTAATGCTAATGATTACATGATAAAACAACAGTTTCTAATATGGTAGCACCTAACGCTAACTTTATGGCTCTGTCTGTGAGTCTGCTTTTGGGTTCACACTTGGCTCCCCAGAACTGCGATTTCAACATGCTTTCTATGTTCTATAGAGACCGACCTGGTCATTCTCATATGCAGTCGATCAGGTTTTCTCATGGCTCAATATCAGTGAGCTATTCAAATGTCAAAAAGTCAGTGTGATGGGGGACTGTCTTTGATTCACTAGCATATGGTGTACAATGGGTGTTAATTTCAGCCCTCGGGGTAAATGGAGCTACTAAATGTCATATATGTCATGTTAGCTGTTCTGGTGTCTGACATTTTGTTGGATGAAAACACAAGGGTCAGGTGGAGTCACCTCTGTGTGTTGGGGTGGGGGTGGAGGGGTTCCCTGGACTGTTGTGTGGGCTGAGCTTTGTCTGAAATAGGGCCACGTGGGCCCGAATTAAAACCTTATTTAAGAGGATTCAGGACAGATGGCGTCCCATTGTTTCAGGATGTGTTTATTATTAGAAAATGGGGTTAATGAACCCCCCCCCCCCCAGTTCTCTGAATAAACACACCACACCCTCTCTTAACCATTTCTCAGGGATCCGAAGGCTCATCTTCCTTAATTTCTCATTGGATTGTGGGATATTGCATTCAGCCAATCAGCATCCTCTGAGGCAAACAAAGGGTCCCCTCTGAAATAAAGCCGGGCACATGGCTGTTTAGCAGTTAAGAATCTCTGATTGGTCAAAGGTGATCCAATCAAAGCTCAAATCACTTTAAGTGAAGCTGTCTTTTCACAATAGGAAACCAAGAAAAGCAAGTAGCAATGGGAGTGTAATAACTACATATAGAAACACTATGCAACACACACAATGCTAAAGTAGGAAAGTGTGTGTTTGCCTTCCTTAATCCAATGGGAATAATATCTTGACAGCATCAGGAATGATCTTCCTGAAACATGCTCCCTGGCTTGTTGTGACTTAAACAGCGTCATACACAACCACGTTTGTCCGCTTGAGTGCTGATTGGATGCTTAAAAATATCTAAAAGTGTTAAATTAATTATGACGGGCTTTTCATTCTCAGATTGAAATTTGGCCATTTTGATTTGAGAGAGAAAACTAAAATCCACAATGAGTCCTCTCCCCGCCTCGCGCCCATATTCTCACTTTTATCATACCCACTTACACTGTCTTATAGCACTCTCTTCTTCTTCTCCTCTCCTTCCTTCCCTCCCTGACTCTCTGTTTCTCTCTCAACTCACCAGATGGAGAGGGGGCGGTGAGTGTGTGTGTGCGTGTGTATGTATTCATGCATGCATGGTTACCCATGAGTTTGCATATTTACATTTCCTGCACATTTTGTCCTTATATCCTCCTCTGCTTCACTGAGAGAGGAAACCATTGATGCAACAAAATGACATTTAATGAAAATAATTAAGTGAATGAGGGAAGGATAGACCCTATAAGACAATCATGTTTCATCAAGAGAGATATTTCGGAATGTTATTACACAATGAGCATTATTTTCTCCACAGTCAAGAGTGGTTTCAGAGGCCAAAAGGCGTTATCTGGCACAATTTGGGGGCCGCTAATCCGCATGTGCGAAATAAATCCAATCGGTTACACTTTATTTGGGTAGTCCACCTACAGATACAAATATCTTGGTTAGGGGATGTTCATGAATTGTCACATATACTCTCTTGATAATCTGTTAAACATCTACAGACAAAGCGAAATAAATATCTATATCTATAAATCTATATATCTATGTCTATAAAATATCTGTAAACGGACTACCTAAAGAAAGACTTTGCATCATGCAAACTGGATTGTTAATATACATAGACAGTGCTAAGCTTTAACAGGGAGGAAGAGAGAGGGGGAGGAGGGAGGGTGTGTACGAGGCGAGAGACAGAGAGAGAGAGAGAGAGAGAGAGAGAGAGAGAGAGAGCATCAAGTCACCAGGATACGCTCCATCATCTACACACTGTAAGGTACTAGTGCCACAAGGAGACTATATTCCGCTAAAATAATGGATGGGACAAAGCCGGCCATGGAGTCCAACGCGGAGGAGACTCAAGACGAGGGACAAGAGAGCAAAGGTACGCTCAATCAGCCGCTGACATTTGCGGGTTTTGGTGTATTGTCTTTGGAGACATTTGCGTCTGCGCCAGCCCGAGCGGTTTAACCTACTTGCAATGGCTTCTCGCTTGTGCGCGACACAATAGCGGTGCCTTTTTCTTTGGCCTCTTACCTATTTGAGGGCGATTTGCGAAAAGCAATAACGGACTGCAGATGACCGAGATTATTCCCAAAATCCCGAGAGCAATTTGACGTTCTGTGTGTTATTTTGCGCCTTCAAAGGGATGTGGAGGCTGGTGGAGGAGAACAAGAGGGTGGGCGGGTTGATGGGTTGTGGAAGGTGCACGGTCTGGTTTTATGGTGCATACATTAATGCCAATTTGTTTTTGCATTGCGAGCGTAATTCTGCCTAATGAGCGGCTGTTGAAGGGCTGCACTCTGTGCACGGCTGCATTGTTTTCCGTCAGGTGTGGAGCAGCCGCTTCATGATCCTCCCGCTCCGATTCCCACGGAGGCGCGGTGTCTCATCTGTCAGGAGCGTGATTAGTCGACGGCGCTGCGATATCTGAAGCATGTGTCTTGCATGACCGCAAGTGGTCGAGCAAGAGGATAGAAAAGAAACGTTCAGCTGTGCACTTGGCACAGACTGATGCGTGTGTCCATCAGTTACAACCCCACCGCTCACACATATTAATGGAGCCCCTGTAGGGCGCACACATTCAGTTCTGGCTTTATTAGAGACGATCTATGTGACATAGTGAGGTGCAATAAGAAACCTTCAGAGCCCACAGCATCACAATGCTCTTTAAACCCACAATGCTGGTGTCTTTGCACTGTGCATGCAAAATAAATTAAGATGTAAATAGTGTTTTGGGTGCACACCAAAGACCATCCTTAAATTAGTCCACTTTATCCAACCAAACTGTTGCTGTTTCTTTACGGAATCTGTGTGTAGGAAAAGTGTAGGCTTGTCTTTGTGCATTGGGGGATCATTTTTTTTCATTGTGGCTTGGTAGTAAAATCACATCCTTCAGTGTGGAGACAGTAGTGTTGTTAGTGAAGGAACTCTGACATGTTCCTCATGGCCATCTTGCTTATTGACCCACTTGAATATGAATGCAAGGATTACCCACAGCTTTGTCTGATGTGTCAATAATGATGATGTAGAATAGGATACAAAGAATTAAGGATGGGAAAAATTAATGAGCTTTTAATTTAGAGATCAGTGCAGAGTCAGCAGCAGTGTTGCAGCTGATCTGGCATGATGCCTTTTTGCCCTGTTGGCTGTTAGAGAGCAGGATAGTTGATACCAAGTCAGAGCACATGGGCCTGGAGGGGCTTTTCACACACTCACCTCACAGCAGCATCCAGTGTTTCCACAGCTTTATTCCTTCATCTTCACTTTCATGTGTGCAAATGTGTTAAAAATGCAGGCCAGGCCTTGTGTTTGAAAAGATACATTTTTTATGTGTTTTTCAGCTTTAGAATGAAGTGTCACGATTTTCTAAGCACATTTTCAGATTTTTAGCTTCAGCGTTACAAAATGGCAGGAGAGTTACTATTTTGGGAGAAAATATTCAGATTTTTAGCTTTAGAATTACAAAATTACTCTCCTGATTTAAAGTTCTGGATATTAGTGTTTGTCTGATTTTGTGACTTCAAAATCTCATCGCCAGCGCACTCCCTCTTTAATATGACACCATTATGTGTAGTTCTTGCAGTATACACTTCTTGAACCCTGCCACAGTAATATTGCTGGGTCACCGTCGGTCTATGACGTCAGGTGCAGAAGAGTGGGGTGTCCCTCAACAGTGATGTTTTAAAAAGACATTACATCATCCTCTCCTGAGGCATGCTGCGACACAGGTCAGTGTCCGATGAGAGCCTTTACCATTAAACTTCAACTGACGAAGTGGGCGAGTCTCTTTGAAGATCCTGAGGACAGTTGGGCAGGACGGCGGCCATATTTATAGTTAGCAATTAACCCTCTGAATTCCTTGATCACCATTTTATGTTGAAGCAGTGAAATTATGTGTTCACCCAGTTCCACCTCTGAAGCCTGGACTGCTGTGCTCCAGGTGTGATGTTGCGCAACTGAATCCACCCACACCAGCGTACCAAAATAGACTGGGTTGGAGGATAGCCTATTTGTCAGTGTAATCATTTGTGTGTGCCTTTGACATCTGGAATGTGACCATCAGCTTATAGCATGCGTTAAGAAGCTAAAGATTCACAGTGGGGGCAAGAAGGCGAGTCATGTAAGGAGCTTGTGTTGGTGTGTGCCAGCGCTGCCTCTTCTGCTTCGGTACAAAACGTTTCTGATTCTGAAAGCAGATGTAGAAAGTTTTGGAATAAATACTTCCATTTTACGAAATCCTTACTCCCAGATGCATGATGTGACAATCAAACCCTTTGTATAAAATGATCCAATAGAGAATCATCTTGTATTTCCTATAACATCTGAACTTTTTATCTGATAAGTCAGGGTAAGGTTTAAAAAGACACGTCGCTTGTCTTGAGTCCTGAGTATTTCAAAGGTTGAAAACCAAGTCAAGCCAGATGTATTAGGTTTATATCTAACAAAATATAATGTCATGTTCATTTCAGTGACTTGAGTCCCCACCTCTAATGTGGCTACTTCAAAACAGTTATGTAACATATAGATGCTACTTTATATGCTAAGGATTGTCTTTTAGAGGCAGACTGATCTAAATCTTCTATCCCTGTATATACTGGCCATTATTAGCTAATCGCATAAATCTCCACATCAGCATACGTGTTGGCCAATTAGAAACAAGAAATTGCAATAGAAAAATGGCTCAAATATGTTAGACTTTAGATACACTGTCTTTATTACACATTTTGTCCACCAAAGAGCAGTTAATTTTTCAACTGTAAAATATCTCGCTCAGTGCATATCTCGGTCACAATTCCTTAATAACCAAATTGAAGGCATCTTTATGATCTTATGTGTTAATGTAAAAAATCAGAAGCTGACTGTATATCAGAAACTTTAGATTCTAAAATAACAATATAGTATCCCGCAGTCAGCCAATATTGTAATTGGAAATGCGCTTTTTTTGGTTTCTTGCTGACAGTTCGACGAGAAGATTGATACAACTCGCGTACCTGTCTGTTCAAGATGAAGCTAGTACCAAGAGACGGTTAGCTTGGAAACAGCTAGCCATCACCTTTTATCTCGTTTCTTCAAGCCACAATTATTAATGATCTAAATATTTTGTCTAACGTATTAAATGTTATAGAGAAATGAGAACTGAGCCCCTTTGAGCTACACATGCATTAGCATCGGGTACTACGTTCCCAGTTTCGCTGTAAAGAGCTTGTTGATTAGCTGTGACTACATTAGCTACATTCATTATGGTAAACAGTCCATGTTCTTGACTCCACCACTCTCAGGTCTCTTTGCAGCGTCTCTGCATGATGTTGAGCTAAGACTAATTACAGACTGGAAATTGAACACAGAACACAGGCAGGATTTATAATCCGAGGGACGGGCGGTTGTGGCGTCTGTGGGTATGGATTGATCTTTTTGCTTGATTGCGTCCTATCTCTAATCTGTATGTCTACAGAGGTACATTGTGCTCACGACTCGGATAACGAGACATCAGCTACGCTCTCTGAGGTACAATTATATCTGATTCCATTAGTATGAGACAGTTTGATTAGACAAAGCAAGCACCTCCCATGTGACATTTTTATTTTTACCTTTAATGTGGCTCCCTAAAGCGGCTTTGAGGGTTTCAAAGTGGCCCTGAGTGCATTTCAAGTCACTCTCCCTGCATCTGTCTGTCCTTCCCTTTGTTGTAAATGATTGGCCTGTTCACAGGCACCTTCCTTCCTTCCCTGTGAGCGTGCATGTGTGTGTGCATGTGCCCGTTCTTACATAACGCGTCATTGGCTCACCGCCTTTGGTTATGATGTTCAGATCAGAACTGTAAGAGATTACATCATCGTCTGGAGGGGTGCAGGTTTTGTTTAATTTTCTGCATGGACAGGCAGAGTTTGCTGCAGCCTCTGAAGCACAAAGAGACTTCCTCTTAATCTGTCTTTCAAGTTCATTTTTTTCCCGGTAACATCTGCAGCGTTTGACCTGAGCAGAGTGGGATCTTAAGATTCTGCGCTAGTTAGTTAAAAGGAAGTGGAGCTGGAAATCAAGTAAAGGTGATCAGTGTTTAAATGTTGTTTTGGGAAATACACTTATTTGCTTTCTTGCCAGGAATTAGATGAGACGATCGAGACCAGTTGCCAGGCAACCAGCAGAAACTCCAGGAATTGACTGTTCAAGGCCAAGAAATAGCAAATTTTCATTACACTTCAGCTCTTGTACGGATTAAACAGAGAAGAGCACAACTGTTCATTTGTGAGTTTTAGAGGTGCTGGTAAGGGAATTTACCTTTGAACAGAGGACAGGCTAGCTGTTTCCCCCTGTTTCTAGTCTTTATGCTATGCTAAGCTAACCAGCTGCTGGCTGTAGCTTCATCTTTAACGTACATGAGAGTGGTATTAATCTTCTCATCTAAGTCTCAGCCGGAAAGCAAATAAGCATATTTCCCAAAATGTCAAACTATTCCTATAAATGTAGGCTATTACGTGATCAAACTTATCACCTAAGAATCTGTGGTTCGGTCATTTCTCTCTTTTGTGTTTTCCCAATTTGACAGAACTTATTCATTTATATATATAGCAATATTGGCTTATAGAAATTACTTGATTAATGGATTATTCCAGTGGTACCTGATCTTCACATCTGAGGAGTCGCAAGATGATTAAATGTACAAGAAATAGAATAAAACAGATTTCTGTCACACAATATTATACAAATTGTACTGCCATGTATTATAGTTTTTTGCTCTTTCTTATGAAATACTGGATACTTTTACCTCTGAAAACCCTTAAAATGAAACAATCAATAAACATAATAATTACTTTTTGGAGCTTGTGCCCACTCTAAGGCTTAATCTGTGACGAGGGGTTGCAAGCCGTCATTGATTTGTTTTAAGTGATCACAAGCCAAAAAGTTGGGAATCCATGAGTTCATCGGTAACTATTTTGATAACCAATCTTTTATTTTTTTAAGCAAAAATTCCCAAAAATTCTCAAATGTGAATATATGCTGGTTTTCTTAATTTTCTATGATAGCAAATTGAATATCTTTGGGTTTTGGACTGCTGTAAGCAAAGTGAAAATGTCACCTTGGGCTCTTGGATATTTTGATGGGCATTTTTTGCTATTTCCTGACATTTTATTGAACAATAAACCTAATAATGAAAATAATAATGGAATGACCAAATGATGTTTCAAGAGGAGGAAATCAACCAGGGTGGCTTTCTGATATCATCAAATCCAGGAGGATACAATTTCTTGTAGCCACACGACAGGCGTCATTTGAAAATAAACGCTTCAGCAACACAGTCCAGCTGAGCCCAGGTTGAGGCCTTGCATCTAAAGGCCAACCCCTGTTTGATGATCAGGCGACAGGAGAGGAGGTGGACTGTTCTCCCAGCTGATGCTGACATTTAGGTTTTATTTATTGGGCAGGTTCCCTTCTCTACTCTCTTGACCTTACAGTAGATCAAGCATAACTTGCTTATTGTCACATCAAATGTTCTAATGCTTTATGGATCATTGTTGCTGTCTTGTAAATATTAGAAGGTGGCCAGTGGTGACTTTTGCTCCTTCCTTTTTTGAATGAACTTGTTGCCCCTGTTCAGTGTTATTATGCTTTGTAATCCACTTTGCAGGCCAAAGAAAATCACTGCTGCCACACACACAAATCCTAAAACGCTTCTTCTCCACACTCTAAAAAGTGAGAGTCACTCATTATTCAGCTCTTGGATATGTGTAATAACTTCAGGGTGGAAAGTGGTCAAAATTCATCAGTTAGCCTAAACACATGTATCTACTGTAGCTTTGCTAACGGCAAAATTGCGCAATATCCAAATACTTTCCTGTCTTCCCTCCAAAGAGTTCGGTTTGGTTGATGCTGATGAGCACAGGATAGATATATTAGTATATATATTCACATAGATATATTGATATCTATGTGATCTGTCATTACTTTTAAAAACACATGGCTTTTTTGAGCCATGCTAACAAGCCATGTCAATCAATCCAGGACCAATAATTGTAATAGCAGCTGATTTGGATATTTCCAGCTGGGACAAACTACCATTGTTCTGCTGCTTTTCTCTCACACACCCACATACACTCTAAAGCGTAGACTTGCTCTTATTGGCATCTGTCTCCTACTTGACTTAGTTACACATAACCACCTCTCACTTAGACTGAAACTCTCTCTCCAATTTCATCTTTTAATGGCTGTTTTTTCAATGACGATATCAAGAAAAATAAAAGGCTCCCACACACAAGATTTATGCTCCCAAGTACAACCACGACGTTCATCTAGAAGCTCCATGTATGGACTGCACCTGATTAAACCCAAGTGTAAATCCCAGGTGGAGCACTGCAGTACCATCAATGACCTCAATTAGTTTTTCACAAAACAAGCATGTCATTTTTAGCACACGGTCCTGACTTCGTGTACACTTTTTAGGTGTACTCTCTGTTTTCTGCAGATCTGATTCTGAGGACTTGAAGATATAAGAAGATCTTTTATCATGATAACTATGACACGCAGGCTTCAACAGGACATAAGACAAAATCAGAGGGAGCCTATCTAGGGGTATAGTCTGGAACTCCAGGTCGAATCCGATGAGTTTTGCTGTGCTTTCAGTTTGCATGCGGGGAATCCAAACACCCATGGCTGAAAGGATGTCTAATGACATGCACCCCTCTTCAAACATTGATTACGCTCATGATTCAGTCTTTGCATGCTCTGAAAACCTGCAGATCTCTCTCTCTTTTTAATTGATTTGTTGTAAATAAACTGCCACAATCCTCTCTTTTCTTCTCTGTACCTCTTCTCTCTTTTCCTGCTTATCTCTCTCTACCACACACACTCTCATGCACACACACCCTTCGCCTATTCTCCTCTCGCCCCGGAGGTGTGTGAGGTTGTGGGAGCATGTGAAAGCCATCACACAGAGAGAGGCTCATGTGTTCCTCATTGTAACCATTTGCCCAAAGCATGCTGTCAGCCTCCATCTGGATACGTGTGCGTGTGTGTGCGTCAGGGTCGGCGTGTGCGCTTGGATTTGTTTTCGTGTCAATGACCAGGAGTGGTTCAGGGGAATGTCTGTGTTGGTGCCTTGCTTGCACTGAAGGAAAAGAGTCAGTGTGGGCGAGACCATGTGGTACGCCATTGTGTTCATATTCAGCCCTCTCCGTCCCCACACTGTGGTCACATTTATATTTAAATGTGTTTTCCCTGCTTGCATGTTCAACAAAACCAGCAGTATATGGATTACCAAAGAATGTTGGCAAACAGGCAATGGGGAAACGCGAATGCAGACCGAGGTGGTAGGATGCTGAGTGGTGATTTATTGTCCAAATTGTTGACAAGCGGCAACACATGATAAGTCAGGGGAAACGCCAAGACTGACAGGCATACAGCACCAACATTGAAACAGAGTAGTTCGAACTGACATGGAGAAACACACAGACTAAATACACTCAGGAAGGGGCGCTAACGAGACACAGGTGAACTGAATGACACAGGTGAAAACAATCCGGGAACTCAAGGGCAGGAAGCAAAACTAACAGACACATAAGCGAACGGACAAATTACAAAATAAAACAGGAACTGACAGAATCTAAACCCCAAAATCCTGAAAGGAGCAGACATATTCAAAATAAGACAGGAAATCGCAAAACAACCCCAAAAGCATGACATGGTCCTGTTTTGTTGCCATTTCTTTTCTGCATGAATGCCAGGAGAGTTGGGGAAAATCCCGTAAAAATAGCTTTTTTTGTTTCCTACCTTTAAAAGCAACTATTTGTTGTATATTGCAAATCATTTTTTTAATGAAAAATTGGCATTTATGTGTTGTCCACTTCAAAAACACATCGCAGCAATGTGGTTGTACATGTAGCGGAATGAGATGAAGGTGAAATTAAACTTATAAAAGTATTTCTGCTAACCAAAAAAATAAATCAATGTAAAAGAAGAACAAGTCAAAACCTTTTAATGTTAATATGAAAGAATCAGAGCTGAAACAATTAGTTAATTGTGTTACGGCCGCAATAAAAAAACAAACAACCTTTGGCTTAACCATGTGACCAGCAACATATTAAAAAGGACGCCATACCTGAGGATGAGTTTGAAGCTAATAAACAAATGTATTAAATAATACCATTAATTAACCAAATCTACTGGAGTCTGGCCAAAAAAAGAACAAAAGAATAGAGGAACCCTGGGGCAGCCACACAATGGACTGTAGGACCCAGAACCCCCTCCCCTCAGCTAACAGAGCAGAACCCCAACTAAACTAAGAAACAAAGCCACAAAAACTAAACTACCAGGCCTCCAGCCTCACAGGAAAATATCCACACCAAATCAAGAAGGACCAACTCCAAGTGGGACAGTAAGATGACCGCTTGGTCTACCAACATCCTTCTCCTCCATCCTCCCTTAAGTATTTGGCAGAGCCACCCACTAATCAGGATCTGGAACACCTGAGAAACAAGAGTGAGGAGGAAGAGGGGGAGAAAAACAAGAGAGGGGGGAGGAGGGGCGGAACAAATTGGTTGACTGAAAGTTAAACCAACAATTTTAGTAATCGATTAGTCGTTTGAAGTCAGTCTATATTACTTTTACTGGCTGGCGGTACCTGTGGCCACAAGTCACAAATACAGGAAACTGATAAATGCTAAAATATTGTGTAACAATAGCACAATTAGAGAACAGCCATAGAGTCATTAAACTGGCTCAGTAATGTAAGTAACACAGCAATATCTAATGTTATCTAAACCTCGCTAATATTAGGTTAAATTAGCCACCTTATCTTGCCAACATTAGCCACCATATCTAAAGTTTGCTAACATTAGTAAACAGTAACTAGAAAGAAGCAACAGATTACAAGTTTTTGGAAATGCACAAGCTACCACGAAACAGTAATCTGAATGCATCACCCTCCAACAATGCATGTCTGAACCCCAGTCTGCAGTGGGTATATGAATAGCAGCAAGTAGCAGGTTGGCGCAGCATGCCTTGTTCCTGAGTGATGCCAACCTCCTCTGGCCTTCCTCCATCACCCACTGATGCCCGATCTGCTCCTCTCATCCATAGCCCATAAAACGCCTGATGCCGATTAGTACTCGTCATCATTAGCCGTGACTGATGTCGATAAATGACTGGGCCTCTGTGATGAGTAGGTCATTCTGTGTCTCAGTTTCAGGCCAGGGTCTGTTGTGGTCCTGCTTTAAAATTGTTAAAACATTTGTGATGATACAAGCTTTTTTTTTTATACTTACTTAAAAATCGACAGCGCAAGAAAAGTGGCAAATTATTATATTATTATTATTATTCAGCAACAAACTCTAGGAAATTGGTCTATTTTGTGTTATTCACTATTTCCTTAATATTTGATGAATAATCAGAGAATTAACCTAACTATGTGAAGTCATCTGTGTTACAGTAAATGAGAATCTCTGTAGGAACAAGCTCAGTTGGGCCCTTTTGCCAAACACACACACACTCACACATGTTTGTTTCACTATCCCTGATGTAAAAACATCAGGTGGGGGACAGCCATTGACATAATGATTTCCCTAGCCCCTAACCCTAACCCTAACCATATCCTAATTGTAACATTTACCCTAAAACTAGGTCTTAACCCTCAAAAACCAGTCACTACCCGTGGGGACCTCGATTTTTGTCCCCACTGTGACACAAGTCCCCATGTGCATTCATGTTTAAGTCCCCACTGGGATATAAGAACATGAAACACACACACACACACAGTGTTCGTGGAGCCCTGAGGGTGCTGGAAAGTGAATCTCTATAATCACATCAGAGGGAGGGGGTGGAGTGGAGGCGAAGGGGCCATGGGAGGGCCACCAACTTCTTTGACATCTCAGGGAAAGTGACATTAGCCAAGTTGGTTGCGTAACCATGGAGCCATTCAGTTCGATGGCAGAGCACTTCTGGCCAGGGGGGCCATTTTACATTTTGGTGGAACAAGACTCAAACTAATAGTGCTCTGCTGAGCCGGCAGACGGCAGCTCAGGACAGGTGATCCTGCTTCTGAATAGGAGGAGATTAGAAACGAGAGAGAGTTTTCACACAGCGTAGGCGGTCAGTGGACTATCTGCCATCTCTGTTTAAGTCTAGTCACTGCATCCTGCAGCCAGGCACTTTTAAATAAACACTTTTAATGTTTTGCTGTTAATTTTACTGGCCTCACTATACAAAATAGCCCTAAAGGACACAAAATGCAGATTTCTTGCATCATATTGTGTGATGATACACTCCAAATTATGAGATTGCCTGCAGAATTCCTAAACTTTCCTAATAACTTGAGCACCTCATTTCATATATGGACACTAATTTTCACCAACAAAAAGGCAAAAAGAAAAGTAAAATGCTCATGGTTAGTTACTATCTCATACATTTGACATAGTATGTCAAAGGTTTGACTTACTATGAGCATTTTTATTTTAATCATGACTATGTTTTTGCATCTTTTGTTTCTTGTCCTGGCCAAAATGGGCTTCTATATTTCTTATCTTACTGAACATTGCAGTGTTTTTACTTTTCAGTCTGGTCATCCCTGTGCGTTTTGAGCCTCTGCTTGTTCCCACATGGTTCTGTTCTTGCCTCAAGTCACCACATAAAAACAGTGAAAGAAATACAAAAAAAATTACGTTAAACGTTAAACACGTTTAATCCAGGTCAGAAAGAAACCTCCATTTACCAGTCTTAGTGGTGTAAGTAACTGGATTATACATTTAAAAAACACTTCGCAGTACTTATCAGGGCCTGCGTACCCACTAAGGAAACCAAAATGTCAAACCTCAACATAGCCATTTCGATCTGCCTTGCAAATCTACTGTACCTGTTGTTGACTCTGGTGGACCATGACAGGGGAACATCTGGTCAACTACAGTGTACTCTCCCTTCCAGGCAGCACCTGAGTGTGGCGGCTCTTCAGCTGCAGCTCAGTTGACACACCAGGAGAAAAAAACAACAAGCAAAAGCACCTTAACTCGCGAAGAGAGCAGATGAATATTTGATGTTTAAGAGTGTGTGTGACCACAACGTAGCTATATGTGAAGTTAGCTTTTCTCTGTGTGTGTGTTTGAATGTGATGCTTTACTGATTCATTCCTGTGTTTTCTTGCTTGTAATTTTTCTCTTTGGCATGCACAGGTTGGAAGTGTCAGTGCTAAACGTGGTGGGTCAGATGCAGATACAAACAAGCTGATTGTAATTTGCACCAGATGAACAGTTTGTGTGTATTTCTCTGCATCTGTGAGTATCCACTCTCGCGTTTGTCCCATCTGTGTGTGCGTTTCTGTATTTTTTACATGATGTGGGTGTGTTTGGTGTGTGTCTCAGGAGTTGAGTCCCTCACCCAGCTGTCAGAGTTTAGCCCAGATTGGCCACAGAAAGGGAGAGATGGAGGGAACCAACATGCAGCAGATCAGCAGGATAAAAGTATTGATCACGCAGCAGAGCGCCGAAAACAGGATTTGAGAGTCACACAGTCCATCATGCTCAATTACGCCCAGCCAGATGCTGACCTTGTGGCATTCATAATGCTGCATAACCAGCCAAGGGTTTCTCACAAACAGAAGATTAGGGTCAGTTATGTACCATAGGAAAAAAAGGAAAATGCTTTCTGGTTGGAACTGGTGATGGCCGCTGGCGTCACCCTCTTACCTGGCGCAGAGCATATTGTGTCCTCTTGATCAACGTGGCAAATAAGCCGATTACTGAAAACATTTGCTTTGATAATGTGTTGGTTATCAGATGAATGTGTGGAGGAGGTATCAAAGAGGTCGAGATGATTTGAACAGCAAATTAAACAAAGTATTTTCTTTGCATGAAGACTTTCTAAACATGATTTACGGGCTACAAAAGGTGAATCTTCACATTTTCGGAACTGTGCTTGTGCCAACAAACTGCTAGTTTTAATTCCAGTTTATTACAACTTGGGTCTTACTATCATTCCTTTCTGTAATTATAACATCACAATAAAATGGGGCAAGAAACACCAGAAGTCCAGAACAAACCCTCCAGGTTTTTCCAAATGTATTTGGAAGATAAAACGAAGGTGGTAAAATTATTACCGGAACACTGTTGTAAACATCCAGCACATTTTGAGCCCAAACAATAAGCTGATTAATTGCTTGTCATTTTTCAAGCAAAAATGCCAACGTTTCGATGGTTCCAGCTTCACAGTTTTGAGGATTCTCTGCTTTTCTTCATATGTATATGACAGTATGTTGATTTTCTATAGATTTTGCACTGTGGAAGCTTCTTTACACAGGAGAATTTTCGGCTACTGTTTTAGTCTTTCGTTCACATGAATCTGACGTTCATCTTCTTATTTATCAATACGGCTGTCTTAACATGGCCTTCCCCCAGCCCCGTTCCTGACGGAGGACTGAAGCTGCCGCTCTGCTAATGTGCTGCTTTCACTAAACAATTTTCACTGTTTTCTGACATTTTATAGACAAAACAATTAACCAATTAACTGAGAAAGTAACTGGCAGATTTATTGATCATGAAAACCGTTAGTTGCTTTGCTAACTTTGTGCAATGAGGGATTATTAGCAACATTTTCAGTCTTCTCACTATTGCTTTACATAATCCAATTCAACTATTGCATTTGTTTACAATCTGTCTGGTCATTTAACTGCTCGTGTTTCTTTCCCTGTTTGACATTGTTGTGGCAAATATCATTCAGTTCTCACATTTAAGAAATTACTTTGGTGTCACAACTGATAGAAACAATGAGAAAAACAACAAAAACAAAACCCAAGTTGTAATAAAGTGGGATTCTCCTTTAAGGAAATACAGCTTTGTTTGTAACTTCATGACGATGCAGTTTTGATGTTCTCTCATTGTGTTTAAAAGGATTTCATAAAAGCTCAGAGGAGCATTTTATCCTTCAACTCAAGTGGAAAGACAGAAATCTACCAAGCTGAAGTTATGAGGTTACGAGTTTGTGTGCGTGTGTGTGTGTTGTTGTGGCTGAAGTCTGCGGCCATAAAACAGATGGGGCTTCTTTTTCATCTCAACCAGAGGAGATGCAGCCATCCGTCCTCCTCTCATCTCTTTCACATTTACTTTCCCACACCCTTTCTCTCTTTCTCTCTCTCTGAGGTCCTCCTCAACTCTTGTGGGAATCTGCCCATAATGCACTGCGAGGAAATTGCCCCATAATAAATACGACACTTCTAAATTGGAATACAGCCTCAGGCAGGGACCAGACCGGCCGCTGAAATATTCACAAAGCTTTATTAACGCCGTTATTCCTGGCAGATGCACTGTGTGTAAGAACAAACAGTTGGTGATAAACATACTGCGCAGTGGCTAGTACAGTTTATGGCAAATTATTATTAACAGGACATTATCAGGACATTCGATGTAATATTCTCTCCTCTTTAATTATATTCAAATCTGCTTTATAGGCATGGCAGCAAGAAAATCAGTGTTGTCAAAGAAATACAGTACATACATCCAGGCAACAGATGACAGATAAAAGCTGCTACTAAAAGAGAATACATTTATTTGGAGTGTCTAGGTTAATAACCAATTATTTTGCTTTGCGTGCTGTACTTAGTTTCTTAAAATAGGTTTTTTTAAATGCAAATGCTACAAATTCAAACCTAGTGACAATGTGACAATGAAGTGTGCAAGGCGACATGTATTTGAGGGATTATTTCACGCCGAACACTCTTTATTTCATGCCCTGGGTGTCAGGTGATTGACAGGAAGTGGAGCATAATCACAAAGGATGTCAGCAATCGGTGACAAGTTTTGTCTCAAACCATGTCTACTCTGTGCCTCGCCTCGTTCATCCAATCAAAGATCCTGAAACCTTGTCTTATCCATGAGAAGAAGACTTGGAATATGAATGTGATGGAAAAAGGACAAAACCAAATGGAGGTTTTGTATTGCCTGTGTGTGGAAGATGTTTTTTAGATGACCAAAAAACTGCTTCTTTGTCGAGAAAACTAGGAATAATGATGAAAAAACATGAGGGGACCCTGGACAAGTTCTGTTGGACAAATACTTTATTTTTTGTCATACTTTGTGCAGCTGCACAGCTTCTGACAAATCATTAACTGCCTGCTGTTGTGTAATGTTGCATAATGTCACTGCAACGGCATAATCACTTTGGAAATGTATCAAGTAGAGCAGAAAGACTTAAACCTAAAAAAAGCAAGCATGTCTTGGAATTTGTAACCTGAACTTAAAGCTGCTATAATCAATATTTGTATATTAACATTGTATGAAATGATGTGAAAGGGGTCACTCATAGTCATGGACCCACAGAGAATTCTCACCAGACTCTGCAGGTCCCCTCAGTTATACTGAGCTTTTTAGCATCTTGCAACTCATTGTTTTGGTTTAACAGCCTACAACTTTACTGTTTTGGTTCACTTTCATCAGCGTCATTTATCCAGTAAAAGGGTTCTGATAAACTCACTGTAAACTATCTGCCCAGTTCCAAACAGCAAACAGAAAAAGAAAGCTCAGGTGAACATTGTGGATCATTTAGAAGCTAAAGAGCCAGATATTTCCCTCATAGATTGATGGAGACCAAAAACAGAGTTATAAAAAGAGATAACTGTCCACTATGTAGGATCATAGGATGTAGGATTTTACTCAAAATTCGAATTAAAATAGAAATGGCAAATAGATTATTATTCTATTTTAGTACTCAGGATAATCAGCCCATAACTACATAATAAAAATTAAAAGGAAGTTGGATTATGAAATGACAAATTGATATTGTGAAATGCCAAGTTGAAATTGGAAAGTGATATTTAAAATCCTCAAGTGGAAATAGAAAAGACCCTGTTGCTGCTGTGAGCGGAGCCATCTGCAGTCAGAATGAAAAACAGGCTTGCGTTACAGCGAGTATCGTTAAACTATAAAGTTAAACAACAACAACGTATATTCGTTCTACGATACACTTAACTGGCTGTACATGCAGTACTCACATTATCCTCAAGAACGCGCAAACAGGACAATAACCATGAAGGAAAGGAGTCCGTTGTGCCTCTGATCAGTCATCAAGAGCAGTACCTTGCGGGGGCATGGACGGGCTTCCTACTAATAATACTGGACTTACATTCATCAGGTGTCCAGAAACACAACTCCAAATGCCAATGTTGCTCCGCATCTGCTAAAAGTAAGCATATGTTTGCTAGCACGTTCACCATATCAACTTAATGAGGTCATAACATGTCAGTGTTTAACAACGTCCTAGTAAAACCAATTGCTAGCTAGATCTACCACAGCAAAAAAAGATGGAAACCTCCACATTCTTTAGCACTTCATCAACTATACGGTGCATAATAGACCACCAATCGGGAGGTGCTGGGGGTCTGGCAGGTAGCAAATCCTTACTTTCCTACCAGTTTTACAAATGACAACAAAGGATTCCAGCTGGATGATGCTGAGGTTGTGTCTCAATGGGCTGCAGCACTTTCTTTTGTATTATGAATTCTTTAAGTCCGTGCAGAGTCGAAAAAATAAAGCAATCTTCTTCTCTCTCCCCCATCTATTTCTCTTTTCATGTCAAACAACACAATATCTGTTTGACCCACTTCCCAAAACCTGCCCAGCGGAATTTGGATAGAGTTACTTTGCATCTCCCTCCTTCCATATTTCTTGGCATCACTTCAGTTGCTTTCACATCCTGTACTGGGTTTGTCATTTTTGGTCTAAATTCCAGACTTTTGTCACCATTTAGCACCAATCTTTAGGTTTTTATTGAGGTTACATCACTCTCTACGTCAGTGTGGGTATGTGTGTGAAGCGGCTGTGAAGGACTACGCTACCGCTGAACTGGGTCGTGGGTAACACGTTGCTATGGCAACTGCTATTTGCCGGCCCTGGGGCCAAGAATTGCTTTTCGCTTACACTTTCTCTGTTCTTTTCTCTGTTCTTCCTTACTAGCTCTGCCTCTTTCTTCACCTTCTTTTTCCTCTTCCCTTTGTTCCTCTGCTCGCTTTCTATCGATCTCTTGCTCAGTCTTCCTCTCCATTCACCTCTGCTTTCCTTTTGCTATCCCATACTCCTCGCTTATACCATCACTCTTTCTCAGTTTTACTTCATTTCCTCCTCTCATCCCTCCCTTTTGTCTTTGTCTGGGGAAAAAACAAAAAGAACAGGCATCCATTATCATTATTTTGCTAAACTGTCACCCTCCCACAAATTGAAATCCTAATTTAAGCAGGGGAACATTTTCTAGCTTTGTCCTGTAGGCCGCAACAGCGCTTTTGGAAGGAGAACAAGCTTTAACAGCAGGGGGTGTTAATCCCTAATTGCAACTCTTGTCTGTCAAATGATTTGCTGTTCTTTCGCTTGACAGAATTAGCAGAAATTCACAAATCTTTTGTTCTTTCATATTGGCGAGTGGGTGTTCAGGTGCCTTCATAGACAGCCTGGAATATGTTCCTACAACCTGATGCATCGTCCTTGGTCTAAGATTGTTGAGATGATATATGATATAGCATCGTAACAGGAGCGTAACATATTGTCTAAGCAATTAACTCCAGCAGGCTCACTGTAAGTACAGCGTGGGCATGCAGTGATATTTCAAAGAGAGAGCAGAGAAAAAGGCAAGAGGTAACGAGATGCAGCGAGGTATAAAATGAGAGCGATGGGCTGGCCTCGGTATGTCACCTAAATTCTACTCTAATGAATAGTCCATTGATTTCCATTAGGGCTTGCTGGAGCTGACCACCCCGGCCTGTCTGTTTCCCATTAGCACACTTTAAAACTGAGGCTGACAAACAGTCATAGCCACAGGCGGACCAGATGAGGGGCACGTTCAGTGTTTAAAAGAAACCTGTGAACTCCTCCATGAAGCTGCGTGGGGCCAGGGAGAAGAGTTAACAGCTTAAATAATATGAGCCTTAAATATCAGTCACACTCTTGGAATTGATCTTAAAGTTTTAAAACAAATGAGCAAAATCTGCAAATAGGCTCCTATCCCCACCTTGAAAGGAGTTACAGTCCAAGTCCATGACTGTGAAGATAGCGTGACCTGGAAATATTTGATTTGCATTTGAAAAAGCAGTGTTACCACATCTCACTAGCAGGTTTTATTATCTTCTCTAAATAAAAAAAGACAGGAAGACAGTCTAAATTACCTGTTGAGATTGACCTTTCAGAGTAGGATGGGGTTTCAGTGCAGAGCAGCTTTTAAACAGCCTCCCGGTCGTCATTGTATCGACCGGTGAGTCCATTGCAGCCCCCCTTGAGGCCTAGCCTCTTTCTCGGCTCAGGATTTTAGAGCCATCCAGCCTTATCAGCACCACCTCTCCATCAGCCCGCTTCCTTCATTAACATTAATAGGATTTGGATCTGTTATGCAACGAGCCTCCGCTCTGTTACGCAACGCAGAGTCTTCAGCAGCAGCAGCAGCACACTTTCGAGGGGAGCAGTTGCATCTTAGATTTATGGCTTGGGTTTTCATTCACTCAGACGTGGAGAGGAGGGGTTTTCAATATGTGCCGGCACACACTGAGGTCAGAAACTTCAGAAACAACAAAGGGGGGCACTACAAGTGAACCGAACTAAACAGTTCTTATCAGAGAACAACAAAGACTGATAAAGTTTGTAAGTACCATATGGAAACTTGTAGATAAGCTTTACAAATACTAAAACCGTATAAAAACATTAATTCCCAGGAACTGTTTGTTAATAATCATAAGATGGTAAATCATAATTTATAAAATCTGGTGACAAGGTCTACAAAGGTACTTTCAAACTTTTACAGTAGGTTGTAAAGTTCGTAAAATAATGTTAAATTTGTACAAATTCTCAAATGACAAAATTTTCTGTGTACAGAGTTGTTTCACATCTTTAATCTTGTTTAGTACATTTTATGAAATTCTGGAAAACTGTCCAAGTCTGCATCACCTAATCCTTTTCCTTTGTTGCACATATGCCCAAACAAGAGTCTACAGCCATGCTAACGCTTCTGTGAGGCTGTACTCGGGAACAGAGGTGCTCTGAGCTAAATGTTAATGTCAGCATGCTAACATGCTCACAATGATAATACTAACATCCTGATGATTTCTACAATGTTTACTGTCTTAGTTTAGCATGCTAGCATGGCCCTAGCTAATTAGTACAGACAAAGTGACATTTTAATCAGATGATGGTGCTAGATTAAAAAACTTAATGGATGACCAAAGTTATGACAATTAATTCTGATGAGAACATGAATTTGTGTACCAAATTTCATGGCAAACCATCCAATAGTTTTTGAGACATTTAATTCAAAACCACAAATGTCAATCTTATGGTGGCACTGTAGAGGAAAAGTACGGGGATCACCAAAGTCAGCAAGATTCACGGCCTGGAAAACATGAATGTCTTTTTCAATGTTCATGTAAATCTATTCAATAGTTGTCGAGAAATTTCACTCTGGTCCAAAGTGGTGAGCCAACCGACTTCTCTCAGCAGTGATGATATCAATGATGCTGCTCCCCCTCAGTGGGGCTGAAATTCAATCTGCTCTTTTAAACTCATCAATAACAACTGTCCACAAGCTCGTAACGCTACCTGGCCTGAGCGGTCGATTAAAAAAAGACTGGGAGTACAGAGGGTTTAGTACTGGTTTGGAAGATATGTATTCAGGGCTTTACAAATAGAGATATTTAGATTCAACAAAGTTCTGAACATGAAATAATGATGCTTCGGAGATGCCAATTGGAGCAGGTTGTCATGGAAACAGCAAAGTGGCACACACAAGACAGTTCATTTTGTCTTTTTTTTTCCCAGAGTAACTTCCTGCTTTGCTGGAGGAGCTATTTTTAACAGGTGTTATATAAGATGCGACTCTTGTGCTCAATACAATGTGTTATTTTTCCTCCTTTTCATTCCTTTTTATACTCTCGACTGTGATGGGAGCAGTTTCCTGTACCTGTGTCCCATGTAGCTCATAACTCACTCGGGAAGCTTCACGCGCTGCCACAGATAATGGAAAACAAATTTACTAATTTATCATCATCGTCACTCTGTGGAAACTGCTCAAGCACGAGGGGTAATTTTCCGTCATTCATCATCATTCCGGAGTTGTGAAAAATGAAAAAAAATGCTGCAGAAACATGAAAATATATGCATATGCATATATATGGTGTGCTGGCCAATTTTAGCCCCTTTCAGTTTCTCATGTCGTTTGAACATTTGCCCTGGATTTCACCAAAACCAAGAAAAAAGGAAGCAAAACATCAGTCGCATTCTCACTTTCATGTGCAAGTGTAACACCGTCCAACAGAAAAGACATCTTCAGTATTTTAGAGGTAGGACTCTAAACGAGTGCCACTTAAATGTTTCTTCTCTGACGCCCTAGAAAATGGCTAATCATTTATTTTTTAAATAATTGATTTACGTTGTGAGTTATTCATGCAATCTGGGCATAAGAATGTTTCTTTAAACACATAAGGGAGATAGAGTAGTTTTTTGGAGCACTGTAGGATGTGAGCATGTAGCGCAGCTTACATGTAATATTCAGCACTCCCAGCTCAAAGTGAACGCACGCGAACTGGGAAAGATGCTATGATTAGCCGCTTGACATGCCTGACAAGGAGAAGTGTTGTTCTTCCCTTGTAGACTCAGAGAGATGAGCGTGACGCACATGCCTGCTTGATTCAGCTCCAACAGTATAAACATCCACGCAGGTTTCTGGACATGAGTAATAGTTACACAGCAGTGGACAACAGGCCGTTGAGTGTTGCAGTGAGTATCATCACCACAGCCAATCGAGCCACTTCATGAGGTGTCATGCTGCAGCAGTCTGCTCTGTTCGCTCCTGCTCAGTGTAAAGCATACATTTGGTTTGCAACCGGGCCTTTTTTCATTTGTGCTCTTTCAAATCTGACCTGGGGTTTTTTGTTCTTTTATCCTCCTTAAAGCATTTTTAGCTGTAGGGGAAGTTTTCAACAGGAAATCCTTTGTATCTGTGACTTAATTCTGCACTCACTGTCTCCCCCTGCAGGATGCTTCGAGTGCTGCATCAAGTGTCTGGGCGGGGTGCCCTACGCCTCCCTGGTGGCCACCATCCTCTGCTTCTCAGGCGTGGCCCTGTTCTGCGGCTGCGGCCACGTGGCACTGACCAGCACCCTGACCATGCTGGAGAACCACTTCTCAAGGGTCACCAGCGACCACGCCACCCTGGCCATGGTGTAAGTTCTCTGTGTGGTCCAACAGCTGGCATTACAAAATCTTTCTTTATCAATGGAATCAAGCACTAAGGCACTAAAACCCACAAAAAGGTGTTCTGCTTCAAGATGCTTGCCAGTAAGTTTTCAGAAAGACTAAAGAAGGATGATATCCTGATAAACATTTAAAAGATGAATCATGAAAGAGCTCTTGGCACCATTAATGGTTTCAGTAGAAAGCTTTGAAACAACAGTGAATATATTGGTACTACCCCTGCAGTTATTAAATCTGTCGAGGAGAGCCACCCACATTTTCTGCCATTATTAACAATACCCCAAAACTAGTAAATGTCTCTCAAGTGAGTAAGCATTTACAGAAATAGTATATATATTCAGAAAAAAGAAAATAATCGAAGGAGGCGTTTACAACATCATCTGTAAGAGATTCCAAAAAGTTACATTTCTGGTCCATTTCTTTCAAAATGGATACTGCTGTCACAGGAAAGCCTGATTCCCAGTTAGCCACTGTTTAAGCTACTGTAAGCTATACTGGATAAAGGATTGATTAAATATAATTTTTGAAGCTTTACAATATGAGATCGTCATGTTAAAGTAAAGCTATGAAATAATACTAAATAGGTCTACTAAAACATTGCAGTAGAATAAATTATTTAGAAATCTGTCTCCAAAGTTAGCTAACACTAGCTAACATGCACTACTGGTCATATATTTCCAAAGTTAGCTAACATTAGCCATCATAAGCTACTATTCATATCTCTCTAAAGTTAGATTGTAAACATTAACCATAAGCTACTGGTCTTATTTTGTCTAAAGTTAGCTAACATTAGCTACCAAAAGATTCAGTACTGCTCATACCAGAACAAACACAAAAACACCAAGTGTACTGAATTGAGCACATAGTCTAATTAGTGTAAAAATACACCCATTATATCAACCTAAACCACAAAATGGGATTACAGTTGCAAAGACTGTCCCAACCCTGCTAATAAAACACCTGGCTACTGTGTGCATTTTACTGACACATCCGAGCATCACTATTGAGTGTTTAATTCCACATAGTTGGTTCTACTGAAAGTGCAACTTTGCCAAGTTCAGCTTTAAAAGCCGTGTATAATGTTCGATTTTTGACATTGTCCTTTCTGTTTCGTGTGTTCAGGATCCAGATATTTCAGTACATCATCTACGGCATTGCCTCCTTCTTCTTCATCTACGCCATCATCCTGCTGGCTGAGGGCTTTTACACCACCAGCGCCATCAAGAAGGAGCTGCAGAGTGACTTCAAGACCACCGCCTGTGGACGCTGCATCACCGCCTTCGTATGTCAACACACACGAACACAAGCAGCTGCTACAAATCATCACACCCACTGACCTAGATACACTGCAAATTAAAGCCTCTAAATGAGATTTTAATTACTTTGATGTGTATTTTATAATGTTCTTGCTTAAATAGTGTTTACATGCTTAGAAAAATGAACACAAAACACGAATTCATAATGCTTTAGAAGCCAGGACAAGGGACATCATGAAAGAGGCACAATCACACACCTCTACCTCACATTTATGGACACACACTAACACAAGAAAGACATGCAAATACTTTTGCACACACACACAGCCTGGTACAGAAGTACTTGTGAGGACTCTCTTTGACATAATGCAATCCCCAGCCCCTTACCTTACCTTAACCATCACAACTAAATGCCTAAAACTAACCCTAACCCTAACCTAATTCTAACCCTAATCAAGTCTTAACCCTCAAACAGCCCTTTGAAGGTGAGGACCGGCCAAAATGTCCTCACTTTCAAAAAATGTCCTCACTCCCAAGGTCTAAAACGCATATCGGTCCTCATAAAGATGGCTGTACAAGCACACACACACACGCACGCACGCACGCACGCACGCACGCACGCACGCACGCACGCACGCACGCACGCACGCACGCACGCACGCACGCACGCACACACACACACACACACACACACACATGAGGGTAACTCTGGCACAGTTTGTCCTTTCTAGCCTGATTAGTGTAATTGCTGCAGATGTCCAGTAACATTAACTTAAACACCGACTGAATCTGTACTGTTGTGTGTGGTGGGTGGAGGTCTTTAAGGAATAATGTTAACCTATTAATGCAACTCAGACTTGAGGTGGGGGGGAATCACATTTTCTTTTCACCTCTCCTCAGTTCATGTTCCTGACCTACATCCTGGCTCTGGCGTTCCTCACCATCTTCGGCTTCACAGCGATACCCGTTTTTCTCTTCTTCAACATGTGGAATACCTGTGCTGCCATGAGAACTCCTGACGCCAACATCACCTCGCCTGACTCCATCTGTGTGGACGTCAGGCAGTACGGTAAGTTGTCCCACTACATTCATTTATATAGCTTAATTTTGTGACATTTTGTGCATTCAAGCAGTGTTGTAATTTACTTTTTCTCATTGTACCATTCCTCCAGTTAGTGATTTCCCTGGGTAATTCCTGACAAAAACTTGACAAGGGACATTGTCAGTTGTGGCTAATGTCAGCAGGTGAATTTTGTGAACGAATGTCGGGGCAAACATCAAAAGCTGACAATTATCATTAAGGTTCACACATTTCTCCTCATTATGTCAAGCTGTTTCTGGCACAAGCATAATGTCATGCTGAAAAATCCAAGGAATTGAGAGCTGTTTCTGAAACAATGATGCAGTATTACATTTTTCCCTTAGTGGGGATAACTGTTTATTATTTCAGTCTAATAAATATCACAAACTATTGCTATGAAGCTTGGCAGCCTCAAAGCAGCATTTCTCAACTCATTCTTGAATCATTGAGGCCAGCCTGTCCTAGTAGTAGTTTTGCTCCTGCTCTGTTTCTGCACACCTGATCTAATTAAAGAGGACACATTTTCATTAGAGTTTAAATGGATCAGGTGTGCAGGAGCAGAACTTAGAGGACAGGCGGGCCTTGATAACTGGGTTTACAAAACCACCAATTTACAGTAAAAGATAACTGAGTTATGCAGTGTTCACAATATTCCTTTTTCAACTCACTGCACACAGATTCAGTTCAGAATTGTGGACCCCAACCGTTTTAGCTTGTTTAGTTGGTAAACCTCATCAAGGGTTTAGCAGGTCAATTAAGGAGATTTCCCCATCTCAAATTGTTCATTTAAATAACTTTTCAGCCTCGAAGTGGTAAAAAAATTTCACATGATAAAAGGAATTTTTAAAAAAGTCAGAAAAAATATACTGAATTTTTTTTTGTGGAAATTTGTTTTAGATGTTCTGTTTTAAATGTTCATTTACCATCGTGTGACCCCTCAGATTTATCTTGTAAACCCCTTTCAGGAATCCGGACTCCCGGGTTGGGAACCACTGGTTTAGACTTGAATGACCAACAGTTCAGTGGGCAGCAGTTTGCTGTTTGCTAATGAAGCTAATTTTTAAAATCGGCTGCCAAAACATAATTACAGGAAAGCAATGACCCACAAATGAAATGACATGTTCATATGCAACTGTTGCATATCCCCCACGTATTTCTGATTGCAGTTGAGGTAAAAAAAACATCAGAGTGCCTGCTGTACACAGCAGATCAGGAGAAATTCCCCTGATCAAGGCAAGTGAGCTCCAACATGCAGGCTAGCCTCGGAAATACAAGCTTTTAACTGCACATTAAAGAACATGCTGGTGCTTGTCACATGTAGCCCAGGCTTTACCTGCAGGATAGCCCAAAATAGAAAGAAGCCAAGATTTTACAAACTACAGCCATTATTGCGGAAATCATAAGCTACTAGTTGTATCTCTCTAAAATAGCTAACATTAGCCATCAAATGCTACTGGTTAGATTGCTCTAAAGTTAGCCCACATTAGCTATAAGCTACTGGTCATATGTCTCTCAAGTAAGCTAACAATAGCCATTATAAGCGCCCATTGGGCCATCCCCCCAGTTAAAAATTAACAAATAGCTTACTGACTATATATACAGTGTATAAATAACATATGTACCCATTATACAGTTTTACAGTATGATTCAAAGGGCTTTACTGTGTTCACTGTAGCTATAAAGTATAAACAGATATTTATCTCCAGCTCTGTTTGCTATGTCATTTTCTATAGAGGAAGAGGTCAAACATATACATTTAGATTATTGAGAGCCTGACTATATGTCTATGGAAATCCACCTTCCTTCAGTATTACAGCACAGTAACGCTGTCCTGTGATTGCATATCTCTTTGATGGCCTAATGTACAGTATGTGACCCACATTCAAAGGACCGCTGGCCCGCTTACAAAGTAGGATGAGGATCACATATGCTTCATTGGCAGTCACAGTGTACTACACTGTATGAAATATTAACCCGAATTACTAGCAGTCATCAAATTATTATATCACAGTTGATGAGTGAAACGTTTTGATAACTTTGTTTTATGCAATATGCAATAATGATAATATTAATGAAAAGAATAAAAGGTTAAGGACAAGTGTTAGCCTATAACAAGCCTATGCTAGCCAGTTTTCAAAAATGTTTTCACAGTAAAAAATGAAATCAAAATACAGCAGTAGCCCTGTATCCTTTAATCTTTATCTGAGTCTAATTCATAATGCCTTCAATCACACAGTCTCGGGGGGGGAGGG
>CM022483.1:7224613-7418666 GCA_011952105.1 Coreoperca whiteheadi
GGGGGGGGCTTCTTGTCTCAGATGAGAAAGCGGCAATCCTGTGATGTTTCATCTCTCTGATCCTGTAGGTATTATTCCCTGGAACGCCACACCAGGAAAAGCTTGCGGAGCCACACTGGGAGACATCTGTAACACCAGCGAGGTGAGAGGACGCTGACCTTTTCTTTTTTCTTTTTCATCTTCCCTTCCCGCACTAATGTTCTCTTTTCATCCACAGTTCTACCTTTCCTACCACCTCTACATCGTTGCGTTTGCTGGCGCCGGTGCCACCGTCATCGCATTGGTAAGCTGCTCATGATCCCACTGATAATGT
This sequence comes from Coreoperca whiteheadi, assembly GCA_011952105.1. Taxonomy (NCBI): domain Eukaryota; kingdom Metazoa; phylum Chordata; class Actinopteri; order Centrarchiformes; family Sinipercidae; genus Coreoperca; species Coreoperca whiteheadi. Next base: position 7,224,927 of record CM022483.1, read on the forward strand.
GCTTCTCAAAATATGCATGTTGCCATGGCGTGCATATCTGTTTCCATAGCAACCCCGCCTCTCACGTTTGTCAGTATGTCATCCTATGCATTGAAAACTAACCCTGCAGGCCTGCCTCTGCTGCGTGAGAGTGTGTGTGTAGACAGGGTCAGTGTTTTACTCTGCTGTGGAGGCGGACTGTTTTGTTTTATGTCCGGGAAAATGGTGATACTAAAAAAAGCAATAAGCACCTCTCTAAATGTTGTGTTGGGTCACCTGACAGCCCTTGGTACTGTGATGTTTTCCAACTCATTTAGGAGGTAGAAAGAGAAGCAGAATTGTATTTAAGTATTAATTTTTTTGTATTTTTTTATTCATAATGGTGTACAGTGTTTAACAATTTTATCATGTTGCCATTGCTCTATATTCCTTTAGCACATCAATGAGAATAAATTAGCACCATTAAATGCGTATTTAAACCTTTTGTTTGAATGTTCTCCGATTGGTATACTCATATTCCTTTTCTTCATATAACTATTTTGCTACATTTGGGCAATGCTAAACTAGACCCATATTTTCATCCTGCCAGGTGATTTCACTAACAACTACGACTTAACAAAATCACCTGTTGTGTATTGGCTGGAAGTAAAACCTGAACGCGATCTGTTTCTTTCAAACTGTGTGGCATGTTATGCAACAGCCTTCGAGATACTATATATCCACTCATTTGTTCAGTCAATAAGGCAATTTTGTACCGTTAAGCATTTATTTAAACCTTTTTCTGTCATCATCTTCTCCATTCTAGAACTACTACATTAGCTACATTTGAGCAGTGCTGAATTCAACCCAGGTTTCCACCCCACACAAAGGCTCCCAGGTGTTTCACTGATACTAATTAGTGGAATCACCTGGAAGCAGACTTTGAGTTCACAGTCTGGACTCATACTGGAAAAGTGACTAAATTAAGTATACTGAAAAACATCAGTAGGTATACAGTACACAAAAAAACACTTGCCCCACAATGCAATGCACAAATGAAATATCGTGGTAAAGTGTTACATTTTTGTAATTAACGTTATTTGTTATGTTTAAATGACTGCTAACTGTATGTACTATATGCTAATCATTATAGTAAACTGTTGTTGCAGTTAGGGTACAAGAAATAAACACACTTTTCATACTAACAGAAAATTATATCATACGTGCAGACCTCAATCAAACTGCGACTTTGGAATGTCAGGCCAATTAAACCTCATAAAGAAAGCCAAATGGTTTTCCAAAAATGTGATAGTTATTTTGTGTTCCTGAAAGTATTTCTGGAGCTATTTCACTACCATCCACAATTGGTTAGATGTTTTTCCAGCTGTTTGCAGCTCTACCATTTCCTTTGTGCAATGCATTGTAAGAGAATAGTTTCCATCGCAAACAAAGAAACAGTTAAGTACCTTGATTTCGTGCAACTGAAATGGTATCCTGTGACAATTAGAGTATGGAATTGGGACACAGTACCAGTCCTCCACTCCACGTTATTCCCTGTCCTTAAAGTAAATGAAGAAAACATCCTGCTTTCAGATCCACTACCTGATGATTTTGTCAGCCAACTGGGCCTACCTGAAGAGTGCCGTCTCCACGCACGAGTACCAGGACATCAAGACAAAGGACGACCAGGACCTGGAGGCCGAGGCGCGCTCCAAGGAGGGCCAGAACTCCTCCTCCTACTCATAAGGACAAGCGATCCTCTCCCGCCACCACCCATCTCCTCTCCACACCTCAACCCTCCACTCTGCAATTCCCAGCGCCCACCCTTCCCTCCGTTAAAACAAACCACCTCGGTCATGTTTGATAGTCCCCCAACCTCCTGATTCTCCATCCTCTTCCCTTCCACGATGTTTATCAAGAGTTGTGGGCTCACACCAGAAGGGAAGAGAATAGAGGATCAGGAGAAGCGGCAAGCCCAGACGGCGGCAGATGCTTCAGAACGAGAGAGCTTGCCTGCCGGGGTGGAGCTCAGGTACGGTACATCAGTTCAGAAGCGTCTCCTCCCCCGTGCTTTTGGGCGGCGGCTCTTGAACGTGGCCCGGCTGTGATGGCCTCGCGCCCTGAGCCAGCACAGCCTCTTGACACACAGCTCCTAACAGCCTAAAAGAAACATTGTTCACCGCCAGCTTCAGCCACAGGGAAGCCAGGCAGCGACCAACTTACTCCGTTTTTTGGTGTTTTATATGCATATATATATGAATATGAATATATTGTGCGAATGTGTACGAATGTTGTTGTTTTTTTTAATACTCTCTGAAAAGTATGCCAGGTTATGATATTTCTTCTTCTTCTTTATGTTTTTGCGCTCACAGGTTTTTTTCTCCTTTACTTACTTTTCCATTTAAGACTTTTTATTGTTAATGCTTGATTTGTTGTTGCACTATTACAAAACAAAAAATAAGGGAGAATGAAATTCCCTTAAAAACACAAAGCACCCAAGCCCCTCTCTCTCATAGAAATAGCCTACATAAAAGACTCACATTATGTGGTATCTCAAGGATTATTGTACATTCACATGGTCAGTTTATTTTTCTGCCAAGTTATTAACCATTAATTTAAGACCAGAGGTGAAACAATCTTCTATTAAAGAAATAGTTTTGGGGAAATAGGCGTATTCGCTTTCTTGTCAAGGGTTAAATGAGAAGCTTGAGACCAATCTCATGACTCTTTGCAAAATGTGAAGCTAAAGCCAGCAGCGGGTTAGCTTAGGTTAGCATAAAGACTGCAAACAGGGGGAAACAGCAAGCCTTGTTCTGTTTAGAGGAAACAAAATCTGCCTACCAGCACCAATAAACATTTTATATCTTGTTTGTTTAATTCAACAAAAAACCGAAGTGTAAAAAGTTGTGGTTTATAAATACGGGGGTGTTATTGTCCAGACTATTCCTTGGCTGGCGCAGTGACTTCCTGAAGGCTCCACTAACCCTAACCCCCGTGTAAAGCCACACCTTGTTGTTCTTACACTTTGTTATTTGTGTGAATTAAACAACCACGATATATCATATTAATTAATGAGCTTGGCTGTATCCCCATTTCCAGGGTTTAAGCTAAGCTAATTACCCGGCTGCTGACGTTAGCTTGATATTTAGCTTATCAACATGAAAGTGGTATCAATCATCAAATCTACCTCTCGGCAAGAAAGCAAACAAGCGTATTTCCCAAAATGTCAAACTATACCTTTTACGGTTTTTGCTACACTCATCACCAGCGGCAGCAGAAATCAAAGATAAATCTGTCTGGGTCTTTTAACACAAAAAAGACACACACCTCAGGTATCAAACCAAATCTGATTTTAGCCAGTTGTGTTCTTTTCCGAAGCTTCACCATCTAAACACGAACCCTTACCGGATTGGTACGCTGTCCTGTGTGAATTATACAGTAAAATCCAGTTCTCTCATTTTCTATACATTCATCCTTTTGCATATGAAGTTCACCTGTAAATAGTTGAATCACCCTAAAAGATCTCAATTTACACCTCTCCCAAAACAGGGAGAACACAATCAGTGTTTTGCCATGCTCTTCTATTATTTTTTTCCACAAGTAAATGTAAATGTACCCTTTGAGATATGTGTTTAGCACTTAAATACTAGTTCTCGCATTTTATATAATAATTGTAATGTAACATCTTAAATGATATGTCGTAAGAGGGATACAGTGCAGTCATGGTATGATATGATGGATTGAGGTGCTTGTGACGTATACATTTTAAAATGTGAAAAAAAACGTATGGAAATTGATTTTTAATGTTTTATCAGTTTTAGGCAGCTGAGCTCTTCTTGTGATTCAGTAATAATGATTTTATGGAACTTGTTTGTGCTTATGGCCAGCCAAATGAGTGACTAATCAACCAAGTGAGTTGATAAAAAAAAAAAAGTCACTTTGATTTCTTTTCTTTTTTTTTGTAACGTCATGCATCTCGTATGAGCCACAAAGACTGTTTTGGATGTTTACACTCTGAAGTATAAAAACAAGTCAGGAATTTTCATACATTCATTTTATAATCAGATATTGTTTAATAATCATGAACTATATTCTATATTGATCATCACTGGTTAGTTTACCCCCCCCCAAAAAAAAAAAACTCTGAAGAAGACACATTTTTGAAATTAGAAGAGCTTCCCCTCCTCCACCCCCGCCCCCCCTTTCCACCCACTCTTTTCTAAAGAAAACTCCATTGTACTTTGATGGCATTGTAGTCTCTGTAGGTGTTTCATTATGGTTTTATTTTTTAAGTTGGAAATAGTTCTATGACTCCTATATAGTGATGATTTTTGTAACCTTCTCTAGTAAAACCGATATTTTTTATTATCGTGACACCGTTGTCTTCAGTCTCGTTCTTGTGTTTGGGTCTCTGAAGTGACTTAAATGTTTTCCTTTTCATGCGAACAAACCCATATTTTAAATCAAAGTGATCATATACAAGGTATTGCTATAGAGCTGGAACTAACTAGGTATTTCATGGAAATATCTATTTAATGTTTCCCAAAATAGTGACAAATACCCATCAGACTTTCCCAGAGTTGTTCAACAGTCAAAAACCCAAAGATATATTTTAATTTTCTATAATGTAAGAAAGGGAAAAGCAGCATGCAGGAAGTTGGAACCATCAAATGTTTGGCATTTCTGTTTCAAAAACTGACTTAAAAAGATTAATCACTTCTCAAAATATGATTCATTTCCTGTTGACTCACTTATCGGTTAACCATTTCAGCTCTATACTGCTTGGTACACAGTTACATACCAAACTCACAAATCTATTTATTTAACCTCAAAAAACTCATTCTACTACGAGATAAAGCAGTAGACACATTTTTATTGTAACCCTAAATAAAAAAGAAAGGTCCATGTGTTTCTAAGGTTGGCAGCATCGGGCTTCTGTAATCACAGCTAACTCCTGCAACAGGTGATGCTAATTGACTTAATTAGATGCCTAAAATATTGTCAACTCACCTTCAGTGAAAAGTGGATGCTGCTTTCTCTTTAAGTCACTAGAAGTTGCTGGGTGGCATTATGACCTATTTATTTCTATGGAGGTTTGACATAAAAAAAGAATCAGGACGTGATCTTGAATATTATAATTATGAAACTACTGAACACTTCTCTGGGGAAGTTTGAAGACCCTACACTCCCACACGGGTGATTTCACCTTCTACCTGCGCAGAACTGTGTGCGCAGACTGTATTTGATTGATATCGCCCGCATTCTCTGATCCATTTAGCTCCTTTTATGGAAACAAAACATAGGACAATTCGGTTTGGTGAGCTCACATTATTCCCAGCAAAGCTCTGCCCAACTTCAGCCTGTCCAATAAGTGAAAACACCTGTGTGGCTGTGCGGGGCCCCCGATCAATATTTAATGCTGGAATTCAACATCACTGTGTCTCTGCGGTGCGTGAATTAAATTCGTAATGGAGAGACCAGATGACCAAAACTGGGCGTTTAGCGCTCACACTTTTGATACGTGGGCGCCGCCTGGTGGACAAAGAGGGTACTGCGCTCCAACTGAATAAATGTGAACAACACACACAAAAGACAGCTTTTTCTCCACTTTCATTGTTGGCTGCTGTTTTATTTCCAGTATGAAAACTGGTGGGAGCCATTTGCCTTAAAGGAGGCGGTGCTGATGAAGATCATACAGGCCACAGTTAGTGTAATTAGTGTTATTTTGGCCAGTGTGCTCCACTTTTCATAGTTAGAGGGCAGGTCGTGATCAATAAATACTTAAATACAGGAAATGAATAACTCCAGCAAGTTCAGCAGATTTCTAGTTATATAAAAACTACTGTGAGTTGCTCCTTTTCTTGCTCAGAGAAACACTAAATTCCATCATGTTATTACCAATTTTCAAATCAACATTTTTCAGATCTCTGGTTTGGCATGATCACCCTAACAAAAACAGAGAATAGCGGTTCTTTTATCGTAAAAATGATTTTAAACACTATTAAAACTAGTTGATCACGTGATTCACTTGAGTTATTGATGGAAAATTATCAATTTGTTTCTAAACCTATACATGCAAATATGACATGCTTTATGCAAACAATAATGATATAAAAAGAAAACTTTTAACAGCGCTTAAAACCTTGATAAATTAGATTTGGTTGCTTTCTAATGGTAGTTTGTTTCTTTTAAAATACCTGGAAAAAAAAATTGGCATTTGAATCCTGTATTTCAAATATTGGGGGACAATCAGCACTAAATCTAACCTTTTAGCTGTAAACATATTTGTATAGTTTCTGCTGAGTCCTGTATCTGCTTCTAGAGGCCGAAAATAATCTCAGGACTTCTCTTTTTGTGGGCTGCAACTTGTAACCACAGCTGCATCAGTGACGTCAAAACAGTCACAATCACTCCCTAAAGGCCTTCAACGTTTCAGGTATCAGCCACCTGATGTCCACCTCTGATACGATTGAGGTTCATCACTGACCACAAGTACACAGCTATACTGTATCAGACATTTTATTTTATTAACTGTCCATGAATGTTTTGTATCAGTAATAATATTCCTCAAAAGGACCAAATGCAGTCTGGATCAGAGTTTGGAAATGGTGGGTGGAGAGTTTGGTTTCCCTTGTTTGGTGACCCCCCCCCCCAAAAAAAAATAAAAATATTGTCAGTTTTGGTTTATAAAGTATCATTATTTGCTTACAAATGCTGAACAAGATCAAACGTTTATCTGAGTTCATCACAGAGTTAGCTACTGAACAAACCAATTCCTCTTTTGTGACAAACCACACTCAAACCCATTCACTATGTGGCAACTGCAGAAGCATCACATGAGGCCTGCTGAGAGTCACACTGAGCACTCGGCTCAGCAGCAGGTGGGGTCGGCCGGGCTCTTCTTCTGCAGCTCCACTGTGTTGGTGTGGATGAGGTGATCAGCTCGGTCGTCTAACGGCAGAATGCGACGCACCGCCTCCTCAAAGGCCGATGCTACATTTGTAGCATCCTTGGCGCTTGTCTCAAAGTACGGGTGGCCGCCGTTCTCGCGGCACCACTGCCGTGCGTCCTCCCCCGACACCTGCCGCTCGGGCACGTCCAGTTTGTTGCCCAGCACCACAAAGGGGAAGTTGTCAGGGTCCTTTACATCTGCGTAATAAGTGAACTCCTTCTTCCAGTTGGACAGGTTGTGGAAGCTCTGTCCGTCGTCCACGCTGAAAGTGAGCAGGCAGCAGTCGGAGCCGCGGTAGAATGGCGTGCGGAGGCTGCGGAAGCGCTCCTGACCCGCCGTGTCCCAGATCTGCAGAGTGACGTGGTGGCCGTCCACGTCCAGTTCCTTGTTGAGGAACTCCACGCCAATGGTGTGGAAGAGGTGCGAGTCAAACTTGTTGGTGACGTAGCGGTTCATGAGCGATGATTTGCCCACGCCGCCGTCGCCCAGAAGGATCACCTTCAGGAGAGCGGACTTGGACGTCATGGCTGCAGTGAGTCGGGTCAGGCCAACTGTGGTCTTGCTAGACTGCTACAAGCGACTGCACGGGACGTTTGGAGAGCGCAACACTGGAGGAAGTGGTTTCACCTGAGGAGGACAAAAACTTCTACTCAGTTTAGAAAGCAAGAGAGTAGAATAACAGCAGCGGTTTCCAAATAACCAGCATGTTCTGCAGACTTCCAGCTCCAGTGCATCATACATACCTCAATGTAACAGTACTGGCTGCAACTAACCATTATTTTCATCATCGAATCATCTGCTCATTTTGTTCAGTTAGTCGCTTTGCCTATCAAATGTCCATCACCATTTCCCAGTGCCCCAAGTTGATGTCTTCAGATTGTTGATTTTGTCCGGCCAACAGTCCAAAACCAAAATATATTCAGTTTAAAATGATATAAAAAACAGAGAAAAGCAGCAAATAATCAAATTCTAAAAGCCATAAAAAATGTTTGTCATTTTTGCTTGAAAAGTGACTCAAACGATGTATCACACACATCTCAAATGTGAGGATTTGGTGCTTCTTTTGTCAAATATAATCACTTGGGATTATGAAAAGCTGAACCTATATAGTTGAAATGAAGAATTCAAAAATATCCAGATTTATTAAATCAGTTTTAAAAGAACTTTCGGTCAAGTCTTCGGGAACAAGGAACATTACAGTAAAGCTGTGATAGTGGGGTTACGATATATTTTGCTTTCATATTAATACCTTTCACAGTGTGAGCAGTCTAAGGAGAGGTAATAACTGACTTTACTTGCACACGGTTTCGAACTGAAACGGGTCTTTCTCAGACAGTATGAAAATACTGCCTGCCAACATGACAAAACCACTTGGCAGGAATCATTCGGTGTGTAGGAATGTGCATTTGCAACAGGTTTGTTCAGGAATGACTACTGATGTTTTTTACTTTGGCCTCACAGATTAGGTCGACCTTGAGATAACAACATACTTTCAGTTAATCACATCACACACTCCCTCTGAGCAGCTAATACTGACTGTTTAGCGATTAAAGTCAGTCGACTAGCTAATCCTATTAAACAGCCACAGCCCACTCTCTACGCTTTGCAACTAATCAAGTTCCTACGCTTCAACATGTTAAGCGTGAAATGACCCGCGCTGCACGTCACGTGGACACTGATCACAGGACCAGTGAGTCGTCCGCAAGTGACGCAATTCCACATGGTCAGCAAACAGAAAGAGGTTGGTAAAACAGTTCCTCACTATATCAGGATTTTGCAAACAAACTGTAGGAGAGAGAGAGAGAGAGAGAGAGAGAGAGAGAGAGAGAGAGAGAGAGGGAGAGAGAGAGAGAGAGTTAAACTTTAGAGATCACGCAGTGGCCTAAAGAGTTCACCCACTCACAGGCTCAGCTGCAAAGAAAAGTGAGGATTTCAGCACAAATTTAAAATCAGGTTGCACACATGTGCACAGGTACCAGTGGTGAGCTAAATGGCCACCATTCCACCCACATAGCAGAACGAGATGAGAAGTGGGAAGTCTTACCAAGAGCTTTGTTACATGAACAAGATTACCTCATCCGTCACAGTTAGGGTGGAGCAATGATCCATCACTGGCTGTCACCGTATCAACAAGTGTGTTTGGGCACATGTAGTATGTGGATAACAAGTCCTGGTTTAGCATGAAACTGTAATAATAATGGTTACTTGTGTTTGGTCAAGTTTACAGGAACCAGTGTGCTGAGAAACTGCCTTTAAAACAAATACGCCACCAAAAATGTATGTATTGAGTAGAAAATACTCTTTACATACGTTTGTAACTTGGTCCTTTTGCAGTGGATGGCAGCTTTAGTTCGGATTCATAAGAGTTACGATGAATGCCACTGATGACGCATAATCAGCTCATCGTTTCTCCACAACATGGCTAAACACGGGACTAAGCCCATGTTATGCTACAAGCCTACAGGTGGTATAATACACGAAAGGATTATGTAGCTTCTTGGTGAAGTACTCCTTTAAACCCTTTTCATACGTTACTTTTCCACCCAAATAAATCTCCCAATTTGGTTTCTTCATTCACAGATTTGCCAACAAAATGTCAGAAATATTGGAAAATGCTCGTTTCCCACAGCTCGAGAAGTCTTGTTTAATTTGACCAGCAGTCCAAAAACCTAAAGATGTTCACTTTATTATCATATATGGCAAAGAAAAGCATGAGATCGTCCCATTCGAGAAGCTGGAACCAGTGCACATTTGGCATTTTTGCTTGAAAACTAAGACGATTAATCGACAATCAAAATAGTTGGCGATTCATTTTCCGTCAATCGATTAATCACCTAGTCCTTGCAGCTCTGGTTGTAAGGTTTCATAATACCTTTTGTAAGAATTGAAGGGCCGAAAAGGCTGCACTGTCACATGAACTGGCAGCAATCGGCATGTTCAGCCCAAGGACCCGAAGTGGAAAAAGGATGTCTTTGTCCTGGGACCTTTGAAAACACAGACTGTAGGGCTGCTCCTGTCATTTCTTCTCGACAAATATTAACTTTTATATATATATATATATATATATATATGTTTAACAGCACAGTAATAGAAGTAGGAATGAATGCCCCCCCCCACACACACACACACACACACACAAACACACAGTCATGTGCTTCATTCAACTCAATCCTACTATTTAAGGAGAAGGCTTTTCTTTGGGCTTTTATTTCCTATTTTATACAGCCTATGGTTATTTCCCATAAAGTAATGAATATTTCCTCCAAAGAAGCAGCCACATGCTTCAGTTGAAACCTCCAAATAATAAATATTTCCATTCATGTCGAAGGGCCAGCTGTGCTTCAGCCCATTCAGAGACCTGCCAATAACATACTGCCTGTCAATAAATGAGACAACACGGGAACAACCGCTGTTCAGGTGTGAAAGCAGTTTAAAGAAGCCTTTCACGTGTCTCTGTTAACTATGCACACTTGTAAAAGTATAGAAAATGTGTAACTTACACTTTAAAAATGGTAACTACTACAGCGCTGTTTGCGGTGGGGCTCCAACATCGGATTTGTTTCGGTTTCTAGCTAGCAAACACTCGTGAACGGCAGTTCCAGGGTGCGGTTAATAACGTTTTTACCACTTACTCTTCTTTGTGAAACCCTTTCGCCACTTTTGTTCAAATGTTAAGCTGTATGGAAGAGCTCAGCCATGATGGTGGAAAACACAACATAGTAGAAAATACAAATCCTTCACCGTGACTCAAGTTACTCGCGCAAAACCGAGACACTCGCCTGGTCGACTTCAGTTAGCCAGCATACATTAACCCATAAAAAGAGGTGTTTATCACTCCAAAACCAGCACACGCTTTCATTAACACGGTTGAACGCTGAATTCGGCTTACTCATGTGTAGTCGCCGTCAATATTTTGAGGAAAATGTGGAAAGAAGCAACGCAGCTGGGAGTTTGTCCGATAATGGAAGCTTGATCATAAACCTACATCTGTCCGATAATGGGCGCGCTTAACAGTTCCACTCTCGCGACTTTACTGAGCGGTTAAGACGAAAAAGAAAGCGAGAAATTTGTGCCCCTGAAACTGAATTTATGCCATGTCAGTAAGCGTACCTGTCGATGTCGCGGTTACTGCCCGGCTGCTGCGGTTAAATACCCCTCACCCATCCCGGCAGCTCGCTGCCGTCAGCCGGTGACATGGCGCTCCGGTGTCCCCGCTGCTCTCCGGCCCCAGAGCAGCTGGTGACGCTCACATGACCCGAGAGGCTCCCGCCCCCTCTCATCAGGCGCTTTCCTGGGTTGCGGTCACTGCATCCACGGTATTTTCTACTGTCCATCTTCTTGGAAAAAATACTCTCTTTGTCGGTCCCTTTTGCATGTGTGGGACCAAGCACACGTTTTAAAAACGTATCCATCTGTAAACATGGGAAATACTTTGACTTTAGGTTCAAGAAAGATTCCTTACATAGTGGTTGGGACCCTCCAAAGGGTTCCTAAATAAATAAGGGTTCACCAGATGACTTAAGTTATAACAAAGAAAAACACATTGCTGTTGTCAAAAATTATATAGATTTTCATTCTGACGTTTCTCAATTTCTTGCTATTTTCTTGTGAAATACAGGAAGCTTGCACCACTTCAAACTCTCAAGCAGACGTGTTTAAAAGGGTCACAAGCAGGACAGAAATGTTGGGATCCACTGGGTTAAAAGATTTGACAGCCTGTTGTAACCAAGGAAATATAGCCTACTGTATATTGTAATATCCCTTGTGCACTGTCAAAGCATAAATGAGCCAAGATTTTCAAAATGTATGCATTTCCAAACCAACTCCAACTTCTTCCTTCTGTCTGCAGTGTGTTTTGTCTGTTTGTATGTGCAAGGGAGAGAAAAGATAAATGGCTAGAGCACTGATTTGACAGGCCACCATGACTGAAAGAGTGGAACACAACACTCACAAGATAGGGAGTATAACACCGGGAACAGCCACAGTACAGAGATACCAAGCAGCCCAACTTCTACTCTATGTGACTGACGAGAGCAGCTCCATTATCTGACAAGCATGAGAAGATGATTTTATGTTTGGACATCCGCAATTTGTCCTTTTAAAACCAACTGAGCCTGTTGCAAAGAACAAAGGTTGTGTCAAACCAGGAACTGTTCTCAGAAATCAAATGAAGCAAACAGGAGGAACACGTGAAAAAAAGGAATTAAATAAGTCCACTTTGAGCAGCTATTTGCATGATGGTGAGATAAAAGGTAAAGTCCTGTCATGTTTACCAATGAAATGCACGCCTCACTCACTTTCAGTTCAGAAATTTAAAGGTTCTATTAAAAAAATGAGATATCGAGTCAAATGAAGGACCCACATACATGTGTCATAAAATCAGAACTCACTTCTGTAGTTTGGTTTCCCACAGTAACAAAACAACATCACAAGTAGCATTTGGAAGACTTCTTTCTCCTGATTTTTATTTCTTCAGCATTCTGGGTCAGAAAAATATCAAATAAAAGCCAACAAATGAAAGGACAGCAACACTGAAAAAGACAAATATGGATTGAAGACAGAATAACTCGTTACAGACAAACCAACTGAGAGTAAAAGTGAGTGATTTAAACAGTTTTCTGAGCCCCTTCGGCCTGTACAGTAAAGCCCCATCGATGTGATGTCACGATGACGTGTAAATGAATCATTGTGCCACTTGGACTGAGTGAAGGACCATGGGATATCCACGCCTGAGACTTCTCTGGAGGGCAGATTACTGACTCACACACTCACTGTTTCCTAAGGTCACATGTCTCATCCACTGGAGTCAGTGTGCTTCGAATGAATGAGATACTGTAGGTGGCTAGGGGCATGTTCTCTTCTTCTTCTGTAAGGAATTTAAGCATTCATACTTAGCATGACTTACAATAAATGCAACAGAATACACCTTCTTCCTTAACATCGAGAAAATGATATTTTAGTGAGGGCAAAGGTCAAGATCTCAGTGGTTGTACATTATTCCTCTCAGCAGAAAATGGTCATGTTAGAAAGAGGCGCCAGGGAAAGCAGTTAAATGAGCTCCTGAAAGTATAAATCAACTGGACAGGAAATGATTCAGCGGGAAGAAGATGACGAGAACTACTTCTTTAAAAGTTGTGGTTTCAGTCTCCAACTGCAATAGGCAGTGACTCGGCTTTTCGTTAGGCAGTAACACAGTTTGGGCTTTTAGGTATGGATTCACTGGGGAATGCACTTTAAAATACCAAATTCGGCCATGCAAAATAAAGGATACGTCTTCACTCTTTCTTGTTTAAACATCCTGCGAGAATGCTCTGTCCTTTGTTTCCACTCTGCATTCCTCCGGATGCAGTGTTAAAGAAAATTCTTGACGGATTTAACAGGCTGCAGGAAAGTCTTTTCTCTTATTTTGTTGTTTCCGATTTGGCGTTAAAAAAAAATGATACAGCTGGTGTCAGAAAATAAACATAAAAGACCCTCCCCTGCCCTCCCAAAAAAAGCCGGACCGTCCTCTACGGCTTTTAGTATTAGTGTTTTAATTATTGATTAATCTGTTGATAATTTTCTCAATTAAACATTTGGTCACTTTTGGTCAATAAAATGCCAGAAAGTAGTGAAAACTGTCCATGACAGTTCCCCAGAACGCATTTTGACGCCTTCACATGTCTTGTTTTGTCCGACCGACAGTCCAAAACTCAAAGATATTCTGATAACCCAGCAAATTTTTTCATATGCGAAGCTGCAAAAGGTAAATATTTATCATTCTTGTGTGAATCGACTTAAATGATTACTTTATCATCAATATTGTTGCTGATTAATTTACTGTTCATTAATCAACTAATTGTTTCAGCTATAGAAGCAATAGGAATATGTAAACTTGGGCACTTTTATTACCATTTTAGAACATTTTTTTCAGACCGTATAATTAAACTGGATTTACAGGCAGACCCAGCCACTGTGGTACCACTGCTGCCCGCACCCGCTGCAGGTCACAAAAGTCATCGCGTCCTCGTCAGGGCCGCTCCGCCTCACCCACGCGGGCAAGAAAAGGGCGCCCCTGGACACCTGCGTCACCCTACAGTCTGATCCCCCACATCTTTTGCAGTGGATCTTCTGCGTCTGCGTCCCTTCAATCCCTTCAGGAAGCTGCCTTTCGCTCACACCGCGGGACGAGTACTCCTCCCTCAGCTGCCGGAGCTCTGCGCTGGCCATCTCCTCTGCAGACATCCGCGCGAAGGCCTCAGGTGACAGCGAGCCGCTCAGGAGGCCCCGACGAAGATGTTGGTTTTTAGGATTCCTCAAGTTGGCCACCTTGCTCCTCACACAGGCTTTGTATTTGAGCTGGCTGGATTTGTGGAGCTCATGGATGTGCTGCTCGAGGTCTCCAGCCAGCTCTGCAGCCTTGTCTTGATCAGGACGTTCGGGGCAGAGGGCAGCGAGGAGTAGCTGAACACATTTAGATCTTACAGATGAGAAACTACAGGATGCAGAGGCGCTCTCTGCAGTGAAAGAAAGAGTCTGGAGGCCATCTTTCCCCCCTAGGGATGATGCTTCTTGTTCTGCACACTTCACACTCTCCACCTTACTGTCACATGTCAGTGCGGAACCAGAGTGGGAATCCCCCTGCTTGGAAACTCCTCCATCCCCAGCCTCATCTGGTAAAGATACCATGCGAGAGAGCTCAGGGTTCTTGCTCTCCTGTGTGCATTTCACACCTCGTGTATCTTTGCTGTACTGTCTCTTCCACTTAGACAACAAGCTCTTTACTGTGTTCTTCACACCGTCATCAGAGCAGGTCTTCAGGAGCCTGTAGAGAACTTTGACAATGTCCGTCGTTTCCAGCTGCTCTGCTGTGATGTGCAAATGATCGAGGTCACCGAGGAGGGCCAAGATGTTCCCATAGCTTCTGTCTGCATTGCACCTCTCTATCTGCAGAGCACAGTGGACTATTTCTTTCACATTCATGGTGGCTGCAGAGAGAGAAGAAAGGTGCTGAAATAGTAAAATAACACCTAACTACCCAATCTTTATGAAAAATACCAAAACAGATCTGTAACTTGGTGCACACGGCCTTGCTGTGTTGTTTTCCCGACGTGCTACCCAGCAGTATGCACCTTTCAACATATTTAAACAGTCCTCTTTCTGTGTGTTTGCGTTGGTTTACCTGAACGTCCTCATGGTTTGCAGCTACAAACAGTAATCCGATAAAACGTCTACGTGGGAGCAGCCATGATGAATCTGTCTTAAGAAGAGGAAATTGCCTGAATTCACCTCTAGATGGTGCTGGAGCCTCACAGGATTAGACGCTCAATGTGCTCATGAAGGGTTCGGGTTAGTTTGCCATATGTTTCTAATGAAGGAACTACATGTACTTGCAGCTGCGCACACAGTTTGACATGTATAGCAGCTCTTTTTTATTGCATTTTATTTCATCTAGACATCTTTTTATGGAATAGTGACTAATGCATTTTCAAACGTGAGCCTGAGTGAAGGAGCGTCATCCTCAGTCCTCTAATCGTCCTTGTACAGTAGTATTTTGTGGTGTGTTAAATACAGTATGTTATTGTATTATAATAAAAGGTCCTTGCAGTTGTTCTGTGAGTCTGCAATTTGTCTAAAACGTACTGTAGGATTAGCTCTTTATGTGAGGATTAGGCATTTGGCTTTTCACAATTATTAATATTATTCCCAATTCAGAAACCAGGCTGGATTTCTGTGTATTTTAACACCTCTTTTCTATGTGCTGACAATAACAACAAAGCTGGATTAATGTCTGTGTATAGGAAGAGGTGAGGATGTACTATCCTGGGGATTAAAGTATCCAATAAAGAGATAATCTCAAGAATGTTCATGGATTAATCTGTATGATTATGGCTGTACTTTACTTTTTTTCCTGGATGGATGTGATACCAATGGAGGATTTACGTGAGCTATAGGGTTGGATGTTTGGAATCGGCGTGCAGAAACATGCAGTCGTCGCATACAAACAGCCAAAGGGCCTCCGGACATGAATTCAAGTGTGGACGGTATTTTACAACAAGAAGAGGCATGCCTTTCAGCTGTTGTGCAATCATATGTTATGACGGAAGAAGATGAATGAGTGTTTAGGATAATTCATGGTTGTGGCGCTAAGACAAGAAATGTTTATGTGCAGTAAAACCACTACAGTGGACAGACTAGTGGGCAGGTAGTTGTTATTATGTCCTCAGAGCCAATGAGATCATTTGATATAATCACACACTTGAGAGTGACATGTGTGGATAAAAATATAGAAACTCTGGGTGGTTGAAAAGTTACATATGTGTTCATTTAATTTGAATGTCACTGAATATGGCAGAGAAAACTGAGTGCAATTTAGGGAGTGTATGACAAGTATTTGGGTGGGGAGGGGGGGGGGCTGAAATGGGGGGGTTATGTGTTTCACTTTTCCAACATGGGAGACCCTCCTCTGTGGTTTTTCTTTGGACCCGCCCTTTGAATTAGTTACATCAAGTCCACCAACAACTCAAAAACGATGACCCATTGCGCAATACTTGAGTCATCATTTGTAACAATTTGATCCTATGTTTTTACAACACGTCATTCAAGGGAAGGCTGAAATTAAATATAAATCTGGGGACAGGAAACAAAAATGCGAGACCCTCTCCTGCTCTCCCAAAAATGTCTCCGACAGCTACAACTAACGATTAATGTTATTATGGATTGAATCTGTTTTCTCAATTAGCCGTTTGATCAATTGATCTATAAAATATAAGAAAATAGTGAAAAATGTCTACGACAGTTTCCCAACATGCAAGTAGACGTCTTCCAATCTTGGAATGTATTATCTTCACATCTGTCATGATGTTTTTTATGGATTTGCCAATAGTTGTGAACATGGCCATTGGAGTCCAGTTTGTGTCCCTTGGGCAAGGCTCCAATAGAAAGCTGACTGCCTTTGTGTACACAAATTAGAAATAAACTGGACTATAATGAGTTTTTATATCAAAATGACCTTTTAATTCAGTGAAGCACATTTAACAGAAGCACCATTAATTCAAAATACACTCCTGTCAAATGTTATATGTCATTGTTCACACACAAATACCTCCATGACACATAAATAGATTAGCAGGGTGCCATTATGTAACCCGAGGTATGACATCATCCTAATCTTATATTAAAAATTTGCTTTCAAGATTCATGCAGCTGGGGCCAATAGCGTAGGAGGTCCTGAGGGAAAATTGATATGTTGTCTCTTCGCATAATAGCTTCTGGCTATCAGGTCTTCAAACCGCAGCTTTTAAAACCCCAAATGGAAGTTGAAGCTTCCACGAGGCTTTTAGCAGTGTTAATGTTTAACTTTTCTTTCTGAACAAGTGTGCTGGCTTAAGGAGTTTCCGGTCGGTGTATCCGGCAATGTGCAACGTTGGATATTCAAGTTTTTGTTTGTGTTGTTGTCTGTTTGCTCATTTTGTTGTTAAGTGGATTTTGTGGCACGAGGGTCCCCCACCTCAAACTGCGTGTTGCTTCTATGTGTTTGTATTGTGATGGGTGGGGTCCAGCAGGGGCTTCAGTGAACACAAGAGACAAAAAAGAAAAAAATATCCTCTTTCAGCAGTCGACACACCACAGGCCCCCTGCCTTTTGTTTCCCCAACCACACATGACTGGAATTCCAGAAAACACGCACAAGGCTCCTTGGGATCTTATCAAATAATTTCACTGCGGCCTATGTGCGCTTGTACACCCCTTATCAGTGGGAATGGAATTTTACCAGCTCGCCGCCACTGTGACGCCCATTTGTCAAGAGGTGGCGCTCTCTACACTGTGCTGATTTCATTGGAGCAGTAAGAGGAAGTGGAGTCCTGCTGTATCACATCCTGCTTTTGTTGTCTCCGCCTCTTGTGCAGACCACGCCACACTTGACTGTGTATACGCATGAGCACACACACACACCCCCACACACACACTACCCCACCCTGAGCTTGAGAAATCCTGAGGAGGAAGAAGGCTTTCTTGTTAAAGTGATCACTTTCTTCATGGGCAGACATTCGTGACAACATGGTAAGTACCTGCAAGCCCCCCCCTCCAACCTGAAAAGATCCCCAACCACCCCTGTGTGGTGTGCTGTATGAATGTGTGTGTGTGTACATCAAGCAACACAAAGGAATAAAAAGTTTTCACACAAATGGTCAATCATGAGTTGTGGCTGTAAAATACCAACATAATGAAGTGTTTTTGTGTCTCATTCTTGCTCTCTCAGTGCAATATTCAACCCACTTAGGGACTGTACACAAGGGATCAGGAGGGGAGGTTAGAAAGGGGGGAGGGTTATGTATTTTTTTCTTTTTGCTGAGGGCAGGGTAGTCTGACTTTTTTGAGAGAGTAGAAAATGTTACTTTCTATTTTTTAAACACCCCACGTGGATATTTCAGCCCGATTAATAAACAAAAGGAATAAAAAAGTAACAAATGATGGTTCTAGTGTGCACAGAAGTGTGATGTGCCACATGCAGAGGACAACAACCCTGTCTCTGATTCAGGGATTCATTTTTCCTATCACACTAAATGTTATCTCTTCATGTCCTCCTTCACTTTCTTCGGCATCAGAATAAAACAGAACAAAAAACTGAAGCTGAAAATTGTTCTAATTCAAATGTAGACTTATGTTTGCTAAAATTTGGAAATTGCACAACTTACTTCTAATTTGCACATTGGTGGCTACTGTGAAAATTATCATTAAATTCATCTTAAACTCTTTTTAGTTATTAATTGTAGAACGAGTCATACCAATGAAATTGTATTGTTTTCATTTTGATATGGATTAAGCGAACAAGATATATTGTGGTAATTAGGGATCTGTAGAGGTGCTGGTAGTTGGATTTTGTTACTTTAATACACTCAGGGATTTTAGACAGGCTAGCTGTTTACCACTGTTTTCAGTGTTTATGCTAAGCTAAACTAAACAGCTTCTGGTTGTAGCTTCCTTTTTACCTTACATTCACAAGAGTGGAATCAATCTTCACATCTAACTCCCAGCAAGAAAGCCAATAAGCATATTTTCTCAATCCTAAATTCTTTACACTTTTTATAGTTACCAATAGTGAAATACTATTGTTATGTTATTTTGAATTACTGGGGGAGGTGTTGCAGTTTTAGCAAAGTCAAGGGTTGGGTCCAAATAAAATATCAATGTTGCTTACTAGAACTTAAAGAAAATAAATATAATATTGAACCCTTCCTGTATTTCTTTTCAATTGGATGTTATTATGTATGATGCTGATGGGGATTTTGAGTCCGTCGACTCTTCAGGATGGCACAGCTGCTCCAACAACACACGTGAGAGACTGTTAAAGGCTGTGGTTTTCATGCATCACCTTCTATTTTGTATCTATGCTTAATGCTCTTGACAGAGTGTGTGTGTGTATGCGTGAGAGAGAGTTTGTGTGTGACGGGTGGGGGGTTGTCTGGCTGCCCTCCACCCATCCACCCACCCATCCATCATGACCTTGAGGGTGATCACAGATGACTGGAGTGGACGTTTTTTTTCTCTTTGTGTTTCTTTTCTCTCTGCTTCTCCCACAGCGTTCGTTCTGTTTTGACTGACACTCTGAAACGTGTCTGTGTCTCTTGAGTTTCTATTTTAAGGGTCGTAAATTAGGCAAAGTGTCACAGTCTTTGGCTTGTACTTGCATCGCCTCAGGGAGGAAATGACACTCATACATGCAACCACATAAACTAGCGACTGGTAAGTCTGCTCTGGTTGATCATAATAACTAATATCAGCTGAAATGTGCTCCACAGTGGAGGAATGAGTCAAAGGCAGAATCGTGAAATACTCTTAATTGTGTCTTCTGGCGTTTGAATTTCAAAACGTGTCTGGTGATGTGATGCAACATTTCTATTGGCAACGGTTCTAAAGAAGGTTGCGTCCTCCAACTGTAAGCTCTGAAATCATTTCATTGAGTTTATCTTCAACTAACAAGCTGCTTTAACCAATTATTCCGACGACAGTGACCCGAAACACAGAAATAAAGCATTGATTTTAAAACTCGGCTCACACACACGACTTTGCTCTGACGGACGTGACGTATCAATCCTCTGTGGTTACAACCATACGTTCCCTCCGGTGCACAAACAATTATCCACATTGACTCACCACATTTGTTTGCCCATGAAACCCCCTCTCCCCACACATACACACACCAACTGGACACATGCTCCGCCTTATGGGAAGTTCACCATCCAGCAGACCCCGTTGGTTACAAATAACCACATCCTCCCGTGTTGCTCACAGTTGTGCAGCATCTACTGGACTAACATTTGTAATGTGACCACAGTGGAGGGGTGAGGCTCCAAGTGCAAACTGTGCACAGGTGTGAGAGGCTGTTCAGTGCTTTTTAGTTTGGTTCAGCTGTGTGTGAGAGTCCCCATGATAAAGTGGCACCAAGTAACTCCAACAAGAGTCTCAGTCCTTCCGAGTGAGCATTACTGAAAAAGTAGTCCAAAATTACCCCCATAATTCAAGGATTTATGGGTAAAAATAGACATGCTTACATGCTTGTGTATATATAACATATAACAAAGCATAAGACAGTGAAAGGAAAGCAAACACATTACTTAATGTCACCTGTTACTGCTGGAATCAGAGCTCCCTTCATTTTGCACTCAAAGACAGGTTACCAAACTCCTCTAGCTTCTGGTGAGTCATGTGACTTTTGAACCAAATACAAAAACACAAATGTAATTCAAACCAAACTACACACGCCATTGTAACCTCAAAGTGACATTAAGTCATTTTTGTCAGAACAGCAGCCACTGGATAAAGGCACATTGGGATTTCCCTCCAACTCCCATGGTTCTCAGTTTCTTTAAAGACAAAATAATTAGGCAACCTGACTGAAAGCAAATGAAGTGAAAGTCAGTGATGTGACTCAGCAATGTCAGTTACACAGAAATATTTCTTTATAACTTTAGCCATAAGCTACTGGTCATTCCAGACCAAGTGAGGCTGTAGAAGGAATATTCCTGAGTGGATTAAATGAAGCTATGGTGTCTTTTCATTCTTCCTTTTTATTTTCAACTTTATTTTACTTTAGTTGTCTTTTGATGCCTTTTATTTCTGCATTTTTTAACTGGTCCCCGATTAAAGTAGTTATTTCTGTATATGTTTCACCAAATGCGCTTACTTCTTTCTTGATTTTTTAAAGGTTCTCTACAAATAACATGTAGGTATGAATGATGGGGTGCTTTTCATTATAATTTTAGATGGAATTATTATTATTGTAACATTGTTTGTGTTTCGTGTTGTTCTGTATGTGTTTCCCAATTGAGTTGTGTGTATTTGTAATTATCTTAAACTATAAATGCGCCATGCTACACATGTGTCCCTATTACACTAAACATTAAACAAATAAAATGATGATAATTATGACAAGTACAGTAATAATAATAATTATTATTATTATATTTAAACAGTCATATTCTGCAAAAAATGTATGAGCAAAATTCCCAGGCATCTCTAATTACAACCTAAACTTTATTTCTAAACTTAATCATCTTTAGTTTTTTTTAACCTTCGGCCTAAAACCAACCTTTAGGTGAGGTGGATCATTCACTGCATCACTACCCATGACCCTGGTGGAATCCACAATTTCACAGATTACACATTTCCAGCTCATATACATTCTTAAATGACTTCCCTCTTACCACACTGTGAGCTGTAACCACACAGACAGTGTGCACACACAGTGAAATATCTACCTTTATGACGAGGTTTAAACAGGTGTGATCAAGTACATTGAAGATAAGAGCTGAAAGTGCTTTTGTCTGGAAGGGCGGCGCCCTGTGTGTAAATGACCATCGTAAAAGAAGGATTTTACCTAATGTGACCTGTTCTGTACCATATCTACTCTCACTAGAATACAAAGTAGCAGCAAGATAGCGTGTCTTTTTGGATCAACTTTGGTATAAATTCCTCTAAAACAGAATTCCTAAGATGATTCTGTTGCTGTTTAAAATGACAAAGGCCTCCTGCACAAGACAGTGATTGATCTCTTTTAAAATTTTAAGATTTGGTGCAAGAATTAAGACAAGGAAGAGGATTCATCTCCGCACAATTCAATAATCAAACCTGTGGACAAAGTACTTTTTCCAAACGGAAAGGACAGAGGCAGCATGTACTGTCCTTTCTACATTTTTAGCCTGCGAGCTCCCCCTTCTCCTCCCCCACTTCTCTGGTAATTTCCGTTTTGTGATTGAGTCTGAATTCCAGATATCCCACAGTTAAGATTCATGGGCCTGCAGTGTGCGCCGGACACTTCTTAACCCCTTCCACCTTTCATTCTTCTCTTCTTCCCTCTCCTCTTCTTTTTTCCATCTTCTCTTTCTACTTATTTCTTGCACTTCTTCTTCCTCTCCTCCTCTTTCTGCCCCTCCACGTCACTGCTCCTCTCTTACCGCCCCGCCGATTTGCCAAACACATTCCTCCCCGCCCTCCTTCATCCTCCATTTCTCCTCTTGGCGCCCGTCCGCTACTTCAGCCGTCTGATGGACGCACGATTAGGAGCTCGGGGAATCAGAATCGGTTAGCCGCACGGCTGACATACTGTATTAAAAAAAGAAGAATTGAAGGTAGAAAGAAGTGAGACAAAGTGTGGGATGAGGTGTGTTTTCAGAGTGTTATTGGGCACAAGCCATGGGAATGTACACACACGCATTCACTGTATGCATGTGTTCATGTGCACGCTCTCACACGCTCCCACAAATTCCTGCTTGGTCATGTGGCAAAGATATTAACAGCCAACTGAGAGCAGGAGTCACCACCTCTCTCGTTCACTCTTCAAGTAATCAATAAAGACACACACAAACAAATACACAAACACACACTGTTGAGTTTAAAGCGCGAGATAAGAAAATGCTGGGAACAGATTAGGTGTCAAAAAGGGTGAGATCACACCTACAGTTCTTTGGTCTGCACTAAAATTTAAAAACTGCTAAGTCTTTGCATTAAATTCCATTATATTTATAGTGCCAACATGTAAGCAAAGCAGGGTTTAAAGCACGACTTCCTCAATAAAACTCACCCTTACTTATTTTATTACACTCAGGTCTGGTATGACCAGTAGCATATGATATGATATGATAAAACTTTATTGTCAGACAGGTCTGAAATCTTTCTTGCATAACAGTATCTAAGTTTACAACAACCAATATACATTAAACATCGACATACACTTAATCCATGAAAAAAAAAAGTTTGGTATGTTAGGTAATGTTAGCAAACGTAGGAGCTTCCTACCTCAGCTACTGTTACACTACATTTTAGCATGTCACAGATAAACACGATGGCGTCTTTAGAGCAGCTGAAGGCAAATTCAACGTATCATTATCTTGCAATTACCACTCATAGCCAGTGGCTGCTGTTCAGCAGAAGTTATTTAGTCCCGCTTTATCAAAAGTTGCTTATTTTTTGCTATGCTAGTGGTGTGGCTCCAGACTGAAATATCTCAACAACTATATAGGGATTGCCGTAAAATTGTCTACAGACCTTGTGTTCTTCTCACTTTAATGATCCCCTAACTTTTCCTTCAGTGCCACCGTGGGATTCACATTTGTGGTTTTGAGTGAAATATCACACACATTTGATGAGTGGCTGTCTGAAAGCTGGTGCTCTCCTCCAGTTGTGTTACTTGTGGAAATAGTTAACCTCTGAACTGCTGAACCTGTGGTGTGGTACACAAACAGCGACAGAAGGAGGTGGTGGTCACTGAATGTCAGTCCTTTCTGCAGCTACAAGTGGATTCAGAGGATAAAAGCTGATCTTACAATGAGGTTGACAATGATGAAACACACATACACACACTCCAAGTGGGGCCGTCTGAAGACAGAGTGAAGGTCATGCTGTTTTTCATTCCCCTTGGCTTTGAACTGAAGTCCCTTGTTACTCGGTTGATGTGAGGTAAACCACAATGCTGCTTCTCACTTCCTTTCTTTCAGCCAACATGTAGCATTTGTTTCATTCCAAAAGCGGAACTTTAAAGTTAAACAAAACACACACACACACAATGTGCTGGTTCACAGCTTAGAGGAAGTAACACTTAACAGGAAGATGGTGAGCTGTCGTGTAGTCTAGCATCAAGGCTTAATAACTTGATTTACTTAATCTAAATGAAGTGGAAACAACTGCTAGCAGAAATAGTGCAACTTGCTTAAACTTTTTTTTTTTGGGAGTTTAATTTTGACCTTACTTCAAAATAAGAACTATTAAAATTGATTCGCATTGACGACAAGTGATATCATTTCATCAAACATGTAGAAAAAGGTGATGCTCAGAGCTTGACTTGATGACTTTTAGCAGGTGTGTCTTTTCACAATAATCTATAAAAGCAACAAAACGTGGATCATTTTACAAGCAATGAACCTTCTTGTGGGCATCAGTTACTTCTCATGCACCCAACTTCCTTCTAAACGTCAAAGCGAAGACAAATGTATTGTATACCCCCTTCAAAAGCCAGCAGTTACATCAGCTGTTGAGAATTAGTGAATGACCATTTTAGGCCATTTTGTTTCTTCGACTAAACATACCAAAAGAAGTGTGGAGACTCTTGGGTTAATTGTGTGTACTCTGATACTGACAGTCGGTGAAACGCAGCAGCTGTGGCCAGGGGTGGAAGAGGGGAAATGTTTTCTCTGCAGTGCAAAGGTTCACAATCTCACTCTGGCTGCCTCGACGTGGTTACATAACAGCAAACATGTGAGAGAGAAAAGGCAGGAGACAGGAAAAAAGACGGGAAAGATAGAAGAGAGAGAGAAAGGGGAGGAGGGAAAGAAACAAGATGATGTCATGCATTTCATAGTAAGAGAAGGGGATCGAGTCAGCAGGGCCAACACACAAACATCGCACTTTTTTTTCCTCTTTCCCTCATTCTTTCAGTCAGAGCGAAATGCCGAATCTCTGAGTGACAGCTACAATGCAGACCTAGAATTTCAGCACATATGGCAAACTCGCCTTATTTGGCATCCCAGGGAAGAAAAAAGGAAGGAAGAAGGCGGCGAGGGCCAAAATTCCACATCGGGTTTTTATCATACCAAGACTGATGTGGAGTCAGCAGCAGCAGCAGCCTTTAAACCACGGCTTGCCTGCTACAAAAGACGAACAACATCTGGAGGCCATTTTGAGTCCCGAAGTCTTTCCTTCAAGTACACAAAGACATGTTTCTGGCCTACGATAGCTTGATACTGAGCTGTATTCTTTTTTTAATCGTACAGGTTGTGAAGAAATAATGATTTGGAGCACTCCTGGGTGATAAGAAAAAGAGAAGTTTAAGAGGGTTTTAAGCTGCGAAATCCACACATCTAAAGTCATCTCGGCGCTCATGTAGAGGTTTCTTTGTCTGTAACTGATTCGGTGTGACGACCTCAGAGCACAAACAGTTCATTTTGACACATAAAGACACATTCAGCCGCTCACATCTGACAAAACAACCAACAGGAAAGAGAACAGACACCTCCTTGTCTGCTCTCTGCTCGCTGTTTTCAGAAATAGCCGCCCCCACTCTTATCAAGCCTGGGTCACACTTCCTGTCTTTCTGCTGCTGGAGTTCGCACAAGGGATCACGGGTAAGGACTGGAGGTACAGAAGGCCCCACCCCCCTACCCCGCCCACCTCTGCTTGTAGCAGGAAGACAGCGCTCCCACATCCTCTTCGGCTAGAATGAATGCAGAAGTAAAGATGGTTTAGGTAAGAGAAAGGTCACTCTCAGTTCTCTATCTGAGCCTCTTCGTTATCCTCTTCCTCCCTGTTATCATTTCTGAGCCCATTTGTGTTGTCTGTTGCATTCCCACAGAGAACTGGCAAAGCATTAATTATGACAACACAACAAGACCTCTGCAATGCTGCTGCAGAGGATTTCATAACAAAACATGTATAAAAAAGAAAAGATCTGCAGGAGCATTTGGGTTTTTGTGCCAGTAGACGTTCTTTCTACAGTCACTAATGTGTGCCGAGAAATGCATCATAAAGCAGGTTAAGATACCAATTTCTGCACCTATTCAAGAGTCCAGAATGCAGCGCAGATAAGATACAAGGAGCAATATCTTTTGAGCCATGAAGTGCTGTGAAATAGGAAGTCAACAAGTAAAGTAGAAGAAAGATGAGGCAAATTAGGGGGACAGGACAACTTCAGTAAATTACTAGATACGTAACTCCCACGATGCACTGAACTTCAGAGAATTGTGTAATGTAACCATCAAATGCTTAAAAAAAAGTATTCTCAGTGACTGAAATAGTAACCTGCTACTGGTAACCTTTTGAGCAAGCAGTATAATATTAGACCGTGTTTGGTCTCAGTGTTTGTCCCTCGGGTTTCTGAGCATGCTCTATGAACATGAGCCAATTAAAACAAAACAACCACAGCTCTCTGTCAAGCAGGTTTTTGATTGGCTGCCTATTAAGCTAACAAAGCAGCACTGAAGCTGCCTGGATTCTTAATGAGCCTACACATTAACAACAAATAGGACGACATGTTACTTTGAAAATTGCACACATTTGGAGGTGTATTTTTCTCTTTTCTGTCTTTCTAATGAACAGTGATATAATAGATATAGCTAGTAATAGTTCATGATATTAATGAAATGAATATTAAATATATGGAAGCAATACAGTAAATGTTGATATATTATATATATATATATGGAGAAAAGAAATCCCTGTTCTTGGTATTTTCCTTTTGAAAAACACAGTTAGCTGCTACTGATTGACTTTTAAGGCCGCTGTCCTCGCCTTAGTAAACACACCATCCCTCCCACATTCCTGAAACAATGACTGCTCTCTGTACCAAAAACTGTGGCGTCTTCAGCTCAGGGATGTGTGGTGGAGATATAAAACCCTGTTGATATGGTAACATATTGCCGTGTAATGGGAAGGTCATCTCACTGGTTTCAGTGTAACAGAGGAAGGGATGGCCCACATTCTTTAGAGCTGACCTCATGCTTGAAAACCATTGTATCTGCCCCTAAAATGGTGTGTAATTTCAAATACCAGCTGAGTTTGTGGTGGATTAGGTGTTGCAACACATACTTTCTCTAATTACTATTCCTTGATTGTTTTCCCTTTCCTTTTTGGTAAATTCTTAGTACCTAATAACAGGAACTTTCAGCCATAATCTCACCTATAATTTGACATTATAAGTGTGTGAAAGATGAAGGGAGTTCAGCATTGTGTAAAAGGATGCAAAGAACTTAATGAGAGTTCCACCTTTCTGCAAACAGTGAGGCAGATAAACATATATTTAACCAAGCTTGGAGTGTCTGCGAGCTATGTGGCGAACAAAACGTGTCGTCATTTATTTCTCACTTTCTTCCTCTTTCTCTTCCCTGAAAGATGCACTTCTGAGGCCAAAGTATCTGTTATCATATCTTAGGTTACGAGAGATAAGGGGCCAGATTGGGAAATTCCTGCGCTGAAAATGGGAGATCATTTGTGTCCAAATATGGTTGCATGCTGGCACTTGGCAAGAAGCGAAAAATGAGGTAAGAGGGACAGATTTGAGCCTGTGTGTGTGTTCCACATGGACGTCCCAAAAGGAAAAAGCTCATTTTCCGATCCTCACGCTATGAAAACAAGAGGACAGACCCCTGAACCCAGGTGGAGTCTCAAAGCAGTGAAAAGGCGTTGATAAGTCTATGCTCCGTTCACCCGCTGTGCACAAACAGGCGGCTTGTTTTCAGTCACAAAGATGCCCTCGCACATATTTTCTGGCTGTCCGGGAAGTCTCATGCATATTCAATTTTGTCCTCTTATTTTACCTGCCACAGTCAATTCATCCCCAGCTATGTGCGCTCACACACACACACACGCAGAATGAACAACAAAGGCCGCTAATGAGCAGGAATGCCCACAGATCAGTGAAAGAGCACGGCAGCTGTCACAGTAGGGGGTCCTCTTATTGGTCGGCTGTTGTCCGCAGCCAACGGTGCCCCCCAATCAGACAATGGCACGCCTGGCTTTCCCCGCCACGGGTGTGTTAATACTGTACATTGAGAGACAGAAAAAAAAAGAACAACGGGCAGAAAGGAGCTGAGGGGAGGTAGGAGGTAGGAGGGGAAATGGGTGATGGTTTGAAGGGGCACAGGGGTGAGCCACTTCAGCTGCTACAAGTTGAAAAACTTTCTTATCCAGAGGACCAACTTAGTTAAAGGCTATATTATAGGAAATGCATCAAGAACAGAGTCTGTTGGGAAGCATTATCAATTGAAAGGCGACAATGACCATACACTTCCTATCTCAAGATAAAACGTTGCACATTGCAGTTTTCCTGCTGTGGTGCCGTTAGGATCGTTTCCAAGAGTTAGTTGAAGCTAGCTGGATTTCGCTGATCTCTTACATTTAGGTTTTTTTATTATGAGATCTTGTAGTAAATACACTGCAAAAAAAATCTCCATTTTATCACATTTTTTCGGTCTAAATAGAGTCTTAAAAGATTTTAATTAAAGGGTAACTCGTAAAATTCTGCTATAACTCTCTCCCCCAGCATATTTTAAAAATGCAGAGGACTGAGGGGGCAGGGACTGTAGGAGGCCAGGACTCGTGTCTATGTGCTGTAGTGTGCGATGCGGATGGTCAGTAGACACTGGGGAGAGACTGACTGACCCCCTCTAAGTGTAACATGGACAGCGACGTAGAGCTTGTAGTCAGAGCTAAACAGCCATGAGGCCCCGTGGGAGCGTTTCTGTGTGGGTACCTGTGTTGTAGCTAGGCTAGCGTCTCTACTACCAGAGGCTCTCCAGGAGCGTGAGGGGGAGTGCCAACATAGCCATAGCCCTGCCATTTATCGCGGTTAAAGTTACTGTTCATCAGCCCTAAATATCTTGTTAAGCTCTCACTACAGCACAGTTATCAGCGGGCCCATGGGTTGTGCTTACTGCCACTGAAGAGGAATAAATCTCGTTCATGTACAACACTGTACAACTGCTGGTGCTTATCATGGTTGCCAACATTACCAGCAGCTATGTGTGCAAGACACAAACTGTGGCTGCAGTTTGCCAGCGTTCTGCTATTTATACTTGGTGCGGGGTCAACGTACGACATAGACCGCAGAGTCTTGCCTATTTCGTCACGGTGAGGGAAAGGCCAGAGAATTCGGCTGAACCAAAGTTTCAAATGCAAGCACATACCGTCAAAGCTCATTTTGAGCAGAAAAGCCTGTTTTTAAGCCATAGTACTGTTGGAAAAGTCGCCTGTATTAACATCATATGCCAACAAGAATCCACTGTGCAGCCACAAAAAAATGACATAATGGAACTCAATATAAGTGTGATACAACTTGCAAATGATATTTAGAGGTAGGAAAATAAGCCACATGATAACTTTCTCTCTGCTTCTAGCATGTAAACATTTTAAAAGATTTAGAGTTGGGTTTAGAGCATGCTGGAAAATGGGCTTCACAATCACTGTGGCCAGAAGAATCTATTAAACAATTTTAATGCCGTAATCCCCCTGCTGTATAATAAATATAAGTGTTACTTTCCACGTATTCCATATAGCATCATACTGCACATGCCCAGTGCCTCACAGAGTCAACCAAACACAATCGTCATCCATAACATCCCAAACATCCAGAGATTTATGCATCACTCCTAATTCACATACAATGTGTGTGATGACATAAGTGTAACAGAAGCGGTTACAGTAATTCCCATCTGCTGCTGCGGCTCGGTCTAATGTCTGAGGAATGCACAACAGGAGACGTTGGCTCGGGGAGGAGGAATGTTCGCAATTATGGCTGGTCTGCAGTGCGTATACTCTTGAGTGTGTGTGTGTGTGTGTGTGTGTGTGTCTGTAAAAGGGCTAAAAGACGGAGGAAAAAAGAGAAAAATGTGTCTTGAGGGACAATGGCAAACAGTCTAGTTCCAGATTGTTTCAAAGATAAAATAACGGGAGTATATCTGTGTGTGTGTGTGTGTGTGTGTGCTCGCACTCCCACATGCAAACTACTCCCCCACAATTTGTCTGCCTTCACTGTGCGGCTAGATGGATGCAGGGATTACATAAAATGAGGTCTGATTGGCTGCTTTTAAGCATGACAACTGGACTAGTCTGCACAGATGGACAGAGGGTGTCGTATGTTACAGATTGTGAAGCCCTTTGAGGCAAATGTGATTTGTGATACTGGGCTATATAAATAAAATTGAATTGAATTGAATTGAATTGAATCCCAGTGGCTTATGGGTAAAATTGGACAGTTGCTCTAAGGGCAGACTGTCTGTCTGACTGACTGTTTTCTCACTGTCTCTGGGCTCTGCTGATATTAATATGAGATGAATCTTTATTTGTGCAGCAGAGTTCAAAATAAAAGTCCCACAGTATTTCAGGAAGAAATTATAAACAGAACAGTGAAACAAAAATAACCAGAATTTGTGATGGACAGTTGAGAGCAGATTATAGAAGACTGCATTTTTTAAAAGCCATTTTAGTAGAAAAGAGTGGAGTAGCTTGCTTGATTTTCATGGGCAGGTCACTCTAATGGCGCTTTTCCATTACCAGTACCAGTACCAGGAAACTGCCGCCACACACACCCGCTACCCATACACACGGGACAATGGAGGAAATCGACCGTGTGCTGTTTTTGATCGTCGGGATGTGGCTGTTTTCACAGCAAGAAGACAAACGTTGTTTCGTTTTCTTCCGAGTTGCCGTAATAGTAATCGCTATATCACGCAATCTCTGGCCAAACTATTTAAAAATGGTGGGGTTATTCAGGCTACTCCGTCTGGCGCTTGCAATGATGATGCAGTGAATAGTGACGATTCTCTCTGACCAATCAGACCAATCAATTTAGTATCGCCTCAGCTCGCTTGGAACCTTGCCGGAGGTGGTAAGAAAAAAAGTACCTGGAAGCAGGTACAGGTACAACTTTCACACAGTGGAAAACCAAACCGAGTCGAGTCAAGTCGAGTTGAGCTGAGGCGAGCTAGTACTGTGTAATGGAAAAGCGACATAAGTTGAGATGCTCTTATTGAACCTTTAACTTTAAAGTCAAACTGAAATTTAAATTCTCCCCACTTTTTGTGGAGGAAATATAATCTATAATGATTAGTCAGCTATTGTGCATATTTTTCCAATTTTTCAAAAGAGGATAAAACCGTTTTTGCACATATTTGTGGAAAGTGTCAAGCCTCTGGATGGGCGTTTCCTAATGCAGCAGTTGCAGAGAAAGCGTTGCTAGGATACACACACAGCATACAGTGATAGACATTTTCCCACAGAGCGTTGTGTTAGCGATTTAAGCCGTCTGCCTCTTTACAACATCGAACAATTTGGGAGGACCCATCGTGCCTGGATTTTGCCCGCAAAGTAGAAGCTAACAAGCTAGGCTAACTAACCTCCAGTAAGAAAGAGCAAGATAGTTAGCCAAACTTGCTAACGTGAGCGCTGATTCCCACTAGGCGGTACCTTTCTTTCATATTTTGCTGAGTCACCACCAGCTCTTCCACAGTCACCGCTGTGTTTGTTAAAGGAGGGGGTTTAGCTAGCGTTACTTGTCTTCTCTCTCATGCGTCCAGTTGTGATGACAGCAAATATCCAGACTGCGAAAAGCAACAGGTAGTCCTGTAACCTCAGCCCTCCGTACATTAACGTTACTCTGTGATTCAATTCACGACACGAAGTGACGTACGGAGTGCTATAATCAGATGTGGCAAACAGCTAACAACGTCAGCCCCCAAGTCAGTTAACTGCATTTGTGGTCGTTGAAATTTAAGTTATATTATGTCCCCCAGTGAAAACTAATATAGCGGGCGCTATCATTGAAATTTCTTCTTTTTGATCATTACAATTATACAAGATATACACACTGATTTCTCAGCAACCATGAATTTTTATTTCAGTTCAGCCTTAAGCTTGAAACAGCTCAGGGAGTTTCACCTGAAGTCTGCAAGCAACACCCACTCTACATTACAAGGAATTTCTGACATGTCAGAGCCAGAAGGAGGCAGAAGATAACAAACCCTTGCCCTGGGTGATAGTGGCAGGCCGGTGCATGTTTGCCCCCTACATTACGCTGCAAAGACACACACACACACACACAGGCGGTGAAACACAAGCTGAGAGCAAGTCCAAACACTCTCCCCCTGGGTCTGAAGCAAATCAGCGGATCAGCTAGTTTGAGTCGCAGCCATCGATTCACGAGCCATCTGCTCACTTTTGGCCCCTGCGAGCATTTCCATGACAACGCAGTGTTGATAAATGGAGGAGAGTCTTATTTAAGTCTGCAATCTGTTCATGTGGTGAAGTTAATTCTCCGCTGCTTTCTTTGCATGTTTATTAAAATGACTGCCGGTGGCTGCTGACATGGCCTGACAGAGATGAGCTGTAATCCTGGATCAACATTTTCATAACAGAGGGGAACTTGCTGTTGTTGGGAACATATTGAAATATAATGAAAAATAACTTGTCATTGGTACACATGGATTTTTAGAAGTTATGCTAAACGATTTTATCAGGTTTTAAAGGAGTTGAAGGCATGAAACTCACCAAAATATGAGGGTTTACAAAAGCACCCTGAAATGGCACTTTGCCTTTTACCCAGTTGTAATGCGGTTTAAATGTAAACCAAAACACAGTATAATTTCAGATTTTGAGGAAGTTTACACAATGGTTTTGACAATGCACCCCAGGCCCAGCAAACAAAACAGAACATCCCCACCGTTGCTCCAGTTCCCATGAAAACAGGTCGGCTTCTTTTGTCTGCGAGGAGATCCTCTTTCCTGTGACCTTTTCTTGCACGTTTTAACCACGAGTTTTCAATTCCTCAGAGGTTCGTCCACTCCCACTAATGTATTATACAGATTAAAACTTTCAGTCAAAAACTCAATAGCGCTGCAACCAGCTGACTTATATGTTGTAAAAGTGTCACAATGAAGGTATTTGTAAGGTGTTAAATGCCCATCACAAAGCAGAACATTACTGTACCATGACTTGGAACGTATCTGTCCAGTTTTTCTTTGTGTTAAGAGGACAAATAAGCTTTTGGCACTTGTTTAAATGGTGTAAAACTCATGTTTAGCTATAAAATGTTTGCACCAAATCACAGACAATGAATTGCAAGGTGCGGTTTGTTGCCTGTGTCAAGAGTCAATAAGCAGATTTAATATTGGCACTTGAATTTGTTGTAAATTACAGACTGTATATTTGAAACAGGGAAGAGGAGATATAAATACTGTGGCTCCCCAGATTAACCACATATAAACGTCTTGAAGGACTGTTGAGACTTGCAGCAGAACTGCAATACTTTACTTTTAAGAAAGTGGAAGTGAGAGTTACTAGCTAGTGCCGTCTAGAAGTTTTGTCTATTTGTACTTTAGAGGAGTTTAACCTATTTCATTATATTTTGCAGACTTTACAGAGTTTGTTTTATTGCCGAGAGATAGCTAACGTTATCTGTTAATTATGAATACAGCCAGGAGACGTTAGCTAAGTTTAGCATAAAGACTGGAAACAGCGGGAAGCAGCTAGCCTGGCTCTTGTTGTTTTAACACTTCGTTTTTTTGTACTTATCAAACAAAGCAGATGTTACATGTTGGTTAATGGGCTTTAGCGGTGCTGGTAGACATACCTTACTATTGGACAGAGCCAGGCTAGCTGTTACTCCCCCGTTTCCAGTCTTGTTAAGCTAACCTTCTCCGAGCTATTTAACAGACAGTTGAGCTGTTATGAATCTTCTCATCGGCCTTTTAGCAAGGAAGCAAATAAATGTATTTTCCAAGATGTCTGAAATGTTCCGAAATGTTGTGTCTGTGTAGTTTAAAGGGGTTTTCGATTTTACTTTATTTCATTATACTTTAGTTTGATTCCTTTTCTTGTAATAGAGATGGCTATCTGCTAATTATGAATAATTAGTCAGGAGACTGCAAACAGGTGGCAACAGCTACACTGGCTCTTGTCATTTTTACACTTAGGTTTCTGAATGGTTAACAAACATGTTAATTATTGAGTTTTACAGGAAATGGTAAACCTCTTTCTTTAGCTTCATGGAGCCAGGTTAGCGGTTTCCCTCTGCTTCCAATCGTTATACTACGCTAAGCTATTGTCTCCTGGCTGCTTCATAGTTAGAAAAATGAGAGTGGCATCTTCTCATCTAACTGTCAGTGTATTTCCTAAAATGACTACTAATGAATTGGACCTTTTTTCCTAGCCCTCCTTTGTGTCCTTGATGGGACCCCTGCCTGCTAACTTAGCATACGTTTCATTGGGTGACAGTGTCAGATAAAAATGCTTAAAAAGTCAACTTCAGCTTTGACAACAGCAGGAAGCAGAAAGGATGGATTGTATGACCCCGGGGTACCTCAAACCCCATCTTTGTGACTGTCGATCTCTCTCTGTCTGTCATGAGTTATATAAAATCCAGGCTGAGCACTGAGGACAGCCCGAGGACACACACACACACATGCATGAGTCTGACAGGACCTGCAAGTCTATCTGAACTATCTGGCAACACGCTCCTCTATCTGATCAGCATCTTGTCAGGGTGGATTAGTGTGTGTGTGTGAGTGAGTGAGTGCATGTGTGTTTTCTTTGACAGTCTGGTGGGTGCTGGGAAAGTCAGTACCAATTAAGACACATGCCTATTCTTGATTGGGTTCAGTTAGCAGTTAGCATGCGCCAGGTATCACTTGACAAAACTAAGCACAACCAAAACAAAAACAGTTCATCATTAAAATAACACTACAACAAATTCTGCATTGCAATGAGACATTATCTTTAAGTTTTGGCTTTAGCATAGCAACATTTAGCTTCAAAAGTTATGCTCTTAAGCTAACAGTTAAAATCTACTTAATCATAAAAGCAACCTAGCTCTCGCTGCTGTCAGTAACATGCATCAACATGCCCCTGCTATTGAAGGAAATAAGGCGGCGCTGTGCAGAGAGCTTCTCGACTTGCAGCCTCACTGTAGCTAGAAGCACCAGTTGTCCTGTTTATTGGCACAGAGCCCGGCCTTGCAATCCAACTAAACCATTTCACCCCCGTGGCAAACAAGCGCTCCTGCTGCCGAGCCCTGTTATGACATAGTTCTGCAAAAGAGAGAATCCATTTAGCAGCTCTTTTCCCGTCCTGTTGTAAATTGATTAGCTTCTAATGGCTACGGGTTGTCTATGTGGCAACCTATCGGGAGGATGCAGGAATGTGAGGGGCTCCCATGCCCTAACATTAGACTGTTGTTTCCATATCAGATGCTGACAAGCTGAAAGAGCCTGCATTGTAGGGAAACTTGAGGTTTGAATTGACCACTATCTAATCTCATCACCCTGTCAGCTTGGTGGAATGTAAATGTGATTTAAATCTGTTAAAATGGTTGTATATCCATTCTACTGTTTAAAGACCCTGTTTTTACCTTTTGATTTGACTTTGCCCACTTCAGCTCGAGGCTTACCGTGACAACATGTGCACAGACTTCCCAAGGTGTTTATCATTGTTCCTTTAGCAAGACAAACATGACTTAAAAGGCAGCTTATACAAGCATTCACTAAGTCATTTTTTTCCTTAAAAACTACTTAACTGAACAAGGTAATTATTTCAAGCCGTATTATGTAACGACAATAGTTTAGCCTACAGGCTGCAACAGTTCATGTAAAGCAAGAATATTAGTAGGACTTCACCATCCCACACTGGATTTCGCAGATAGATCAGGATACAGATGAATAAAGTACGCATACAGAATCTGAACCGTGTAAGCCACGGACAGGCACAATGCTTACATGTCCAGTTTCTTTGCATCAATCACAAAAAAACAATCGGCCCAAGAACACTGAAGTCTACACATTTTAAAATCTGATCCAAATCCAGAAACCATATCTTGGCCAAATCCACATTTAGTCCTCCAGTGCCAGAATGCAACTGAAATCGGCCTGCTCGACATTCAGATGGACATTCCTGAGTTCAAAACGCTGCAAGAGGGGCGTGTTGTTTCAAGTACTGGTGAGGCAATGAAAGACAGTCCAAGAAGTCCAGTTTGAGAGGAACAGTAGATCCTTTAGTTTGAAGGATTATCAGAACTCTGCACAGCGGTTTGTAATAATATGAGACTATTACAGCACATTGACGTTACAAAGTAATCAGCTAACGCAGTGCCTTGGTGGATGACCGCATTGCACTGTGTAAAAAATATCCAGGTTACATTTTTTTTTCCCCGACATCCCAGTGTTTTGTTTTTTTCTGCGGCCGTCTGTGTCAGTAAAATCAGCGGCCTCATTAAACAAATGAGCTGGCAGCACTGCTGTCTGTTTGAACGGGGCTTAGCGGCTGGGTCACACCAGCGCAGTGAAATACAAGCCACTACAGCCACTATACACACATTTAGTTTCACAACTATTTATTTATCTGCAGAAATATAAATGTGCAAAATACAGCGTTTGTGTGCTTCAGCAGGAGGGCTGAGCAGTCTGCAGTGCAGTTACGGAATACTGCAATTCTACACCATTAACGTTAGTGGGTGGAGTGGGGAAGCAATAGCAAGACAACAGTTAGTTGTTGTAGCATTTAACAAGCAGCACGTGGGCCGTATGTGATTTACCTTCAACCGACTGTGCATGCGTTTCCGTGTTTTCCACCACGACAGCGCAGTAGCTGAGCCGCTGGCCAGAGAACGCAAAGAAGATGTATAATCCTGAGAACTTGGAGAAACTGATTTTTCCAGCTTTCACTGGAAACTGATTATTTTGGCACACCTAGGCAAACAAAATGTGTGTCTTTAAAGAAACAATTTCCAAGAATGCAAGAATTCAATGAGCATAATGCAAAGAATTGGAAAAATATGGTTGCTTGAGTCAAAGCTGACTTCTAAACCATGGTAAGCAACAAAAGCAAATCTCAGTGAGTTTTGTTTAAGATGCCAAAAGGACGAGGGGACCTCACACAGACTAAGAAACACTACAGGCAGACGACACATATCAGTCCTCAAATACACTCTGTATAGCTGTATGAAACCAATCCTACTCTATCAGGCACACAGCTCCTCGGGCTACGAGCACCCTTGTGTTTGGGAAGATTTGTTTTGGAAAGAGAGAGATTGAGGGTGGCCCGGTTTCTGGGAAGTAACCCTGCTCTGACCTCTGAGAAGGAGAAGCTGGGGGAGGGTGGATGAAGGAAGAGAGGAGGATTCTTTGGGATTGTGGCAGCCCTTTTTTCACTACGCCTCCTCCCCACCCAACTCTCTCTCTGTTTCCCATGTTAATCCTCTGCTATTTTGTCTCAAATTTCTCATCGGAGCTGAGGGCCAAATAATGTTCATAACAAGCCACAGCATGGAGAGATACTCCCCCTTAATCAAATAAAAACAAGGGGAGATTGAGTTGGGATTCATTCAGCTGGCTCTCGCTTGTGAATATTTTGGCTGCAGGAATAGAGCAAGTTTCATTTTACACATCCTCATACAGCATTTTAGCCTTCATTCAGCTGCGAAATGTTAGAGTGAAATAAATATCAAATGAATGTTAATAAAAACTGGAGAAATTCTGTTTTTCTGTGCTTACCTGCACATACGTGAATGCGTTAAAGCAGCCTTTAGGGGGAATATCATCCAACCATTATCTCTCTTGTTCATTGATTTGTTTTTCTGGCATGGCGGGGGCGCTCTAGCTCACAGCTGACATTCCCTTCTCTCCTACATCAGTTATTCCCGCCTACATCCAGCGAGGTCCGACCGACATCGGAATGCTAATCTATTGTGTAACAGATCTCAGATTTCCCCATGCCAATCTAAACATTTACATTTTGATGAGTGCAATATCAGAAGATGTGGCCTGTGACTGGGTTTTCCACTTCTTCTCTGATGTGGAGAACACACACACAAATCAGCTGTTTCTGGAGAGGCAAGATGAGCTGCTGTCATGCCGTTTGAGCGACATTTCAGCCCAATCTCTACTCTTTAAAACAGATGATATGCAGTACGTATGTCATGTCAGACACGGTGACTGATTTAATGTGGGTCTTGCTGCTGTCAAGATATTATAAGTATTAAAATAAAAAAATCTGTCTTGGGTCTGCCATGCTGAGACAATCTAGACAACAACAACACTGTGCCAAAGTGTGCCCGCCGAGGCTCACCAATGAAGCGGTTACTCCGCTGACGCCATTATTGTTGTTGTGCCCATCTTGGCGGTGTGCCTACGCTGAGGTGCAGGGAGTTTTTTAGGGGGCAAAATGGGGCATGGGGAACAATAGGAGTGTGGGTGGTGTTTGGAGCCCGACCCATGGGGCCAGTTAGTTGCCAGAGCAGGTCATGTGCCAGATCTGCAGACAAAGAGGGTGAGTTGGTGCTCCTCTGGGCAGGAGTCCAGTCGAACTTGGATTGGGACGGTTGAGGTGGGGGGGCGAGGGAATGTAGGCACACGTCTGACTAAAGCCTTTATGTAAGGCGGGGGCCTCAACGGACAAAAAGACACAGGGACCGGCTGTTTCCCTCCGCAAAGACGGAGGGGCGCTCAGGCATCTGGGATTCTATTCACCCAGCAATGGGACAAACAGGTGTTTTGGGGAATTACATCAGCTTGTCTGAGGTCCTATCTGCTGGTTTACAGTAGAAGCAACGCAGCGTTAGCATGTGTACTTCACATATCAGCGTGTGTGTGCGGCCACATGGATCCTCATTAGTCATCTCTCAATTCTCATTGGTTCTTTTTCTTCAGTCGTGTGTAACCTCTTCACATTTTGTCCCTTCGGGTTGTTTTTATGGGACCTTTCTACCACTATAAACAAATGATCTGCCCACAAACCTCAATAATTCATTAATCCAGACCTCAGAACAACGCAGTTTCACCTTTGATACTCAGATGGAGGAAACTTGGCAGAAAGGAGCGCAGCTGAGGCAAAGACTTACATCAAAAAACAGGAAGAGCAATCAGCTCCTTGACTTCCTTGTGCAGCAGCAACAGCAGAATTAGTCCAGCGGGTCTTGTTTTGGTCGACAGAACCTGCAGTGGCCTTGAGAGTTGGTTTCTTTACACACCGTTAATCTGTTGGCTCACGTAGCCTACACATGAACGACATTTTAATCCCCCAAGATAAACAGTCTAGACAATAGACACTGACTGTACTTTTATAATTGAGATTACGATATACACCGTAAGTAAATCAGGTCTCGCTATCTTTATTGATTGTGTGTTGACCCAGATTGCTCAAACACTATCAGTGAGTCACAGTCTGGGAAGTCTTTTTGCTTTATAAATACAGCAATCATTGGTGATTGTAGACCCTGACAGTTAAGTCACACAGTATGTACAACACTTTCCCAGTGACAATGGTGGGCTAATTTAGACTGCAGTGTAGACTTAACAAACAGCAGGCGGCACATTTTGCATACAAAGTGAACGAACAGCATCGTGTGGTTGCTGCAGAGCCCTAATGAGGGAGCATTAACGCTCTCTGGATGAACGCATTAGGTGAGATACACTTATTGTTTAGCGGCAAAGTATCAAACAGCGACAGGCTGCACATAATTTCAGGCCACATAACCATGGCGAGCTTGCCTGTCCGTTGCCATGGAGACAGCGTATAGACCACTCTGACTTGAGCCACACACGGGGACAGAAGAACCTGTCACTGCTTGTATCAAGTGACTGCTGTGTATTAAATATTGGTCAAAATGTATTAAAAGGGCCTTTTTTGATGCCTATTTTAAAGGCCATTTTACATCATTTTGACATGTTTACATGATTTAACGGTTATGACAGTATGAGTTGCACCAAATGAATATATTAGCAAAACCTTGAAGACACCATGAGTCATGTGCAACTTCTTATCAGCTCTCAAAAATCATCCTTTAACTGTATGCTGTGCTCTATTCTTAAAGATGTTGCATCCTATGACATTTAAAAATGGAGGCTGTTTAAAATGTCATGCAAAGTAATTCTGAAACCTTGCTACCAAAAGCAGCAAGCACAGTAATTGCTGATACAGTGTGAGAGGAAGTAAAGTGCAGCCAGACTTCCTGTTTTGGACACACAAAAGGCCTTATTCATTAAAAACAAAAAAAAAAACAGCACTGGAAAGCCATGCTGGGACATTCAGTGGCCTGAAAAAGCTGAGCAGATGTTGGCGGAGATCAGGGCCTCCCGGTGGGGTAAAAACCCCCGAGGAAGAATTTATGTGCAATGTTGCAGGTTTGGGTTAAACTCATGATCTTTGGCAGCATCAAGCTGGACAAAGACCACATCTGACAAATCACTATTCACTTTAAGTGCGGGTTTGGTTGCTGAGACATAAGAAATCGACTCCAAATCAATTTTGCAAACTACTGCGATGATTACAAATCTCACAGTCAGTTGATCTCTGTTGGGAAATTGGATTCACTGGCTGCCAACCCACAGCAGGGTAATAGGTCAGGCTCAGCTATCCAGGAGAGATTCAGCTTCTTTCTCAAGGCAAACAGGGCTTGAACGCAAGGCCTCTATCTCTTCTTAGTCACAACACCACCATGCCTTCATAAAACTATAGATGCTGGGAGGGGACTATCATTATTTTCTCCACACTAATCAAACCTGCAACTTCCTCACAAATGGCCCGAGGCATGGAAACTACTAACCTAAAAGCCTTTGAACCAAAAAACCCATTTAATAATACCTTCATTCATTTGGGGGGGAAGATGACAATGGGTTATATTCTACATCCCTTTTCATTGCGATAACATTTGTGTTTTGCCAAAATGAGCGTTCTCACTGAGAGTATTCACTTCCTTTAGACAAAACAACATGTGCTCCAGAATTCCTCGGATGCCTGGAGCAACTGGTAATTTAAAGTTTTGTGTTGTCGTCCTTGACTGTGCTGGATGGTTGAAACTAAAGGCTGCAGCTGACCTCGAGCTCAACAACATCTAGGTCAGGGATTTCAGCTCCGCTATTGTTTGACAAGAGAAAAAGTAAAACCGATCATTTTAAACATCAAGCTTTGTAGTTTTTCCTCATCTCCTTTACTCGTCTCACTGTTCCAAGCTGTCAGGCACGGTTTACATTGTGATAACGAGGAACAAATGTCCCTGTACCACGCCCACCAGTTGTGCCTGGATTTATAACATATAATATACTTTATAATAATGATATTACGCAAAATCTGATTCCACTGAAAGCCTACGGGTTTGCTTCTAAAAAGAAGCAAATGCCTTCCTGATCATCCAACTTGCAGACATAGAGAGGGACATCAACGACATCATATTTCTATGGGCGCACACCCCCAGCGTCCTGTTCTCAGATGTAAAAGCATTAATAAATCTCAGGATGAGGCAAAACTTTGCTAACGGAGGGAAAAATCAGCCAATTCTCGCTTTTTAAATCTCTTGGCATTCATGGGAGAGTGTGTTTGGGTCTGTGGGCGTTAACGCAGGTGTATGTGTGTGTCTGTGTTTGTGTGCGTGTGTTTGTGTGCGTATGATGCTGTATGCAGTATAATTAATCTCCTCTATTTCATTCTCAGCACAGCAGACCACACATACATGGTGGAGTGTTCATAATTCAGCTCAGCTAGGTCACATTTCAGGCCATCTCTGAACTCAAATATGTAACCATGACTGCCTTCACATAAAATAAAGAGCCAGTATTGTGCTAAAACAGAGGTTAACCATAACTGTGAAGAAAACCACTATTTACGTCTTCGAATTGCCAACTTTAAAAGAAATAAATCAACATTTTGGGAAATAAGCTTATTTGCTTTCTTGCCGAGAGTTAGTCGTGAAGCTTAACACCACTCTCGTGTTTGTACACTAAATGTGAAGCTATGGCTAGGCGATGGTTAGCTTAGCCTAGTGTAAAAAGCTTGAAGCGGGGGGAGGACGGAGCTAGCCTGGCTCTGTCCAGAGGTAAAAAAACAATCAGCCCACCAGCACTTCTAAAGCGGACATATTAACACATTATCTCGTATTTGTTTAACCCATACAAAAAATGAAGTGTAAAAACAAAGATTTGTTGTTCTATAGTGGGGAGTTATGTGCCAGACTATTTCCTGTCTGGGGGCAGAAACATCCTGGAATCTCTGCTGGTTCTCGGGAACGGCAATGCTTGCTCACGCTCACTGTAACAACACGACTCCAAACAAGATAACGTGTCAATTAGTCAGCTTTACAGCCAGGCTAGCTGTTTCCCCCTGTTTACAGTCATTATGCTAAGCTAAGCTACAGGTTATTGGGTACAGCAGATTCTGGGGAAAAGGTTAACTGTAACTGTAGTCATAAATATTTTGAAATATAATACTGATTAAAAAAATTGGATTCATGCACCCAACCTTTTGGATGATGGCAGGAGTCCAGCTTCCTTATTGTCTTACCTTGCACTCTAAGTGTGCTACTTTGCTGTTGTTGACACAGCATCGAGCTGACCTTGGCTCGGTGTGACTCACAAGCATGCCAGCAGGCGTTATCGCCACTGGACCGACCTCGCCCACTGGAAATAAAAAATAAACACCATGTCAAACAACCGTGAAACATGAGGTTAAGTGGATTATGGGAATGGTGTCGACTTGAACTGCTGAGATTAAATCAGAGCTGCGAGTGTCTGTGTGTGAGAGCCCTCACATAAAACATATTTAATACGACTTTATTCAATTCCCCCGAGCACTAGGAATACGTGCATGTGCGACTTGCACCACTGATTTGCGCATGACTCATTAAAGCCTCTGGTGTTAGTATCCTCTGTGCATTTCAGACCCCAGCGAGGTGTTGCATAATGAAGCCTTTGAGCAACATTGTTTGAGCAACTCTGCAAGTCCCATGTCACATACACAATATGATGTTACACCATGAAGAGGCTTTGTTGAACTCCTTGTTTTGACCCGTCACTTTCTGCCTGCTGTGGCTTTATTGACAAGCCTGGGAGGGTTCAGGTAAAAGGCTGACACCTGTGTGGGCCTTGACTGGGGCCTCAACTTGGTTTATATCTACCAGCCCTGTCTAGCTGTTTCTGTCTCTCTCCTGGTTCTGGTTTGTTTTTACATTGCTGCTGCAGTCAACATGGATTCATACATTCTTCATTCATTCACACACACTTCACTTGCCACTGATGCCAGTACGTATCATATTTCATGTTTTGTACTTAGTTTGTTTGTGTTGTAATTAAAATTTGATTGCCCTTTTAATCTGACCGGTCTCACCTTTATTGTCACATGCTTTGGGTTCGGTGTGTGTGACAAGTGGGGGCTCATCCTGGATTGCTGTCAGTGTACGAACGGAACCAGAACCAGGAGAGCGACAGAAACAATGAGACAGGACTGGTAGATATAAACCAAGTTGAGGCCCCCAATCAAGGCCCACACAGGTGTCAGCCATACACCTGATGAAGCCTCCCAGCTTGCGGCTCCTGCAGGAGGCTTGTCAATAAAGCCACAGCAGGCAGAAAGTGAAGAGATGAGATGAGGAGCAGTGGGTTATAGTATGCCATTAACCTTGGGGCCCTCAAAACAAAGATAATGAGCTGATAGATGGCAAAAAGCACATTTTACATGCTCCTCTGTTATTTGTGCTTTTAATAATAATACCCCTTACTTTAGGCCATGTAAAGGAAAGAACAGAGAGCTAGTGTTGGGTAAATACAAAAGACACACACAGGCACAGACAGATTAAAGTATTAGTGCAACTCCACCCTGATAATACAGACACAAACTGACTAATGTTTGCACCTGAACCATTCATTCCTGGAGTAAGCAGCAGCATGAAGCAACTTCTCATAATTACAGAGATCTCTTAATAACTTTATCAAGCACATGCAGTCGCCCACAGCTCGAGTCAGGACAATGTGAAAAGCTCAGGCGCCTTTCCAAACCTCAATCATCAATCACCGTTTGTGGAAACACAAACACTGTGGGATGAAAAAGTGTCCTTGGGCATTTCACCTGCATACGCAGAGCTGAAGCGTCAAGAACTTTATAGGGTAGAACATAATAAATCAATTTGATGCATGGAGAATGCAAGCATTTAGGTTGAAGCTTACATGGAAATTCATTGATCTATCTATCCATCTTTCAGTTTTGCATCACGGGTCTGGGTACAGTGGCAACAAGCGAAACAAAGAACACATGAGAATACTTCCACAAAGCGGCATCCAGGGGGCATCCTGATGAGGTGAACAACCTCAACAGGGTCCTTTCAACACAACAAAGCAGCAGTTCTAATTCAAGCTGTCTAATCCTTCCCAATGTCCAAGCTTCTAGTAGTAGCAGTTCTACAAAGACACATGTAAATGTCTACGCAGAGCAGGTTATTATCTGTAACAGTAGGTCGCAGAGGCTTGCAAAAGGGCCCAATGCACACACCTCTCAAATCAAAGCAACGTGTCATTTGGCCTGGTGCATCTAAAAAGCTGATTGGTGGGTTCATCAAACTTTTCTTCAAAAGGAAAAAGAAGAAAAATACATTCTTGTTGAACAGCCACGTGAACGTCTCCAAATGACACCTGTGTACATTTGCTTACGTGCAGACCGGAGAAGCGTGTTCCAGTCTTAGAAGCGTCAACATGCTTCAACCGAGGTGCGAATCAGATGATTGAACAAATCTGACACCCCCTCTGCCCACGCCTTTCCGAAGTCGGAATTGGGGGGCTGCGTTTCGAGCCTTTTTATAACTTTCCGAAGCTGACAAT
The DNA here is from genome assembly GCA_011952105.1 of Coreoperca whiteheadi. Lineage (NCBI taxonomy): Eukaryota > Metazoa > Chordata > Actinopteri > Centrarchiformes > Sinipercidae > Coreoperca > Coreoperca whiteheadi. Next base: position 7,269,428 of record CM022483.1, read on the forward strand.
CCGACAAGCACGCCCACTTCACACACCTTGGCCAGGAGTGCGAAGATGTGAAAGTAAGCAGGGTTTGAACTCTCTTTTTTCGTTCTTTACACAATTATTTAAATCACTTTTCGTATGTGCAAATGAGCGCAACACTGAGTGCCTTCCAGGAAACACTGTCCGAACGTGTGCACCGGTATACCCATCTTAACGACCCCTTGTGTGCCACCTCCCTCTATGTCACCTGCATGTGTGGCCATTCAAACAGCTATAAACACTTTTGCCTTCAGACATGGTCCGCCAGCACATCCTCCAAACTAGTTTGTGTTGAGGATACCCCGAGTGGGAGCCCAAACACTTCGAAGGAAACTAATTTCAGCTGCGTGTATCTGTGATCTCAGACTTTCAGTCACTACCAGGAAGCTCAATGACCGTAGGTGAAAGTTTGAACATGGATCGACTGGTAAATCAAGAGCTTCACCTACATGTCCATTAAAAACCACAAATAAAATTAATAACAAGGCACTCCACACCCACTGAGAACGTGCTTTAATTACTGCAAAGAATGCAGCACACAATATTACCACAGAGGTCATGATATATTACAAAACAGCACAGCAGGAGCTGGCAGGGAGTGTCGTCAGTAGGGTGGATGATCGTCAGCACAAAAGCTTGGATTTCTGGTTGAAGGGTAATTTCTAGCCTTTCTGGTTAGTACTGCTGTATATTTCTCATGCTGATTAATAAAACTCAAATGAGGATATGACATGGATACGCTTGTTATTAACAAGGGGGCAGTAATTAAGCAGCTCTCTGATGGGACTGCCAGGGTAATTAACACTCATGATCAACATTCTTCCAGGGAGTAACTCGGCCTTGTCAAGCCACACACTCTGTGTGGGTTAATATTTCACTAGGTAGAAATATTTTGAAAAGAATAAGTGAGCATTTTTAGTGATGCTGCATAGTGTACATACATTTTTAAAATGTAAAAACAATCAAAAGTGCAACATTCCACATGTATAGATCTAAATGGACTGGGAATCTTCTAGCTCATCATGCATTAAACTGCATCATAGAACACAGCACATTTGTAGCTATCAAGGGGGTTTCTGCTACAAAAAACTATTAACTCTGTAAGTGGAAATTTTCTCTGTGGTGTTTTGTAAAAAAGAAACCAAAAGTGTTTGGTGTCTGCAGCAGCAACATCATTCTCTGTGAGGGGGAAGAAGAGATGCAGAGAGTGGCCCAGATCTGTGCCTGCAGCGAGGGAGGAAGCACCTCGTCTGCAGGGTGCCGGCCACAGCCTCTCCGCTCGGAGGAAATGTCAAAGCTATCGCTCTGTGTAAACCCTCAGGAGAGCAGCCACTGAGAGCTTCTCTGAAGATGCACCGAGGCGAGTTGCACACGCATCTGTTCATAGGATCATGCGCTCCCTGCAGCCACACATTCATGCACAGCTACATGTAAACTGCACAAGTCCCACTCTTTTGTTCACACTCAGTCTCGGGCACCACCTCAGAGTGGATATTTTCAGGACAACCTCATCCAGTCACAATGAGTCAATCTGACACACTGTGATGTGCTGCGCTTCGCTCTGCTGTCTATGCAGTGCCATCGATTCTATGCAATACTTTGGCTAATGCATTTACAAGCAATGGGGAACAACATTTAGACACCATTGATTGGGGCCCCACCTGGGGCCAGACTAATAGAGCATGTCTGGGAAAATAAACCCAGGCTATAGACAGGCAGCTCAGTCTGCTGCTGAAAAAGCCCTGTCTTTAATGTGGGACCACGCCCGCTCTCTGCCCACTGATTCAACACTGCTTTGAACAACATGACCGTGCTTTTTATGCATTAGTTTGATGGTGTAATTAACTGTTTAACGGACTTTTACCAATCCACAGGATCTGATGTAATTATCATGTATGCAACAGGAGAGCACTGACATTATAGGTGGAGAGGGTGTCTGAGCTCTTTCTGTGCTTCCTGTAGCCAACAGTGCATGTCTACTCTTTCTTAAAGCAAAATGTTGGCTCATGAGTGTGTTTTGCTCTCCTCTATTTCACAGCGCTTTGTGCCTTTGTTTAGAAAAGTGCTGTAAAAAGTTAGTTCCTGCTTCCCTGCTAACTCCGGACCCAGAACAGCACTTATCTGTAAACACATTGCACAAAGACGACCTGACTTGTGAAACATTTTGAGGCCTGTTTTGTTGCATAAAAACATTTTAATGTATGTATTTAGAATGAGAGTAATTCCAGGATCAGCAAGGATAGAACAGTCGATTTGAACAACTTATTTAATCCAGTACTTAACTTAAAGACACGGTCGAAACATGTACTAAAAAAGTTCACGAGATTATTTAACTAATTTCCAATAAATTTAACCAGTGAACTATCTTGAATCAAGTGAAAACATACTAGCATACTTCTGCTTTGTTTTGTGATATCACTTTAATGTTTCATGTCAGGTTGTAACGTATAGCCCTCTCTCAAAGGGCTTCACAGGTCCACATTAGATAGGAATCAAGGAAATCCCCCTCTATAAAAATGAAGAAGCCTCAGGAAGGATCACGAAAAGGATCTTCCAGGGTTAATAGATGATAAGAATCTATTAAACTAATGTAGCACATTGCTGTTGTCTAGTGAAAAACAAATATATCCTTTTACTTTTTAAGCAAAAAAAGACCATTTAAAAACACACTGGATTATCTGAAAATGCATTGCCTTATAATTAAAAACAGGGCTTAATTTGTGAAAAGGTGACATGCAAAATAAAAAAACATAATCACACTTACTGCTAAGATGGATTTTGCCACCTAAGGAAATAAAAGTCTGTTGATAGTTAATAGCATTACGTAATAGCATTGACTTGTGTGTGTATGAATACTTTATGGTGTGCTATTCTGTTATTAGCGGTACCAGAAAATCCCCCTTAAAATCATTCCTTTGCCAGGTTTCGTTTTGTCCATATGCTGATGTGGGAGTCTCCAAGCGCTTTGATAGCTGTATGAAATTACACTGAAGTCACATCCTATGAGCTAAGACACACATGGCCCTCGACCCTCAAAACATGGCTGCTCATAGCTCATATGCTTGTCATTGCCATGTGTCGATAAAAAGCAGCAGTGGTGAGCATTTGTATCCGATGACCTCTAACACAGCAGCAGAGAAGGAACAAATGCTGCATAATTGCAGGGTGCAGCTAATTTGAAATCTCCCTTCATATGTTATTTTGGTCGGCGGACAGCTGAGATAGCCAGCACTCAACAATGACACCACAGACAATCTAGAGAGATATGGTTTGGACAGGAAACCATAATAATGACACAAACATGCCGCCTAAAACATGTTATTCCTGTTTCGTCTCCCCTCTCTGTTTGTATCTCTGCAGCCAAAGACACAGTGGATATTTCTGAGCGTATTAAAGCTAATGGTCAGGCGTTAACGTGTGATCGATGGCAGGCACTTCCCGCTTCACTAGCTTTGCCAAATGTAGCTCCTAGGTGGGTAGTTGCCATGGAAATCCACAGCAGACCCTGTGTTTGTCTCTGCCAGCGAGTGATAGAAAGATAATTGACTCAGTTGGTTGGCTCTGTGGAAAACCGACCAGTACCTGCAGAAAATATGTAACACAGATAACAAAAGAACACGTGGTGAATGAGCTATGCTGATATGTGGCTGTTAATTTCTTTCCTCTCCAACGACAGAGCTAGCCATTGTAAACAAGACTAAGAGTCTGCAGTCATGCTAGTGGCATGTGACCAATTTCCATGGAAATGCATCCAATAGTTGTTGAGATATTTCACTGAAAACCAAAGACGTCAACCTCATGGTGGCACTAGAGGAAAGGTCAGGGGATCAACCAAAGTCATTAGGGTTCATCCTCCGGGGACCATGAATGTCCAAAATGTTATGTGAATCCATCAAAACATTTCTATGCCGCTAAAGCCGTTAGCATGGCTATAAAGAGTGTTTGTGGCCACAAATTAACCATAACTAGTCACCTCTAGTCCATCAGTTACTACTGACTGCCGGGACACAAAGATCTACGAGGCGATATGCAGAAATCTGCTAACGCAGCTTCAGCAATGGCACATGTGCACGTGGTAACCAGTAATCAATCCCCTGTTAATCAGGCCAGTTTCAAAGACATGCCTTTAGTGGAGACAAGAGGCTGCAGGAGACAGATGGTCAAATATGTCGAAATACAGACAACAGAGAAGAATGTGCTGCCTTCATATTCTCCTGAGTATTCAAAGCACGCCAACAGGACACGTTTAATGGCGAGCGCTCGCCAGGGAGAAACAGTCTCCATGAGGATAACAAGCATCCGACCGCCCAACCCCAGGAAATGACTCAGCAGCTGTTGCCATGGGCTACCAGGCAGGACACCCAGTCTCGGTGCTGACACATCTGAGCCCCCCTGCCTTAGACAGTGACTCCACCCCATCTGCTGCTCCACCTTAAAACCTCTGTCACTTTCTCAGGAGGCTGTGATGCAGGCCTGTGTGGAGCAGCATGCAGAGGAGAGGCAGGGGGAGCGATGGGAAGTGGGAGGTGTTAATCCCATCCGAGGGAGGACCTGCGAGGCTTTGGCCTAGTCTCCCCCGCACCACCCCACCCCACCACCCTCCACATCTACCCCTCCTCCTCAGTGTAGATTAATGCCTTATTAAGAGCAACTGATTTACCACAAATCCACTTACACTAACATGTTAGATTTGCAGGCTATTACGTGGCCTGAGATCAATCTCACCGTCGGCCTGGAAGGAAATAGCTCAGTAACTTCGATAATGCAAGATACACTTTGTGAACATTGTGTTTATCCGCCACAGAAAACACACTGACTTTGAAACAATGAATACTATAACAAAGATGCATCTGACTTGCCTAGAAACGTCGATTTATGTCCCAGGTGATCACAGTCCTAAGAGGGATTTCCTCCCTCAAAGAACAGTCACATCTCACTTAAATAAAAGCAAGTACCATTACATACAGGTTCTGTAACGCATGCTAATGACATTAAGACTTTGTAGGCAGTGGCTAATTTAGGACAAAGGCAGTTTAGGATGAAGGCCTGAGTAAATCTCCTGCTGCTACACCCTGTACTCTGGGTCAGGGCACGCTGTCCCTTAATGCCACTGCATCAAACCAGATAATAGATACATGAGCAACGTTAGACTTTAAGTCTCTTCCAGAAAATGGTTCAGCGAAGAAATAATTCTGACTGCCTTTAGTTTTGGAGGCCTAATGCCTGAAGGGAGCCTAGTGCCTCAGTAGGCAGAGTATTTCCTGGATTACATGACTATTTCGCGCCACAGCTTGAGTTTCTCTACACCAAGTCACCGGCTTGTAAGTGACTTTATAGTGGCAATCATAACTTCAAGAAGAAACCTTCATGCAAGTTGGTCTAACAGAGCTTTCATTTCCCTGCCTCTCCTCACGGGGATATAAAACTCCGTCTCCTGGGCTGGTAAATCCCCTGCTGTGGAGACGTTTAAGCCTTTCAATAGTGCACAGCCTCATCCCTTAAGTAATGCTAAAGGATTGTTTGGCATTTGAAGAGTGGAAGTTCGTGTGAAAAGTGGGTTATAGTAAGACGAGCAGTCTTGACTGTAAGCTACAATATATTTAGTGTTTGCAATGTAAAATGAGGCCAATTGTTCTTCTGATGTGTGAAGCTTGGGAAGAAGCTTGCTGCAATGTTGGTTCAGTAATCCACCTATAAATGTGGCAGCAACCCCAGAAAAAGCACTCCACAGTACAGTTCTTTAGTAACAAATTCTTTTTTATTACAACATTTCACGGTTTTCCATTTCTGGTAATGTTTGTGGCAGAGTAACATGACTGCTGGAACGCCAAAAAGATTTTTGATCTACTGTTGAAAGCAAACACATGGAATCAATTTACCAGTACATTTTTAACAGTTTCCTCATTTGAGACAATACAGACTGATTGCAACACAAAAGCTATCCCGAGTCACTCTCGACAGAAGGGCGTTACAATTTAACCGTAAATAAAGGTCCATTTGAGCATTTCCCAGATCTAGATGGAATCCGTTACACTTTTTAAATCCTCGTGTACATACAAAAGAAAAAAAAAAAAAACATTGTGACAGTCAACTGTATCAACTTTTTGGGCATTTACATTTTGGCCAGCATACAAACAAAGTTGTGCATTTCTGAAAATTAGAAGACAGGAAGGGGGGAAAAAAAACCCAAAAAAAAAAACAAACAAAAAAAAAAACCTTGACGCCTGAGCTCTGGCGCAAAAGCAGCCACACAGGAAGTTGGTGTCGGTGGTGAGACGTTGACGAGCTTCCTGGGACGCAGGCCACACCCTGTCCCTCAGGCCTCTGCTGCACGTCGATGGTCGTTACGGCGGTGATGGAGAGACGTGCACCTTCTGCAGTCCGCCCCCCCCCGACAAATCCTCATCTCCAGACAGAAGGAGAGCATGAAGGTGCTTAGGGTGGGGGGGGCCTATCTGTTGAGGGGACGGGGCCGACTGCCCTGGTGGAGGCGTCATCCGTCCACCGGCTGTGCAGCTTGGTTATTGTTGTCGTGTCATAATTTCGGTTACAAAGTTATACAGCTAAAAGAAGTGACTGAAAACAAGGCAATGCGGGAGGGGGGAGGGGGTGTACAGTGCATGACGGAGGGAGGGGCTTCACGATGTCTCCGACGCCTTCTCCTGTTCGATCACTGGGGGGGGAGGGGAAGGAGAGGTTAGAGTCCCATTGGGAACACTGGGAAAAGACCATACTGCGCCAATTTCCACACGTGTTGGTAAACATCATAGAAACAGCCAAGGAAAAGTGACGTAGTGTACCCCCCCCCCCTCCAAAACGCACCCACTGCAGGTCTTACCCTCTTTTGTAGGCAGGGGATTCTTCTCCTGGGTCTCTGTCTTCTTCAGCTTGGACTTGTCGAAGGTGTTCACTTCTGAAATGTCGGGCTTGTCGCTCATGGTTGCAGGTGGTCTGTGAGATCAGGAAGTGAGCAGGCAGGTTAGCAGAGAGCAGATCTCCCACTGCACCCAGAGGGTTGGCATTACAGCTCAAACTACAGGTGAGCGCCAAGGAGACATCCAGGCGGAAGGATGGGGCTACATGAAAATATACAGGCAATGTAGCCTACGTTCTCAGGCTTACTATAGTCTAAAGGTTTTATTTTTTTTTAAAAAGGCATAAGGCACCGGGGCATTTAGTTTACCTTGACTTTGCCAGTGGAAGGGCGTTGCCTAAACCTCAGCGGCCAGAAATCTGTTCCAACTACATGCGCAACCGCAGACTACTTTTCCCTCTAATGTGCGCGGCTTCTTTGTTCGCCTGCGGTTCTGCTCCGCGTGATTTGACTGCCCTCCGTCCCGCTGGCCGACACGCAGCCGCGGTGTTTGCACACAGGGGACGCGCTGCTGCAGACAATGAAGCCGGTCCGAGGCGCTCAAACCCAGACATTTACATAACAATGAGAGTTCCCACTCTGAGTACACCGAGAGAAATAATATGAAAGAGGACCGCATATTCTGTGCAAAGGTTCTTTACAACAATCACACCGGAAGAATACGTCGTATTCCATTAAGTAAAGCATTGATTTATGAGGGTGCACGCGGGAGCTTTCCACATGGAAGCCCCTGCAACATCCGCAAATTCACTTGTCACGTACTTCTCCCCTAGGGGGGGGGGGGTTGCAATCTGATGGAACCACCGCCCAGATTGGCGTTTTGCACGGTCATCTTGGTCTTAAAAATCGAAGTTCAACGCCATATTTCCCCATGTCTGCTCAAAAGGCGTGCTCATAGCCTAATAAAACGCATTGATGTCAATTAAAAAAAAAGAGAAGCGCCAGGCTCATGAAGCTCGACCACAAACGGCAACAAAGGAAACGGGCTGATCTGCACGAACGTGTTTTGATTAAGACAAAGACAAACCACACGTGCCTGCCCCGCTGTCGCAGTGCCCCCTGTTAAAAGCTCTTGAAATACAAAAAGAACATGCTGCATTCACTTAAATTCCAAGTTATCTTTCTGGTCGTTTATTTGGCACATATTTTCCAAGCGCCTGGATCCTCACATTAATCTTTAGCTCCACTCCCTTATTTTATAGCTGCAGTCAATAAAGCGAAAAAAATAACCCATCAATTATTTGTTGAATGGGGCTTACCAGAGTTTCGGCTGTTGGCTAGAAGGTCTCTGGTCAGTGCGTTGCAGCAGTAGTGGCGCGTCTTGGCGCAAGCCTCAGATATAGTCAGAAATATGCTAATGACATCTGACATCACCAGTTCCCATCCTCCGTGTCCCCCTGCTGGTGAGGCACAAACCCTGCATCCTCATGCTGAAACCAAACACTGAAACCCCAGAAAGAAGCCTCATATCATCATCCCCCAGAGGACGGACATGTCGATAAATCCATTTAATGTGTTTCTATGCTCTACAGTAGCCATGTGGTGAACGGCTCACTCCACCTTTTATGTTATCACTGTTTTATGTCAGCATGGTATCCCTACACTTCTGTTTGCCATTACTATAGCTGTTTTAGTTAAAAGACACCATTAGTTCAACTGCACTTGATCCAAAAATGACTCTCTTGTGACTTCAGTGGCACATTACTTCTCATTACTTTTATCTGGCTGCACATTAATGTAGAAAGGGCTCCCCCTGGTGGCAGGTCAACATTCGTCCTCGTAGCTTCATGCATCACTCCCTGATTAGCTCAGATAAGACAAGCCACATGCTACATTTCTCCAAATGTGTCATCGTTTTAGACTTTTGCCTCCCACAGGTTCTCAGTTCAAGACTGTACATTTGCAAGCTTCTGCCCTAAAGTGCAAAACCCTGAATCCCAACCAGCTTCAGGCAAGTTGTGTAGGATGTAGTGCACCATGACCTTTGTCCTCAGATGAGTCAAACGTCATCAATATTGAGCTGCTGTTTGAACTACAGACACTTTATGAATGAAAGAAGTATTCAGATGAAGTAAATACAAAGAAAATAATACATTGCAAGTAAACGTCTTGCATTCAAAATCTAATTTTACCTCTGTGAGCCTCGAACAGTTACTTAAATGAAACCAGCGGAGAAGTTTAGAGGGGAAATGTCTCTTGGGGTCAAACTGTTAACACAGACATCTGAAAACATGACACGGGGCCCCAACTGCTTCTTTGTCCGGAGTCACAGTCCTTAACAGTGAATTGTATTTTATAAGCTCGTGTTTTTTAATGTAGTTTTTTTAAATCTGAAAAGTAACAACTCCAGCTATCAGATACATTTATTGTGGAAAAAATGGAAGTGTAAAGTGGCAGGAAATGGAAATACTAGTGCAAGTAACTGGATTTATGTACAGTTTCCATCAGAGCAACTAATGAAGCAATTTAACAAAACAAATCATTTCAAATAACTTAAGTTAGTGGTTGACTAGTCATAGTGCTAATCAACCTGAGAACAGCTGAACGTCTTCTGTGTCTGACAAAATAACGCTGATGATGTCATCGTGATGTCACCAGGGTCATCTCAGCTTGGAGACAACAATTTTAACAGGTGTATGTGACAGAGTGGGGATGTGGAGTTTGAAGGATGTTAGCATTTACCTTGCAAAGAGACAATATTGAGTTGCATTATGGGAAATGCAGGATGGAGTAAAAGTCTGGATATCTTAATGTCTTAATGCTTTGATTTAATAAATCCCTTAGGTCTCCCAACTTTTAGAAAATACAACTCTAAATTGCTGTAATGTCCCTTTAAATTTAGTGATAAATAAACAAAACAACAGGGCACCTGTAAGCCATTGTTACAGCTTTATTGTCAAAGAAACAACTTGAAGTGTTACATATAAAAAAATTGAAAATCACACTTTTCCACCAGTTGTTTTTTTTCCCCCAGTGAAACCTGCCTCATTGGAACTAAAGCGACCCATTATCGCTGCGATGACAATTCCGCCATTGCTACGACAGATCACGGTTGAAATCTTAAGGGACGGTTCACCCTAAAAATCAAACACACATTTTTCCTCTCACCTGTAGCGCTCATTTATCCATCTAGTGTTTTGGGGTGAGTTGCCGAGTTTTGGAGAAATTGGCCGTAGAGACGTCTGTATTTTGTGAATATAATATGAAGCTCGGCTTGTGGAGCTCAAAAAAAAAAAAAAAAAAAAATACATTTGAAAAACTCAACAGATGTGTCTCTTTCCAGAAATCTAGTTACTCAAGATAATCCACAGATTTGTTGAGCGTTTCATGTGGGAACTTCTTTCTCTCTACCGAAACGGCCCACAACAAATCTGTCAGCACTACAGGTAAGAGGAAGAATATATGTATTTTTGATTTTGGGGTGAAATGTCCCTTTAAGCTTTGGGCTCAATTTGTTTTCATGACCTTTTGGAACGTGGCTAAAGCACCGCCGACACCTCCTATTAGACACTTATTATCAAAAGACCTGTCAGAGAGTTTGGACAGTTGTTACCAGACTTTATAGTTTTTTTTTAACCACAATTACAAGCATCAAAGGAGAAGTTTGACAGCAGCTTATTGTGGGAGAAATGGCACTGCAGAGGTAAGATACATCCGCACATTCATGAGGCTGACTAAAATAAAAACCCTGAAAACATGTCTCTAATTTTACACCTGTTTGTGTCAATACACTTCTACCTGTGGTGCAGCTTTTAAACTGCTGCATGTGGTGATAGCAGTAAGCATGAACCATTACAATCAATATGGCATTAGCTAGTTATGGGTTAGGCTAGCATTCTTTAATACTTTTTTCAGCTGTTAAAGCCAACACTTGGGGGGGGGTGAAGGTGCACATTTTAAACTATTTTTATTACTTTGTAAAGCAGAAAGGGCCAAAATATTCCTAAATCACATGAAATAGTGGAATGCTTCATTTAAAGTGATTTCAATTTGAGGTACAAATAATACATAATGTTACACAATGGACCCTTTGGTCAAAGTGAAGGCCAGGCCTGGGTGTTCAAGGTTGGCAAGACTGAAACTGAAACAACAGGAAAAAAAGAAACAGAAAAAATAAAAGAGATACTCATAAATACAAACTTGGTCTTCAGAGAAGGAAGTGATATTTCGCTCTGTCTCCCGGGTGAAAATATCAAAGACAATGTGTGGGCGTGACCTTTAAACAGTCATATGGGGTTGGCCAAAAACCACCAGGCCCCCCCGCCACCCCCCCTTTTTTCTTCTTCGAGCTTTTCTGGAGAATATGTGGAAAAAAGTGCCCGCCGAGTGGCCTGAGGGGGGGCTGGGGGGGGACGCCCTTGCTCCTTCTTTACAAGGGTACGTGGCTGAAGAGGTAGGACACTGACTCGCCATTGTGGGTTCTCCTGATCGCCTCTGCCAGGATCATGGAGATGTCGATGACCTGGAGGAAACATCAAGTCCGAAACGTGAGAAAATAAAACCTTGTTCATTATCCTATAATGTATCCAGATAGATTGCGTTAATATCAGGTGTAAATGGGGGGCTGGGGGCTGAGAAAGAAATACAGTAGAGAGTTAAACCGCTTGATGTCCCTCTTGTCGTCATTGTCGCATATAAATTACATTTAAGACTGTAATAGCTACGGGAGACAAACTACAAGGGTTACAGATGTTTAAGTTTGATGAGGTTTCATCTGTGTAACTTGTACTTTCCCTTTTACTGTTGCATAATCTATTCAAATATCCGAGGCACCAGAAATGAAAAGCTCTTCGGATCAATACGAATCTTTTATTCAAACGGCAAATGTGGCTGAAAAGGTGACAAGTTTGCAGCTGATGATATTAGTTCAGATGTACTCTATCGTGTGTGTCCATGGTCGACTAAGCAAACACACAGCTTTAATGAAAACTGAACACACAGCTGAGGCAACACGACGGCACTACGTGTTTCTGTGGAGTACATTTTGAGTCTAAAGGAGAGAAACAGACGTGAGCAAAGATCCATTCAAACTATTGTTGTAATAGTTGCTCAAGTGCTGGTACAGCCTTGAAAACAAAGACATGGCTCCTATTCAGGGCAGAAACCCCCAGTGTGTGTGTGTGTGTGTGTGTGTGATGTGTACCTGTATTTTCGGGCACGCCTTCATCTTCTCTTCCTGTGGGATGGTGTTGGTCACCACCACAGCCTCGAACGGGGCGCTGTTGATGCGCGAGATGGCCGGACCTGAGAAAATGCCGTGCGTGAGGATGGCGTAGACCTTTATTGCACCAGCATCAATCAGCCTAAAGGGGAAATAACAGTTTAGGTGAATGGGAATGTTGATTTATAGTATGTAAAACCAATGTCTTTCTGTCCTCCGAGCTTTCTGCGAAGTTTTCATGACGAGCTGATTTCTTTAAATGGATCAAAGGTGTTACACAAACTTGTGTTGCAACATCTCCGTCGATAAAAGCACCGTGTCAGTTTAATGTTAAAACGCTGCAAGTCACCACATCCTCGTGCAGAGGTCTGCACGCGACACTTAGCAGACGGTGATAACAAATTTAATTAAAAGCTCGGCCCTTCGTTTCTGCGATCCTGTTTCAGTTTGCCCACCACAAGTCACAGACCAACAGAATTAAAAATGAAAGGATGTAAATGATGCGGACTTGTCTGCAGCGTGGCAGATGGTGCCACAGGTGTCGGCCATGTCGTCCACCAGGATGGCCACGCGGTCCTTGACGTCACCCACCAGCACCATGCGGTCCACTTCATTAGCCTTCTTCCTCTCTTTGTGGATGAGGGCAAAGTCCACGTTCAGACGGTCTGCGATGGACGTCACGCTGGACGGAGGACAGGAACAAACACCCATTAGACACTTTACCTGCTCGTCAAACAAGAGGACTTCTATACGTTTCTTGTAATCCTCTCCATTTGATCTCGTTGAGGCACTGAACTGGAGCTCGTCTTCACTCACCCTTTGCAGTTTGTATGTAGTGCCATTTAACACAGTATCTGTGTGACGCCTATGAGCCGCTGTTAGGTACCACTGAGTCCCTGTAATCTCACTGTATCTTACCGCTTTGCTCCGCCGGCATCTGGAGACACGATGATACAGTTTTTCCACTCTGGAATATTTTCTCTGATCCACTGCAGAACAGCGGGCTCTGCATAAAGGTTGTCTACAGCGATGTCGAAGAAGCCCTTAAAACAAAAAAAAAACCACAAAACAGAGGAAAGTTAGTAGCTAATGGATTAAACTGTAGTTTTAAACAAACGCCAGCCCAGGACATACAGGTATGAAGCACAACTAACTGAATCCAGACACCTTTAATAATCTGAAAATATTATGCTACCTTCAAATTGAGATAACTTTTCTTTAAACCAATCACACGGCACAAATACAATTTAACGAGTAACTTAAATGATGCGTCCTGTTAGCAGTCTGTAGGGTTCATTACAACAGAAGCTACTTTCCAAAAATTGTGAACTACATGGCAACATCATGTTTAACCCCCCACCCCAGGGTGGATTTACATTCCCCCTACCACTCATTCATATCCCCTATTCTGTCTCTCTACACTGCTGCATCTGCTGAAGCCCTGCTAAGCTAAGCTAAGCTAAGCTAGCAGTTCAAAAGGCATTAAACCGCCATTTTGGCCGTCGGGGGGAATCCGATAGGTTTACTGCATTTTTTAAATGTGTGAAGGGGGCAAGGTAAAATAGGGTGTCAAGATGCCTCATAAAACTAAATAATTCATAAAAATTGACATGTTTAGTAGATTCAACTACCAACTTTAAGGTCCACTTTAGCCATTAACACACTTCCACAACGAATCCGTGTACTAACCTGGATCTGTGAGGCGTGGAGATCCATGGTGATTATGTGGTCGGCGCCGGCTACAGACAACATGTTTGCCACCAGCTTGGCTGATATGGGTGCTCGACTCTGAGACAAGCATCAAGACACAGTTGCTTGAGGTAAGTAATAAAAAAAAAAAATATATATATATATATAAACTTAAAAATAAAATATAAACATTGGAGGGTTTCCCTTTGTCTTTTTTTTCTTATTTTTAATGTTGTCCAAATCATTTTAGGTGAACTCGTAGTGCATTTCAAAATTGATTTCAACTCTCGGTCACTTACAGTCTGTAAAACTCCTCTGCATTTGAGATCGAGTGCTTTTCAGCCTCCTTTTGCTAAGAAAAGTTTAAAAGCCCGCTGTGAGCTCCGTCAGGCAGCTCTGTTTTACGCAAGGAATTTTGTCAGGACTTGAAGCCGTTGGCCAAACTTTACCTGTGACCTTTCCATTACGGTCAGTCACTATAAAAATCCAGGCCTTGCTGCCGCCACAGGCTCGTTCACTAGCGAAAAGCAAACACTCGTGGATGTACAGGTCAGGCCTCAGGGCTTGTTGACAAAACACTCGCCTACCTGGCGACGATGGCGGAGCTGTGCTTGTGTGAGCGCTCAGAGAAAATGCAGACTTTGGACGTTGAGGCCGACTAGACGCTTACTGCAGCAGGATCAACGGAGGTTTATCACAGTGATAAGACTTTAGGTGTCAGGATTGGATTAATTATCCATTTGAATCACATTATGCAGCTCAGTAAAAAGTCATTCTTAAATCTTTTTGCCTTCTGTTTGGGGAAAAAAAAATATGCAAATCTTTTCTAAGCACTCGAACAAATAAATGCTAAAAACCCATGTTTGAACAACTTTACAGTGAACTGAAATGACCTGAGTGCATTTTAAATTTCACATTTTTCAATTTAAAGAATATTATTAAACAATGATGACAGGATGGGAAGTGGACTTAAATATGCATGGTATTCCCACATTAACACAGCGGTACAGGAAGCCTGCAAGCGGCACATTTTACGTCTCAGTTAAGTCTTTTATCAACATTTGGACGTGGTAAGCCAAAGAGTTTGCAGAGCTTTGACCCTCACATGTTACACCCTCATGTGAGTAAAAGGAGATTTCGCTTTCAAACTTATTACAGGAGTAACAGGAGAGGAGAACACTTCGTTGTACAACTCTCGCCAGGTGCTCACTAGTGGAAAACTGCAGCTCTCTTGTTGCTTCTTATACACCCGACTTGCTGTTGTATTTGCACAAACAACTGAGGCAACACAAGATAATGATTTACAAGATAAGCAGGTTGAGCGAACTAGTTTCTCAGCCCGCTCGTCGATTTCGGTTTTTCCGAGAGCAGCAAACGGCTCACCTTGCAAACCGGAGCTGTGCAGTAATGCGCGCCTGTGAGTACTCTCGTCAATACTTCACTGCAAAGTTAGTTAATGAGTCAACCTGCAGTGCTGCGGGGGAAATACTAACTTTCACCACTCATTGTAAGGTGTTGCCACCATGACTTCTTTTGTCATATTTTATTAACACTTTACTTTAACCCCTCCCCAATGTAGCATTTCTAAGCAGTATGTAAACATTTAATACATGTTTTATAGAAAACTAGAACGTACTTGTAAGCTGGTGAAGGACATTGTAAGTGTATTAATGTAGAGTATTTGACAGCAATTATAACTTTTCTTATAAAGACATTTTATATTACTACAACTGTGTTTTACTATATTGCCATTCATTATTATAAGTAGGAGTTTTTGTTGTTGACCAATACATTAATAAACACTTATATCTAAGGAAGTATAGTGTGTTATTACTAATTTATTAAATTACTGCTTATAAATGCTGGGGAGGTGAAAGTAAAGTGTAAGTACTAACTTAATGACGACAGTTCAGGGTCTTAGCAGGTGTAGCTGAATTAATTCAGGACAGGATAGTTTAACCAGACTAGTAAATGTCCGCAATGTAGAGTACAAACTGAAATGTCACCACTGGATTTAGGGGGAATGGTGGGTGTGTGTGTGTGTCTACCTTGTCTTTCTTGTCCTGCCGGGCGTAGGGGAAGCAGGGGATGACAGCGGTGACACGGGACGAGGAGGCAATTTTGCAGGCGTTGATCATGATTAGCAGCTCCATTAGGTTGTCATTAATTTCCCCACAGCCGCTCTGCACAATGTACACGTCCTCGCCACGCACGCTTTCCCCGATTTCCACACTGTGTGGACAACGAGAATGGAAAGGCGTCAGCTCTAGGGTCAGACTAAAGAGAAAAGATTTCAGGCTGACGTGAGCCTGGAAAGGCCTGATTTTAAATGAATGACTTCATCAAACCTTTACTGACAAGCAGAGACAGAATGACCGCCATATGCTAGTTACTTTTAAACTTTGACCATCTCTAGACAGCAGTATTAACATTTTGCATAATCCTTCCCATATTCAAATTTCGTACAGCTTATTATTAAGCTCCAATGATTCATTTATGAGCATTGAGTGTTCGCCCACTCAGCTCTGACTGTACAAATCCAGTATAAAGTTATGTATAATAGAGCTGCCTTGAAACAAGTTTGGGCTGAGTCCCTTCGCTCATCTGAGGATGTTTGAGAGGAAAAACTGCCAGGAACACACACTGACAAACTGCAGCAGACACTTGAGCCGACGCAGGCAGCATGCGTGAAACATTCCTCTGTGGGACACGACCAGGTCCCCCCGGCCTCACGTCATGTGATCACTGGACACGTGTACAGTTGTAAGGGGTGAAAGTCGAGCGGTCGGGGCAGTCACAAGGCCTGCAGTTTTTGTATTAAGAGAGGCCAGCACTTACAAATCAGCCAGAATCTGCCTGTAAGGGTAGTGAATCTCTGCGAATAAAGGCTGCCATTCACATTGTCTAAACTTGAGTTATAGCATGCCTGTAAGGTTCTGGGCAAAATATAAAAATATCACATGTTTTTCATTGAGAGGAAAAGCCATACTTGCAACCAAAATGCAACAATGTGGCTAAATAGGAGATCAATTGGCTTGGAAGGGGACCGGCTCCCTCTGTAGATAAAAACGTCTCATTCTATGGTAACGAAAAGACAACGATTCTTATTTACAGGTGATTATACACTAATGAAAACATTCGTATAAATATTATATTCCATTTCTGCCAATAGCTCCTTCTAAATTTTACATACTGGACATTTGAGGTTCAATACCCAGCCCTAAGATCAGCTAATATTTGATTCTGGACCTGAAATGATTAGTCAATTATCCGACCTACAGAATATTCTGCAACTATCAAATAAATCAGTAAAGGAGGTCTGCTGGTAACTGCAAACACTTCCTTTCTGCCAGTGAAGACCACAGCTTTGCATTACCTTCCTCTACATATCCCTTCAGCCAACAAGAAATTGGAGTTTGACAGAAACAGCAAAAATGAACAAACTGTATCTTCGGGCATTCATGATCGACAGCCACCACCTTGAGCAAAACATTTACTGCTACAGGTGCTGAAGTTAGACAGCGGTCACGGTGGCACAACGCGGGAACAAAACCAGACACAGAAAGTCATCTGTACATGGAAAGACAAAACAGAAGACATATTACCAACGTAGGCTTATTTTCTTTTCAATACTCTCCATCATCGTGAATGTGCGGTTTCATCAGCCCTGCCATATTTGAATGCAATGTTGAGTGTATACACGTTATAAGTCTGGATCACTGTCTTAAACTAGAGCAATTATGCTCAGACACAAAACAAGGCAGTGTCAATAAAATCTTTATTTGGACATTACTCCCTGTGCACACAAACAAAAAGTCTTCCTGTGATTTAATTCCCAGGAATCCACTCCCTCCACGTTGGTCCTTGACCTATGCAAGTCACCTGGTACAACCTGTGTCGGGGCTGTGAGAAGGGCTGTCATTAGCGTACCGTTCTCACCTCCCTGTTAGTCTGTGAGGATGAGAAAATAATCTTTGTTTTGCACTTAGTGTCGCACCAAGCAGCTGTGTTCCCTAGAGAGAAACCTCAGCACAGATCATCAGAGTCTCCCCTGGATTTTAAAGTTGTGGGTGGAAACATCACCAGCAGACAGGGTCTTACAGGGGATAAAGGGAGTCAAGGCACCTTCGCGAGCTCTGACCCCGGCTAATCGGGGAAACTGTTGGGTTGGGACTCACTCTTTAGTTCCCGTGCAAAGGAAAGATCACAAAACAACATATACTGTTCGGCGGATGCTGGATGCTTTTATCCAGAGTGCATTACAATATAGTATAAGTGACCCCAGCGGGAATGAAATCCAGCACTAACAATGTTAACGCCGTGCTCACCGAGCCACAGGATCCCAAGACACATGAAAGCAATGCATGGTTTCTTACTGCTGAATCAAAGACAATAAAATGCACTCAGATGACATCGGGGCAAACAGTGTTGTGATGGACTCAGGTCAACAGAAGACAAGCACACAGGCCAGCATGAAGCCAAAGGGGCACCCTGCAGAAGGGTTTAAGCAAGCTACACAACCTTCACTAAGTCTGTACCAGACCAGGCTGCAAAAAGAGGCAGTAAAAAGTAGCAAAAGGCCTTTGTAACGCTAATATTAAACGAGGCTGGGTGTTAGCGTGCAGATATTGATTCACCTAATGGTTAGCTTGGCTTTGGAAGTGAGCGCAAATTAAGTGCATGTGATGTAACGTTAAGCACTGGAGAGTCAACTAACTCCCCTTGCAAAACTGGCAGAAATGAGAGCTACCTATAAATAACTTTACGGCAGAAATGGGACAACAGTGGTGCCTAAACCAGTGTTTCATCGGGTCTTAATGTAATCGCATCCACAGCTAGCTACAGCCCTGAAAGCTAACTGTATCCAGCTAGCTCGTTGAGGTGTCACGTCAAATGTTGTACTCCCGTAACAATCTGTTCCCATTTCGAAACTAGCCGCTTTCTAGTTCAGGATTAACGTTTTACCGGAGCAATAAAACAAGCAGCTCCCCGTCTAGTATGCAGGGTTATTCCACATAGTTTGGACTGACAGAATGGGCTTGGGGAAACACCTAGCAACACATTTACAAACCATGGCCCGACACTTTGCGCCTTCTCCATAATCAGCCACCACACGGGAAACAGACGTAACGTTAGCATGTGGTTAGCATGATAACGCTGCGCAGCGGATAAAAAACATAACGTTAAGTAACAGGCGGGTTCGTTTGAACATTTACGCAAACCAGGCAGACATACGCATTAAAGACCCAACGGAAATAATTCACTATCACCAAGCTGGCAAAGCTGTCCGATAAATGACGCACAGAAGTTAGCTTGCTATACGCTTGCTAGCCGGGTGTGTTTACATGTGGTTAGCTAGTCACGTGTAGCTGGTAGCTGCCCGCTGAATAGTAAACTATTGTTAGCTTCAAGCTAACCTACCCACACGTGATACCGCGGCTGAAGCAACACGAACAGCTATCCGCGCTACCGGCCAAAACGTGGAGCTCAGGCTCTAAACGTGCAGGTGTCAAACGCCGAGAGAACAATAAAGCGTGATATGCAAGTTAAAGATGTACTCGCCACGTCTCCTGGTTGCTGAATTTCTTCGTTATCACCTTCCCCAGCTCCAGTCCCAGCCGATCGGCCACTTTCTGGGACAGGTCGTGGTGGGAGCTCCCGCTAAAAAGCACGATGTTAGGCATGTCTGGAAAAACCGCTGCGGCTTGCTCAAGAAAAGAAAAGACAAGACAGAAGAGTCAGATATACGACAGGCTTCCCCACTTAAGGGTTATGAAAACAGGAGAATTAGCTTGCTAATGTTGCAGTCTCGGCATCGCGCTGGTTCAGCAGTGGGGACAGTGGGCAGAGAGGAAATAGCAGGTCAGTGTTTGCATGGTAAAGGGAAGTGCCCTCCCCTCATTGGACGCTGTAGTAGTACACTTGTTACGCAGCTGCATTGTTTACTGGACACACAAAGGCCTTTCTCTGACATTAACAAAGACTATTTATCTATTATTACTATTTATTTTAAATCGCTTTGTATCTTTTAAAACCCCACTTTTATAAACGTGCTCCTAAGTGTTTGTTTGTTTTTAAATTAGCTTTAACTTGTCTTTTTTTTGTCTGATGCTGCTCTGTTTTATTCTTTTATGTTGTAATTTCTGGGATTATAAATGTTTCTTTTATTTGACTATTTTCATCTTGTTTTTGTAAAGAAGTTTGTAATGCTATATGGGCTATATAAATACTTATTAGTTATTGTTTTAATATTATAAGGGCAACAATTGGCTTGTTAAAACCCTCCAAACTAATTATTTATTGAATGTTCTCATTAATTACTCTTTATACCAATGTTATTCAGCACAAGAGAAACAGGCATATATTATCTTTCCTTTTTAAATTGGTCTATTTATTAATTTATTCCTTCATTCTTATATTTTTTGTCATAATCTTTGATTCATACATAAATGTGACCTTGTACCTGTGATGCCTATCATTTCTTATTCTCTTTATTCCTCCGCCTCCTCTTTGCTTTGCCTTATTTGTTGTCATTTTGTGAATCAGAAAAGCCAACAAATGATCTGTTTCCTGCTTCTTGAAAGAAGATTCGTGCTGGTTTTCTTAGTTTTCTATGATAATAACCTAAATATCTTTGGGTTTTGGACAGTTGGTCGAACAAAAAACACGCTGTTTAAATATTTCAACTTGGGCTTTTGGAAAAAATAACGCAGGCGATTTTGCACCATTTTGTGACACTTTAGAGACCAAAGATTTTTTTCATTTGAGGAGGAAGGAGGTCAACTGATAGCTGCTGCTTTGGACTTTGACTAAATCCAGCGTGCACACTTGAGATATTGGGTCTTGTAATTAGATTTTCCACTCAGCGAGAAGTCAGCTGAGACTTCCTGCCTCTCGTATGTCCTGACCTGTCGTCTTCGTTTCAATGCTGACATACTTTTCTGCCATCATTGCTGTCATGTGCTGGGCAGACAATTTACTTTTTCTCAGATTTCCTGTCTTTCAAAATACATTTGAGGAATTCAAGTACAAGCAAGCACTATTGATTATTTACACTTGGATTGCGCTAACATGAACTTTGAGTATTTATTTTTGATTTATTAGTGAGAAAAGCAGAAATACAGCAAAACTATAAACATAAAAAAAGCCACCTCAGGTTTCCCGTCGGTCTGCATCATCAGTTAGATAATCTGAAGTTCAGAAGTCAGGGAAGAGATACCACACAATGTCTTGCCAAGCGATAAGAACATCTCTGTTAACAGTGCGTGCATCTGGGGAATTGACTGTGTCCAGTTGGCTTGTTACCAAAAACTTCCTGAAATGGCACCAAAAGTTTGCCAAACCTGACCCTTTTGAAAACAAAAACGCTTGGACATTTTATATGTTCAGTGATTTCACACACACACGCAAAAATGCCTGCAAAAAGGAACAAGACAACCACAGATTCTTGTATTTTTCAGAAATATATTTTATAGATGATGTCAGAGATGAAATGTCCAAAGCGAAGGTCCCAAAGAAAGATAACATTTTTCATCAATAGAGACAAACAACAAACAAAAAATAACTTTTTTTCATCCATTTACATGTAAACCGAGAATTGCTCTTGAGCCACAGTGGTTATATATATAGAACTGGCCGAAGTGGGTGTGACAATCAAAACGATGATGCCCTTTTACCAAACCTTTTCTCAACCGATATCCATCATATAGTGCCCGTTCAAAAATCTTTGAAAGAGGAACATTCTTTGGGAGAGTCCTTTTAAGGTGTGAATGTGGCAGCGGTTTGGCAGAGCGTGTTTCTCTTTAGCACAGTCCATACATGTTGTTAGTGCTGAATCATGTTAAAATCACTTATTGGAAACGATATTCAATAAGAACAATATTAAATGTTTCTCAGTGGAGTCATTTGGACAAACTCTTTTGAATTGTTTGCACACCGGAGGAAGAATACCGTCCTGCCTGGTGCTCTTGGGAGTTGCCGTGGGAGGTTTTACTTTTTTTTAAGTCCTCCAGTGTTCTTCTTCAATTGTGCAAATACATTTTGTTACACAGACAAGCAGGCATGCTGACTCACAAACCATGCAAAGAGTTAAAGTTGGCGCGAGCAGACGGCGAAAAAGAAAGAGTAGTATTAAAGGTTTCTACAAAAAATAATTCATTTAAAAAAATAAAAAGCCAAATTAAAGTGTAACAAGTGGAATGTGTTTTTAGACATGAAAAAATCTCAACTTAATCTCAAATTGTACAAGTTTATAAAATGACATCAACTTAAAATAAACATGATAGTCGTCTTTAATCGGGTGTTTAATAAAGCAGCTGACAGATGGGGGTTCACTTTAATGTAATTTGATCTACTACTGGTGTCAGATCAGTTGAATTCAAGCAGGAAAAGGGAAGAAGGACACACTGATGTTATGGACAGCCAAACATGTTAGTGCAACACATGCTCAGAAAGATTTCAAAATGATCAGCTGATGTTTTCCATCCAAAACTAGTTAAAATTCCAATTTTTTTGACGTCCGTGTCCCCTCCTTATCTTTTCCTGCCCAGTTAAACTTAGCTAGCTACATCAAACGGCCTCTAAACGTCTTTTTGGATGTGTTGTCACAGTCGAAAGGTAAGTGCATATCACCCATGCACAAGAGGAAAATGTATCAATTAGGCAACAAAGTGATCAAATGTTTTACTCGGAAGGTCAATTGCAGTGCCGCGTTATGACAGCATTTCACTTGAGGGCAACTTGGAAACAGTGCAGTCGATGACGCGTTAAATATGCTGCTTTTTTAAAAGTTCATGGAGTAATATCATACACCATACTGTTGTTTGCTCACAATTATCATAGCTGTCATTAGTTAGAGTACATTTATAAATTTTCCATATACAAATCTCCTATAAACAGTACATGTTATAAATACACAATTGATGAAAATGCAGAAAGGCTGAGAGAGCCGTAGAAAGAAAGAAAGAAAGAAAGAAAGAAAGAAAGAAAGAAAGAAAGTGTTGCTCCTTATTTTTGATAAATACAAGAAAGAAAGAAAGTTTCGAACAAGAAGTGACAATAGTACTAAGTATGTGAATGGCAGCCCTATAACTATCCAGAAAACGGATAAAAAACACAGAACAAAATCTATGGATGAAAACGGTTAGAAAAATAATCTTATACAATAAAAATAAAAAGTGGACACGCTTACCAAACACATTTTTGATATTGAAAAATCGACAACTTGATGTGGAAATCATACATGTAGATACAAACAGGCAATACTCGATTACTGCCTCTCAAAATATATTCAATTCAATATACATGACTAATGTTTAGCTCACACTAGCAACCAAGGTAGCTGCCAACCGGCGAAGCAGGGGAGGCCGATCGGCACATGTACAGAAATGCTCACTTGAGCTGTGAAGGATTAAATTAGTAAACATTGAACTGGGTACTGGGGGCCTTATCTGAAAGGGCCAATACAAGAAATGTTTGTCGACTTGCCAGCTAAGTGGAGTGAGTACTACTGTATATGCAAACTCATGCTTTGGCTTTTCTGGCTTTCTCTTTTGGATAACATTCAAAAATCTTGCAAAAACATCTGGTCTCTGCTCAAATGCATGCTTTATGTGTTTACAAAGCGATGACTTCAGTTAAAGGGAAGCTACATCAAAGGCTAAACCTTTTTGAGAGTTTGCAATCTAATTTCCTTGTTTGAAGGTCTCCATGTTTGCACCGTTTTTCTACTGAAGCTGGCAACTACCTTTACAAAGCGGTTTCTTTTCTTTTTTTTTTTTACAGAAAAATAGATCCATCCAAAAGTAAAGTAACTCTTCAAGAGAGGCTGTGAGAGACATAAACATTGTCTTCGTCACGTTCCGAGTAAACATGCTGAAAGATTGTTTGCTTTAATTTTGTCATTCTCGTCCCCAAGAGGACCGGAAACTCGCCGTCTCCCTCCCTCGCGCCGACTCCTCAGTGAGAAAAAAATCTTTTGACTTAAGGCAATCTTTTCCTGAACAATCCTGAAATCCAGCGGACCCTCACCAAGGCACTCCTCTCACTCGTCAACCTTCGACAACAGGCTGGTCCGGCGAGGCGACAGTCTCGTCATCAAATCTTTGTAAAAAGCCTACTCAAACTTCAGCCGACCAAAGTCCACAGTGAACGCATCTTGTAAAATATCATCTCAGTTGCCGCGATGCCCTTGTTTTGCAGGGAAAAATAGTTGAGAAAAGAGAAAAGAAACTCCCGAGCTGTGTTTGACAGCTGGGAACGTCTGCTGTCCCTAGTGTCCATACTGTATGTGGTCAGAAGGCAGCTGTGTAAAGCACCGTATGTTTCTGCAGTGTTATCACACCTATCTATGTCGAGACCTGATCTCGCCCCGACTCCAATTACTCCCGCCTGCTGCCTTGGTCACTTGGTCAGCCGCTGTGGGCTAACGTGGGGGTGTGAAGACCGACAGAAAAAAAAGTGTGTCTCTGAGCGAGCGCCGCCAAGCAACGCTGTTTAATTTTTTACCCCCCAATTCAGTCCTCTGTCTCCTGATTGGCTCCCTACTCTTGAGGCTGAGCCCACCCCCTCTCCCTCGTTTTGACCGAGGGGCCGCCAATCAAGGTGACTGACGTGGTGAGTGGGGTTAGGGGGACTAAATGAAGGGATCAGTCGAGACTCTTCGCAGCTCAAGGAGGTGTTCTCCAGAGAGGTCAATCGTAACAGTGTGACACCCTCGTGTTTCCCTCTGCTACAGTGGCTCCTCCTCTTCCATGGGTTCCTCTTCTGGCCTGCTGGACAAAAAGACACATATTCTATACATACATACAGATACTGAACCCCAGGCTGCCCGTCATATTTCCTCCAAACCAACATCCTGCACTGCAGCTACGCTTTACATGCAGATAACCTCCTGACCTTCCTGAACTTGGGACTCACCCTGGCACTGTTTGTCTTGACCTTTCACGCATTTTTGGAATTTATTTGGGATTTTGAGAGGAACCTCTTTAAATGTAGGTACAATCTTCAAATAACATAATGAAATGTCAAATTATTGGCCAATTGATTTAATTTAGACTGAACGCAAAGGCCAACATTCAGTCATTGATTCTTTCTCATTCCCCATCCATTTCTTTGCATGTCCTGTATGATGTTTTATTTCACTAACATCGACATTCTCTTCTCTCTTTGTGATTGCTCAGCATGCTTAGAAATTATTTCAATGATTTTGTAATTTTAATCTAATACTGTACTCCTTTTTTTTTTTAGGGTGACTTTGTAATCTGTCCAGGGAAAAATAGCCTCTTGGCCAGCTCAGGCGCATTTGCACATGTACTATTTTACATTTAAAACATTTTATTTTCACCTAGTCAACTAATAAATCCTTTACCTTTGATCCATGGCGTTGGTGTTGGCCACAGAGAGAGAGGCCATGGCACTGACGGCCTCGGCCTCCTCCGAGTCTCCTCGTTTGGCCTCCAGCAGGGAAAGTCCCAGGCGCGGCGAGTAGCGGTGCACCGAGCGCCAGTACTTACCTGAGAGGAAGAGCGAAAGAAGAAGTAACAGACAGCAGAGCGAAGCGAGGGAAATGCACGTTTGAATGTTTAGTCCTCAGATAAAAGCAGGTTTGTTCCAGTTTTACACTAAATTACACTAACACATGTAAGCAAACCGCAGGACACCAACTGACAAAAGTGACCAGTTACTGAAGACAGAAAGGGAGACAGACACATATGGTAGATTTGCACCTTGTTATATTGTGATTATCGGTTTTGTTTTCTGGTGTGAAACGTAACGATTCAGTAATGTCATTTAGCTTTGCCAGTAATGTAACTTTAACATTCATGCCATTAAAGCTTATCTGAATTTGATTCATTAGACAAGAATTACCAAGTGTCCTGACAGTTTAACACTGACACAGAGAAATACAGTTATATATAGATTTATATAATCCCTCGCTGTGTCTGTCTGTGCGTGTTAGTGTTGTGAGTTTGTGTAACTGAGGGTGAACTCACTGTGAGTCTCTAAAACCTTTTCCAGAGAGCGAACAGCGTTGAGGTTGGGCCTCTGCTCGAGGACGGCCTGCGGCAGTGCGTCCAGCTGCACGGGAGAAAAACACACACAGAAAATGTAAACACGAGTGTGTAACAGGCTGCCTTTCAAATACTTTCCACAAGGGGCTGACCTGGAAATAATGCACCATGTAACATCAGTTCATTCCACTCCCAGTCCATATTCCAACTTGATTTGTTTCCTGGACCTCAGATGAGTGACATGGTGATGTAAAACCCTATTAATGCCTAATGAATCCACTCCTGGCTTGTGTTTCATGAAACATTTCACCACAGAACACAGAAATTGATCATATAGAGGGTGTCCCAGGAATTAACAGTCAAGACTTCACAGCACAGTTAAAACCTCCCTCAAGCTAATTCATCTACAGCTATCATGTTTTCTAAGAGGTTTTATTAAAGTCACACATGTGGACGAAGTAGGAGATGAAATAACAGCTCAGGTAATGATACATTTGCATGGGATTAGTGCAGCTTTGTCCTCAAAATAATATATTATTTTGTTTTTTGATTGTTAGTTAGTTTTCCCATTACATTGCCAAATCAGCAGATTAAATCGGTATTACAATGGATGAAATCTCTAGTTATTAAAATGACTTGACATCGACAGGGAGGTCTAAAATAATAATAACAGCAGAAGCAAAAATAGAGGGTTTTTGAAACTGATTCAACACTAGACTAAATACTTAACATTGTCTCATCCATTTTTCTTCAACACCGACTCTTTGATATAACATAAGGGCCATTAATTGGGATTCAGATCCTGTGTGTTGTCAGAGTGACCTCTTTACCTCCTGGCCTAGCAGGGCAGTCACGCAGGCCTCAGAGGCGTCGCAGATGGCGGTGAGGTCGTGACCCCCCTCCAGAGCCAGGACCACCCGGCCTCCAGCGAGGGTCATCAGCTGCCTGGTCAGATAGCCAAAACCTGAGGAAAGGTTACACAAAGGGGGTGAATGAATATAAATGAATCTGCAGTATACTACAGCTGCTGAATTTAATATATATTTAATTGGTTTGGCACCCCCAGAAACACAATTTTCTACTTTGTCAGTGCCCAACTAATGTGCACATGTCTGCGTGAGATAAGAAACATGCATCAGATAAGCTTGTACTCACACTTGGATGTCAAAGTGTAGCCACCCAGGGGTGGAGGGTGTCCCTCCACAGCGTCGAAGCCAGAAGAGACCAGCACGATGTCTGGAGCAAACTCATTGGCTATGGGCATCACCACTGACCTGAGACAGGGGGGGTGGAGTATAAAGATTATACAGAATAACAGCCAATATTTCGTGTGAATGCTGAAGATACTCAAACAGCACAAACTATTCAATTATTCATTTTATCACCCTGCAAACATGTCCTCCTTAATCCACCTCAAACAATTCAATAATCAGCAACTAATTTATTCTGTTAATCCTTTATCTCATTTTTCAAGCATGAATACCAAACATTACCTAACATATGCTGCTGCCATATGCTCAAAATATCTTTGAGTTTTTTCAAATGTTGGTCAAACAAAACAAGACATTTGATGGCATCACAGCGAGGTTTAGGAAATTGTGATGAGCGCTTTTCGCTATTTTCTGATACTTTATGGATCAAACGATTCCTTTTCTGGGTCACAAAGCTGGAAACAGACCTGTTTTTATTTAGTCATGAAAAGTTTATGTTTTGGAGGTAATAATTTTCACAGGACGGCAAAAAATGACCTCTTTTGCCCAGGAAATAAGTGTCTCTATAGTTAAATAAAATGTGTAGTTACTGTATATTTTTCCAATTTAACACACACACGACGTTGGTATTAAAATGCGATGTGGAGTATTAAAGTATTGGAAGTATCATCAGGGCTAGAGCTGTAACGACACACTGGCGTAACTCTCAGGCTCTACTTTGTCATCTGCAGTGAAGCTGGTTTGGCTTTGAGTGATTTGGTGATATTGTGTCTGGTACCTGAAGGCAGCCAGGTACTCCACATCTCCCATGGGTGGATCGAGGCCTCCCGTGAAGGCAACATTGACGTTGAACCCGACTCCGGGCCCACTGCCCACCTGCAGAGAGAAGCACATGTGTGACTCACATTCATACATACTGGACAAACAAAAACATCAAGTCTACTGGCTGTCAGCTGATTACTTTGCTTTTTTTTTTCCAATATCACACCATATTTACTTTATTTAGGAATATTGCTGAGTATTTGTGATTTTGGCCATGTCTGGGCTGATGTGCACAATTCCCAAAGGCCCTGTGCATTTCAAATACTTGTGGAATCTGCTAGAAATGATACAGGAGTAACCCAATAGCTCATACTGTAAATTAGGTTTATAGGATTATCATTTACTGCATTTAACGAGGAGAAATTGGCTCTGCTTCTCAAATGTGAGCATCAGCTGCTTTTCTCTTTTTTAAATCATTGTAAATTGAATATTGTTGGACTTTGGACTGTTGGTTGGACAAAACAAGTAAATAAAAATATGTTACTGGGAACTTGTGATTTTGATTTTAAACTATTTTCTGACATTTTATAGAAGAATTAATCAGTTCATTGAAAAAACAATAGGTTAATCTAATGAAAATAATCATTAGTTGGTTAAACTATCATCTAAACTATCTCTAAAACTACCAGTAAGACATAAGATTACTAAATTAGTAACAGTAAAACAAATGGCAAACACATTAACATTAAAATCACATTTTAATTGTTATTTAGTTTTAAATCATTTACTTATCAGAAGGGTTCGATCACCTATGAAACGTGAGCCCTGTGCAAAATGTTTCCCACAATGCACTGGGAATGTTTTGTTCAAGTCTGGTGACCGTTAATAAGGTTTCGGTCACACGCTCGCTCACCTCGTCAGGTGCTCCACTTCCAGGGAAGAAGTTGCCATCGTCATAGCGATGAATAGACAGGTAAAGGACGTTGGGGTCATCGTAGAATGCTTGCTGGGTGCCGTTGCCATGGTGAACGTCCTGCGGTTAGAGATTACACACTTGATCTCACCACAGACTTTTAAAAACAACCATACAAACAAACACACTACAGGAAAATCAAATAAAATCTCGTCCTCAAACTAATTACATTACGTTCCCCATAGCGTCACATGATAGAGAAGTGGCTATTCAAGAGACTGACCCAGTCCACGATGAGGATCTTGTTGACGTTGAGCCTCTGCTGCAGCAGTTTGGCTGCGATGGCCACAGAGTTGAAGTAGCAGAAACCCCTGAAACAGCAGCAAAGAGAGCGAGGGCTGAGTCGTCCTGCTTGTTATGAAATTCAGCTGTGCCAAAGCACTTTCCTGCTCCATTTTCTTGTTTTTATAGTGCGTTTTACACACGTTGTGAGGAGGAAATAAAAACAGCTGGCATAATAAAGGCACTCAGTACTTTATGTGCAAAGAAACTCAATGGTTTATGTAATTTGTATTCCAGACGAGCCTGTTCCAATGCTGGTATTTGTATATGCATAGATTAAGTGTCTCCAACTGAGTGTGGTGACGGCTGTGGCCTTCCTTACATGGGAGTGCTTTCCTCTGCGTGGTGTCCAGGAGGGCGGACCACAGCGAAACCATTCTGAGAGACAGATGGGAGCAACAGGAGTCTGTTAGCCACAGCGGCACTGATCACCACTCACTGCTCCCTCTGTGTTCACTAAGTAGTGGTGGACCACCGCTAAAAACACTGTAATTTAGCCAAATACACACTCTAAACACAAAGAGGGCTGGCTGTGATGTTCAGAAATGCAGCTTCTGAATGGGAAACAATCCAAGTTAAAGCACAACCGTAGCATTAAATCAAACCAAACCAAAACAAAGTGAATTGTAGTTTTACCAACTATATGTGGTTATCCCGACAAGCAGGACAAGACAGCGTAACAAGAGATTAGGGTTACAACACTCAGTTTAACAAAACATTTCAGTGACTTTTTTAGGTCTTGTTAAGTAAAAAAAAGCATTTCTGGGGAAAACAAGAATCAATGAATAAATCAATAAAAATGTTGATATCGGTCGTTTAAGTCACTTTTCAACAAAATTGCCTTGTGATGGGAATTTTGAACTCATTTTTTGACATTTCCTAGATGAAATGGTTAATTAATTCAAATAAACTGTATATAGTTGCAGTCTTAAACAGAAGACACATTTTTCAATACAATAAATCCTGCTGGAATCATTTGAAATGTCCTACTTTTAAACAAATCTACTTCTGTGTTGTCTTTTTCAAAAACCACCAAAACCTTCAGGTACCATATTTAGGTTATTTTCCTCCGAGCAATTGACTTTCAAGCATTTGTTGTCACAGCCTGTGGGAACATTGAGAGTATCCAGACGAGTGTGACCACGGTTACCTTCAGCTCTCCAGTAGCCACTTTGAAAACGAGCTCCACGACAGAGCCGACGGCGAGACGAGCCGCACTGGAGGAGTGGACCTCGTTCCAAATGGTGTCGCTGTCCACCTTGAAACGCAAATCACAATTATGGAAAGAAAGTGAAGGAAGTAAAGAGACTGAAAAGTCCAAGACAAGGTTAGAGGTGTTGTATCTAAAAAGCTGCAGATTTACTCTTGCTTGGCATAAAAACTGTTCCTGTCACTTGTTGCTCTTCTATCCTTCCAATGATAATACATTTCTAACTTTTATTTCCTACATTGAATTGAGGGCACTTATTACTGCACTGCAACAGTATTTTTAGTGATTTTATTTCAGTTACTTTCTACTGAATTCATTTTATTCTGTTTGCCTTTTCATTGTGTTTTAAAATGCTGTAGTGCATTTACTTGCCTTATGTAAAGCAACTGTCTCTATGTTTGACAGGAACAAAGAAACAATGACAATGACTTCTTTAAGTTAATCCTTTTTGAATATTATTAGTTTATTATTCGATAGATTGCATCATTTCAGACACAACCTTGTGTCCTGGTGTTTTAATTCGCTCTGTGAATGTGTACTTACCCCCACCCCTCCACACGGTAGCCGTACGAACATGGGGGTGATTGAACCTGTTGATCAGGAAATAAAACATTAAATTAGGGACAGTTAGTGACTGGATATTAGCAGCGGAGAAATTCTACTGCTGTGTGTGTGTGTGTGTGTGTGTGTGTGTGTGTGTGTGTGCGATAAAGAGAGAGAGCTTACAATCAAGTTTCTGTCGGAGTGGGTTGGTTCCGTACAGCAGGACGTGGGCTTCAGAGTGAACCGTCTGCAGCTCTTCCAGAGTGGCCTTCCTCCCACGGATACACTACACACACACACACACACACACACACACACACACACACACAGAGGGATACAACTCTCATATGCAGTTTACAACTTTGCGAGATGTTCGCTGCAGAGTCTTTTCCACTTGTAACATACCTCACACTGCGCTCTGAGTCCGGTCTCCTGGAGCCGAGACCAAATGCTCTGAATCCGGCCTGCGTGCTCCGGGTGACTGTTGGTGTTTCCACACATACACTGGTGCTTCTGCATTAGAGAGTCGTACACCAGGCCTGAGCAAACACACAGAAACATACACTCATTAACAATCCAATGACTATGGGCGCCGCATAAGTCAGTTCATAAGTAGCGCTGGCGCCCCTCGTGCGGGGCTGAGTCCCCGCCCGTAGCGAGTCTGGTTCGCGTCTGACTATTCATAATATCCTCCTGCAAAAATGCAAAATATTCCCACGTTCCAGCTGCTCTGAGAATATTTACTTTCCTCTGTTTTAGGTTTGTGTAGATTTCCTGTCTTTCGGTTTTGGGATCTTTTCAAATTGCTTGGACAAAACATGCAATCTGAAGACGACACACTGTGCTTTACTATTTTCTGATATTTTATAGGTCAAATGATTTATCAATTTATTGCATATTACTTGATAATGGAAATAATTGTTGAGCTTGTTATAAGTATATTTCCTGTATTCTTTCAATGATTAACATCACTGCTGACCGTTTTTAGGCTTCTCTTGTGAGATTATAAAATATATTAGCAGCATTAAAAAGTGAATGTTTATGTAATTATTGTTGCCTAAACATTGATATTTCCAGCAAAGAAAAGGTGCCGATTGTTTTTAACAATACTTGTGAAAATACAGCTTTATTTAGACATCTCAAGCATAAAGCAGAAGGGGACAATTCTTCCCGTTTCATCTTAGTGTCACATTGTTTCTGAATACACAAGAAACAGTGATAGAACCTCACAGCCTGATATTCTCTTTTTTGATGCAACTTCTTTTTCCTACATTTTCTGTGCAGTTTGGAACTGAGTGGGAGTAAAGTAGGCCAAACTGTTAAAGATAAAAATATCTTCAGCTATGGTGCATGAACACAAAAACTGCCACAGCATCTTCATGGCGATAACACATCCAATACAAACACAAAAGTCTATTGCTGCTTCATTCTTTCTTTGGTTCTTCTCAGCTCCCTTTGTCGTTTTCATCTTTGTTTAAAGAGTCAGATGTCTGAGAAGAAGAAAATGTGGGAGAGAAAAGGTTTTGGCAAGATAAGCTCCACTAGCTCCACTACCAGATGGAGGCCGGAACCATTACACCATTTTCTGGCCAATTCACCTGCTTTTTGGATGGAAGTTTCTCTTTTCACTCCCCAGTGCATTAGGAAGGAAGTGAAATTCAAAGCCAAAAACTTCTCAACTGAATGCTCGAGCCAGACCAGAGTGAGGTTACAATTGTGGAAATAAATACTACTGGCAGCTTGACAGCGGTTTAAGATTTGAAAGTGATGCATGAAACAGTGCAGCACGGCCACTCTGCAAACAGAAAACAGACTCATAAACGAGGAGTTACAGCTGAGCAGATAATAAGACAACCTCAATGAAAGAGGATGGTGATGCTGACCTGTGGTGAAGCGAGGTTTGACCGGAGGATCCGGGGCTGGGACGCTGATTGGGAAGGAGGACGCTGAGGCCGGAGACGATTGGGCCCTGGACAGGGGGCGGTGTCCTGGGAAGGAGATTGACAAGCCGGCAGCCTCCATGGAGGCCTGATAGTTTCTCAGCTGATGAATCCGCTGCTGCTCCAACAACAGGGCCTGCTACTCACACACAATCACAGAGAAAACAGACAAATAAAGAAGATGACTCCTACAGTTGTCATGGCGAGTTGTTTAGAGAAAATGTAAACGCATTACTAAAGGGACTAAAGGGTGGAAAAATTGCTTCAACATTTTTTATATTGCAAGTACAACATATGGCCAAAAGATGGCAGCCAAAACAAATGAGACAGCTTCGATTTAATTTTTCCTCAGCTTGTAATTACAGAAATGCCATAAGACAAAGAGCAACATTTTCGCAGCCCAAAATACAATTCTGTGTCTGTTTTTTGAGCTGTCTCCTCTGCAGGCCTTCCCCAGGAACACCTACAATACATCAGTGCCAAGCAGAGTGGGAATCAATTCTCTGAAACTTCATATTGATTCTCTCAACCTCCATTGTTTTCCAGCTGTGTACTGTACACCCCATCCTCTACCTGTCTGAAGAGCAGCTCCTGCTCCGCCTGCCTCTCCCGCTCCCTCTCCCTGTGCTGCTGCAGCGCCTCCTCCTGCAGCTCCTGGGGGTCGGGGGGCTCCTGCTTGATGGTGACCCCCGGCGGCAGAGCGCCTCCGTCCTGGTGCTCCCTCAGCTCCTCCTCCGTCTCCTCTGGGTGGCTCTGGTGCTGACGGCCCCCTGGGGACTCGCTGGGCTTGGCCATCATCTGTGGGGTGGGGGGGTTGGGGGGTGGGGTGGAGAAAGGGAGGGAGGCAGGAGGGTGATGATGCTGCGATGTGAAATTTATTTCACAATCAAACAGCAGGATGTGACAAATCCTCTCCAACGTGTGAGGCTGCACTCAGACAAACGGGCACGCTCTCCTCTGAATCAAATTCCTGGCAAATCGCTCCTTTCTCTGGAGCATTCTTCTTTTAACAAGCTTAATTTGGATTACTCAGTCAGATTGGTGTCTTGCTCATTTCAAACCTATCCGTTCTAATTGAATGTGAGTGGCCGCTCTGCCGACTGTACTCCGGGGCAAAATGTGTCCCGTCGAACAGAGACATTCCACACTCCCCGTTGTGCTGCTTTTCATCGACTCATTCTGGGGCCTGCTGTTAACCGAGTAGTGATTCAGTTGTCTATTCATTCACTTTCGCTGACGTGAACCATTCAGCATGCCATTCAAGGCAGTGGAGTACTAGGCCTCAGTACTGTGTGAGTGTTTATGATGTGAAGACTAGGAGAACAGAGAGAAAGAGAAGTGTTTGCTGGAAGTCTCAAGAGAAGGTTACAGCTACAGGTGTGTGCTTGTGTGTGTGTGTGTTTCCCAGAGCTCTAAGCTTCTGGGTCCCCTGGCACAAAGCTGACACAGCATTGACGTCAGAGCATTCACCAGCTCTCATCCACCCCACCCTTCCTCCTCCTCTCCTCCACTGTTCATGTCTTTTTTGCGTCCAAACAAACTTCTCTTTCCCCCCCGTTTTTCACCTCCTCCCTCGCCCCCGCCTCCCTCCCTCTGCTCCACTTTCCCAGAAACCTCCTCTTTATCTGGTCCTTTCCATACCGATCACAAATGCAGTGAGTTTCTGTTGATACATCATGAAGCTTAAATCAGAGATACGGATAAAACACAATAATAATCTTTATCATGCTTCTCTGAGTGACACTTTTGGCTATGTTGACAGATAATGTGTAGACTATTTTTATAATCAGTTAATATGCTGATTATTTTCTTGATTCATTGATTAATTGTTTAGTCTATAAAATGTCAGAAAATAGCGAAAAATGCCCATAATAATGTCCAAAGACCCAAATTGAATTGCGTAAGATATCTTTCAAATTACTTGTTTTTTCTGTCCAACAGTCTAAAACCTAAAGACATTCAGTTTACTATCATATAGCTGGAACCAGTAAATGTTTCTATGTAAATGTAAATGCATTTTTGCTTGAAAAATGACAAATGATTAATCAATTTCCAAATAGTTTTGTAAATCAACTAATCAATACATCAGTATCAGATAACCTAAGTATTAAGTCCTACATTTGTTTTTGTATCACAGTCTTTGAAATTATCACATTTAGGGCTGCTGCTAATGATCTGTTGATTCTTTTTTTAGACTAATCAATTCATCTTTTAGTCTGTAAAATTCAAGAAAATTAAAAAAACAGTCCAAAACCTTAAAATCTGAACTGTTGGACTGAAGGATGTACTGATCTGGCCCCGTGGACTGGGTATCAGCCAGATGTCACTGATTACAATTAAATACTAATTTCTGTTCTGCTCTGGCTTGTTGTGGTGAGCTCCTACAGGGGAAAGCACATGTGTTACATGTATTAGACAAGTTGAATGTGATGTCTGCCCTCATATCAGGATATAGACAAATTTCACTGATGTTGAAGCATTATAACAACACAATCTCATAAACTGCCTAGAACAATACAAACAAAAATATGCACAAATCTCTCAACACGCAGTTAAAAAGTTGCGTGTTACAGTTACAGCATGGAAACATATGAATGATCCCAAAGAGTTCCATGCAGTGAGGCAGATTTATATGTATTTAAATGAAGAGTTCAATAAGGTTTTCTATATGACTACGTCCACCCTAGTTTGACTTTTCAGTTTTGCTTGATAAATGACTTAAAGGATTTGGTTTACGTTTTTGGGCAGCTGTGGCTTGGTGGAAGAGCGTCCACCAATCGGAAGGTCAGCGGTTTGATCCCGGCTTCCTCCAGCCATAGTGTCGAAGCGTCCTTGAGCAAGATACTGAACCCCAAATTGCTCCCGAGGGCTGTGCCTTCGGTGTGAGTGTGTGTGAATGATTAGTTTCCCTGTACTGATGGGTAGTTGGCTCCTGCCATCAGTGTGTAGTGTGAAAGCGCTTTGAGTAGTCGGAAGACTAGAAAGGTGCTATACAAGTATCCATTTACTATTAAACTGTTTCATGATTATCAGAAATGCATTTTTCTCTCAGTCAAATAAGCAATTCATTAACTAAATTGACACTTCTGCTCACATTACAGAATTTAGAATATTAACAAAAACTTTAAAAAATTTAACAAAAACAGCTCTTCGCCCTCTTGTATTCTAATTAATTTAACAGAAATGTTTGAAGTGGACATTTTCATTTTTGTCCTGACAAAACTCCCACAGAATCCATCCTTGGCGTGCCAGAGGCTGTTGTAGAGATGTTTGTGTGAAAAGCTGCCACTGGAGAGCTCTGAAACATATGGAGGGAGTGAGAGAGAGCAGAGCAGGGGAGGGGAGGTGGAGGAGGCGGAGGAGGAGGAGAGGAAATCCCTTGTTTCATCCACCCACCTCTCCTCCAGCGAGTACTCTGCTTGAATAGGTAACGCCATCCAGCGCAGTGGCTGCTCGCTACCTCCCTGACCATATAAGGCAGAGGCTTCCGCTCTGTTGCCATGGCAGCGAACAGTTAACTCGCAGTCCGTGGCAACTGTCTCAGCCACAGTCACAGAGACGTGGATACAAACATTCACACATACACACAAACACACACACTCCGCTATACATGTTAACCCATACCTGCCTCCGCCTACTCGCAAACAAAAATACAACAGAGGGAGAAAGAAAACGGCAGAATAAAATCAAGGACTCCGCACACATCCACAGCTAACACGTTATTGGCTGTGTTACTGGCTGCCGCCTACACAAACAACTACTCTACAGCTCCTATGCTGGCCCACGCTGGCTTATAGCCCTAATTAATTATCAGTTTATTTGAATGTGATGTCAGATCTGTGGCCCCGTCCATCACCTGCCTTCATCAGTACAGTGAGCAAACTGCTCAATACGTGTTGCATGACAGTAATAATAACAATAATAACAAAAACCATCATTTTCATTCAAAATCAAGTGTCTCCACCCCTCACCTTGTTGAGGTGGAGCTGCTGCTGCTGGAACTGCTGCTTGTGCTTCTCCAGGAACTGCTGGTGCTGCTGCTGGACCACCAGCTGCTGCAGGGCCAGGGCTTGGGCGTGAGCCTGCGCGGCGCTCCCTTGGGGCAGAGGGGCCGACTGGGTCCGCCCCAAGGGCCGGTGCTGCCGCTGCAGCTTGGCCATGGATGCTGCTGACGACATAGACAGGCCGCTCACACCTTGGACAAAAAGGAAGGAAGAATTTAGTTACAAGAGGAGGGGAAACCCAAGAGCATAGAGTGCAAACCTTCTTCATAAGTTGTCTGGGAAGGAGCTCACTTCTCAACAGAAACAAGAAAAGAGAGTGCATTGTTTCAATCTAGCATGGGCTGTGTGCTTGAAGCTCTATGTTCGATTAAGACACAAAGGCTTTCACTTTCTGCACTTTGTCTCTGTTTAAACATGACGCATCCTTCTCCCAGTGAAACATGGGATTCCTAGAACATTCTCACCTGCCAGTGCCAGGACATTTTATTCAATGATTGTCCATTCTTTGAATTTTTGTTATGAAATTGTACTGTGACTGTTACTTCATGAAGCACACAATAACAATAACAACAACAATAAAAACTACTTTTTCACTTAAAGACTTCGCTTCAAAGAAGTCACGGTCATTTTTATTTAGAGACTATCCTGCATCTGATAAGTCCCACGTCACATCAGGAACCTCACTGACCGTTGATGATAACCTGACTTGCTGCCACTCAAAAAACCCGAATCTTATCAGGTATTTAGACTAAGTGTCATAATGATGCATGGGTCTGTGTCTGCAAGGCCTACTTTGGTGGCTACCAGAACAGCTGCCATGTTTTTCCAGATTGAAAATTGGAAGCAAAGACGAATAACCGTTTAGTGAATTATGCGCTCGTCCAGTCAGGAGAAGTTTATATTGTTCGTGTCTAAATGAAGTGGAAAAAGCCACGAAAGCAGCTGATGTACAACCTGCTTACAATGACTTTTCAAGCCTTGTCAGACCACACTGAGTAGTCGCTGCAGAAGACCCTGACCTTTTATTGTAAGCTGCAATGAGACTGAGACGTCAAGCTAAATACCTAAAATATAAGATAAATAAATGATGTGTTCACATCAACAAATGGATTCCTAATTTCACTCTTACTGGTGTTGGACCTAAGATTAGTCAGCAGATGTATTTGTGAACCAAATAAAAACAGCCATCTGTGCAGCCATACTGCGATTCTTCTATTGTGATGATACGAGCTGGGAAAAGTGAACAGCTTAGTCCATTTACCGTGTATCATCCGGGTGGGGAAAGTAAGAAAAACAGACTCAAGTGAGCCTAGGAAATGATCTGAGAAGCTTGATTACTGTGATAATGTCAGAGAAAATGACTTGACTACCAGAGTGTTTTCAAATTGTTTCTGAAAAAGCTTGCTGATGCATAGCTACCACATGGCATAGTGGAGCTAGGGTAAGAAGGAAGTAGGTGCTGCAAGGCTAAGTACTCAGAAATGGAGAGGCTTTTTTTGATGGCTAAAAACATGACTTTCCCTGAGCTGAGAAGTAAATTAATGCATCTGGCCTGTAAAAATTCACTCTGCTCCTGGCCTGTGTGTGGGCGTGCACACGTCCTTGACTGTACGTTTTTTGTGCGCGGATCCACACGTACATGCGTCTGTAAGTGCGTCATTGCCCCATTCACTGCTAATGCCCCACTCAAAATAGCAGCAAAATGGCAGTCAATGAATGAGCTGATGGGAAAGGGCGCACAATGCAACCATGTCACAATCTCATAGCATACGCTGACATATGAAAGGAGCTCATTAGTTGGAGCAAATGAATGGACGTCTGTCAGTGTGAGGGGGCACACAGTGTACCACAGACACACATATCTGTGAGTGTGGTGATGCTTTTTCTTTTTTTCAGGAGCAGAAGTGAATAATACTTTAACTTTTGGTCAGAGCTGTGTTTGGTGATTTGCTGTTTTTCCTCTCATTACCATCAACTTTACCAAAACCTCTACCACTAATAGAGCTACCATTGCTACTTTTATCACTATTATTACTGCTAGCTTTATAAAACTTCCATTACTACTCCTACCTGTCACCAGGGGGCTCTGTGCCGGGCTCTGCTCCATGAGCACCATGTGCTGAAGCAGTGGACTGTGAGTGCCGTGTCCGCCTGTTCCTGATCCGGCCTCGGCCAGATAGGGGGTCAAGTGGCCACCGGAGAGGAAGGGAGGGCTGAGGGAGAGGGCCGGCTGCAGACCTCCGTCCTGCTGGGCCGACGTCACCTGGAAACGAAGGAGAGCAGGGAAGGTGAGGCTGATTTTGAATAATTGGTCTCAGACAGTACACTCCAGATAAACAAATTCAGAGATAAACAGATGCACAGTCTGTAAGTTCCTCCTTACATTGGAAGCAGCAGTGGCCGTGGCAGTGGCGGGCAGCCCCAGAGTGATGTTGGGTAAGGATGGCGAAGTGTAGAGGGACAGCTGGTTAACGGAGCCCCGCTCAGCACCGCTGCACAGCCTCTGAGCCAGACACGCCTGGGAAGCATATTTAAATGATTTATCTGGGTTTGCATCATGAAGAAAGAACAGCACCGGGGCAAACACTGCGGCAGTAGATGTCCACACATGGGGAAAGAGCTTTGCACCCTACTGGCAGTGTAAAACTGTCACGGCCACAAGCCTCCTCCACACTGCTTGAGTGCCCTTAATGGCTGCCACAAATAGCATCTTGCCAACTCCTCGGCTGTCTTCCTCCTCTGCAGACCCATCATCTGAACAGCCCTCACTCAGAGGCTTTGTACATGCTATAGGCTGCTAGGTTTAAAAGCTAATAACTAGCCCCCACATAAAACAGCAAAGCTACTCTGACAGCAAAAGGCTGCATAAAGTGTTTAGAATTTAGGTTTATGTAGATTGTGTATTATGTATATTTTGTCAGCTCATGTTTTGTGCCATGATACATAACCTTTAATTGTAGTGAATGTTTGATGCTAAAAATGACAAGTATTTAGTGTTTCCAAACCATTTTATTTTCTGCTGGGGAGAAATGAATAAGCATCTTGGCCATCACTTG
Organism: Coreoperca whiteheadi; assembly: GCA_011952105.1. Taxonomy (NCBI): domain Eukaryota; kingdom Metazoa; phylum Chordata; class Actinopteri; order Centrarchiformes; family Sinipercidae; genus Coreoperca; species Coreoperca whiteheadi. Next base: position 7,309,159 of record CM022483.1, read on the forward strand.
GTGCTAAACTGTTTCTCACCAGTAAAAGACAAAAAATTGCTAATCTTTTTGAGCATCAACTCTGGGTTTAAATAAGTAAGTAAGTAACTAAAAATGTAATAATAAACTGTATAAATTGTTCAAAACAATAACATATGAGCGCAATGTTCACATAATGTTTTTATGTCTGTGAGTTAATAACAGCTCTATATATCAATCTAAACCTCGGGTGCACTAAAGTGACTAGTTACATGCTGTGTGTGTGTGTGTGTGTGTGTGTGTGTGTGTGTGTGTGTGTTACCTCTGTGTTGTTGGAGACTGACACAGTGATGCCGTTCTCATTGGGGATGTTGTTGGAGCTGTTATTCGGGGAGCTTGGGCCTGAGCCGGGGGCGCTGCTACACGCAGAGTCTGAAACGCACACAAAGACAAATCAAATACATACAATAAAATAGCAGCAGCCTAAAAATAAAACGTTTTGAACACAAGACGGCTGTATGTTTTGTGTGTCCCTCACCTGCCATGTCGAGTGAGCGTTTCTTGGCGGAGGTGATGGGGCTGTCTCGACGGCGCAGCAGCGGACTGCTCCTCCGCTCGCTTACCTTCTGCTTCAGTCTGGAGCGCAGCTTCAGGTTGGGCTCCGAGGCTGACAGAAGGATAGAGAGCGATGAACCAAATATTACGATCCATTCATTCATTCATGGTCCGAATGCTGAACTGCTACAGTATACGGTGGAGCTAAGCGGTTGAAGCAAAGGCAGGAACAATATGTCTACACTAGAAATTAAACAAGAATCTCATCCAAATTTATTAAAAAAACGTTTTATTGCATCTTCTTTTTACTGATGTACCAACCTTTCCACTTCAGCAAAGCAAATCTAAGAATGATCTTTAACATTTTTTTCTCGACTGTGGGATATCCTTAATGGAAATGATCAGCTTTGAGTGAACATCACCAACAAAGCTAAATGACTGATTATCTGTTGCACCTATAAGGAGGGAGCAAGGTGTGTCACAGGTTCTTGTTGCAGCCTGGGAAAGGTCATAAACTGCTGTGTTATTTGCGTGAAGAAAATTACCCTCTGTAGAAATAAATTCATCATTGACATTTTTAGACAATTCAGGGGTTGACTCTCACGCACCACACCTTGAACTGTGATGTGTCATTTCAGCTATTAAACTGCAACATTGCCATCAACTCTGATAACTTGGTGATTTTTGTGTCTTGCCAACTCTAGCTCAGTCGCCAACACCCGTTAAGCCTCCTTGATGTCAAACAGATAACTGGCGGCTGTGCAGCTTTGGACAAATCAATCAAATTGGTGGGAGAGCTACCTGAGCTACAGTCTCACAGGCTTTCATCATAAACCGGGAGTTCTACACATTGATTTGTCATGGAGTTCCTTCCACAGAGCTGCTCTATTATGAAACCTGTTTGGTAGACAAACTGTTACACAGTGCTATTCATTTACTGTAAGATTCCTCCCTACTATATAAATGCTTTCTGAACATGCCAAATTCTGAACCATTTTCCCAAAGACATTGCGGCTAAAAAGCATTAGCTCTAATTTGGGAGACATGTCTGTGTAAAAGCCTTCTGTTTTTTTGTGTTCACTGTCACAGACTTGTGAATGGAGACAGGGAGAAGGGAACAGCATGTCACCTTGGCTCTGTTTACTCTGCCCTGCCAATCGGGGCCTCGGATAATTTTACTATTCATTATCCAATTTTTAATCATCAAAGGAGAGCTAAATCCAAATGTGGTACACCACTAAAGCAGATTATGACATAACCAGATTCATCTGCTACTATATTTCTCACTTTAAACGGAGGGTACAGCTACTTTCCCTGGAGCAAATTTACCTGAAAAATCCTTTTAGGAAACATTCATCAAAAATCATCTTGTTCCTATTCACAGTGTCAGGAAAAAATAAATGTGTGAAAGAGAGTGAAGCGTGAACTATGAAGTGTGAAGATACAGTAGCACAAAGTGGGAGGAAAAGCACAGTCAAAAACATAGGCAATTACCTATTTCTTTCAGGGGAATATTCATCCTAAAAAGCATAACATCAAAAGTTGTAGAATTTATCTAGCTGTTACACCCTTTTAGCTAAGTAGCCTTCACACTTCAGACCCTATAACTTTGCTGTTTCTGTAGTTTCTTCTGCCTGCGTTTTGTATAATCAAAAATTAGAGCATCATGTTTGATAGAAAGGTTTTTATACGAGACATCACCTTTAATTTACTATCTGTCCACTCTGTGCGGAGAATAAAAGTTGAAGCTACATCCATGAAGATGAGCCAAATGTCTTCTTGACATGTCTCAATTTCTATCAAGGAAATGACAAGAGATTCTGGACATTATTCGTCTGCCAGATGAATTAAGAACACATTTGATTTTGTGTTAATATTTTAAAGCAGAAACTTACTTATATATCGCTGGTCATGATCAAAGATGAACATCACAAGATTATAACCTTGCTATCACAACATAAAAACTATTAGACATTTCATTTAGAGCTTCTAAGACTAATGACAGGACTTATTTTCTCAGGATTTAAACTGACAGTGTCTGTTAGTGAGAAACACTAAGCAAAGGGGCTGCGCTAGAAAGGAGGACAGTAATTAGGTTTGTGATTCCTACATTAGCAGTGAAAACAAATTTAAAAAGGCGAATGATCCAGTATGACAGCACCCCAAATAATCACACCACAGGGATAGTCAAAGCCAAGTGGAATCGTCAATACCTGTGAAAAGAGGTTTTCTCTGCTCTTTGAGTGGAAGGGGAGACAACAATATAATGTGGTGCTTACAGAAATGCAATTGCTAAGATACAAGGTGGTGTTCAGGGAACAAAATTGGGTATCAGTATCACTGAGTTTTAGAAATCATTGCATAGAATTATGTCCATTTCTGTAGATTAATTAACTAAGTTCAAGGAAAGTGAGACAACATGACTAATACATGAATATTATTGCAGTTTATAATTGGGAATTATACCTAGTGCTACATAGCCTTAACCATCACTGGTTCATAAAAACGAAAGGCTTTGTTATAGGCCTTAGGGAACCATGAGCATACAGTACAATCACATGATATCAATGCACAGATGGGGCATTGTCGGCGTGTTAAAATGGGCCACACAATGGAGGTGAAAGGTCGTGTATTTAGTGAGTGACATCCTGTATTCATGGTGAAGTCTGATTTTCAACTGACGCTACAGTACCAGTCCGCTTATGTGCTATTGTATCCATGTGAAGGACGGGCTGCCCCAGTTAGCCTACAAAAAAACACACTGGCTCATCAGTGAAAACATAGGAACAGTATGCCTTGCTCTGCTTCTATCAAAGAGCACAGTTAGTCAGAGGGCCTTAAACTTTCCCACCCCATCTACATCTTTCTGTTGGATTCATGTGTATGTTCATGTGATGCTCTCTCATCCCTAAATGTGTCCTGTATAAGAAGAGTTCATGATTTTAAAGGCTTCCGTTTGGCTGAGGATCAGGTTGTCAGGAAGCACCTCTTGTCACGCAACTCTTTTTCCACATTTGGATAATCACTATTTATTATTTTATCATAGTATCATAAAGGCATTAAAAGTTATAATCCTTGAGATTTACATGAAATCAAACCCCATTTTTGACACTATTTATGGTCTGCATTATTTCAGTGTATTTATACTCTGCAGTTACCACTCTATGCAGTAGTTTCCCCTGTGAGTGGCGGAGTCCACCAGTCCTGCGCTGGATTGAAATTGCCTACCTAAGCACAAGGGATTTGAAGAAAACGGCGCAGCACATAATTCAGCATTATTGTTTAACCTCATTGATATCAGCCTCATGGTTTACAGTTCACTCTGCTATTGCCGTATCAGAGCTGGATTCAATTACTCCTAATGCAAACCCAACATTTCCTACAGTGACTGGTTCACATACAAGCAGAACACATGGTGGCTTTTAACAAAACAAAAACATTTTATGCATTTCTTTGGACAAGGGATCAGTTTAAATTAATGCAGGGTGTAATGAAAGAGTCAGGAGCAGTCACAGTGACCTGTCAGATGAAGATATACAGGCTGCACATCTCCAACTTCTGAGCAAGGTAACCAAGAACTTTTACGATGTACAGCTGTTGTGTGGAAACCTACTTTCAACATACAGCAGCATGAAATCAGATCACAGTTGCAATTATCATTGACTTCTTTGTTAAAACAATGTGAGCCTGTTTGCCTGCACTGTAAATAGATACACCAGTTGCTCTTCTTTTGTATTTGTGTTTGCTGTAGTATCAAACTGCACTTGCTGTTACCACCAGTAACCAAAGTATTCGCCAAATGAATCTGAACGAAAATTTTGAGGTTACAATTTTAAGACTCTTATATTATGGGTCATAAACTATTTGAACCTTAATCTGTACTGTTCTAATTTTGCTGTGGATAAGAGTATCATCTGCAATAAATGTCTAAAGTGTAAAAGGGGAGATGGGAGATGCACAAAAGAGCGCTGTTGCTTCCTATGACCGTGGCTGAGAGCTCTGGGTGCCAGTCCTCTACTTTATGGCCAGGCGGTGATATAAAAGAGCCTCTAACCTCTCCCGAGCTGGCATTACCATAAGTAAACCCCGCAAAGCACGTCATCGCTGTGCGCAAATATCAGGGTGGCACAGGTTCTCTCCTCTCTCGACAGCCGAGCACAATCCTCAGCCTCATAGAAATCAAGTGTCGAACCGACACTCCAAGGACAATCTTTTCACTCCCTGCCTTCGTCCCACCTTTTTTTCTTTCTCTACATGAGGCAAGTTTTCAATAGTGTGGCATCATCGTGCCACTTGCTGGATTTAGTTTAAATCCTGCTCGCCGGATCACATGTTCTGTCCTCTCATCTTCTATTGCTCTGTTTTTAAAAAGAAACCAATGCTCCCTCCATCCTCCACCTCAAATGTTTTTCTCCTTCCCTCTCTTTTCACTCTTCTACTCTCCTCCTTTCTTTTACTTCTTCTCCTCTCCCAGGGTGGAATGTGGCTGTGTGGGCCAGTGTCAACTGTGGTCTATCTGCTGTCGTAGCCAGAAGCCCGAAGGCCTGGAGCGCTGGCTGTAGCCGCCTGCCGCTGCGCTAAGTGAATAATTGCACTGTAAGACGACCGCTGCTCCATGGCTACACCACCGCACACACCCCTCACACTTGACACACATACACACACACACACACACACACACAAAGCTCTACACACACCTGACTAAAACACACTGCAAACAGCTGGTTTTACTCTGTAAAGGTTTCTGTACTTTGAGCACTGTAGCCCTTAAGAGTGTAAGCCACAAGAAACAATTTGTCCAGCACTGCATTCTGCAGCATTTTAGCAGCTCTAATGACTTTTGACAAGATTTGTCACCTATTTAAAAGAGAACAAGCTGCTCTATGCAGAATTACAGTTACAACTTGAAGCAGCAGTGTTCCTGGGTTCAAGTGCACTCTGTTAATAACCTTTATTTACACATTATACTTAACAAATAAAGGACAATAAGATAAGCGCTCAAACGAAAGCAAAACTAATACAAAGCCAATTTAAAATCAATTAGGCTACAGGTTGAAATGTGCTATAATTTCAAAGACATTGCAATTACCCTGCCTGTTGTGTTTTGTGCAAGCTGAAGGTGGTCAATTAAATTCTTGGATAGTACAGCAAATAATTATAAGAAATGTTCTAAAACTCAAAAACCAGACAAAGATTTATGGCCTCATATTGCACCAGAAATTGATTGAAATGTGTCATCATACAAGCCGAAAGAGATCAGTTAATTTCTTAGAAAGTACAGCGATTTAAATAGATGGACACAAAGACATAAATAAAGGTTTGTGTGTCATGAAAAACACCGAAAGATTTTCTTTTTGCAGGATAAACCCAATGGAAGCAGATCAATGCAATGTTTTAGGCCCAATGGTTTTTATCAGCATTTAACATAAAAAATTTATTGGACATCGTTTTGACATCTCTAGGACAGGTTGTGAGTGAGTAAACAGAGGAGAGGTCTGATGGGTTTACTGTGTGTGCACTATCAGCATAAAAATGAAAAGAAATATTGAAGTTGTGAATTACATGACACAGAGGCATTACGCAGATTGAAAACAATAAAGGGCCAAGAATGGAGCCCTGGGGAACCCCAAAAGGAACTGTTGCACTGCTAGAGGAGATGTTCCCAACTGACATAGCCCTCAAATATGATCTGTCAGAGCCAGTTTTAATATACAATTGCCAAACAAATTTAAGGCTGTAGAAAGGTCTAGGAAGACAAAATAGTACAAGCTGAATGTCAATGACGATCTCAAACAACCTCAAATCTGAAAGGACCTGAGCTAAATGAATACTACCCTCTTTATACACTTGGTTAAAAGACCAATTTTGATATAAATCTGTAATTATTAACACAGTCAGTGTCCAGATTAAGTTTCTTAATATGTTGCTGAAAAGCTGATTTAAAACAATCCCTGAGAATAAGGAACTATTAAAAACTAATAAAACGTCATGTGCTAAAATGGTAAAAACCTCTCACACTCTACTGAACTCTTGAACCACCTACGCTTATACTCTCTCTAACACTCTCATGTGGGGGATGCTGGGGGACCCTGACAGCCTAATGTGGATGTGATTAATGGTACAGAGCTCTGATGCCATCTAAATTATGCTAGACGTGAGTCTGCATAGCAGCTACTGGACATTACAGTGTGTGTGTGTGTAATCCTCTCTAAACGTGAGCCTGCATAGAAGCAAATAGACAGCTCTGCCCTGCCAAAACTAAGTGTGTAAGCATGTGTGTGAGATGTACCAGTCTTTCGAAGTGGGAAATCATCACGGGGGTTGTAGACACCCAGCACAGGGTGGTTGTACGCGGACACACCAGTCTGTGGAGGCGAGCTCTGGTCCAGAGAGCTGTGCTGGGTTTTGCTATAGAACAAAAACACAAACACACAGTGTTAAAGGTGCCACCAAGATCACAAAATCATGTGAAACAAGGCCAAACACTCATAACATGTGGACACAGTGGACATGTGACTGAATTAGTGATCCGAGCAAAGTAACTGACTTCATGGCTGTCAAAGATCTGTATGATTAACGCATCACACAAATCCCTTGGCAGGGCCTGCAGACATGTGCTGCCATCTGTTCACTGCCTACAGAATAAGTTGGTGTTTGTAGGCAAAATTAAGCCGAGCTGGGTTCGGACCAAATGCATGTTCCTCACAAGTGGATGTACAGACTCATTTCTTCCAAAACTGATGGGGGCTGATGAGTCCAGCGAGTGGAGAAAATTTACATTAGGGAGAAAACGGCATAAAAAAGTAGAGACAGGCAGAGACAGAAAGAGAAGGTTTGCATCGCTTTGAGCTGTTGAAAGTCAACGATTGTGGGTGTTTCGTAGGGTCACAAGATTATGTAACATTATTTATTTGGTTATGTATTTGCATTTTATGATTTTATTGCTTTTATTGTGCCAAAACAAATTTTATAATCATGGAAAACATAACTTTGAAATTTTGTCCAGCGCTCAACTACAATGTTAAAATATTTTAGTGTTGTGTCAGGTGATGTTACAAAAACAGCAGTAGTGTAAAGTAACTCAGTAATGAAGTGCTGCACTTTGTACTGTACTGTACAGTTCTGAGGTACTTGTACTTTACTTTATTTGTACCTTACCCAATTTTATGCTGCTTTATACTTGTCCTCGACTATATTTCAGAGGGAAATGTATTTTTTTATTTTTACTCCACTGATAGCTATAGTTTAAATTTTGTTTTGTTTTTTGCATACTATTTTTCATACAAAACATATGATCAGCTTCTTAAACATAATGCATAATGCACAGACAGTTGTTTTACACAAATTTGACTAGTGTGTCTATATTCAATTCTGTGGTTTGCATAACTACTTTTCCAGTGCACACTGCAAAGTGTGCACGGTTACTAACAGACATGAGTGAGTGAGCAAAGAGGAAACAGCAAGTATACACAACTGCAAAGGGCTCCAGAGATGCTACGACAAACATTCAAGGCCGAGCCTTGAGAGCCCCTATCACCACGTTCCAATATCCTGCTCTCACGTATGTGTGTGAGTGTGCATGTGTATTCCCATCTCTCTTTTATAACCCTACTCAATCTATCTCTCAGTCAGTCTCATACAGTGTGGCAGGTGAGGAAGAGGGGAAGCCCGGTGACAGATTAAGACCCAATCCTATTCATTTTTTATCTGCTGTCAGAGAGAGAATTGCCATCCAAACTTATAAGGATCTGCAGTTATATTATTTTGTAATCTACTGCTTAAAATCATTACAAAGAATTGGAATATAAATATATTCAAATTGTTTTCCAGCTCACAAAATGGCAGGACTGACAGTGATTTATCAATGTGAGACAGGTGATGATGTTAAAACATGCCATGATGTCTTTCTTTTACTGTATAATGCAAACCACTAGCTGAGTTAGCCGAGTTAAATCTAAATGCATCTATACGCCTTCTATTTTCCTTTTCAGTCTCTATTTATTCAAGCAATAACTGTTCCTCACCGGTACCAGTAGGGCGCGTCATTGGGGAGGCCTCCTTGGTTGAGGCTCCGCTGGGCCAGGGCCTTCTTCTTGTTCAGGACAAACTCCTGGAGCCGCATCTTCACCTCAGTGCTGGCCACGGCACCTAAGGAGTACAGATTTAGGAGAAATAGAGATATACAACAACTGGCAAAAAACGCTTACAGACGATATTCTCTAAAGCAGAACTGGCCACAATAACTGACTTGTAGAGGGTACACATTCCCCCAAAAAGGAAACATAGGGTTCCAAAAAGGTTGTGGTTTCCAGCCAGAATGAGTTTGTAATGACTGAACCACTGGTTTAATGATTTGACAGAAATGTGGACATCAGTTAACTTTTTTGAAGGCACTTTTTCCTTTTTTATATAGCGGAGAGTACAGCGCTGACAGGAAATGAAGGGAAAGAGATTCGAACTGGGAACACTTAGGATTACATGTTGAGTGACTTAAACTCACCGCAATTACCGCAGTGTGCAATAATTTTACCGTTTTGAGATGGCTAATTATGGAAATCTGAACAGAAATGACTCTTAAATAGATACTGTCCATTTAAAGTTGATTTATTACATTAAAGGTCTTCTTGTGTCTCCCAAGCTTAATAAGTACAGTACAATATCAGGTGATGCCCCTATCTAGAGTTTAAGCAGGTCATGTTTGTAAATGAGAAGTGGTTCTCAAACAGTTTACCTGGATAAATAAAGGTTAAATAAAAAAGATTTAAAAATAAAAAAAATGAACCGATTAGTCGATTAATCAATTATTGGCAGAAAATCAATCTGCTACTTTTTTTAGATAATAGTTAAGTAATTTATCAAGCAAATACACCAAACCTTTCTGGGTTTCAGCTGTTCCGGAGTGAAAATGGGTACTTTTCTCTGTTTCACTATTTTCTGACATTTTAGACACCAAACAATAAATCAGTCTATTGAGAAAATGATCAGCAGCTTAATTGACAAGGAAAATAATCATTAGCTGCAGCCTTACTATAGTTATCTATGAGTAACATTTATGGACATAGTCCTGGAGCCTTATCATCACAACCAGAGGAGAGGGATATTGAAACGAGAATACAGGAAAAATAAATGAAAACGATGCAAAATGCAGGTACACGTGAGAGCAAACACACTGAGCAATCCCTCTCTCTCACACACACTCGACTCGCACTGATGCAGCCACGATCTGTAACCGCTCTCCATATAGTGTGTAAACTGCTCTCAAGGACTCCTGTCCACTCACTTTCAATGAACTGTTGAGAGACATCCAGCAGGCAGCGGTAATAACTTGGCTTAGTCCCGGCCAAGGCCACCGGCTAATACAGCTCATTTACCACAGCAAATACACAGGTTCTCCAAGGGAAATGGAAATACACAGACATGCAAACAAATACACACACACACACACACACACACACACACACACTCGCAAGCACAGAAACACACTCTGTGAATACTGATCTCAAAGGTCCTTTCAACCTTGGAGAGTTTTGAACGAAGAGTTCTTGCTAACTGGTTCAGACCCCCAGCAGATGCAACCAAACAGGTTGGCTTTCTCAAAACGGGAAACTTTCTATCATCTGCAGTGGTGTGGGGGTCCAGATTTTGCTGTGACTTCGACACTGGTTAAAACGTTCAAATGGAGTGACAACAAGCGTGAAACTGGATGCTATTTACAAGCTACTAACATGGAGTTGAGGCTGTTTGTTATTCTGATTGTTTTCCTGATATCTTTTTTCTTGTTAGAAGAATTTAGTACAGAAGAGGTGTAACACGTTTTTACAGTAATTTCTTCAACAACCGTTATTTTCTTTCCTCCAATGTGTGAATACATGTTGCACGGAAGGTGAGAGAAAACAAAAAACCTTACAATCTGAATAAGGTGTCAGACTGAGCTGCAATTTGAAGATATTGTTTAAATTTGTGGTTTTGTGTGATTTTTGTACTTTGGAAAATATTTTAGACAATCAGATATGTGCAAAAAAACAGGTTCGAGCTGTTCCAAAGGATGGCTGGTGGCTGGTGGCAGCCACAGCTCAGCTTTAGCTTTAGATTGGCAAGCAGTGCTTCTCAATTTCCCAGCATGTTTCAGTACTGTATCTGCGACTTACTCTCTTGTCCCCTCTCCTTGTTCTTCAGCAGCAGCAGCTTCTGCTCCCTCTGCTGTTTCTCCAGCTCCTGCTCCAGACGGTGGTTCTCCATCTTCCTCTGGTGCTCCAGCAGCTCCTGCTGGTGCTTCAACGCCAGAAGCTCTTGTTGCTGCTGTAGGAAGAAACATCAGAATCATGTTGTCTCATATTTTAGAGACTGTGTGGAAGATAATTGCTTGATAAATGCTTAAAATCGCATGTACCTGACAAGAGTTGGAAGCATGGTTTATTAGCATACAAAGCAATATATTTAACCGTTACCACTTCTTAAGCCATCTTAGCTGCATGATAAGATACCGTCACTTAATATTTTCTGTTCTAAATGTAATCAATTCACTACTTTTTCGTCTTTAAATGTCTATTTACATTCCATTGCTAGTCTACTTAAGTTGCCATCTGCAATAATTAAGTTGACAGCTGTTTGAAGCAATAAAATAAAACCTTTGCAATTCTATAAAACCTCAGGCCACAAGCTTAAGCCTTTAAATAAATATAAACAATTTAACTGGGGACGAGGCTTTAGCAAGACATAATAATCCAATCTGCTCACTTCCTCGTCACTCCAGAAAAGAGAGAGAAGAGCATCTGTTAAATGCTTTAAATGTAAAAATCTGTCCTCCTCTCCTCAGGCCTTAATACTGAAGGAACAAGCCCGACTGTGGCTTCACGATTAGTCCTGTAACCAAAAGGTCAAAAATAAAAGCCCAAATGTCCTCACAAACACCTCTTCGTTCCACTGAAGTGTCCTTGAATGAGACCCAGAACTCACAGTGAATCACTGTGGATAAGCGCTTCTATTAAATGCTACAAATGCACACAGAAGCCTGCTTTTACCTTCTTCTGGGCCTTAATACATTTCTTTGACCTAAGGCACCAAATCAAGAGTCCCAATTACTCTTTAATGTCTCTGTAATATACAATAAATAAGCAAGCTGTCTATGCTTGCAATCCGCTCCATAATGACCTCTCTCTGACGTGCCAAGGAATCGACACTCTGCCCTCCTCTTCCCCCTATCATCACACACCCAATGGCAATATTTGATCAGTTTACTGTAACTGCATGTAATCAACTTCTGGTGGTGTTTTTAAACACCATAAATAGACGCTGGGACATGCTCTTGTGTTTACCGTGAGGGCAAATCAAATGTTTGAGACAAGTCTGTGAATAAATTAGCGGCCGAAGGTGAGAGGAAGGTGAGGCGGGGCTCGTGAGAAAAGCACATCGGCTCTCTGGCAGGGTTCCAGCCCCGGAGCCGCGATCCGTTATTTTTTTTTTTTTGCCTTTCAATCAACGTTGGGGATCAGGGATTGAGTGGGTGGGAAAGCTCAAAGTAACCTCCACACCCACATACACACACAAGCACACACACCCAAACCCCCTGTGGCTCAGTAGACCAGAGATGTACACACAGAGTTTCCCCTTTTGACTAATACCGTCGAAGAGCTTCACAGCATAGGTATATCTCCCTTTATGAGAGTTCCCTGTTGTCAACATGCAAGAAATGTGTGTGTTTGCAGACATTTGAGTGTGTGTATTTGCAGGCGTGTGCGTGCAGTTGTGTGTGTTGCTGCTCCGAATGTGGAAGCAAACTGGGCATGCGTGTGACTGTGTGTTTGCTGATATTCGAGAGGATGTGTATGTTTTCAATGCCTGTACGCCTGTGTGAGTGTGTGTGTACACAGGGGCTGTGAATGGGGCTGATTGAGGCCGGGCCGCCCTGCTCAGGCTGTGCGTCACTGGCCTCCACCTGAGTGGTCCTGCAGCCCCACCACAGGCCAGACGGCCCTTCAGACAGCATCACTCATCCCTCAACATCAAAAAACGACCCAACAGAGGGGACGGTTCATTACAGACGGTCTGTAATGATATCATCAAGTTTGTCTGTAACAAACGATGATGATGACATCAAACTCTACCATATGTGAATTCATGTTTTTTTTAATGAACAAAGAGAAAGAAAGAGATGAAAGAAAAAAGGAAGGAAAAAAGAGAGTGTAGAAGAAGGAAGAGAAGAAGGAACTAAGAGAGGAAAGTACAAAAAAAGAGAAACTAAAGAGACAGAAAGAAAGGGTGAGTGGAAAGTAGGAGGACAAGAGGACAGTTGGGAGGGACGAGAGGAAAGAACCAAGAAAGCAAGGAAGAAACAATGGAAGGAAGAGAAAGAAGCTGACAGTGAGAAAGACAATAAGGATGAGAGTAAGAAATGAAGGAAGAGGAGATGGAAGAGAACAACTAAAGACAGGAAAAGAGGAAAGAAGGGAGAGGACGGCAGGAGAGAAGGATGACAACGGCAGTAAGAAAGGAAGACAGGAAAGAAAAACAAGAAGGGGGAAAGAGAAGAAAGACGACAGGAAGAGAGGAAGGAAGTAAAAGAGGAGGAGAGGAATGAAGGAAGGTTGAAGAAGAAGAAAGGAAAAATAGAAAACAGTAAGGAAGGAAGAGGAGGAAAACAAAGATTGGAAGACAAGAAAGACAGGGGAGAGGGAAGACAGTAAAGAAAGTGAGGAAAGAAAGACCTCCAGTATGAATCAAGTTGCACATGAGGAATTAAAATCATTACATTCCAACTAATGTAATCCTGCACATTGCAATCTAATCTCCTGCCCCCACAATCCATTTTTAGACAGTTTATTCAAAGTCCTGAAAAAAATAAGTAGTTCAGCTGTATTACAATTCACTTTACAGCGGTAATATTCTAAAAAGGAACAAACACTAGAATCATTTTATATGACATTTCAGCCCCACAGGAGCTTTCCGTTGCTCTCAGGGGCCCTGATGTATTAAAGCTTCAGAGTGTGGGCGTGCTGATCCAGATTCACTTTGTATTTCCAGGTCACTACGATACGGGCGTGCGATCCCAGCTTGATCTGTCATATGCCATGTACTGCTCAACATGTAAGGCAATTCTGCCTCAAAGCGCAAGTTTGTTTATGTTCTGAAAAACAAATAATGGCCATTGAATGAGTCCAACATTTGCTCTTCATATTAAAACGTGCGCCTTCTGAACATACAGTAGGTATTCTTAGATGCTGATATTTAAAGTAAGGCTACAACAGGACTGGTGCATACGGGTTTAGTTATGTAACACACCACCAGTGCTACAAAGGTCACACATTTTCTGAATCTAAGCACATTGCTATATTGCTGTTATCCATCCCTGAAGTTGAAGCAGATGAAGACAAAGTGCCTCCTTGTTCTCTGCTCCCTCTTTACTCAGAGCAAAGAGATGTAAAGTTGACAGAGCTGCTTCTCTGTTGGTTAGTTAAGTCTGTTAATGAAGAATCCTGTGGCAGGCTAAATGAAGAGCTGTTGTGCTTTGTTTGGTACAGTTTTAAATAGTTTTGGGCTAAAAGCCTGCTGGTTTGATTTGGGATTGTTGCCTCTTGGAGGAGTTAAATAGAAACGTGCTCTTGTTCTTTTTTGCAGGTTTAATCACATTTGTTTATGTACATTGTTGGCTGCTGTTGGTCTACAGCTTTAATGATTGATGATGAGGCTGACATGCTGTATATCTACAGGAATAATATGAGTTGTAAGTTAACTGAAACATACTCAAGTTTGAAGAAAAATGGTTTGGAATATACATATATACATGTACATATATACAAAAAAAAAATATATATATATATACATATATATATATGAATCTGCAAAGTAACTAGTAACTAAAGCTTTAAAATAAATTTATTAAAATAAAACATCAACATTCTACTTAGAAATACATACCACCAGTGTTTATAGCAACAAGCCTAAGCCTGCAGAAATGTAAATGCTATACCTTAATGTGTTCCTGGAGCTGGGCCTCGTGCTGGCGGGACAGCTGCTCGTGCTGCCGCTGGAACTCAGCGATGAGGATCTGCCGCTGGATCTGCTGCTTCTGCTTCAGGGTCAGCAGCTCTTGCTGCAGCTGCTGCTCGCGCACAGAGGGCGTTCCGCCCAGCGACCCTGGGCCGGACGCCTGCTGACCGGGCGGGGAGAGCGAGGACACCTGCTGCTGCTGCTGCTGCTGCTGCTGGTGATGGTCCACGCGCAGGTCCATGGGGATGGCAGCTGGAGGGAGACGCAGGGGCAGCGCCGAGTTGATGTCCACTGTAGGGACAAAGGGACACAGAGAGAAGTTGGAACAGAGTTGCAACCATACAGGACACTTTCTGGACTGTGACTGCGTCCTTTTTACGCTGTTAGGTTAAATGGTTTGGTCCTAGAAGGTGGCCTTGCCCACCAAACTACAGCCATGTGTGTCGATTCTTGGTCTGACAGACATCTTACTGAAGAAAACTGATCTCATTTCGTCAGTCTTTTAAATACTCACGTATGTTATATTGTCATTTCACCTCTACACCTGCACATTGTGATTGCGCTTTATATGGCCCTGTATGTTCTTAGATGCTATTAAATGCCGTTGTAAGCTGCAAAGCTACAAAGAAAAATGCAGAGAGGAGACAAAAACATACTGTGAAGCTAAAATGACCGTACGATGTCCCATTGATCCATAGTTAGTTAGTACAACTGCAAGGAGAGACATTGCGCAGCTGAATGGGATTATATCAAAGCTCTTCAAAATGTTATTTAATGTGTCTGCCTGCTCACGGGTGCAGAATTGAGCATTATAAAAAGTGCAGCAACATCTGGCATCAGTATCATCGAAGAGTTTCGAAACTGATTCAAAGCTTTGTGATTTTAATAAACACGTTTTCAAATTTTCACCAGCTTTTCTGCAATTTTAGTGAAGGAAACACATATCTACATATATTTAGAAACACTACGTTGTGTGCATATAACATACAGTACTTACTTTTATTTTACAATATGCTTTCAATTGACGTACAGTATAAGGGCAATGGATTAAAGCTGCTATCAAAACAGTGATATCAGAGTGATAAATCAAATTAGCAGTGTTTCACCTGATAATAAAACATCTTTAGCCGTGTGAAACATGATTGATGCCTGTAATTGAGGAGCATAGATTTTTATTTGACCAGTGATCCCAAACAGAAGGTCTAAGTCTTTAATATCTGTCAAAAGTAATCAATCTGTACTGGGCGATGGTGACCATCTTCCATTTTTGAAATCATACCAGTGTTTTTCAATAGATAACCCTGACCTCTGACCTCCTTGTAAAAGAGGTGATAACAGCATCTTCTTAATGGAATCAATAAAGCTTCACATTACTTTAAAAAAGCCTGTAGCTATGAATATGTGACAGATGCCCTTTTTTTCTTTATCTCTTCCGTTTACACAAAAAACTTGCTGCACGCACACCACCTATGACTGATGCTGCAGTTACACATGAAGCCCTGCGACATTTGACAAAGATTGCATTGACCCGGCGAGGTGCAGACCTTGAGCCTGGCCAGCCACCCACAAATCACTGCACAGGAAGCCTTCCAATCACGCGGCTTCCTCTCCATTAAATCTGAATAAATAGGAGTCGATTGGCTGATTATTTACCTACATGTTTACTGAGCCAGAGATACTTGCCTGGAACTTTGTGTTAATAAAGAGGCAAACACGCCATCACTGGCACACTTAATAGCAGGGTTACGGAGCCACACACATGCCTAAACAAACGCACATATGTACTTATAGAGCCACTTACACGGAGAGCATTAAACAGTGGCGAATTTACACTTGGGCTGCACCGGTTTGAAGCACGTATGCCTAAAACCTGGAGAGATTTCTCATGATAATTTTTAAATAATTTTACAATTCACACTTGCCCTCAATCGAAGCGTGAAAATACCTTTAAGGGGGCTTCCAGTTTCATAAATACACTTAACTTGTCAAAAAGCCACTCAGGCCCACTATGACAAACTGAGTTGAGGGACGTCTGACACAAAACATCGCTCTTGCTAGAAGCATCTTTATTGGAAATTTGCTGATATCTTTTCATTTCCACTCCAATTTTTAAGACGGGACCAAGTATACTGCATCTGTTGGGCCCCAACACAGACACACTCTCTTCAGGTCTGATCTGTGATACATCATTTTTTGAGAAGCGCCACGTTTGAAAAATAAAGCCATAAACTATCTATAGAAGATCCTTGCAGACATAAGCATGGAAGGAACCTTTTTCTTCTTCTGATCATCATCTTTAGCGCAGATGAACTGTAATCGTGCATCCAAACAGCTTCACTTGCCATTAAAGCCATATGGCGCCTTTAAAAACTCAATTTCCTCTTTTGTGTTATTGTGCAGCAGGTGAAACGCACCCCCACGGCTATTGTCATCCATGCCATAGGAGAACAGAGCAACAACATGCAACAGGTCCTTAAGGACTGCCGTCTTGTCGGGGATGACATCAATATGAGACAGTGGCCGGCACAGTCTTATAATCTGCTTACAATGGGTCCAAAGTGAACATTAGTCTTTTCTTTTTAACCTGCAGGACATGAGGTTTGACATTTCCCTGTCATAAGATGTCTTTTTAATTCTCTTTTTCACCTCAGCGTCCCTTTTCCGCTCTTCCAATTTTCAGTTCCTTCCACGCAAAGGAGCTACAAGCTTTATGCCATTTGTGGATCTCACTTACAAGGTACCCAATACTTAATTAAATGCAGCGACGCCCTCAGTTTTGGCTGTTCTCTGGCCCTTGCTCCCCTTAGAAGCGACAGCGGTTACCGTTTGGCAGTTGATGAGACGAGAAGTGAAGGAGGGAGGGGGCTTGTTAGTAAAGACTAACTCCTACAATCGTGAATCATTCTGTAGAGAAAGTTTGCATTAGCATCAAAAAACAAAATGGGAGTTTTGAAAAATGTTGGATCTGAAAATAATAAAAATTATGGAAAGCTTCTTTGAAAGTTGCTTTTCTTGCCAACTTCTCTTTTTTTTTTTTACAGAAAAAAGTGTTTCTTGCAGTTATGTCCCAACTGTACCTGGATCTGTATGAGTTACTTTACAGTTTGAGATCCTCAGTCAATGTCTTCCTGACTATTATGGAGTCTTGGCTGAAGGCTGAATGTAGCAGGGACTCCATATTAAGTCTTCAGGGTCAGTTTCAGGCTGACGTCAAAGGTAAACACACAATGTGACTGGTGACGTCTGGGTGGAAAAAGGCGCAATTTGTTTCTTATCTAATATTAGTTTTAGCAAGTGTAGGAGCAAGCCAATTATTTTATGCCAGAGGTAATAGAAAAGGAAAGAAAGACAGGACAGGGGAGATTAATTTAATTATGACTGAAAACTGCACTTGTCAAAGCGTTGTAGCACCAATCTTTGCTAATGCAAATCCATCACTAATACACACAAACGCGTGCACACACACTCTCCCCGTACAAAATGTTCTTCCACGGATATTGAGTCCCTCACACAACACAAACAGCCTCGCACGCTTATTGATGGTGACGCACGCAAATGCACGAACACACTCACATGGCATCTCTGCCTCACCGACAGCGCTAATTGCTCACCACACAAAAGAGGGAGATGCAGAAAGAGAGACGGGACTCGGTGGTGTCGTTAAACGTACCCATCAGTGCTCTCCTCTTCCAAGTCTTTTCAGCAGCCTCCTCTCTCTGTCCTCTCCTCCTTATCACTGCACCTCCTCCCTTCCTCCTTCAGTCTATTACAGGGAATGACAGCACGCTCCCTTTCCTGTTCATCTGACTTCTCTTCTTGCTCTCCACCTCTGTCAGTTTTTGCTCTTCGTTCATCCCCTCTCCTGTTTAACCTGATGGGCGTCTCTCTCTCTCTCTCTCCTCTCTCTCCTCCCTTCGTCCTTCGCTTGCCCAGTGGTGACATCACAGGGCAGTCTCAGGCATGCAGCCTGTTTATTCTGCAGCCCTCTGCTTTTCCAGGAACCAACGTCACACACACACACACACACACACACACACACACACACAGAGCACTCTCTCACACACACTCTGTGTGTCTTTCTCTCTCTCTTACTGCACTTTTCCCCGCTCAACCTGCTTTCCTTGCTTCTAAGGAAAACCCTCCACGCCGGTTGTAGTGCGAATTGAATATCTCTGCCTCCTTTTCCCACTCACTTGCAGGCGGCCCATTCGGCTGCATGCCCCCCCCACACACACACTTATAATAACCTCTTTCGTGCGGTTTTAATACTGTGTGCTCAAATTCCAGGCCTGAAATTTGCCTGCCTTCCCAAACAAATAAAACCACAAAATGGTTTCAGGTGAAGCCGAGTAAGGACTTTCCCCGCAGGGAGGCTCCCTAGATATTTAAATACTGGAGAATCATAACAAAATTAGGGAATAATCTTAGATAATTGTTTGTTTGTTTGTTTTTTTAAAACACAATTATATCTTGATTCATTGTCATCTCAGACTTTGCTACTGTAGATTTTTATCCCAATATTTGACATTTTGTTGCTTGTCACAAAGGTTTAACTGTATATGTGTGTGCATGCATGTGCGCATTTGAATAGACGTGTTAAGGGTCAAAGAGCTGCTGATTTGGTGAACTCTTCTGTTCCTTTTGTGTTTCTTATTATCATTTATTTGACATTGTATTTTGCCAAATCATGTTTGTGTTAGTGGTGTTATTTATTAGTTTAGCATGTGTTTCCTTTTCCTGACCTCTGCTGTCACATGTTTGATTTCTATTATCTGCTTTCATGCTGTTGTATATGTGTGCAAATAAAACAAACTGAACTAAACTTGTAAAGAAAAGTCTTTCATGCAAACGTTTATAATTATAAATCATCTGCCAGAAAGATTTCAAGAGAAATTTTAGCAGGGTCAGCTAAAATGAAAATAAAACCGTGAGACAAAATGTACAGTTTACCTCTAGGTATACGTGTTTATTTTAGGCATATATATCAGGTTAGAGCTGAAACAGTTAGTTGTTTAATTTAATTTGTTGATGACACAGGCCACTGAGCAGCAGTGGTTATAAAAAACATTCGTGGCCAATGAGAAGCTTATCAGACTACCTTGGCTGCCACTTGACAAAGATAAACTCTGATATCAGGACATCTTTGTATACAAGAAGTGACGTCAAACACGTACCACAGTATGCTCACGTGTGCCAGATAGAAGACAATATGGGGGCACTAAGAGAACACCAAAACAAGAGACATGTGCCCTCTCGGGGAGACTGGAGGAGCTTTCAGGAGTCTTACACAACTGACAGCACGAGTTTGACAAGAGCAAGGACTTCAGTTCAATTCCAGTTTGACAAACTGACGGTATTTTATCTAAAGTTTCCTCTAGGATCTGAAGCCTGAAGGGAATTAGACACCTTCTTCTTTACTTTGAGCATTTAAAAGTTTCCTCAAGTTTGATATGGGACATTTTTTAAGCATGAGAGGGAATCTCCACCACAGTTGCATATAATTTATCATCTCAGGGTCTCTCCACTAGTGTGCAATTATGACATTACTACTACAGGTTATTTCTCTCTGGAAGTGTTTCTCCTATCTCTGAGCCTTTACTCCGTTAGCACCTTCCCTTTCAGCAGGTTCCTTTCCTCACTACCCTCCATCCTGCTTCTCCTTGACCTATCTTCTGTCCCTGCTCTGCATCCTTCTCCGCTCAGTAGCTCCCTCCCACCTTTCTTCCCTCCATCTCCCCACAACAAATCACAATCTGTTTACAACCCCTCGGGCGCACTCCACAACTCTTCTGGCTCCAATTGCACATCTATTTATACCAGACAATGCAGAGGGCTGGCGTCTCTGATTCGAGACTCGGTTCGCAGAGTGTATATCCCACGGTCTGACTGCCTGAGCTCCACACTCGTTAGGCTTAATAGATGTCATACTGAGTCGAGCAGAGCTGTTTAGGGCAGCCTCAGTGAAATGTGGCTGAGATCTTTTTTTAAACCATGCAAAGAGATGGTAAAGAAGAGGAGATATTCTGCACAGGGTTTCAAAGTGAATTTAGCAGCAGGGAGAGATGAGAGGCAACAAATAGCACATCTGTTGATGGTGGAAAATGGCTGCGGTTCCTTACTGATTGGTCTCTGAGGGTGGGTTGGGTGAGCGTCAGCCTACGTTACTTTGTCCTGCTGACTCTCTCAGTTTTGCCTAAAGGCATGCTCAAACGCTTGGAGATGGTAAGAGCTTTTCCTGGTTATAAACCTGCAGCAAAGACTGATTGTCTGATTGGCAAAATGGCACCACGACCTCTCAAGAAACGAGACAGAACTTAGGGAAAGGAACAGGGAGGGCGTGACGGGGGGACCTGTCGAGGTGCAGCGAGTCTTGTTCTGCTTAAAGCGAGCCCCGACTTGCCGTGGTCTCAGTGACATCATCCAACAGTCTGCAACACCGCAGCTTCAGAGGAAGGAGATGGGTGAATGCGAGGCAGAGACATAACACGTGTTGCGTAGAGGGGGACGACGCGTGAAGGTTGAGGTGCAGTATGTGCAGGAACGTGTTCAGCTCCATGAGTATACTGGATATTTGAACCCTGCTTGGCCATAGTGAGAGCTGAGCCCCGTAGCCAAGCACTGGTTGCACCGTTTCTGAATCTATGCAGACAGATTAAAAGAATTCAGATCATATAGGCAAGGTTGTTCCAACTTGTCACTTCTGAGGATTTGCTTTTCTTGGTCTTATCTGATTGTAAGTTTAATTGTCTTTTAGTTTTGGACAGTTGGGCAGACAAAACAATGAATGTGAAGATTTTAAGGAAATTGTGATTATCTGATATTTTATAGACTTACTACAAAGCTCTTGCACTCAAGAAAAACATTTTATAGAACAAACAATGAATCGAACAATCAAGAAGCATTTTCATCATTCACTTTTCAGTGACAATAGTGGAAAATGCCCATCCTAAAGGTGACACCTTCAAAGTGGTTGTTTTGTCCGACCAACAGCCCAAAACCATTAAATGTATGACAGAGAAAAACAAGCAAATCTTGACATCTAAGAAGCTAGAAATGGCTGCTTTACATTTTTGCTCGATAAATGATCAATGATCGAATCAATCAATTAATCGGTGAACATTTCAGCACCAGTTTAAAAAGAGCCTATTAAGGCTTCTCCTTCCTTGTCAAGAGGTCAGGTTAATGTTAAATAAATCATAACAGATGTTCACAAAAGCATTTTCATTTAAAACAACCAGTACAACTTTGTATGAAACCAAACTCAGGTGTTTACTTTGAGTCATGAAGCTCCCGGCAGGTGCAGCGACCACTGGTTTGCATCCCAAAAGAAAGCGCTGCATGTTGTGTGCTTAAATGCATCCAGGATCTGATTACATAAAGATTAGATGGCAAAGCATTCAGGACTTTCACGATGCAACAATTGCATTTTCTTTGAGGAAACTATTCCAAGCTGTAGTGGGGGGGGGTTCTACAGAGTGCAGTACAAATGCTCTTAGACAGGTGCACTCTCTTCATCTTGTGAGGAGCAGATCCAAACAGTCCGGGTCACTAAGGCTACCAATGTGGAGGCCCCAGCAGCTCTGTATCCAAGACAACAGATTTTGAGAATATCTGATGAAGTCACTCCAGTGAATTTCAATATTTTAACAGCCTAGCCGGAGGCACGCAGAAAACAACCCCAAAAGAGGAAACCAAGTTGCTCTTCCAAAGCAACAGGCTGGCGGAGCTCACCGCTGCTCGAGTGTTCAGCAGCACCTACTCTACCTGCTGCTCTGTGAAACACAGACACAGAAAGCTAAAGAGCAGCATGGGGAGGAAATTATGAATTGCACTTTCACTATTTTCATTGGTTTTTAAGGGGAAAATCTAAATTGCATTCTGTGTGAAACACTAAATGCACAAAACAGTTTAAGCTTCCTCATTGTGGAATTAGATAATGCATTATGAATGGTAGAGCGTGTACCACGCATCAAGGCTGAGTCCTTACAGCAGCGGCCCGGGTTCGGGTCGGGCCCGGCCCTTTGCTGCACGTCATTCCCCCCTCTCTCCCTTCCTGTCTCTCTCTACTGTACTGTCAAAATAAAGTGAAATGCCCACAAAAATATGAAGATAATGCATTATGGATATTACCTCAGACTCACTTCTCCTTCAGATTACCTCATCTCCATCTGTGCCCCCTTTCATTTCTGTCCTCTCGCCTCCCTCTACACTGCTTCATCGCTTCCTTTCGCCTTCATTTTCACTAGAGGTAGAAACAGCTGTTGTAAATACAGTACAACACTTTGTGATGTTTTGACTGTGTCCTAGCAAAGGAGACCGTATACCTGCAGCAGATGGGGATTCAATATTTTCGCTCCTCAAGTGGTGGCTCAAAAAAACTTAGCTCTGATTTGTTTTGGGACTATAACTGTCTCAGGAACTTGCAGCAAACACATCACCACGATGCATAGCTCGTCTTGCTGTATATTTGGCAGCCCTTCCTCTTGAGACATCCGACAACAATTTCACATAAGCGAACAAACAGAGCGCCTACATTCGGGCGGCTGTATTTCCATTCAACAAAATGGCACTGTGAGATAACTGCACAAATGTAACGTACAGGAGTGAGCATCTTCTCAAGACTTATAGAAACCTACCAACTATCAATTAGATAAACCATATTTGTGAGTTACAATTGTCACAGTGCTGCTACATCAGTACAGATGACTATCTTTAAAGTGAGGACACTTGGACACAACTGGACTGAAACAATCATGACAATAGGACACATCCTATGAAGAACACCTATGCGTGCAAAGTCGCACAGGATGCGGTTAATAGTGAAATCACGTAGGGACACACGCACAGGCTTTGGTTTACAGAAGCTCATGGACACACACACATACACACACACACAAACACACACACACACACACAGAGTGTCCAACCTGTTGGGATGTGGTTGAGCGCCGATGTCTTCAGAACCTCCAGCGGCTGCTCCTTTCCCAAGATCCCCTCTGTGGGAGAGAGAGCACACTCCGCTTCAAATATGGTCCGCAACATTTAGACAAGCTTCCAGCAACAAAGCTGCTAATCAGGCAGTTAAGACCACAGTCCAAGCGAGCGGGCTTCAGGTCATCTGCAAAGCTGCAAGCACATGCCACGGCACTGCTACCACCTGAGCAACTGCCCGATCCATGACCAGTGAAAGAGCGAGCTGTGAATTTGCAGAGATGCTTGGCTGCAGAAGTGTTCTAAAATAAGCTTGAAATCCAAGGGATACCGAGGGAGCAGCCTTCATCAGCTCCTGTGTGCTCGTGTGTGAGTTCAGTGTGCGAGAGGAGGGATGTTGGGGCTCGACTGATACTGCCTGTGCTCAGCATAGCAAATGTGGCTGGCAGCAGCAGCAGAGAGGGATGAGGGGGGTGGGGGGTGGGGGGTGGAGAGGCGGAGAGGGAGGGAGAGAGGTAAAAATAGCTCACCCTTTTGTGTATAACAGCACATGCGGCGCACGCACACACAACGCACACACATGCAGACACAAAGACACAGTGGTGTTGCTGCGCTCCTCTCCTGTGTTTGTGTGTGTATGCATGCGTGTCCGTGGGTGTGTGTGTGCAAAGTGTGTAGGCTGTAATTATAGTGGCAACATGAAAAGGCTTTTGTAGCTGCCGAGCCCTGGGAAGACATGGCTATAAAAAGCAGAGCGACAGAGGGGGGTAGTGGAGGAGGAGGAGGAGGACGCATTGGGGGAGAGGGGGAAGACAGAGGTAAGGAGGGGAGGCGAGGAGGATGAGGCGATGGAGAAAAACAACGAAACAGCGCAAAAAGGGAGGAGAGAGGAGAGGATGGAATTGACATGCATTGCGACTCCACACAAATCTGTGACTACTGACACACGCACTATCTCTATATATGTATGTATTTTTAGTAATTGTAAGCACCTGATCCATATATATTCTGAGCACAAGGCTTAAAGACATCTGAGGCGCACAAACATGCAATTATTCCTTTGGATGGGAGATGAAAAGCCATGTAAAATCCCTTTGGAGGAATAAAAGAGAAGAAAACAGGCGAATGTCTCACTGTGCATGATCTATTTCTGGAATTCTCCGTGGACCAGACTAGCACATACACACAGACACACACACACACACACTTAATTAGCTATGAAGCTGGAGGATGCATGGTGCGCTGATTATGTGTGTGTGTGTGTGTGTGTATTCGTCTCACACCACCTTGCATGAATGGCTGCACCCCTGATGCACCAATCCCTGTGAGAACTTGGGTGTGGACTCAAACATCACGTTTGGTCCTGTTCAAACGAATCTCAGCGCACATGTTTATTTACCTAAATCCTCTCACCAGTGGCTGCCAGATATTGCTGCCTGATGTGTTATGATAAAAGAAACAACCTCAAAACGAGCACTATTCAAATTCCAAAACTTTTGCGAGATTTGGAGGCGCAGGTCTCATATACATACAAAGTGTCAGACTTTATGTAAAAGGGGAGGACATTTTGCAAAGAGCAGACAGGTGGTCACGCCGCCTCACCCGTCCCTGCCTCTCCAAATAAAACCAGATCCACATCAGTGATAGTTGATATCTCTTGACGGGCCTATTCAAATGACACACGCTGCTGGATTTTGCAATGGAAATGAGGTGCATCTGTGTGTGATGACACCTGTAGCTTGCTGTAATTCTACACTGGTTTTTGCACAAATTGCAGCTTTACATCTCCGACTTAAGTGCAGGGAATTAGGGGGACGGATGTCTTTGTCTGTGGTTAGTTAGACAAAGCGTATAAGCTTTCAGGTGTGTGCAAACATACACACTTCTATAAGAGTCAGAGTAGGAGACCGAGAGACAACAAGGGACGTAATGAAGCAACAAACCACACACACAACCACCGCACACTTGCAGAGGAGAGGGGCCCTATCTATACCTTGGCAACAGGGTCCATCAATCTTGAATGTAGCCTAGTTACCCAGCAGCACCCTCCTCCCTCCAGTTCCCCCTTTCCTCCCTCCCTCCCTCCTTCTCTTTCTTTCTTTCTTTCTTTCTTTCTTTCTTTCTTTCTCTCCTCTCTTCTTGGTCCCACTGGGCAAGCATTGGGAGACGGGGCACTATAAATAGCCTCTGCTAGCCTCAGGCAGAGAGTCAGTCAAGTCAAGCTAATGCAGCTAGCGCTTGTCGAAAACATGCATGTTATGATCTGCGCTGTAAATGGGGAGGGATGCAGGAGTGACGAGCTAACCAAACGGGTGAGAGCTCTGTCTGCTGTAATGCTAAATGTAGTTTTGTGACAGCATGGAGAGACAGGCAAGCTTGACCCCGGACTGCATACTGTATGTTGACAGAGTGTCTTTGTTATGTAGTAGAAATGAGATGTCTGTCTGCGCCACTGTGGCGTTCACAAAGAGAGACAGTGACAGAGAAAGAGAGGAAGGATGCTCCAGCCTCATTACATTCAGTGCACTTCCGTTCTGGCTGCTTCATCCAGGGTGACTCCAGTGAGCAAGGTGAACCAGACAGGAACAATACGATTAATCAAACACGCCTCTCCTTGAAGAGCCTTTTCCTCTGGGTCGCAAATTTGCTTCCTGAGGGCACCGGCTGACGTCATGGCGACTGATAAAAGAGAATGGGTGACCCCTGTGTGAGCAGCCACCAGTTTGCGTCCCGTGAACAGTCGGAAACAACCATCTGACCCTCATTTCATGCTGGTCGAGTCGGAAAAACAATAATACAGTAATACGATTTGGCGTGGTGTCTAAGTGCTTCTTTGTGTTTCTCAGTGAATGCTGTCATTTGATATAAAATCACAAATTAGTTTGGAATTGGTAATTAGACTGCGGGTGTCTGTTGCACGTCCAAAACACATTAAAGTCACGAGTTCAGTAGACCAGTGAAGAGACCAAGAACTACAACTGCAAAGATGCTGGAGCTACAAATGCAATGGCTTAGTCACAAAAACTAACATGCTAGGTAGTAAGCCTCAGACTCAAAGTGTTTTTCAGTGTGAGCACTGCGTTAAATAATGCAGTTCCGATTTATGAATCTAATATGACTGTGACCGTTGGATAAGGATTTGTATGTGATATATTAGCTCATTTTTTATTTACAGAGTGAAAGTTTAGAACTACTGTTCAAAAAGCAGCAATTTATGGGCATAAGCTTGATTAAGAGAGAACGGTCAAAGAAAACCGGAGGTGGATAAAACCTGGCGGGAAGCTGACACCTTCAGGGTTTTTCTTTTGTCTGACTTTAAACAGCCAAGGGAAAACAGTCGGGTGGACTAACAGTATTTTATTTTTATAAAACGAAACAGCTAAACTGAAATACAACAAATCTGCATTTCTAACCATATGAGGAGGTCAAGCTGTGAAGGGTGTTTCCCTGACTTTTGCCCAGTGCATTCTGGGATAGATTGCAGCCCCTGCATTGTGGCAACTATTACGTATAGAAAGTGGATAGATGCATGAATTATTGAATTACTGACCTGCACACACCACTATTCACATTCACTATCTCTCTTTCTCCAGAGTGGTTTTCATATATTTAGTGATTATTTGCACAAAGTCGATTCTTAATGGACGCCTATGATGGTGCCACTCATGGTTGCTAGGAGATTTGTGATGCAACTGTAAAGCCTCGGTAGCTGGGCCTAATGCCTTACAACAACAAACACCCACAATATGTGAGATGACAGTTGCTCAGCAGCTACTATGCATTCAGAGTAACAGGTGCACCATTTAACATTTGGTTTATTCTTCTTGACTTTTTCAAGGGTTTGTATGTTTCAAGTCCCAGCAATGATCATATTTTTTTCTGCCTGCATAATGGTAGTATTTCCTGGATGCCCAGGCTAGACATCCATGCTTGGTGTCAAAAACTGTGAAGCACAATGTCAAAAGGCACAAGGATAGGGCTCCGAGGCGGCAGTGTAAACTGTAATTGCCGCTGACAGCTCGTTGGCAGAACACAGTGTATCCCGTTTCTCAGCTGGGACGAGACAAAAGAGACGGGGACAAAAGATGCGTCCCGTTCCTTTCATTAGCTCATGTTCCCTCGCTGCTGTCTCTGTTCTAATACCAATTAAAAACATAGCTTTTCGAATGTACAAGGACATCCACCCTGTATAAAAGCCATGATTAGGTGTTTGTTTTTGAAGGGGGATGGGTACAGTGGGACGAAATGGGTGCTGCGCTCCATTTACACAAGGACAAAGCAGAGCATGTGCATATAGGGGGTCGGTCGTCGCACCCCCTGGGTTTGTTCTGGGATGGACTGTTAGTCATGTACAGCCAAGTTGGACCCACATGGGAGAACAGATCTGGCGAACTGTCTGGCTACGAGGAACCTCATCTCTGTTCACCGAGTTCAGCAAGGGACGGAGGGTGCGGCATTGTGGGAACGCACCGCTGAAAGGCATTTTGCAATCTGCCACAATTTCGTAATTTGGTTTTGTAGGATAGAAACAACATGTCAGCACAAGCGGACGGCAGGCAAACGTGACAATATGGCTTGAAACACCTGGATGAGGCTCGTGCTCACATCACACTGACCGGCGCACAAAAGAGGCAGCGGTTGTGTCATGCATGCACTCGTCCCGTGCTCCATTTTTAGCTGCACAACACACAGCAATGAACCGGTCAATCGTGAAGAGGAGAATCAACACGGGAGACCAAAAATAATGATTGTTTTTTTCGCCATGCATGCCCGTGCACATAGCTAGTGTGTGTGTGTGTGTGTGTTTCTAAAAATAGACTCAGGGATAAGCCGGGCCCTCTTTATTGCAGCGAAAACTTTTAACCCCTTCACCCCTGGATTTAAGCAGTGTGATTGTGTGCATCTGGAGAAGAGGAAGAAAAGGGGTCATTGTTCAGGTCTGCAATGTGAAGTAGGATGAGAGAAATGTAGATTTAATGCATGAACCATCTATACACTTTGCTCTTATATTGACATCTGTATAATCTGTATAGGCAACCACCGCAGCAAAGCTTTTACTTTTATTTTAAACTTTTGAGAAGACGATTCATTAAGAAGCTTCCTTTTTCACAGTTCTTCCCAACAGTTACTGTATATATCTGACACATGCCCAGTGAAACTACAGCCGTACTTTGGCAGCTCCACTGGACCAATTAGGAATTATGTGTCTTGCTCAAGGGCACCTCAGTTTCCTCACTTCATCTTACAGGAAGGGAAAGTGCTTGTCCTTCACTTTTTTAATTTACCAGCCAGTACAAGCCAGTGATCTTCCAGTCCCATGTCTGTTCCTTAAATCTTTGTGCCACTGCTTCCCCATTAATAGTATCTGGCAGGTGTAATAAAAAGCAAATCCATAATATAGACTTATAGCTTTCCAGAGATCTGTGTGCGTACTCTACTGCAGTGTTTATCAAAGACATGGGTGAGACCCAAAGATGGTTCAGATGACGCAAGAATGGGCAAATTATTCTGGAGAGATTAGCACCCAAAGCTGCTGCTTGTCAAAAATGACAATCCAAAATCAGCAGCAGAGGCTTCAGTCCAATGTGTTTGTGAGCATATACATCCTCGCATTGTACAGTATGTCAGGAGTTCTGTGTCGCTTGTGTCAACTGTTCCACACCAGCAAGGGATAAAACCCTACACCAGGGTATATACGCGTGCGTGTCACTACCTTGTCTGTAGTACTGTTTACGTCACCAGCAGTCCCTCGCCACTCCCACCAAAACTCCCTACCGACAAGATAGTAAAAGTGCGCTCGCATTTACACACACATTAAGACAATCTGCGGCAGAGACTGTTTCAAATTAGGACTCAGAAAAGAATGTCGGCGATCCTTAAAGGAATAGTACAACATTTTGAGAAATACGTTACTCAGAAGACCGATACCACTCTCATGTCTGTACAATCGACAGTTACAGTTAGAGCTAGGAGACGATTAGCTTACGGTCTGATTTTGTTACCTTTGGACAAAGCCAGGCTAGCTGTTTCCCCCTGTTTCCAGTCTCTGTGGTAAGCTAAGCTAACTGGCTAGCTTGCTGCTAGGCGTAGCTTCAATTTTACCGTACAGTCATGAGAGTGGTTTCAGTCTTCAATCGAACTCTCGCCAAGAAAGCGAAAAGGCCCATTTCCCGAATGCCAAACTTTTCCTTTAGTGTAAAATATTGTGATCGTTGTGACAAAATATTTTTCACAGAGCAAAATAATCACTTACAATGAACATGAGGCCTTCATTTATTTTTTCTATACTGCCCTAAGAAGACAACATGAAGTGCCTATGTATACTATATGGTCAAAATGAAGAAAAGAAATTGTTTTCCCATTTAAAAAATCATTATGTCATAGAAACATGTAAGGCCTGTTGGAATGTAAACCGTTTAGGGCCGTTAACTACAGCGGAAGCTTGTTTAAAATTAATTTGACACTGTATTTGTGTTTACAAACCAACAAAGTAAGGAAACTGCATGAAATTAATTAATCATGGAAACTGGCAGGTGTACAAACAGAACTGTGTAGACTCATAAAACAATGGTATTCCCTTTTAACCAGTGTCCATTAATCTAATCTTGACTAATGCAAACACAACTTGACTAGTTTGAACATGACATAAATCTGCAAAGCAACAAATCTACTGCCACCTGAGGCTTGAAGAGACTTATCTAATCTTGGGTACCAGCCCAACCGATGCAATCTCCTGACCCTACTCATTAGTGTTTATTTTATTTTCCTCACAGTTTGTGTTTTGTTTCAACGCTGTACAAACCTAGAAACTGTTGCGCTTGTAACCTAGATACCGCTGAGCCTTCGAGGCAAGGAGCACTGTGTCAAGTTCACCGGTTCAGAGCCATAAAAAGGCGCTCACGCCCACACAGACCCTGCAATATAAAGCAGTAGAAAATCTAATCTGAACACAGTTTATATCCTGCTGTAGACATGCTTTTGATAGTCTTCGTGGAATGTGTTAATTTTTAATTTTGCATATTACAATGTAAAGTTCAAACCTCTCATTCACAAATACTCACTTACTGTACCTGGCACTTACTTACCAACCACTTACTGGCCTCAGTGTGTGTGTTTGTGTGTGTGTGTGTGTGTGGATGACTCATGTGCAGACCCAGTTCTTGCTCCACCGGTAAACACTGCAGACTTCCCTAGAAAGCTGGTTCACTTTTGACCAAGACAAAAAAAAATCGTTGCCAGCTAGTGGCATCACTTTCCCTCTTTAATAATACTCTGTAACACCTGGTCACCTGACACTGACCTTTACATTTTTTCACTTACAGCTCATCCTGCCTACATCAATTTCACAATGAAGCATCTGCGATGAAGCAGGTTTAAATCTATAAACTACCGTCTGTATTTATTCCTACCCGGTAAATGTGAGCAATTAAAGCTGACTTTCTTTCTGTGTTTATACAGACCAACTGTATAACGTGAGGCAGGGCTGGCAGCCTTTGGGTGTGTGCTATATGTTGCACCTGTCCTGCGCTGTCATTTCTTTTCATAGTTTTTCTGTCCTTTCAGCATTTGAACTCCAAGACAAACGTGTTAAAAAATAAAGTGAATCTTATCTCAATGTTGGGTTTTCCCCCGCTTTTCCTTTGTTCATACAAATCGGTGATAAATTAATGGAAAAGCAACACAAAAGTGCAACACACACAGTGCCCACGTCATGGGGTGTCATTTGTTTGGCATCCAGACGCGACTGAAGAAGTAGTCAAGGTACACTCGCCGGAATGCAATTGATCCGTGGAGTGAATGTGATCAAACTGCTGCTTTTCTTGACACGCATTGATGCTGGTTAATAAAACAGTGTTGAATCCTGACAAGTCAAGACCCCGCTGGTGTGTGGGCTCACAAAGAAAACAATGCATGTGGATGTTTGTGTTAACCTAAAGAGTCTTACACACAATAACAGCTTCAATGCTTCTTGCCATAGATTCTCCAAGTCTCTGAACTCCACAACCAACAAATACTCCCTAATATGGTGTGTCGGCGACGATGGTGGAGTCTAACATGTTGCTCCAAAATCTCCCATCTAGTGTTCAGTTGGGTTGAGATCTGGCTATAGCATGCTTCAAATCCTTTTCACACTTACATAAACCATTAGTGACTCATGTCCCTTATGGAAGCGTGTCCATTTATTATGTTTCATTCTCACTCATTTATTCAGCTTTTTACTTGAATGTTTCACCCGTCTGTACATTACGTGTTGGTTTTTAATAGAGGATCACCTTTGTTTTTGTCATCATCCTTTCTTTTTCTCCTTAATGTGATCTAAATACACAGGCACATGTGGTTTGTGTAGTCTCCCTCTTTATCTGGATAGAGGGCAACCTGGATTGTCCCCGGGAACTGATAAGGGTGCTGGGCAAGAGACCACAACCACAGAGGGGCCCCAGAGAATCATGGGAAAGAAGCGTGATGATGAACCCCTAGTTCAGACATTTCTAAGTAAAGGATAATGTACAGCAAAGTAACCTTTAAAGGGTAAATGAATCACAAACTTACATCAATCATTAGTTGACAAAACATACTGACTTTAAATTATTTAGCTGTATGTTAGTCATTTATGCTTCCTTCCAAAACAAAAGTTCAACAGGGTGGTAACCACGGAAACACTAACAAATGTGCTATTCAGCCTCTTTCCTGCTATGATTTGAGCTCTCAAAATAAATGAAAACATTAGAAAAATTGCAATTGTTTTCTCGGTTCGTCAACTGATTGGTTCACTGAGTGGACTGAGCCTAATAATTCTGACAAGCTGGTGGTGCTAGGCAATTTTCAAACTTCTGGTTTGAATCTGTGTGTGTGCTGCAGCATGCTTGAGTTTTTATTTAGCCTAACTGCTACATGCGACATGTGCAATTCATCCTGAGTGTGACATTTACAGAAACCACCCTGTTCAACCAAACACGGTCAACGTCTTAGCTCAGTGCTAAGCACAAGTAGAAAACAAATGTCGCCAGCTAATGTGCTAAAACTCTCGGTACACAGAGTAATCACCCCTGTGCAAACACACAGTCTGTTTGCTGATATGCCCGCAAAAAGACTAATGTGAGGGCCTTATCAGCCTGACCCCCTTTTGTTTTGGGAAATATAAACCCGACAAAGCGTTTTACATCTCGCTTTTCTAGGAAGAGATTTTTGGTAAATGATATTTAATCTAAAAATCCCACTGCTGCTGTAATAAAGAAAATGAGTAAGTCCAGGATCAAAAACGTGCGTTCTAGTAAGCTCATTTACAGATTACAAAAATGGCACACAAGCAAGCCGGCACGCATGCACACTCGCAAGTACCCGCCAGAGCCACTGCATGAGGGTGAACATGAAGACAAACACGCACGCACGCACGCACACACACGCACACACACACACACACCAACACACACACACACACACACACACACATACACACACATTCAATGCTTTACTTAGAGGGCTGATACATGATAGGAAATAAGTGCAAAGCCAGCTCAGAAAAAAGTTGGCAGCTTTGGATCGCACTGCAAACACAAGAGTACAACAAAGCCGTGGATCTGAAAGTCTCATTGTTCACCCTGAGAACAAAGCCAATGTTGTTTAATTACACTCAATATAAAACAAATGCAATTTAACAGTGGCAGTAGCAAACACACTTGATGCATCTGTTTCTCAAAAGAACAATTATGACAAAGATATGGAACTCATGCATCTCTTAAAACAGAACAAATTCCTTACCCTGCACATTCTCACTTCGGTAAACATCAGAAGCCATAGGACAAGCCTGAAAAGCGCCACAAGGCCATTTTCTCACATTTCATGTCTTTAAATGTCTCTTGGCTGCTTGTTTCTGTCTCTCTCCGTGCACCAACATCCAACAAGTGTGTCTCTAAGCTGTCATTCAAAACAAGAGAAGTAACACCTCAAATTGACGCCCCCACACTTGGCAGCACTCTGAGGACCGAGATCGTCTCCTCTGAAGGCTCTTCAGAGGAAAACAAGAGTGAGAAACAGCAGCTGCAGGTATGAAATCGTCTCTCCTGGACTCACACAAAAGATCACAGCTATTTTTGTTTTGGTGAGAGGCGAGTTAACACGAGTGAGGGGGCAGAGCCTGGGTAGCCCTGTTAGGCCCTGTAGTGGGAGGCAAACTGTGGAGATGAGGGGTAGAGGAGGGCAGGGCGGGAAATTAAAAACGACTAAATCTTATTATATTTTGACAGGAGCTGGTTAGTTTATCGGCTCTATCAGCTGCTGCAGCCCGTGGCCAGAAAAGAGTGAAGTTTCCAGACCTTGGCTGTGTTCAGATCTGGGCACTGATTTCATGCCAAAAAACTTTCAACTCGTAAATCACGCGCACAAAAAAACTGGAAACAAATGAGCAACCTTTAAATTAGATATTATATTTATATTTTAAGACTTCTCAAAACCTTGTAGACACTTGTATATAAACAAAATATTTATTCAAATGTATTATAAAATACTGAAAAATACTTGAAGACTATGAGAGTGGGCATGACTTGTTTAGTTTTCTTTTTTCTAAAAATGTCTAACTTCTAAACCACAAAGAGAAGAATCATCACACTTTATTTGGTTCTGCATTAAGGCTAGGCTTATTTAATGTTTTCATCTACACGGTCAACTTCTAAATATACTGTTGGGACATAAAAATCTGTCAAATTTTGTTCTCTGACTTGATCATAAAAACTGGTGAACACACGTCTGACTATATAACATGTCACGTATGCATATGTTAGCGTTAAACACTGGCAGCCGGCTGAGGCTGCAGCTCAATCATATCCCTCGGGACCTGGTGGTTCCCCCAGCTTTGGTATTTATAGTGCACACACTCCCAGGTGTACAAAGTAAACACGGTCGGCACTGTCAGGTACCACACCGACCAGGGCAGGACGGATTATTACCGAATAATTTATCAGCTCGCTAAAACACAATCCAAAGCTTCTAAACTGAGCTTGACTAGGTGTCAAAGAGGCAAGCAGAGTCTCTTAATGAGCCCGTGTTATGGACTTTTTCTCTCGTTCTCTGGAGCTTATTCATATTGAGCCAATTAACAGTCATAAAACCAGATTAAAATGTTTTATTGCGTTTCAGCGAGCTGCGATCTGTCTGTGTTCAAAATCAAATGTTCACATATATCAATACGGCAGATGTAGCAGCGGAGAGATTTCCCTTAATGTGACTGTATTGAAGAGCTAAATTCTCATTACGCCACGCATGACAGTCGCAAATTTTAGTGTGGATTTGTGACTGTGTGGATTCCCAACGCAGCAGCAGTGATGGATTGGTCTTTTCATAAGATGCTCCCAAATTTCGTCAACTGTCTGCCTTTCTGTCACTTTTAAAACTACAGTCCTTACAACAAAATTCAACATGGTTTTTTTTCAACTTCATCTCGTATGTTTTATCAGTATCCATCACTAGTATTTGTGCACTTAAATCGCAAATAATTTTTCTGAGCCCACATCAAAACATTTGGATCATTTTTGTGCTGACATATTACAAGTATTTAAAGTCTCCTGGATGCAAAAACCTCTTAACTAAGAGGCAGTCCTTAAATCGGGGTGACTGACTCCACCTATCCAGTTGATACAATAAGCTTTTAAATGCAGAATTAATTTCCAAAAACATGAATAAACTGCTGCATGAAGTAAAAAAATGATCTGGATGCATGCATCTAACCTTGTTATCTATGATCACATACGACTTGAAATTACCCAGAAAAGCTGTTTAGTCAAATTGAAATATTGTATCTTTATTCTAGATGTGTTATTGGCACAAGAAAAGTGAGTAAGACGTCTTAGTTTCCGTCTTGTACAAAATCAAATCCAGACAAGGAAACAAGAGGTATAATGGTAATGACATAGATCTTACCTTGGTGGCTGTGTGATGTCATCGCTGACAGGTGGGTCGGGTGGGTGTCCACGCAGTGCGGCAGGTGAGCACCCGGCTTGGTGTGTGTATTGCAGAACAGATGTGTGTTTGTGCAAGTGCAGATATGATTTACAGGGTGGCAATCCGGCGGCAGTTTTCCTGCCAAAACCGTGGCTGTCTGGGAGTGTGTGTTTGAATGTGTGTGTTCAGGCTGATCCCACACTCAGGACGGTCCCTCAAGAATCCCTCAAGGCTGGAAACAGGAAACAGACTTCCAGCAGCAGCAGCCAATCCCCATGAGGCTTTTGATTTGGCTACTTCAATCAGAGAGGCAGCTCGCCGTCTCGCACCGGAACCAACCTATCGGAGAGGATAAAAAAGATCATGACACTTCTTTTTTTCAAAAGAAAAAATGTGACTTCTGATGTAATCATGGCAGTTTTAATCTGATACTTGAAGGCTTTTATTTACATTGGTTCAGAATACATCAATCCATCAAAGCAGCATATAAACCAGATGTATTCTGTCGTATCGGTACTGGCACCGATACTGACCCTATTAAGCGGATCTGGTAGCGGCCATGACCGACCCACATCAAACACAGTTTCTTAGTCAGTTTCATTCTAAAGTTCAGTGTTTTTATGAGTTGATGGAAAAGGAGAGAAAAAGTGCATCCCTATGAATGTCTCTCACACACAGCTCATCTTCCAGTTATTTATAGTATTGGATTCCATTCACAGTATAGAGCTGATTTAACTTGCTCATCTATAATTGTTAAAAGAACTCTGACAATTTTATGTCCATCAAAGCAATCGTATTGAAATTTTAAGCAATCTCGGCCTGCAACTAAGGATTAGTAGGATAATAATAAACTAAGGATAATCGTTTGGCCTATAAAATTTAATAATGAAAAATGTCCATCACAAGTTACCAGCAGAATGCCAGACAGCCATTAGCAACAAGATAAATTAGTTTGACATTAAATCCTTGACAAACAGGTAAATTGGAGCTTTTAACAAACATGGCAGACATACTTCCTCTTGGTCTTGGCAAAGTAAATTTCCTCTCCCCTTAGCCAGCAATGTTCAGAAGCTAACTTCTTTTGCCTCTGAATGTCAGATGACTACACGAATCTAACAAGTGATTTAATAGCAAGACGCAAAATGCACCCTAGCTAACCAAGGCGAAGGATAACTCCTGACCTGTTGATTAAAGCACTTTTCAATACTTGCACTGTTGTCTGACAACAGACACGGAAAAGTAGAGTTTTTACACGGCAACACCTGTATTGTGTACAATGTTGAAATGCAAAAATAAGCAGCCGCATACTTTAAAGGTTGTCTTCTGACGTTGGTGAGAGTAGACACGGTGTTTGTAAAGAGTATCACTTAAAACGGAGTATTTATTGTTATCAACACCTTCAAGACATTTATTTCCAGTTTTCTTTTTTTTTATCTGGCCAATTATGGAGTCCTGCTCCTTGAAATATATCCCAGCATTTTGCAAGTAAAATACTGCTGCCACGCAGATCCAAGA
Source organism: Coreoperca whiteheadi (assembly GCA_011952105.1). Lineage (NCBI taxonomy): Eukaryota > Metazoa > Chordata > Actinopteri > Centrarchiformes > Sinipercidae > Coreoperca > Coreoperca whiteheadi. The sequence goes on from CM022483.1 coordinate 7,346,038, forward strand.
CCGCCGTCGAAAACTCAATGCGACCTCAAGTTCGACCTCGTGCTTACACTGCAAGAAGCTGTAAAGCAATCGGGCAATAAATTGCTTGTCTCGGACATAGTTTCTTTTTGACTGGGGGCCGTCCAAGATTAAGAAAAAATATGGAAAAAGTATGATGTATTACTGTCACTGTAGAAATGGGTGGAACAATCCCAGTAGTCTCATGAACTTGTGAATTTTACAGAGCAGAAACATTTGATTCTTTTATTTGTTTTGGGGAGTATCTGATTTGTCTTTTCGCTGTTTCTGGAAATAAATTATTGTTCTTTTCTTTCTTTCTGTTTTCGGAGAGTAGCCTGAATTCCTCAAGCCTGCAGCAGGAGTGTCAGATGTGATCACGGCTTGAGCCCAAAGCATCAAGTCGACTTTACCACCACAAAAACAAGGGGTAAAACTGCCTGAGGGCGAGATGGGTGGGGTGCGGCAGAGGCATGGGGGTAGTGTGCATGTTCACGGCCTTGTGTGTGTGTTGGCAGAGGTCTCAGAGGTCCTCTGAACCACGAAGCATGCATGTGTGTGTGTGTGCATTTGGGGGGGGGGTCTCAAGACAAGAGGGCCAGACAGTGCAGCCGCAGGACAAATTGCCCCAGAAAAGTCGGTCACTGCACAGTGCACGCACACTTGCGCTTTGTGATGGAAAAGCAAGGCAAGGAGGGGTGATTGGGGGGGGGGGGGCGGCGGCAGAGAATGTGTGTGTCACAGGGAGTAGCTGACACTCCAGGGGGGCTTCATGCAACACCATTCTCCCAGGGCATCTCATCTGTCTGGTATTGGTGTGTGTGTGTGTGTGTGTGTCCTTGGTCATTGTCAAGAGCTTGCTTGATGCAGGGTGACAGATCTGGGGAGACAAGCCCTGAAGCCCAACGTGAAGAAATAATAAAAAACAGGCCTGGAAAATGTTATGGTTATAGTGGAAAATTACCCCAAAATTAGCAACAAAAAAAAGCTGTATTTCTCCCAAAAAGCATCATTTCACGTCCAATCAGCATATAACTTGCATTAGTTATGAAACTAAATGCCTGTCACAAAAGAGGTGGGTACACTCGATTAGCATAACCCTGCACTCCAGTCCAAACTCAAACTCCCTCACCTATCTAACGACAAGATTCACCATTTATGACTAATCTTTTCTGCTCCAAACCACTTCATGCGCTTAACGACACTTTAAACCAGCCCTAATATGCTGCTTAGATGTTGCTTTAACAGCTCCAACAACCCGTACGCCCCCATTCACAAAAAAAAAAGATTGACGCATGCAGAGAATTACCACCGCCCATCCCGAACCATTCACACACACTCAAACACACGCTTACGCAGGCCTGTACCTTCATTTTACGCATTTTTCTCTCCAGTAACACGGGTATAAGGCGATAGAGGCGTGTTGGCACCATGTATATTGCATTAGAGCCTAAGGCTCGGCCGTGTACTAAAAATAGCTCAGCAACAATCGGCATAATAAACATCGCCTGTCCACAAGCCCCCCCCTGCCCCCCCCTGGATTGCCTACACACTTCCCGCCCTCTACAGTGCAACAAACCGTATGAAATGTTTTAGCTAAATGGTTTTAAGATGTGAAATCATTCCTACCAGAAGTAGATAATACTACTCAAAAGCAGCCGTGAAAATAACCGGGAAGTCGAAGTCGAAGCGGAGCAGAGTGGAAACTTCAGCCGGACATTGTTTTGATGAATCCTGTCTGTGCATCGCATCCCTGCCTGAATATCAACATCAGAGCGGCGCAGCTCGGCCACACGTCCATGCCGAGCGCACACAAACACACCAACAGCTCACCTACACGGGCCAGGAGGAAGCCAGTCGTCCCAACATGTGTCCCACGGGGTTTTTATTTCTCTCCCATGTTAGACTCTGGGGCTTCTATCAGCGCGGAGGGAGGGGGGGGGCGAAGAAATTCATCTCCTGACAGATTCCGCCATACTGGATTTTTGTTACAGCCCCAGCGTCACATGGAGCGCCCCTACTTTTACCAGGGGCGGGCTTAGCCTGATGAAAATGTGATTATCTACTAGTATAGAGCGTGATAACGTGTGTGTGTGGTTTGGATGAAAGTTTGTAATTATGGCTGTGTTATTAATAAGGAAAAAGTCTCTGGGCGTGTCCTGTATTATATGAATATTCCAACATGCCCTCCCTGAGTGTGTAATGTAGTTATTACTTTGTTTTTAATAACTTTATAGCCTACTACATTGTGATGTTTTACATCTACTGTAACTGCTGTATAATAGGCTATTCATATAGGGAAGCCTGTATGTCCTTGGTACACAATAATGGGTTTTTAATAACATTTGCTCTATGCTCCTGCCCTATGGCATTTTTATTGACCATGGCCTCATTAAAATCCTGAATATCTTGTTTTATTTTTTCTCAAAAACACATTATTTAAACACTCCTACATTATTCAAATTGGGATTCATTGTGTGCCGATAGCTATTTTACACAGTCTATGGTCAATAGTGAGTTTATTATAACTTTAAACTAACTTATAGTCTTTTTAACCAAAATAAAATCCCTATCATAAACTTAATCATTAATCATCACTTTATCATAATCATAAAAGGCTGTCACAGTTGAGCCATAATATTTTGGTCTTAGATGCTGGTGCTCTAGTGGCAGTGAATGAGATCCCAGATTTTTGTTGCAGTTTCATTATGAATACATATGTTTTTATCTCCTATGTTGGGACTAATGCTCCGACAATATCTTTATGTGATTCTTCTCTAGTATCCCTGCAAAATGTACAGAAAGGAACAAAAAAGCTTGAATAAACACTGATGTTAATCTATAGATTGTGTAGTTATTCAAGTCAACGTTAAGGGAAACTGAGAGCAGCGAGCGAAAGCAAATCAAGCCCATCAAACTAAATCAAGATGTTGCTAATCAATAAGATTTGGCAAATTAATGCCAATATTTCATATTTTGTTATTACAGCAATTGTGTTGCAATAGACAGATATTTCTCCCTGAGATCTAGTGAAAATTACTACCCTTACTTCCATTATTCAACACTTTCCATAACCAGTAGTGGCAAAATGAAACAAACGTTTTTATCCAATTCTTGCTCATTGTAACATGAAATGCCCTCCCCACTGCCTTCTCTAATCCAATACGCTTTTATTTCCATTACTTTATATTTGATTTTGCACCTCAGCAGTAACCCACAGGCAAAACTGCAACACTGCAAACTGGTTTAGCTGACTTGATTACTATAATATGCTAACCAGTTACTATATAGGCTACATCTGCGGGCAGAGACAATGTTAGTATTCAGAGTGCAGGTAGACTACACAGATCTGCTATGAGTTAAGTCTGCAGCATCACTTTTTGTTGTAGCTGAAGGGGAAATATTACGTTCCTATTTTCAAACCCTCACCTACCTGGACAGGTCATGTGCTCTAGTATCATGTAATATCCTTAGACTATTTAAAATAATGTGCAATTTCAGTATCTTATTTGTTGGTATATTTTATCTCAGTGCTTCCTAACTTTTTTTTTCCTGATGTATCTCCAAAGCTCTGTCAGATAAACTCAAGTACCACGTCACAGGCACCAACCTTCATGTTCCAATTGTGCTTTTGAACTGGATTATTCAACAGTATTGATCATACCAAAGTGGATATTGTTACAGCAATGTATTCACACAAGTGAACTGTCAATATTTCAGTTGGTTCGGTCAGGTGTGCATTTAAACTATTACCACTTGAAGTGGTAGAACCGACCAGTAACCAGTTGATCCACTATGTTCAGCTTGTTTTCACAATGAATCCAATCCTTCAATTATTTTAACTATCCATTTTTTGCACTGCGCTGTAACTGTGCTGTAATTCTTATTCCCGTGTACTGTTTTATTCTATTTTATCTTATTTATATCGCCTTTTTTTTACTCTTCTTTTATGTCTTATGTAAAGCACTTTGACTTGCCTTGTTGTTACAAAATACTATACAGACTTGCCTTTAACATGTTTATCCATTGCTTTAGCTGTCTATTTCCACCGTGTGTACATTACCTTTAGCTAACGTTAAGTATTTCAACCTTGTATCCACAGTCTATTTCAAGCATTTCCCATTGCTTTTAGCTAGCTAGCTTAACTGTTCAGACTTCTCTGCTCAGTTGCTTACAAGTTTTCATGCACTCTCACTGGCAACACACAGTTTCCATGTGCTACAGCTGACTCAATATTTGGATATTTCTTTAAATTTCAAAAAAATGTTATCTTTGTTTTGCAAATTAGCTAGCTAGCTGGCTGAGCTAGCTACTCCACAACCCTTAACGTTAACTTACATGTAACGTTAATTTAGCAGCCATAGGTTGTTTAGCAACCCATTGGCAACGGTAATCCCCGGTTGGGGATCCCTGTTTTCATCTTATCATGATTATAATATCATAGTAACGTCAATATTCCCATTGTTCATTATAATTTTTGCGAGAAGGCAAATAGCATCTTTCCACTTACCCTACTCCTCTCCAGGGAGATCAGAGGTCAGGGTCCACCAGCTATTCCTCATCTAGCTCAGGGACACTTCAGCAGGGCAGGTGCGTCGCTTCTTCAGCCCTGACCTGCCCTCCAGGTCACTATCGCCACTTTTATTACCGTGAAATTGACTATTTTTAACTCTGCCCCAGCTCTGTGCTGCTCCGGTACAACGTGCATTTATTAATCGAGGTCGCTCCTTTTACAGGGGAGGCCCGCTGGGACAGCCGTATCCATAGCAACAGAGGATTATAATTTCCGTGGATGAGAGTACGGAGCGTCGGTTACGTAAAGCGGTCGGTCTTGGAGGCATCGCTGATGTTGTTGTGCTTGAGTGAACTCTCTAGGCCTAAAACCCTGTGTGGCTGCAGACCTTCTTCGTTTGTACATTCTGTATATGAATACAAACGTTTAGATACATATCTGAGAGGGCATGGGCTCCCTTTATCATGCCTGTATACATGCTGGACACCATTTTCATCTTCAACCACTTGAAGAAAGAATTCATGCATGTTGTTTCCAGTGTTTAGTATAGTTTAATTCATGTCTGTGTAAGGACCTGCAAAAAACTAGAAAACTAACTAACTTCCAGTGGTGGAGGAAATACTGGGATAGGCTATTTCACTTAAGTAAAAGTAGCAATACCACAATGTAGAAATACATTAGGTGTTTGCATTCAACATTTTACTTAAGTAAAAGTACAAAGGTATTAGCATAAAAAAAGTACCCAAAGAACTCATTATGAATGGGCGATTTCAGAATAATGTATTGGATTATAGCCTAACTGTTGATGCATTTACATTTGACTTATTACTTAATATGTATCTATTATATTACTTTGCTGGAAAGCTTTTGAGTTTCCCCCTGAGGTTCAATAAAGTCTTATCTAAACCTTAATCTCGATCAATACATTATTATTGTTTTAATGATTCTATTTTGTATATTAATCTGAATCTGAAAAGTAAATAGTAACTAAAGTTATTAAATAAATGTAGTGGAGTAAAAAGTACAACCCTTGCCTCTGAATTATAGTGGAGAAAAATTATAAAGTTGCAGAAAATGGAAATACTCAAGTAAAGCAGAAGTACCTCAAAATTGTACTTGAGTAAATGTAGTAAGGCTACCTTCACCACTGCAAACTTCTGCTTTTAAAAATCACACCCCTTTCCAAAATACTGAAACAAGAACTGCAACTAAATGACAACTGAACTAAAACTACACAACCTGCACTGAAATTATCAACATTTGAATGAAATTTAAAAAATAAATCACCACATAGGCTGATAAATAACTGAGTCTACAGCCATGCAGTACCTTTGTGAGGCTGAACTCTGCCACAACATTGCTTCAAGCAAAGTGCTACTGGAACACTAACACAGTCACAATAACGATGCTAGCATGCTGATATTTAGTAGGTATAATGTTGGCATGGTCACCATTTTTGTTTAGCGTGTTAGTGTGCTAACTTAGTGTGCATAAGTAGCGGCAGACACAAAGTATAGCTGAGGCTGAAATTTTGACCTGATGGTACTAAATAAAGAATTAAGAGATCACCTACAGTTAATCCTGAGGGGCACATAAATATGTATTGTATTGTCTTTGGACTTTTGCTGACGCAAAAATGCATTTAAACACTCAAATGTGTGCGTGTGTGTGAGTGAGTGTGTCCAGAGCAGTGATGTCAAAGCAGGGATTAGACTGGCTTATATTGCCCAGAGCAGCACATTTGCAATTCAGTGAACATCACACTCGGGTTGCCAAATCGCTGATTATGTTAGTTTAACTATTTTGCATCCAGGGGAGTAACCATCACCTCCTTCCATTTCAGGTTTATTTCCAGTGTGAGACAGCCATAAGTCCTCTTATTTGGAGCACAATGCCTTTAAAAGCATCTGTAGCAAAGTACCTTACATGGCTCTGGCTAAAAACACAGATCCTGAGTAATGATGTTCCAAAAATACACCATGTTTTTGGCTAGCGGCTGGAAAAGGAGCAGCGATCAGGCAAGAAAGTCAACAGGCGAGCGTGTACGGCCTAAGCAAACTACTGCTCTGCTACCACAGCAGACACATCACACACAGGCCATGAAGCAGACCTCTTGCAATACACACACAACTGGCTGTTAGTGGTTTGAGGAGGGAAGCCATCATCTCACCCAACACAGTCCCACATGAGTCAGATGCAGCGTGCAGACAAAGCAGGCAGACCTCAGAGTCATAAAGAAGCTTTGCTTTGCCAAACAAAACACTTCTAAACGTCTCACAGTGCATTTGACAACATGTGATGGGACTGTACAACAGCAGCCCCGAACATTAATCGATGGCATTATGTGAATTAAGCCTTTTTCTTGTATGTTAGGGTGCTTATGTTTAAAAATGAGACATAAAATCTTTCCAGGATGCCATGAAATTGGAAGGAGCCATAAAGAGTTCTTGTTAAACAGAAGCAGAGTTGAGGCTTCTTACAGTCGAGCCAGTTAGTCTAAAACTTTCCATCAAAGCCTCGCTGAGCTGCATGGAGTAATTACCTCTCATACAGCAACAGCTCCCAGGCCTTATTAATGATACTGCTTGTGTGTGCGGCGTGAATGTGTGTGTGTAAAGGTGCATGTATACTGCACGCACACACACACGCACACACACACACAAAGTAGATGAATATGCCTCCACATCCTGGTCAGGAAGAGTGTGTGCTTCCACGTGTGTGTGCCTATAAAGTAACAGCACCCCAGGGTGTCCTGCTTTGCAGACATAAACCAGCTTGCAGGAGTGATAAACCGAGAAATGTTGTTATGACGGGTCGCTCCTGGTCTCTGCTGTCCTGATGACGGCAGAGAGAAGCCCACCCAAAGTGCTGTTCCAGAGTGTCTGGGTAAAAATAGGCAAATTCAAAAGCCTAAGACAAAACCAAAGTGGAAAGCACCCAGAGTGAGAAAACCTCCACTAGCGCTGAACAATCCTCCAGCCTGCTGCTACACAAAGGCATCATTCCATTAAATGGAAGTTAAAATGATTTCCTGACCCGACTCCATCTGTGTCTAAGATCTAGGATTTGACTGATGTTCAGTATTAGAAGAAGTACTCAGAACCTTCAACAATGTTAATATAGTCGATTACAAGTAAAAGTAAGAGCAAAAAGTACAATATTTACCTATGAAACTTAGTGAAGTAGAAGTATAACATACTTACATAAATGCAGCCTACTTAGTTACTTTCCACCACTGCTGATGTTCAATTATGGAATTTTCACATTCACTTCACAACCAAAAACCTGCTAATCTACACCATCTGTGAAGGAAAATGTGTTCATAACCTCACAAGATATCCTAACAACAGAGGAAAAGCCAAATAACTGAAAGGGGTGAAGTAACGTCTTTTCAGCCCATGATTGAGGTTTCATTGGATGTTCTGGTTGCTCAGGGGACTGAATCACATGTTTTCTGAGGTCAAACCAGCTCATGATCTCTGTTGCATATATGGTATTTCCTGTTACTCCTAACCAGAGACTGTAAATACAGTATGAGCTCCCGACTAGGATTAAACCTGTATATCCAGCTTCCCATTCTTTATTTAGTCATGTTGTGTTTGATGTGACCAGGCAAGTTGTGTTTGTGTTGTTGAGGACATTTTCTGAATTTGTCAAATGAGTGTCTCATGATGGTCTAACTGCTGTTTCAAAGGCTTTTCGTGGGAAAACAGTGGTTATTTGCCATGTTTTGGTAAGAAATTAAATTATTTGGGAAAATATCAGCTCTTGGATCAGTATTTGTATCATCCTTCAAAATCAAATGCCACCCACTGTAATAAAAATGTCCAAAAGCTTGATTAATATCCCCAAATGAATCTGACAATGTTAGAGGCTTTTAAGTTATGTGAACAGGAGCTCAATGAAGTCCTTTGCTGGCACGAGGGGTCAGAAAAAAACGACAAACGGCAGAAACAGATTGATGAAATAAAAGCGGCTGTAACCAGCATCGTAACTAATGTCGTCTAACTTTCCAGCACGAAAGTTCAATGGCCTCTTCCAGCGTTACTCGCAAGTGAACGGAGAGTTTATAAATCTCTCACTCACTGCAGATTTAAAATGTCTAAATAACGTACACCCTGATGTTTCCACATCTCACCACATCATGAGATGGTTGTATTTTTCCAGGGAAGGCTTGAAATGGAGGGCCAGGGCAGCCAGTAAAACGTACTTGGCCATGCAGTCCGTGAGCCCTGCCAGCAGCATATAGCAAGAGACATAAAACCCCAAAAACCTGAAGGAGACAAACTGTGTTAAGTGTTCATAAAATATCTCTGGCTAGGGATCTTTTGATGGAGAGATTAAGGAAGAGAGGAGTACTGCTCTGCTTCTAATGTTATTCCTGTGGTTTACTGCAGTCCCACAAATATCCCTAAATGTGAGCTTAGAAAGGTTGTCATCTCACCACCCCACACACACACACACACACACACACACACACACACACACACACACACGGAGGTCAGGTGTCAAGGCTCAGCATGCCTGGGGTTGGCAGCTTGATACAGACACATTATTTACCATAAAGTATCAGGTCCCTATCTAGAAAACTAGACCTGATTTTAAGTAATGTTATTGCATTAATAATGCAGCAATCTACATAACATTTCTATTCTTTTATGAAAAGCACGTTAGCTAGTTTAGTGTTATTTGAAATGCAGGTTAAACCATCAAAGTCAGCATCAGTTTGACTGACCAAGCCATACATAAAATAGCCCATTTTTAACCATTGAGTAGTAGTAGTACTAGAAATACATCCATCCAACGTACATTATAACCTAGCGCACTCTATCGAATTTTTGCCATTTAATGAGTGTCTGAGTTCTAAGTGTAAGATTTGCGCTACAGTGGCCTCAGTAATTCCCACAAAGGAATGAAAATCTAAGTGTCAACAGCACGTACACTATTTTAAGTCAAAAATCCTACAATGCAATGCTTAACCTTTTCGCCGTTAATAACAGATGTGTAAATTTCAGTTTTGTGACACTGCACCTGTCATTGTTGAAGCAGAACGATAATGACTGAAGTGTCAGAACTCTCAGTTTACTACTCACTACAGAGAAGGCCACTGAGTGTTAATCGTGAAGGGAATAAAAGAGAATAACTTCTGATCCAACATGAAGGAGCGGAGCGTAATCACACTGGAAGAGAAGGGTACGTATCATGATCATATTGAAGGGGACATATTATTACGATCACACAATGAGGAACACTTCACAATGATATTTACAGAGCGAGTAAGTGGCCAGAAGAATGTTACGCATGCAAGGACATTTGCTTGCTGAGCTGCTTCTGGAAAGAAAATAAAACAGCACAAAAATAGAAACCATGTGAAAAAAAACAGATTATCTCCTGATGAAAATGGCGATGATGGAAATGACAATGATATTATTAGTAGCAGTTGTGGGAGGACCTTTCTTATTCCACAATGACACCTCGATATGGACAGTTACGTGAGTAAAGAAAACAACAGAAACCGAAATGATGTAAGTAGTGACACTTGTTTCCCAGTTTTTGAAATCAACTGGGCCCAGTGCATCAAACAAGAAAAGAATAAGTAAATAAATAAAAAAATATACAAAATGAGCAAACAAATGTTCAATAGTTGGCCTACTTAATTAAAAGTGTTTCAGTGTTGAAGAATGTTTCAAATGTAATAGTACTTGTACTAAGATTTAACAAACCTGCTCCTCTCATTGTGCTAGGACAAACTAATAAACAATATTTCTTGTCACATAGTCAGGTAACATTGAAATGAGCTTATTAGGACTATCCCATCCACATTTATAGAATTGTTCTGTACACAAAACTAAGCATATAAACCAAACAAAAATGATAATAATTTAAAACAAATTCAATGTAACAATAGGAGCAGTATTTGTGATAGCGTTATTATGGCATCATGCGACAAGAAGCAGCACTCTTTAGATGGAGGAAAACAAACTTTCATACAAAACGCAACATCAAATTAGTTTAGTGCTTATGACAATGTTGATGAGGAGAGATAACACAGTAGGGGGGCCAAGCCTCTTTCTACATCAGCTCCAGCTACTTAAAAACAGACTCCAAAGTGCTCATGCAGGGTTTTCTGAGCAGGATCAGCAGCTATTTTGAACAACGGCGCCATCTCGCGGCTGACGAGGTACACTGACAGTGGGACTCGCGTCATCATTACGCGCCCGTAGCCGCCGCTACATGTGACGCAAACACGGCGAGGCACTTAGTCTGACATTTAAACTGCTGTTTCTGTAAATTCACATGTCGCTTTGTGCGTCGTCGTTTTGGGAGCGACAGTGTGACTTTTAACCTACGTTAGGACTGAGTCAGTAGCTAAAGGCGAGGTGTCCTAACGTTCGGATCGCTAGCTTTACTCGCGCGTTGACTTCTCGGCTGTTTTGCTAGCTTTTAGCCTGCTAACAGCATGGCTAACAACACGGAGGGAAACGCGATTGAGCTCCACGGAGATGAGGAAATTATTGAAGTAATCGACCTCAGCGAGACGGAGCCTGGTCTCGGTGAGTTTACAGTTCACAGCTCTTGAGCCACGTTTGGCAACGCTTACCTTTCGCCTTACCTGTTAACGTTACCTGTGACAGCCGCTGTCCGGACAGCAGTCTGTATTTGGTAACGTTACCTGGAATTAGACGTAAAGACGAACTGAACAGCAGATTACACTTTCTAACAGAAGGTGGGCTGTCCTTCAGCCGAAGGACCCCTATCACCTCTATTGACCTTCTCTCTCTCTGTCTGTAAGATGACTTGGCTGATGACTTTGAGGACGTTGACTTTGAAGACCCTGGAAACGCAGATGATGAAGGCTGGGAGACCGAGGACGAGATGGAAGCTGAGGCCGAGCAAGATGACAGCGAGCTCACCTTCTCCAAACACACCGGTAGCATCTCGCCTCTCGGGTTACTCTCTCATTATCAGGTTCAGCCTGTTAATCCTTTTTTAGTATTTTGTTTAAACTGCTCTTTTTCCAGGCTCAGTGTTTTGCGTGAGTTTGGATCCGGCAACAAACAGCCTGGCTGTGACGGGAGGAGAGGACGATAAGGCCTACGTTTGGAGGGTGAGCGACGGGGAGGTTCTGTTGGAGTGCACAGGTGAGGGTTCTTTCAGACCTAAGGCATGCACAAAGCATGTATGAGTCATATTGTTTACACCTACAGTCAATGTATAATGCCGTTCAAGACCATTGGAAATTAAACTGTAGTGAGGAACAACAGCTCCCTAACTCAGGCTGCCATTTTCACCTGGACCTTTTACTGTATGATCCAAGCTAACATTAGCTAGTGTCTACACATCAGACTACAGGATATGTAACATTTAGCTTTCCTTAATGTCTCAAGGGAGGGGACATGTGTAGAAACTTTGACTGCTTAAAAGCAATTAATGGTGCAAAGGATTACATACAGGTATCCCAAAACACTGCTCTGAATTTCAAGATCGTGAAGCTTGCAGGACCCATCATGTAGCACCCTTAACTGATGTCGGGTCACTGTGTCGCACAGGGGTCAACATAAAGCAAAACCAACTGACTTAAGATTCAGAGCCAGTTCACATAAGCCAGATGAAGACATGGGGGTCCTGGAATCTTACCTGCAAGATGCCCGGCAGCAGGTCAGCGAAGTGCTTCAGCAGTGCCGTGTTGCTTTCGTTTGACAGAACGAAGGATGCTGCAGCCCGAGCCGCCAGGGGTACGAATCTGAAAGATTGAAACAAAAATAAACGTACAGCCATTTAAAAATTGGGAAATGAACTTCCCAAAATCAGCTCTCTTATGATCCTACCTGTGGGTTTGCCTGGTCCTGCATGCACTGAACAATACAAGACTACGTCCAAGGTTGTTGACATCCGTTTTGTTATGCGATCAGATCGGCGGTTCTACCGTTTACAATGAATTCCATCATGCTCAGCTCACACACCAGGTGCTGAGCTCTCTCTTTTGCCTACTAAAACGTCAGAATGTGACTTGTCCGTTTGGACTTCGGCAGCAAGAACTTAAAGAACGTCTATGAAGCCAAAAAAAAAAGGTTTCTTGGTGTTTCTCTGTAGCTTTTAGCTGACACTGGAACAACAATTTCAAAACCTATGTGGGATCTACAGAAGCAATTTTTGCCCTTTTTGTCTCCACAGGTCACAAAGACTCTGTGACGTGTGCCGTGTTCAGCCATGACTCCTCCATGGTGGCTTCCGGTGACATGAGCGGTATGATTAAAGTCTGGAAAGTAGACACCAAAGAGGAGATCTGGTCCTTCGAAGTGGGAGATCTGCAGGTACGAGCTTCCTTACAGAGACTGTGCGTTCAAGAGTCTAATCCAAAAATACTGCATCAGCCTGAATGTGTATTTGTGTGTCTGTTTACTTCGTGCATCTGTAAGCACTTGTGTAAGGACTTTTATTGGGGCTGAAGGAATTTACGAGGAAATAAGAGAGGATGATCGCTCAGGCTGCGAGTTTGTGGTCTTGTGGAGAAAGTGAGTGATCGGAGATTCTCCCCCTCCTCAAACGCGAGGCACACAACGCAGGATAACTATAAGATCTGTTCATTGGCCACTAGTAGAAAACTCCAGTGGAAATCAGAGGAACGTGATCTGTGTGTTTGTGTGTACGGTAGCGGCTAACGTGTGTTCGTCCGCCCTGCTTCCTCCTCAGTGGCTGGAGTGGCATCCCTGCGCTCCGGTGCTGCTGGCGGGAACAGACGACGGCAACGTGTGGATGTGGAAGATCCCTTCAGGAGACTGTAAAACCTTCCAGAGCTCTGCATGCCAGGCCACCAGCGGCAAAGTCCTCCCTGATGGTGAGAGATGGGAAAACAAGACACAAAGTCACTCACTAAAGAGAATTTGGAGTTGCAGTATGCTTTACAGTATTTAAAAGTACAATTTAAAGCCACTAAGCAACATTGAAACTGATGCTGTTTTTTTTTTTTTTATCTTTTTCTTTTACTTTATCATTTCAGCCAATTTACCATTTTCCCCACTTCCCTTCATTCATCCCTGTTCATATACTCTAAATATTCTCTTGATAAGTACTTTCCCCAAAACGCATGATAAAACAGCCAGAATATACTTGATTAAAAAACCAAGTCCCTAAACGTCTTGGTGTAAAAAAGTAACTTATTTATATGTTTTGCAGGTAAACGGGCTGTGGTGGGTTACGAGGACGGAACGGTACGCGTGTGGGATTTAAAGCAGGGAAACGCCATCCACGCCATTAAAGGTGAGTCTGGCAGCTCTCATATGTAGCTTCATCCTGCTGTTACCTTGTACATTTTCAGCTCTAAGTAGATTCTTGTTATCTAGTTGACTTAGAATTAATGGAACTATCAAAAAGACTCATCCCATTCCAGTAGGGCTGAAACGATTCCTCGAGTAACTCGAATACTAAAATTCTTCGTTTAACCCACATAGCTACATACAGCACACTGTGTTTCACACGGATGATTATTACTGTTGCACAACAGTGTAAACAAATGATATATGTCTCTTAGACTCGCTAAGACTTGGCCCTGATTTTAAAGTAGTCCATGTACAATACAGACAGTCTCAGGGTTTCTGTGTAAGAAGTATGACTGAGAAGATACACGTTGATGATGTGGTTTTGTCTCGTTCAATAGGTCAGGACGGACACCAGGGGGCGCTGACCTGCCTGGCGTGTAACAAGGACGGCTCTCTGGTGCTGACGGGCTCAGTGGACGGTTGTGCCAAACTCATCAACACCGCCACAGGAAAGGTGGGTGTCAGAAGGACATAAGAAAAGATGGGGGAGAAAGTTGTGTTGTGTGCGGTAAACAAGAACAGCACAGTGACGCACGTAGAAGTCGCTGCAACTCCGAAACATCATCCTGTTGTTGTTCGTAAGACCAACGTGTTCTAAATCAGCTTCCAATCTCTGCTTCGTTTGTGTGTTTAAAGGTGGTCGGATCGTTCCCTGTGGATGGAGGCAAAGCCAAAGGATCAGAAGACGAGGAAGAATCCAACTCTGTCGAATCTGTGGGATTCTGCAACATGTCAGTTGTAAAGCATTGTAGACTTCTGTGAACGTCACCAGCTACATAAAGTAATAAGAACTCACATGTAGCTGACTGGAGAGGAAGTAGACATTAGACTATTAAACTGTAGAAAATCCCAAAGTTTCCATGTGTCCTTACCAGGTGAATCCAGGTGCCACTGCTGCTTAGTGGTTACAGCTTTTGAAATTTGAGTAGTTAATTGCAAATGAAATATCTTTTTGAATTTATGGCAAAGTATCTAAGTCCCCTATTAATGACAGTGAACCTGTTCTACTACAAATATGAACTGTGGCACATAGAGCTTCATGGATTAAGGAAACACTACCCTGTAAGAGAAAATATGCTTTTACTCAACAGTGCTCGTTTGTCCAGAAAGAGCAGAGTGTCAGAATAATGGAGAAATACCAGAGGGAGTCTGGAGTCTTACATTCAGACATAATGACTGCTACAGTTTCTTAAAGGTTTCCTCTCTCGTCCTTTCCAGCCTGCCTCTCATAGCTGTGGCGTACCTGGACGGGACTCTGGCCATATACGACCTCTCATCACAGGTCCTGAGGCACAGGTGCCAACACGAGGTAAGGAGCTGCAGAAAGAGGAGAGGCAGAGCTTGTTTATTTTAGTTCCCAGTGCATGCTGCTATGGATTCTCGCTTGTCTTAACTCTGTATACTGTCCTATCTCCTAGCAACCACCTCTGGTGCCATCAGGGGGGTCTAGTTGAGTTGATGTTGCTTGTGTGCAGATAATGTCTTAACATATACTTACAGAGGCTCCCGAAAGAGACTGTGTAGTTTATACATTAAACCTGCAATAGCTGATTTTATTTTTTTATTTATTTTTTGGCCACTTGGGAAACCCGTCGTGAACACACCTTATCACCTTTTTAAGTTGATATGGAGAACTTGTTAGCAAGTAGTTGCTTATTTACACATCCAGCAGTTACGGAGCAACATTCATTTGCAGTCGTGTTTGTGTCCACCTGATGAATGTAAATCCAATATTCACTCTCTTTTAGCTCTGCTTTTGGTCTCTACCAACTCCTGAGAAAAATATCTGGCTCTTTAGCTGCTAAATGCTCCACCATGTTCACCAGCTAATCACTAACTGCCTCTGCTGTTCATTCATATAGTGAAAAGGTGTGTAGGTGAACAGTCACACTGCTAACTGCCTTGTCCTCCCCTCAAAGCCAAGCCCGTAAATGTGTTATAGTGACCTGCTGGCTTGTTAGTCATGCAACCAATATATTACCAGCCTCTACATTGCAAATCCAATGTGTTTAAAAACAGGATAGTGACAGTCAGCAAACCAGATACGATGGTTAGCCACCTAACCCGCGTTAAAATGAGTTTAGAGATAGAAACGTCAGCTGCTGCCTAACGTCCTGTGCGTGTTCCTTCAGGCTGGCATCGTTCACCTGCGGTGGGAGGAGTCTTCTTCGGTGGTGTCCACTTGCTGCTTAGACGGAGCACTACGCTTATGGGACGCTCGTTCTGGCAGCATGGTGTCTGAGTACCACGGCCACAGTGCAGAGATCCTCAACTTCACCATCAACAGGTGTTGGCTACAGAGCTTTATCTCTCCTTGTACAGAAGGTTCTTGCATGTAAATGTGTTGTCACAGTTTAGGGATATGTATATGGATGTCGAGGTATTTGGTTTATTATTGGGATTTTGACTTTTCGCTTGTTTCTTCAATCACTGATTTCTCCCTTGATCTCATCCTGACTGTCGTTGTCCATTTCCCCTTCAGGGAGGCGTCTCTCGCAGTAACCGCTTCAGGAGACAGCCAGGCGAAAGTCTTCTGCCTCCAAAGACCAGATCGGTAAAGAGAGCAGGAAGAAGAGGAGATGGAAGAAGAGGAGAGGAAATATTTCAGGAGAATTAGCCGAGACTTTTGATGATGAGACTTTTTGTTCTCTAGTTCTGGAGAACATGGTTCCCTTCTCCTCAGGATTTTATCGTTTAATGTTGTGTGGTCTCGCCATCTTATCTGACCTGCTTTAGTAGGATTGTAGCATCCAAGTGATTTTTATTTTTTCAGTTTTCATCAGTATTTCAGTTGCGCTTCATTGGCAGATTTTCAAGCTTATTCAAAGACACCGAAACTGAGAGAAAAGCGAGTTTTTGATTTTGTCTACACAGTAGTTTCAAATCTGACTCTTTGAAACAAGCTGTTCCTCGTTCCTTTCTTCTAAGCATGCTGTTGTTCAAGACTCGGAGAGACTAAACAGAGCACTTCATTCAAGAGTGATACATTACAGGGTCCTTTGCCTTTTTAATGTTCTGTCCAAAATGTTTTAGAGATGAAACACAAGATAAAAAGAGGAATTTTCTTTGGTCTCGATTATAAGTTTTATATTCACGCCATGTCGTAGTTCAACCCTTGAGTGTGTGTGTGATCTTCCAGCTGTTCAATCAGGACTTATCTCGCCAAATTTTGATGATGTAAACTGAAGTGTAAATACAAAATAATAAATAATACACTTTCTTCTGCTTAACCCTTTAAATTCCTTTTCAGCCATGGACTGTGTCTTTTGTGACAAATGTCCACCCCCACCTCCTCAAACACTTCAGCCTCAACTGCATCTGAGAAAGTTGTTTATACTTGCGTCTATTTTCGTCAGTGTATATCAGTTTAGATAAGATGAAGCTGATACTTGAGGACAAAAGTTGTTATTTTGTGGGTCATGGTGGTGACGTGGAGGGCTGAGAAGAAGATGCAGTCTACTGTGGAATCTTTCTGAATTCAAGTGGGCTTTTCCCTTGTTTAGACTATCATTTGATTCAGTTTTAACTCATCCATTTTATTTATTTTATCAGATATGAGTAAAGGGAGGAGTGGAGTCAGTCTGGTGACGACAGGACCCTTAGAAACCACAGCTTATATATGATTAAAAGTAGAACATTGTAAATGGGAAGGTGGTGAGTACAGCCCAAACACTTGTGCCTTTAATACCAAATATAGTTTTTTATCATTTAGTAGATCAGTTCATCTTTAGCCCAAGGTGCCGCCAGCTTTAAAATCATCTTTCAGTCATTACTCCTGTTGAAAGCCACATCCTGTATATCCTTCTGTTGTCTCACTACAGTGACAATATCTTTTTTCTGTTGGTCAGAATCTACTTTAAGATTAACTTTAAAGTAGACTGATCCTAAATGAGACTGGCTCCTTCCTGCTGTCTGTTTTCCTGCCATGTGAAACAGAACTGGCACCAAAGCCAGTCAGTGCTGTCTGAAGGCAAACACTACAGTACAAACAATGCTCAAGATGTTGTGTATGCCTATATATTGTTATTTTTGGCAGAGTATGGAGGCCCAAAAGTGACATAAGGCGATAAAAAAACAAGTTAAATAAATTAATATTGATCCAGATCAATTTATTTATTAATGTTAATTATGTGAGTGTTCAGTGGTGGATAGGGGGTCTAATGCATAACATATGACTGTAGTTTTTCTTTGTTGTCCCCCTTTCTCCCCCCCTCATATTTCTGTGAATCTCTCTACTGTCTCTCTAAGCTCTATAGCAGAACAAACAAGAGCGGCGACAGTGGAGCGGTTACTGTCCGTTTTATTGATCGCTTCAAATTAGTATTTTAGCAGAGAGTTTTCCAAACACGTCGGATGTTTTTTGGAATTGTTTTCCACCCTGATGGGAGAGACATCATAAAGGAAAAAACATGGAATGCAACACATTTTTCTCACGAAAAGGGTCCAACTTGTATATATGAAATAAAACACGAACCCAGCAGATCACCTCGGACCATGTGTAACTGTCTACCAATTAGGATTTCTATGAAACGCAAAAGTGGACGTTATTGCAAAATAGAGCAATCATGACACTTTACTTCCCTATTTCCTCCAATCAGGAAATGCATTAACTCACCAGCCACTTGTTGGTATGTCCGTACTTTAATACAGGCCAAGCTGCTGGTCATATGTGTGTGTGACTGAGTGTTTGCTAACATACACATCTGTGCGTGTCAAAGAATGAGACTGTTCAATCAAAAGGTCACAGCATTATTGCTCTTTATGGTTTGCTTCTGGTGGAAAGTTATGCAAAAAAAAAAACCTCAGCAGTGACTCACTGCAGCATATATTGTACTGTCCAGTGTATAATCCCTTGACTTAGTGGATATGAAATTCAGAGCTGAGGAGTCAGTGCTTTGATTGGATACCCAGACCTTGATAAAAACCAGACTTGGCCAAAGTGGCTTAACAGAGACTGCCACTCCTCGGCTGCACTCCTCCCTGCTACCTCGTACACTCAAACTCAAGTCTTGTTTCAAGGCCAAAACCCATTCTTTTCTTCAAACTCTATTGTTTACTCCACTCTATCTGTTGTTTTTCTGCCCCCTCGTCATCCTCTCCTCTCGGCTGTCAGAAAAACATTGGTATCCTGCGCACAAGTGCTTCTTCCTTTAGCCTGGATTCTCAGCTCATGCAGTCATTGTATACATCTGAATGTGCACATGTGTACATGCAGAACTCACCCAGACAGGAAGGCAGTAAAACACCTGTATCCCCAATAACTTAGTCATAACATGTTTTATCATTTGTCTTTCTGCACTATATGTACGGTATTCTATCTGAGTTAATCCTAATGTGAAAGAAGTGCAGATGTCTTATGACAATACACAAAATGTTTACAATATTACAGATGTCTTCCTACTTTTGAGTAGCATCCCTTCGGGACAATGTAAGTTTAGAGCTTCAAAATTCTCCCTTTATCCTCATGTTGCACAAAACTCAACAGTGTTTCAGCAGCATTGTTGCATGCAGCTGGGATGGAGCTAAACTAGTGACCAGCGGGAAAATAACACCTGTCAAGTGTGGCGTTCAGTGGCAGCAGGATAATTTCCTCATCTGTCACAGCAGTGTGTTTGGCCTCAAAGGTCAGCCTGTGTGAAGACAAAGGCTAGGAGTGGTCTAAAGGATTAGCACCTTTAGACCTTGACGGGACCAATGCCTGATCTATTTAATTGCAGCTCATATTCTCCGAGAGCTGCTGTGCTGACAACAGATGCCGAACAGATCAGTTGAGCAGAGAGACAGGTGCTGGTGCCAAGGTAAACACGTCTGGAGGAAGAGGAGGCAAGTGACAAACCCATTAAAAACACATCTGTTTCACAAAAAAAACCTGATGGAGGGGAAAAAAACATTTTGAAATATTTGCAGAGACCAGAAGAATAACTGATTAAGAAATGTTATTAATACGGGATATAATTGATCCTGTAAGTGACATATTGTTAAACATTTTAATAATTTGGCAAAAAAGGTTTATTATGCTTAACAATGTGTGGCTTTCAGCTTAATTTCTACTTACTAAAACTAGAAAAAGGGTCCATTTTCTGGAAAAAATGTATGTGTGCTCGCAACTTTAGAGATGAAACATTAAAATGGCTCATGTAGAGAAACTGTTGAAGATTTAGTTAAAGTGGCAATCAAAATACATCCTGAAAGAAGTTGTAATAGTTGTTAAGATGGAAGTTCTACAAGAAGTCGGAGTTTCAGTTTAAGTGCGAGCAGTAAAACTGAAGTATCAGTTGAAATGTGGAAAGGAGCTGAAATGTCAGTCAAAGTGTAGGTGATAATCTGAGCTGGAATTGTCCCTTGAAATTGAAGTCCTGAAAGAAATTAGTGCCACTTCAAGTGTAGAAACTACAACTAGCTAGCTTGACTAAATGGCTTTGATCTCCTTGGCCAGCCGAGGTCCGCAGATGACTTAATTAATATTACAATACATTTTTCCACTGTGTATAAAATCCAGATTATATCATTGATTTACTGTAAAATCGGACCCTGTGTTCCAGGAAAGCCAAGATGCTCCATCTTCTCCTTTGTAATGTGAAGATGTTGTGGTTTCATGTCCAGCTTGTCGTCCCTGCGTAGTGTCTTTCCAGAAGCTCCCAGGCTCAGGAACGTTTCTGTTTAAAACCATTATCTGACTGGAGCTCGTCCATCTCTACTAGCACTAGGTCTGCTCCTGACTATCGGAGAGGAAGGGAGGGGGGAGGTCACCATCGGCCTTCCATCCAATGCTGTGTTTACATGTGTGACAGCTGTTAAGGATTCAAATGTACCTCTGTTGTATATGTTTAGGTCACTATAGGCCAAATAATGAAGCAAATACATCTTAGCATTTGTTTTAACCTACTTAGAGTATGGTATGGCCGTACCTGACACGCTTTAGGCCGTCAGGCACGTTGACAGAATCAGATTAATTACTAAAATGACTTTTAACAGCAGAATGATAATGAAGGGAGGTTATTTTGTCATCTATTTAAAAAAAAAGCATTGCAGGGGCATGCTGGATGAACGGGGAGGAGGCAGGAAGGTAGTGATGCGGGGACTCAGAGAAACACGTCAGCTTGCAGCAAGAAATAAAGCACAGAGCACACTGAATGCATAAAGCGACAGGTTGGTTGGGCCATCACATAACTCCCACCAGGGACGTACTGGGACTGAAATTCAGCCCGGGACTTTAAGACGGAGAGGCCTTTTACGCGAGTGCCCTTGGTGCACGAGCAGGATTTTTTGCAGTTATTTTCATTCTAATAGTGTTTTTATGGTATGAAGACAATCAGATTACGCTGAAGACCTTCAAGAAACTTTTGGATAACACCTGCCTCCTCAGATTGTATAAGCAAGTCACCACTGCACTGAACACAACCAGGTCAGCAAAACCTAATCTCAAACAAATAAGTCACACAATATACTGCTTTCTACTATCATGTCATGTGTATAGTCAGTCGGAGTGTTAAAATAGTTACAAATACTCACACCCACTCATGCTCAAAAACTACAATGCAGTCCCATACAATAGAGATATTGTGTGTGTGTGTGTGTGTGTGTACTCACTTTCAACTCTCCCTGCCTCAGCTTCCCTGTGCTGGGCCCTGCCTCTGCTGGGCCCTGCCTCTGCTGGACCCTGCCTCTGCTTACTGATTGTACAGCTACATAACATATGCATGAGAAGAACATGAGTAATAAATATGGCAAGGAATAACACATTTTCTAATTCAACCTGTGCTTCAGTCAGGTTATTATCTAGTATGTGGAACTATTGGCATTTTATCCTATATGTAAATATGTAACATTGTTCTGTATTTTTCTATTTTTGTGTGCGTGTCCTAATACCAGCATCAGTCCAAGTTGGGAGGGGCCGCTCGTATCCCCCCTCAAGATTGGAAGTATTGGTTTGGCCCGGTCTGAAACACACACAGCTGCATTCAGCTGCAGCTGAGCGGCCACAGGCCGGTACGGTAGCGTTACGTATCATATAAAAATTAAAAAATTAAAAAAAACGTTTTGAAAAAACGTATTCCCGATTGCCAATCCGCCCCTGACTCCCACTATGGCTGAAACAACAATCATAGCGGTAGTTATAGTGGATGAGCAGCTCATCCGCTGGCTGAGTGGCGTGATTGGCTGAGGAGCTTCAGGTGAGTGAGAGTGGTAGCGTGCATGCCCAGTGACCACGCAGAAGATACAAGAGGCTACATAGCCGGGTATTTAGAGAAACCAAAATACCCCCTCCCTCCGTTTTCAAAAATAACATCGTGCACACAACATCGTTTTCAAAAAAGTTGTCGTTTACATCAACCCGCACAAATACGCCGTCGAGCGCCATCATAACTATGCCAAACCTATGGACGGCAGGGTAGGGTGAAGGATAAAGCAATGCAAGCCAATGAGAATCCTCAAAATCGACAACAACGAATAGCACGAGCGACTTCGACGTTGGCAGGCAATGTACCGCGTCTTGGAAGGGAAAGCTGCTGTAAAAATGCTGACCTTCGTGTACTCACTCGCCCCTGCTCCTCGATATAGTCTAGCAGTTGTGTTTGCAAATGCAAACAGGCCAAAAGCGTTTGCACAAAGGTAAAAATGAGTTTGACCTTAACAGCATCCATGATCAAACAAACTCTAAACATAGGGCGCTCACATGACGTAAGCATTTTCTGGCGCATAATGTGACGTTTGAGAACCTAAAACCCCGTTTCTCCCAGTTGACACGGCAACACATAACCGGCGTTTCTGAAATCTCCACTTTGGCCGGAGTTTTTAGAAATAATCGTTTTCTGGGATAAAAAGGGCGTTTGCGTGTAAATGACAGGCCAAAACGCAAGGAAATATCTGCGTTTTCCCATCGTGTAAACGGGGCCTAAAAAGCTGTCTGGAATGAACAAATAGTTGCACATTTTGGGAAACAAATCTGATTTATTTCTGAGAGAGTTAACGTTAACTTACTGCTAGTCACTGCAAAGTAACTCCTCATAAAACCACAACTTGTTGTTTTGTATTTGTGTTTGTACATGAATTGAACAAATAAGATAATTATTATAATTTGTTAATTAGTGCACTTTAGAGGTGTTGGTAGGTGTATTTTTGAACTTTGGAAAAACAGGCTGGCTGTTTAACTGCTTCCAGTCTTGACGCTAACCGCGCAAACATGAGAGTGGTATCAACCTTCTCGTCTGACTCTTGTCAAACTATCCTTTAATAAGTGTTGTCTTTAAGCCTTTAACTGCTATTAAATATTGTCTCAGTTGTGAATCACTCTACGTGGATGGCATCCGTGCTTTGAAATGTGAAAAGTATATGAATAAATATCCAAAAATATACACATATATTAAATTGTACTGCTCTGTGCTCTGTATATTAACTTCTTAATATATTTATTTCTGATTTAATTTATTTCCTCATTTACTGAAGTATTTATTTCTGCATGTATGTACTCATATATTGTGCCCATTAATTTATTGATTTCCATTGTCACTTTTCGGCCCTGATATCATGTCACAATTGCTGAAATAAAGAAATAAGAATTTAGATTCCCCACTTCCTCAAAACTATAGACCTATCTCTAAACCCCCCACGTTTCCACGTACAGCTTCTGAAAAACAATATTATTTCTCCAGCTGGAAAAGCTAAAATATGCTTATATAAGTATTTGTAAACTTCTTGGAGGGATGAGGTATGTTGTTCAAGGTTAGACAAAGTTAGATTGACTGAGCTTTTAGTTGAGGATTATAAATATCTATGATACATGTTGCAGAAGCTGTCTTGAAGCGTCTGGGGGCAACCATGGAGGGTGTGAAACCAAAGCACATGCCAGGTCTACTGATGTTACCCAGGAATGTTTTCTTACCATTCCCTTTCTGCCGAAGGAGCCGGCTCTCGGAAAGGATCGGAGCCATAAGATCCGGCCCCCTTCAAAGAGCCATAATTCCCATCACTACTGGACAATGGTGCAAATAAATCTGCAAGGTGCTGATGGATGAAAGAGAGTACAAATGTGAAGAGCAAAACGTTAGGAGATCAACAATTAGTGGACACTGCTGCCTCTCCATCCTCAGCATGACCAGCAACCCCCCGTCAGGAAAAGACAGATATGCAGAAGAACTGCTGTCTCCTCCTCTTCCTTCAGTGTGCACTTCCCCTTTAAAGTATCTGAGAGGAACAGCCTCTGGCAGCTCGCGCTATTTCTCTTGTACTTTGTGGTTGTCTTTACTGAAAGGATCAAGAAGAAGCTCCTGTAGTTTCTGGTGGAGGCTGCACCTTCTGCTTGTGGATATGACATGCAGGGGAACAGGCTTGAAGTTATCAGGTGTGATAAGAAGCAGTAATTTATTTGCATTTCCTTTGTCAAAGGAACTGGACTGGACTGGACTGTTGAAAAGGTAAAAGTCTTACAAGGTTCGTTGCTGTTTGTTTCAAAAAGTTAAGATGTTGAAACAGATCAACATGGATTTCTGGTGATACGTTTAAGGTCATGGCATTGCTACTCTGTAACATCAGTTTCGACATTACATGGATTGCAGGATTACAAGTTATTTTAACTATTTGCGTTGTGACACACCAATTTAATGTATGAAAAAAAAACTGTGGTTCCTTTTACAAGTGCCTCTTATTAGAAGAAAGTTGTGGAAAATGGCTTTAAAATACATTTACAGATAGTTACAGATAAATAAAACATAACCAGACAGAAATTATGAAATTAAAGCAAATTGCATTAAGCAGTAATGTTGAATAACCAATTTGTTTCTGTATCCACCTTTTTAAAGGCCCTTTAAAGACAGTATTTGCTGAAACAGGACTTTGATACCATAAAAATTCTCTTTACTAAACATGCTTGCAGATTGTATGTAATGTATGAGGATACTGGATATACCGGCATGTTGCAATATTTACTTTTAACGGCATTTTCATATATAAAGTTCACGCTTGCGTATAAGCGATTGTTGCACTCTTACAGCATTTAATGCTAGTGTTTTAAAACCGTGTGCTAAACATGAATTATAAAGCTTGACATAAACAGGGAGATAACCAGGCATAAAGCGTAATCATAAAGCATATAGACATAAAACTAAGTGTAATATATAGGTGTGGTTTATTGTAGTTGACTGTGAGAAACTGTGGACATTTCCCCTGAGCACAACTGACTTGTTTCTGACTTGTTAAATTATCTCCATGTATCACTTTCTAAAATATAATAGATACAAAAGGAGGTTGTAACTCCAGAGTCCTAGCTGATCAATTATTGAATGACAGTGGCCTAGCGTCCATTAACACGTGCTCTAATCTCAGCTGTCAGCTTCCAAAGGGGTTACATTTGTTTTAGTGGTCACGAGATGACAGACAGGAACACTGCTGCCTATAGTTGTTGTGTTACAACTTTTGGCTGCCTGCTCATCTTCTCTTTCTCATGCAAAGACACCAAAGAGAAAATGTGAAATAAGGGACTATAAAAAGAAATTCCATTGAACAAAGGACATTCTATATCATTCTTCTTGAGGGTTTATCTGATAAAACAGGAGGGAAAGGGTGGGCAAATGACCTGGTTCTTGCCAAAATAAATGCAATAAATGTGGCAAATGTAAGCATGAAGTATTGTAACTACTATGCATTTGAAACTTGTAAAATGGTCTTAAACACAGCATCTTGTACCTGAAGCCCCTGCTATTGTCCTTGATGTCCTTCTTCCACTCTGTCTCCATCTTTTCCATCTTCTTCTACGTTATGTGTTGTCAGTTTCATCCTTTTACAAGGTGTTCATTTCATTTTAATCTTCTGCTGTGTCCTGGACACTGGCTTCCTCCTCTTCCCTCTAGATGCTGAGAATAAATCTAAAATCTCCTTTCCACTCGCCACTTGGGAGCGGTCTGAAATCTGGTCATCGTTTCGCTATCCTCTTTCTTTATTCCCAGTGAAAGTTGTTTATAGTTTGCTGTGATGGTAGCATGACTAGGCTTGAGTTGACTCTTGAACTCTGGAATTGCTTGAGTTCAACTGAAAGTTAAACTGTGAGATTGTAGCTTTTATTCAGGATAAATTGTCTTTCAAGAGGTTTACATAACGGTGGAGTGGCTCATACCAGCAGCCTGAATGGAAGTATCTTTTTCTATCTTCCAGTATTCAATATCCAAAGTATACCTGTTCTGAGCTTCACAGTTTTGGTTTGATTCCTCAATCCATTTCTGATAATCCACTCTGCTCTGCGGCTGCTACATTTTCTATCGAATCTAATTTCCTCTGCAAGTTTCTCCAAGCCTGTTTATGCTTGTTGAGCAATAACAACAAACTAGATGTTCACAGACAAGGTCAGAAAAAATTCTCAATTCACTTGAAATGATACATGTAGCTCTCACGAATCTAACCCTCGGGCCGCTGTGTCACCCACTCCGGCTCCTTTAACAATCTTTCTTCTTCCCTGCAGGGCTGTACGTTGATGGGCGTGGACCCGGGCTGCAAATTGGAGGAAGTCTGCAGATTTCACATATGATGGACAGCAACGACTTCCGTGATCTGTTGTCTGGGGAGCAGCTCATCTATGCCATCACCATCCCGCTGTCGACCTCCATTATCCTGGCCAACCTCATCATCATCTTAGGCATCGCCTGGAACCGCCAGCTTCACAACACGCCCAACTACTTCTTCCTCAGCCTGTTAGTGGCAGATTTGTGCACGGGCGTGGCACTGCCTTTCATACCTTTAATGGGCCTGAACCGGGAGTTAAGTTTCAGCTCCTGCCTGGTGGCTCACATCTTCCCAAACTTCCTCTTCCTGGCATTCCTTTTCAACCTGGTAATGGTCCACTATGAGCGCTACATTTGCATCGTCGACCCCCTGCATTACAATAACTTGTGGATGCATCGCAGCTTTCCTCTAGCGTTGCTTGTGGTGTGGGCACCACCGCTCCTGTACGCATCTCTGCCTGCGTTTGGGTGGAATAACTGGACAGGGCCCGATTGGAACGGCTGTTGTGCAAGTAGCCAAAAGATAACGGCACTTTCAAACTGTTCAACAAACGGAACCGCCTGCTGCTCGTACAGGCGAGTATTCCCCAATGCGTTTATCTACTTGGAGGTGTATGGACTCGTCTTACCTGCGATTCTTACCATCGCTGGCATGACGGGCCGTGTTTTATGGATCACCCGAGGCCAGCTGAAGGACATTTGTCGTCTCCATCGTTCAGTGGAGCGGGGAAGTCAAGCCTCAGACCAAGAACAGAGGCTGAACCTGCGGTACACTCGCTGTGTGGTGGCGGTGTCGCTGACCTTTCTCGCATGCTGGGTTCCCTACCTCATTTACATGCACGTCTGCATAGCGTTCTTGATCAGCGACACCAAGTGGAGCTCCACCACTCACATCGTGCTGTCGTGCACTGGCATTGGAAGCATGGCTGTCGTGCCGCTGGTGCTCGGCCTAGCTAACAGGCAGTATACAGAACCTGCGTACAAACTTCTCCAGAAACTCCGAGACAGATGGAGGTGAGGGACGCAGGTATCAGAGGAGGTCGCAGTCTGAGAAAATACTGACAAATATGAATATTTATGAAGATAATTCTGGAAGAAATGATGTTGCTAGGATTGATGGACTGCATGCCCACAGTAGATTGATCAAGGCCACCAGGAGGAAATATTGCATTACAACAGAAAAACACAAAAAACAAAAGGCTCTTCCAGTGGAAGATCCTCAGAGATCCACTTTAAAATATACTGCTCAAAAAAATAAAGGGAACACTTCCCTTTATTTTTTTGAGCAGTATACAAGGGTTTAAATTACAGGAGGACCAGCAAGTTCACTGAAAAATGAAGAATTACAATTACTAGCCCTAACTCTAGAACTGGGACTAGGACCCTGGGAACATAAAACACTTTGTCATGTTCCCATTGTGTGCCATATAAATCTGGGTAACATAAGGAATGACCCTGACATTGGTAATGTGCTGATGTTTAGCAGGTTTAATAATACAGTTTTTTTTTCAATTTGATTGCCATAAACACTTACAAATGTAAAACCTGAAATGTAAATTCTAACTATGAAGACATTATGCGTAAAGGATTAATAAAACTACCCTTGTATCAGTGTCGTGCATCCTATAAATATAGCTCCAAGACGTACAGTATTTCCTCATTTCTCTTTGTGCTGCCTGCTCACTTTGTAGATTTTCTAGATCTGTGACCCACCTGCCTGCAGTGTTTACTCCTACTTCCCTCACTAGTGTTTATCTATAGACTGGTATGCAAGCTAAAGAGGGGAGAGGGATGCATCCACAGTCCGTAATACATCTACAAGACATGAAGAGATTAGGGCTTCAGCAAGAACATGCAGGAAGGAGACATGAGGGGAAAAACCATGCATGTTAAAGTGGGAAATTAGTTTCCAGTTTCTGCCAATATTTAGATGGTTTATTTGCTGTAAAGATCCATTCAAGGGAAATTAGATTTTTATTTGGGACTTGATTAAACACAGAATATATGTCATGCTATTTGCTCCCCAATCAAAATGTGGTTTTACATGTGTACATAAAATAGACTGTATTAAATAGGTACATACAGTATGTGGGGGGGGAAAGAGAGAGCCAGCAAAGGCGAGCTGAAGGGGAAAAGCAGACTTTAATCAAATGAAAGAGCAAATAAGGTCTGAACTGCTGTGGGACATTAGGAGAGATGGGATATCATCATGGGGTCAGGGTACACCGTCTGCGTGCCTTTGTTGCTTTGCTAAGCCATCTTCCAGTGTGTTGTTAGGAACATTGTGTACGTATGTGTCCGGAAGACAGAGGAGAACCGGCAGAAGAGGAGGAGGAGGAGTGAAAAATGAAGACAGGACGAGACTGTCAGGCTCCAGCTCCTAATGACTGACAGTTAACTTTATCAAGTAGAAACAGCTAGCCAGGCCATGCCCAAAAGGAAATAAATCTGCCTCCTCCAAAGCCTATTAATTAACAGGTTGTATTCTGGTTGTTTAATCTGTGTAGTGTAAAAATGTCGATTTGCTGTTTTATGTGGGGTCTTTTTTTACATTTCGGTTTTTGTACGGATTCAAGATACACAGTGTTAATACGTTTTAAGGGGTTCCTTTGGACTGTCAGGCTGGCTGTTTCCCCCTCCTTCCACGTTTTATGCTAAGCTAAGCAAACCATCTCCAGGCTCCAGGTACATATTTGCTGTACAGATAATGAGACTGGTATCAATCCTCTCATCTAACTCTTGGCAAGTGAGCAAATAAGTGTATTTCCCAAAATGTTTCTATAAGTAACTATAGTCTTCACGTGTGTTTGTGTGAAAGAAAAAGAGAGTAGACATATTGGTCATGTTTTTTTATTTTTATTAAATGGATTCTATTGCAAATACTGTCACCCTAACAGTAAACCCTGTAATGTCTTCTGATTTCCTTGTTTTTACTGTATCATATTTGAGGTACAATGGTGTGAGAGAAAGAGAACAATTCCAAAGAGCAGGACATTTACAGAATTTCAGGCTTGCAAACAAACATTTCCCCCAACACAGACAAAAAAGATTTTCTTTATTTATGCGTGTTTCTGTATTCAGAATATGAAAAGCCATTTCAAGCACACAGTTGCTACCCCAGACCCATTTTTGCTTCCCCTTAATGTGACCACTTGTGATTCTAGGAAACCTTAGCTTTGTGTATGTCCGTCCTGATATTACCAAGAGGTGGACCAACAGAAACCCTCCTTTAGCCACCTGCTCGATCCCACAAGTCCCAAGTTACTTTTTGGTTCACTTCATGAACAAATCTTTACACCGTTAGATGGGTGGTTTTCTTTTTCACAAAGACAAAATCTTATTCCTATTTAGCTCACAGAAACCACTGCAAGAAAGCTGGAAAAGAAAATCCAGTGATGGTACCAGAAACACCACAAGTCTTTGCAAAAGCAAACAAATATAAGAAAACCTTTTAAAAACCTTGTCATACACACAAATTCAAGCGCGGATCTAGGAAAAACGTCCAACCAGCTGTTAGACGGTTCACTCTACCAGAAGGCACACAAATGAAGGATAATTATTGCATTAAGAATTATTATGTTGATTATTGCGTTAAAAGTCAACATCATGACTATTCTTGAAGAATTTATTATAACTTAACTTAATTTGACCTTTATAAAATTCACATTTTATGGATATACTGTAATGCTGCACTGATGGGCAGCTCCAGTTAATCTTCAGTGTAATGGGAGCTTTCAGAGATGACTCTGCCTGCCTCCACTTCCACCCGGATCAGCAGGCGTTTCTTGGCGCCGGGGTACACTGCCGGGAAAACGGTGTCTGCCGGGATAAAGGTGGATGCTGGTATGACGGTGGGTTCTGGGGCTCGTGGCTTCTTTGGTAGGTGAACGTCTGCATGCAAGTAAGGACTTGGATTGGTTGGTTTGTTTTTAGAAATCTGAGCAAAAGAGAGGTTTGATTTTAGTGCAACACAACACATGAATCAATCATGAGAATGTTGGCATGTATGAAATTGTTGCAATGGTTTTTGTTTAGTTTTTTTCTTCTTTTAAATTTAGATTTTTTTTCAATACTATTTTAGTTTAGTTTTTTTTGTGTACCTCTCCTTCCTTGTCTACTCCACTACATTTCTTTGATACATTTAGTTACTAGTTACTTTACAGATTCAGATTATTAATACAAAATATTATCAACAAATACAATGTGATATATTATTATAGCTTACGCTCCCCAGCAGTATATAAAATCATTCAAATTAGCCCCACTTTGCCAGCTGCTGCAGTGAGTATTATCCAATAATATAATGCAACATGGCTGTGCTGCTTAGCTGCAATGCATTCTGGTATATTGAGGGCTTCATTGGCGTACAAATTGGAAACAATTCCCACATGAGGTCACAAAATGATTAAGAGGATAGAAAACCAGAGGAAAAAAACTATTTCTGGCACACCAACTTATATGCTTCTTTATTTTTTCTGACTTTCTTCTAAATTTGTCTTTTCTTCTTGTGAATTACTGGATAATATTATCTCTAAAAATGATTCACATAAAACCAAAAAAGGGGGCAAAGAAAAACTATTACTGGTCATGACTGGTAGACCTATGAAACACAATCAAAAAAGGCTGGGAACCACTGTTTTAGCTCATTCGAAACGTTCTTCTATCAAGCTAGAGCTGCTCTGGAAATATTGTGTTGGAATATGTTTATAATTGTCCAGTACCAGTGGAAAAAAGTAAAATACATGACAAAGCGACCACATGAAATCTGAAATGCCATGTCAGTAGATTTTTTTCGGTCTGCTAATTTCAGAAATTTCAGAAAAAGTGGCAAAATGATTCTCACCTTGGTGGCGCATGAGGTGGTTCATTCTTCACAGAGATGGAGCAGAGACAGTTGTTAGTGCAAGCATGAATGCATCACGGCATATAGATAGTCAGACACCAACACGAGTGAATACACTGAATAAAAGCTCATGCATATTGATGTTCTCTCGCCCCCGAATCCACACTGCTCACATACCTCTGCTCCTCGCCCTCCAGCAGCTTGCGGTAGGTGACGATCTCGATGTCCAGGGCCAGCTTGAGGTTCATCAGCTCTTGGTGTTCGCGGATCTGTCCGGCCAAGTCCTGCTTGGCTCGCTTCAAGGCCTCCTCCAGCTGGGCGATGTCATGCCGGGCCTTCTCCAGGGTGTCGTCACCTTCTGTCCTTGCGCCACTGATATCGTTCTTCAGGGACTCCTCCTAACAGGAAAACAGTAGGAAGAAGAGAAGATCAGAGGCTGGTTGGATGGACAAGGTGTGTGGTTAGGCCTGAGCCCTGGGAGTGTTTATCTTTGTGATCCCAACCTTCCTTAAGAGAGCATCCATGTCCCCGGTGAGCCTCTGGATGAGTCGCAGCATGTCTGAGATCTGCCTCTTTATGTCACGCACTTCCTGCTCACGCAGTGTTACAGTAGAGACCATGGCTTCAATCTGGGGGGCGGAGATGGGAAAAAAAACAGTAAAATCCACCCGTGGATAATTTGGAGAATGCATGCTTCTTTATTTAACAGTGTCAGGCCTCACATGGTGTACATTTCACTAACATTTGAGCCTTGGAAGGCTTTAAAAAGTAAGCCGTATTGGGGCAAAAATAGAATCAAATAAAAACTGGTTAGTGTTCTTCCTCTTTGGGGAATAACCTTCCTTTTCCTCACCTTTTTCTGGTTCCACTGCTCGGCTTCCTCCCTGGTGCGGGCGGCCATGTTGGCATACTGATTCTTGACACCCTCGATGATGTCGTCGATGTCCAGAGACCGTTTGCTGTGGTCAGTTAAGACCACGGTCTCATTCTGGATGTGTGACTCCAGCTCCTTGATCTCCTGCAGGGGGCAGCAGAGTAGAACAGAGTTATTTTTTGTCCTATCAGAGGAGTTCAAGTACGCCTCACCATCCATTCCAAATGTTTCCATTTCAGTTCATTTCAAGTGGATGTTTTGCTGTTACTTATCTAAAAGCAGATACCCCTACAATACCCCGCCCCCCCACACAATTGATTAGATCAGCTTGGTCAACTTTGCATTTGTACTACTTGTAGTGGTAGAAGATGGACATTCCAACTGCTTATCCATTACTTTAAGAAACATATACATTTATTGATTTTCCATGTATAACTTATAAACTTAATTTAGTAACCAGTACATGTATTAATAATAAAAACACCCACAAAAAAAAGAGGAAACTAAATACAAGTATAATAAATAAATAAATAAATAAAGAGTTTCTGCTTCTCAACGTGGCTCCCCAGCACCCCAAACATTCAACCATCTGCTCTCTGCATCATCCCTTAGGGTCATCCTCCAAAGATCCATTAGCTCACACAAAATCAGCATATTTAAGACATATTTAAAAATAAATGTTATCTTTGTTTATTACTTTTAGCAAATATTTTCAACTTCTCTGCTCACTTATTAATTGTGTTTTACTCACTCTCAAATGCAACGTACTTTCAGGGGGGTTTTGGGTTTGTTTGCTGTCAGTTCCTGTTTTTTTTGTAATTTGTTTGTTCCCCCATGGGTCGGTTAGTTTTGCTTCATGCCAATGATTGCCCTGATTGTTTCCACCTGCATCTCGTTGTCTCCCTTACCTGAGGGTATTTAAGTTGTGGTTTTCCTTTGTTCTTATCCAGTGCATCATAGTCACTGCGCTGGTTCTGTCTGCCTGCCGGCTCTGTTTTGGATTTATGCCTGCAAGTTACATGCCTACAACCTGCGGAAAGTGGAAAATGACTCATTACCTCATCATAGCCAGCCCTGAGGAAGTCCAGTTTATCAGTCAGGTCCTCCAGGTCCAGAGCCAGATCTACTGCCTTCAATTGACCTTCATCGGCGTCCTGTCTCACACACACCACACACAAGTATACAGAAACCCAGATGGCATATGGTGAAGAAATTGCTTCAAAAATATCCTATTTAATATCTTCAAAATACAGGACACTAAGCAATACAATACAACAATTGATTTTAGTCCTTTAATTATTTAAGAAGTGCCCAAATGTATTTTAAACTTGTGGAATTAGTGAATTTGAGTTTTTCAACATTTCTAAATGCTTGAATAAATAAGCTTACAGTACCTTTTTTCTGAGGATAAACTCATTCTCCAGGCCAGCTTTCTTTCGCAACTTGTCCTCATACCTGAAACCAATAGAAAATAAAGGGTGAAAGATGAATTTCTGCCAATAGTGACATAAATGACATAGATTTGAGTCCTTATATATACTGTGTTTGTGGCTGTGGGCAACAGGGACGTTCTATCCCTTCATACAACATGTTCTCGCTTCTTTTTGTGTAAAGACATACTGCAGGGCGGATGGAGGTTTAGTGTCTGAACATTGTCCTCAAAGAGAAATCCTTCAATCAAATCAACTACACTGCGACCCGCTGACCTCTTCTTGGTGTCATCCAACTCCTCCCTCTTCTTGCACAGCGCATCCTGCAGTTTTTTTTGGTCCTGGAGCAAATTGTCGATCTTCTGCTCAATCTCGTTCTCCTGCTGCTTGACGAGGTTGTTGATTTTCCCGTCATAGTCCTCCTGCTGCTTGAGGATCTTCAGCTTCGTGTCGAGCTTTTTGTTCTCATCCTCCAGGTGTTTCACCTGAGGCAGAGACAAAAAGGGTGAGGGGGTGTGGACAGAAATGTTTCTGGTCATGTTGACGGACTGATGACCCTTAAAGACCTCAGACCTAAAGTTAAAGTCTAACTGTCCACAAGGTGGCGTCCTACATGTACCTGCTTTACATGAAGTGAAGCCTGCAAAAGGAGACACGTTTCATGGCCTCAGGTCCCAGAATTATTCTCAGCAGGTAGAAGTCATTCTCCAGGATTGGAAACCGGTTTTATGAACAATGTATCTAACGTTAGGTTTTTTATTTTAAGCTTGTACTGAATATTGATCCGCTTTTAAGCCTGATGAGGATATTTTGGAACGGTTCAAATGGGTGAATGAAAAAGTAAATGAATACAACAAACAACATAAATTACTATTAATTTAAAAAAAAAAACATAAAAAATGCACATATTGAATCATATTAAATTACAATATTTTATAGGCTACCAAAACACACCGAGAGGAAAAAAAGTCAAATATAGGCTATTATTTTTTTCTTTACATGTTTTGAGATGAGATAATATGTAGCATATTAATTTATAAATAAATGCATTATGTATTTATAGCCTTTTATTTAGTTTAGCAACTGTCTCTTGTTTGAAGAGTGGCAAATAAACAATAATCAGTATTTATATCGTTATAGGCTCGCTAATAATAATAATAATTTACAAACCTTGTCAATCAATCTGACAAACTTGTCATTAAGTCCAACCATGTCGTCCTTCTCCTTGGATTTGCCGGACGAGTCGATTTTGTTGCTCGGGAGGCTTTTGGCCGGTCCTGTACTCCCGGGGGAGTAGGACTGGCTGCTGTAATCTCCTGCTTTAGACATTATTGCAGCTTGTAACTGCGAGCTGAAATCTAGAAGCTGAACAGGGGAGCGGTGAACATACCCACGGCCCTCCGGATCACCTGCTTTTAAGGTGGAAAAGGACAACTCATCACCTCCCCAAAACTCTGCATGCATCCAATCAAAAGAGGACAAGTGCAACATCATAAGAGAGAAAAATGCCAGTCAACATGAAACACTTGAATTTTGACTCTGTACCAGTTTGTCCAGGGCACCAGGAGCCAATGGCATCCCTGGGGACGGGTTCATGCGTAAAACCCAGGTATAAAACCTACCTGCAGCCCAGCCATCA
This sequence comes from Coreoperca whiteheadi, assembly GCA_011952105.1. Classification (NCBI taxonomy): domain Eukaryota; kingdom Metazoa; phylum Chordata; class Actinopteri; order Centrarchiformes; family Sinipercidae; genus Coreoperca; species Coreoperca whiteheadi. The sequence continues at coordinate 7,381,145 of CM022483.1, forward strand.
CATCCATCGGGTGACTCCAGTCTGAAACTGTCTCCCTCTGTCAGCTGTCAGCGCTCTCACATCCAGCCACGATCATGTCTTCAAACTCCGCCGCCAGCATCTTTGGTGAGGCTGGGGGAAGGGACGTCAGGGCGTCCGTTTCGAGCCTGGAGGGGCTGCGTAGCGTGCTGCGCAACGAGCCGAGTCCCGCCGCTCCCGCAACACCCGCCGCTCCCGCCGCTAACGCCGCTCCCGCCGCTCCCGCCGCGCCCGCCGCGCCGGCGGACGACAAGCAGACGCTTCGGGGTCTGAACGACCGGCTGTCCGAATTCCTGGGCACGGTGAGGAAGCTGGAGAAGGACAACGAGGATCTGAAGAGAGAGATTGATGAGATTTTGGCCAAGAGGAACGCTCCTGAGGGACGCGACTGGGATGAGATTGAGAAACCCCTGGATGACCTCAAGAACAAGGTTGGTCACCCGATTTCTTTCTTTCTTGGGAAGAAAAATATGAAATTAAAAGTTTGACATTTCGCACTTGAGCACATTTTCCATGAAATATTTAAAGCTAAATCAAATAATCTTTTCCTATATAATAATCCTAAAATGTTACTGGTAACATAAGCCATGCATTCCTCTCCATAGGTCAAAGACATCGCCATGGACAACGCCAAGCTGCTACTCCAGATAGACAACACCAATATGGCTAATGAAGACTTCAAGAAAAAGTGAGTTTCATGCAATCTGGATTTGTAAAAATAAATGATTTTAGAGATAAATGGGGCTCAGGAAATAATCGTTTTGACATTCCTAACTTTAAAGGCTGCAGTTTCTGCTGATATCAGACAACAGTTTAGATTCAGTGGTGTCTGTGTGGATCATTGTTGGGTTCCTCCTACTGTGTGCAGGCTGGATGATGAGGAAAAGGCATGTAAGGAATTGGAAAAAGAAGTGGAGGATCTGAAGAAGATAGCTGAGAGTACCAAGCTGAACTGCAAGCAGACACAGAAAGAGATCGATTTGGTGAAGGAGGAGCTCGCTCGCCTTGAGCGGGAACACAAAGAGGTGAGACTGGCAACACACACTTCACGATCAACTAACAATACAATTTTGTTCGCGTGAAATCGGAGGCAAACTTGTTGCTGTGGCTCTTGTAGGAGGTGGATGTCCTGCGTGAGAAGATCAAGGACTCCGAGGTGACGGTGGAGATCGATTCCCAGAACTCCAACCTGGCCGATACCCTCAGCAATATCCGCAGCCAATACGATAAACTAGCAAAGAAGAACCTGAAGGAGACCGAGGAGTGGTACCAGAGCAAGGTACGTTACCTGCAGGAGCTTACAGACAACTCTTTTGTCACATTGTTATCTATCTTCTTTCCTTGAGCCCACCGTTTCCACCTTGTTTTCCCTTCTCCAGTTTGAAAACATCAAGGTGGTGGAGGCCCAAAACAGCGAGGCCTTGAACTCTGGACAGACAGAGCTGAAGAAACTGCACAAACAGAAGCAAATTCTGGACGTTAAGATCCAGAGTCTGCAAACCACGGTAACCACACGTCACTTGTCACACCGCCACAAAATACAATGAAAACCCAACACAGTGAAATCTCCTGGAACAGCACTCGAGCTTTATTGTACATATGGGAAGAATGGGAAGCCAAAAATCACCTTATTCCTTTTCAGATGCAGAACCTGGAGGAAACCCTGAGTAACACCAAGGAGGAGTACGGTAACCGTCTGGGCCCCCTCAACAAGGTGATATGCAACCTGGAGGCGAAGCTGATAGAGGTGAGGACCCAGGTGGAGCGCCAAGTGGAAACCAACAAGAATCTGCTGTATGTCAAGATGAAGCTGGAGGGGGAAATCAATAACTACCAGCAGCTGATGCAAGGCACGATGGCTGATGCTGAAAGGTGAGGATGGTCACACGGCTCAGAAATACTTCATGATGGCTGTAGTTGTATGATGTCAAATGAAACTGTTGTTTTTGCCTGTCTTGTCCCTTTGGCTGAAAAAAATTAGCATATAGTTTATTAAGATGACATTACAGCATGAACGGTATTAAAGTTCAAATGTGTTAAACTCACCTCTTGCCATCATTTTCTCTCATTTAGCTAGTAGCGATGGACAGCGGTAAGTTTTGGATAAAATCACAATGACTCCAGCATGTTTTTGCACCTGATCACACAGGTGGTCTTAGTTAGTTTGGTCTTCCAAATTAACTGGCTCCTTTCCAACAGGAAAAATAACAAAAATCAACAGAATCTGACTCATGTCTGCCCCTGTCTGTAGATTTGAAAGAGATAGAAAGGTGTAAGCAATATACTTGATGACATTCCTCACAGAAAAATATTGTAGAGTGGATGCAATAACCATATGGTTTACATCTTTATATTCTTATAAAATCAACAGCAGAGTTAATAGCACTTCATGCGGAGTTGAACTTGAAATCTAACCCTCACACCTCACTTTTTTGAAGTAAGAGTTTTTGGAAATATGCTTATTCACTTGCTTTCTAAGACTTACTAACTCTGTGCAAGAAAACAATTAAGTGTGATTAATTAAATGATTCCTTTATAGCTAGTTTTGTCACTTAACTGCACTAAAATGTTGTCACGTCGCACACTGTAACTGCATGCGATCACACTCGATTTTAACACTACATCGGGATCATAAATGTAATGATTTTGAGAAGCAAATCAATCACAAAAAAAACCCCTATAATTTCTTTGTCATGTTTTTGACAAATCTGTCAATACTGATTCATCTTCTTGTTTCCCCAACAGCAGGAAGGAGTGAAAGAAGAAGCAAGAAAGTCCCCCCTCTAAGAAATCCACTGCTGAAGCAGATAAACCCCTTGAAATGGTGGAAGGAGACCTCACCAAGGCCGAGAAGGTTGCTACAGAGAGAGGGCCAAATGAAAAAGAAAAAACAATACCAAAAATAAAAAGGGGTCTTCCTCTTCGTCTTCGTCTTCTTCCTCCTCTGATAATGAAGATTAAAAGCCATGGGTGAAGTTGTCAAAGCCTGATCTTGAAGTTTGTTTCTGCTTTCTTTTTCTGTCACTCTGCCAAGTATCTCATATCAAACTGTTTCCTACTGTTGCCAAACCTGTAAAGCTACTCTGAGGTTAGGGTGTATTTTGTCAGATGAAATAAACACCTTTGAACTGAAAAGAAAGACGCCTAGCAGTGTGTAATTTTGTCGCTCTTTTGAAACTTGAATTATGTGGCAATGCACTCACTTACCTTCATACAATATACTTCAATAATCATAAAATGCCGTGATTCCCAATCAGGCATACTTTTGTAGATGCCAGGGTGTACGTGGAAAGATTGTGAGGTTGTGCAGCTAATTTGAAAAAAATAGAAATTATAATTTGGTAATAAAATACACATAAATAGGGCTCCTTTCCAATGCATTGGTAAAAGGCTGACCTGTAGTAGGGCTGTGACTATATCCTACAGCTCAGGGTGACGACATTATGTCTTGTTGAGTCGGACCAGAATTCAAAAACCCAAAGATATTTAATCTACTATGTCAATAACAACAAAACACCAAATTCTTACATTTAAGAAACTTCTAACCATCAATTATTTGGCAAAATTTCTCAAGTATCTTTGTGTAATCAATAACCTGTATTAGCTCTTGTGTAGTGTGTGTATATATATATATATATATATATATATATATTGCCACAATAACTACTAAACTGCCAGCAGCACAGGAAATGCCTCCAACAAACCTGTGAAATTCAGAGTGCATGAAAAGTAGTTTGCAAGCAATAAAGACAAAATTGATAGATAGCTAAATGTAATCTATCAATGGTTGAAACAATTCCAGGATCACTGTGTCTGTATGGAAACAAATATTACTGTACCAATATTTAGTTTTAATAGTAGTGGTATGTTGGGTGAAGTTTGGGATCACCTATGGTGTTAGGTAATCTCTCAGGAGGGATTTATTCACCGCAGAGTATCAGTAAGGACGTGGGAGGCAGGATACGGTCAAACAACATTTTTTACCTTCACTCAAATAGAATACAGCGCAGTATGGCAGAACACATCCACTTTCAGTCTGCTTTGAAGGTGGGTGGATGAAGTGAAACGTAAATAAAAGTCCTACATATGAATGTGCAGATGAGAATTGGCATGTAGATTAATCATGTATTATGTTCTCCTACTGAAGAGATAATGACTTACATGTGAAGAGATGCATACCAGCAAACAAATATAATAGAGAAAAAAGCCAGGGTCTGTCAAGTGAAAAGCTGTCAGAAGCAGCCTTGATTTCAGGTGTTTTTGAGTTTATTTCAATGGTTATAAAAGGATATCACAAGCTCAAGGATGTTATATATTCTCAACCAAGACAGGATCATGTAATCCTTAAACTGAAAAGCCAAAACACTGCACTTGCAGGCAACAGTGAAAGCAAGAAAGCTTACAAATATTTTGTAATAAAATATTTTTTAAATTAGAAACACTTTAGACAGACACTGAGTTGAGAATTTCCAATCTACAGGTCAGTTTGTGGGACCCCTTTTCTTAGATCTGTGATACTGTCGAATGAAATCAACCCGATAAAGTAAATGCAATGCAAATATTGTGCAAAGTCTGAAAATGTCACTAAAAACTCATCAATACGGACAAACATATCCCGGGTGGATGGGGAAGAAACTGGTTGTAGAAGAGTCACAAAGTCAGCACACACCGCTTCCAGAGAGATGCGTTTTTTGTATGAGGGATTTATTTTATTTTTTTCAAATGACAATGGTACAGACACGAAAGCACAGAGAGGGAGGAAGGGGCGATTGAAATCATCCAACACGTGGATATTGCATGGTGAGGGTTGAGGGGCAAGCAAGAGTACCAAATGGAGTAAAAGATATCGTATCAAAAATTTCAATTTTTTCATATATATATTTATATAGGACTAATAATTCTCTTTAACTATGCAAAGCAAGGAATGCCCTTTTTTCCATTTATCTTGAGCCGAGGCTTTCCTTAAGTAGAGCCAACATTATTATTCATTAAAAAAGAAAAAAAAGAAAGACCGGACACGTTTTTGAGTTTGGGAGCGGGCAATTAGAGGCATCCTTGAGTCCTGTCCGATGTGGCGTTGAGTCTCAGTGTAGCGTGTTTGGGCGTGTCCACGGGGGTTTGGATTTTCTCTGATGGGAGTTGGCCTCAACGGGAGAAAGTCTTTCCACTGAAAAAAAATAATAAATAGACACATTAAAAGGGCACACAGAGGACATCACGCAAACCAGGTTGTCACAGCTCAAACCCTTTAGGAGGAACTAAAGTATGTTCATCCAACTTTGTTAGCTGCTGTAACTACATGTAAAAATGATTTTTTTTTTTTTTTTAGGGGAATAGTTTGAAATTTTGGGAAATATGCTTATTTGCTGTCTTGTCGTGATGTTGCAACATGCTGCACCCATATTATTCTTCCGTCTTATTTCTTTTTCATTTGTACGAAGGTGTTTACGCCTGTTCTTCTGTTTTATTGTTTTAGCACACAGAGCTACTGTAAAATCCATTTCTCGTGAAAATACCTGGCAATTAACCTTTCTAGTGATGCGGACAAGCGCAAGATAATTACGGCTGAGTTCATCTTCATGTCAAATAAACAATGGGTTTGACAGTTTCATTCCCGTTCTATATCTCGGAGAATGTCTTAGCTGACAACATTCTTTGTACCTTGCAGCCAAACCCTCTTAAAAACTCACAAAGATGGCATGCACAGGGTTTCCCTACTTATTCCTGATATACATTAACCACAGAACAAAGACTCTGTGCTCCGACAGTATATGTTTACCAATTATTTCAGAGCTACAAGGCTAAAAAAAACAGTATTTGTGCAACTGGAGGTTTAAGCAGAGTGGAGATCTGTAAAAATTCCTCCCTGACTCACTTCAAACACTGCAAAAAACAGTTGGCGCAAACATGTCCACACACCTCAAAAACACACAAAGATACGCACAGCTGCAGCCACTTCACAAAAGGAAGATAATCCTATCTTAGAAAATGCTGAGATAGTGTATCTGGTTGTATTTTGCTTTCAGCTGCAAAAATAATTTGTAATTCATCTTAAATAAAGACCCAATGCAATGCTCATGGTTCGTGAACATTACTGCGGGTCTTCATTTAAGATCTGAGGAGTGCAACAAGCAGAGAGGAGGCTTAAATTAAACTGAAACCGTTGGGTAAAAATCCTAAAATCTGATTAATAGCATCAACAAAAACACAAACACCTCTTTAAATCGCAGAATCGTAGCGACAAAACTGTCAATTTTAGCCCAAACGTTGGTCCTTATCTTGTTCTTCTTACATGAATGCATTGTATCAGAACAGAAATTTGACGCGCACAAAAGGTGACTACGATTCTGAGCCTGAGAGGTGGGTGTCCACAAGACGAGAGCACTTACGACATGGTCTTCATCTCCTTCTTCTCGGCGTCAGGTCGAGCACGGTTCAGCACCTTGAGGAAGTCTGACGTCTTGGCCCTCATACGTGTGTGAATGTAGGCCTGCCGAAGAATGAACAATACATATGAGGAAATTCTCCTCAGGTATTCATAGTGGAAAACACCAATCGCAACTCGTCCGGGTCATCTAATGTTGGAACGAATCTTAAAGAGGAAGCTTTTTGTTTCAGCCTAGTTAGGTGAAAAATAGGACGTCATTTTGTGTTAGAAACGTGTCACTGTGTGTGTGTGTGTGTGTGTGTAACGCGTGCACCAACGCCCACAAAGCGCTCTAAAAAACCTGTATGATCGCTGGGGGTGACAGAGCAAGTTGCCGCTAGATGGCGCCTTTGTTTGAGCTCACCTATGACTGGACTTTCTATTGTGGAGAAGACACTGTAATAGACCCTGAAATGGAGGCTGGAACGTACTATTGCAGGGGAGGAATTTATGGCTTGTCATTAAAGCAGACTTTCAACTGCTAGGGTGAGTGCTCGACACAGTGTTGCCAGCTCTTATCCAATGTAGCTAGCAGTAGCTCCAAAAGTCGCTGGATGAAGCCATGCGCTCATTTGCATGTTTATGACGCCATCACGCATTCGTTTGCATAAATCTTAGTCCAGTGAGGGAGAGATCGCCTTCATTTAAGACATAAAACAGATAGAAAAATCTTTGGCCAAATAATCACAAACTGACTACATTGTGTATTTTAAATCAAAAAGTAAAACAATACATTTTAGAAATAAATTCCTAAGAGGCTTTGAGGCCTCAAGCCTTAAAATATCACTACAATTCACAGATTATCTGTCCAAACATAATGATAAAAAAAATAAATCAGCTTTTCTTACAAACTCCAGAACCCTCTGGAACTTGTGCTTAACTTGGGTAAAATTGCACGAGTGGTTCACAAATTTCGAGTGCTAAATTCAAATATCAGGGAATAAGGTGGGTTGTTCCTGTGGTGCAGTTGCTAGGCGGGCTCTATATGAGAAGTTCCTGAGTCAGAAATCAAGAGGACTGTTTTAGACATAGGACTAATTTAAAGAACATATTGGGGAGCTGTACTACAGAGCTTCATTGAGGTTCCTAAAACAAACATCTTAAGATCTCTCTCCATTACAAGGAGTCTCAAAGACAACCCTACCCTAATATCGTTTTTTTTATATATCCTTGAAAGGAACCCTTGGAGCATTTGGTTCTGATATTGGAACCCTGTTAAGTTGAACTGACCTTGGAGCACTTTATGTGGTAGTGCAGGTAGTCCCTGAAGGTGTGGATGAGGTTGATGGTGTTGTCTCTGGCATTGGCATTGGTGTGACGCGGGAACAGGACTGAAAACATCGACACAGATCACACACATCACCATCAAATGAGTTAAATAATCACACTAATGTAGCTGCAACACAGCCAAAGACGTTTCAGCCTTAACAGGTGCTGACCAAAGGTGATGTAACCAATGTTGTCCCCGACAGCGGCGTCCGTGTCCTTCAGCTCCAGTGGGGGCTCCCTGTGGCTGAACAGCACCTGGGGGGCTGTGTGGCTGGCTCGCCGGCCCTCTTTGAACTCCTGCACACAGAACAAGCAAGTGCACAGGACTAGTTTTAGGGGGGATTTTTATTATTAATTTTAAGTTATAGTAAAATACAAGGCCAAGTGGTACAGTAGTCAATCACTTAATTACTCTTAATAACACTCCACTCCAAAACCCAAACACAATTCATGTGTGCAAATGTACGTATTCTAGTTTTATATATTATTATAGCAGTATTGTAGTTTTAGTTGAGTTAATCCTCCAAGAAAACAATGTTTAGTTAAGAGTCAGAGTGCTACGCTACATCATAACTACCTTCTTGCCAACATTATTGCTTATCTGTGTCCTAATTCCATACAACGCACTAATGCTGTATATTCCCTTGATGAAAACCCTCCCGTTATTCCAACTTAAGTGTGTTCACGCATTATTCAAAGATGTTTTTTTTTTTTAAATTATGCTCCGTGAGTGCGACTAGATACAAATTGACAGTACGTAGCTCCTTTTTACTTAGCTGAATCGACTGAAACAGTTAATACAAGATTAAGATCAAGTTAATGCAGATTTTATTTCAATCTAACTGCCAGCCATGTTCACACTGGTTTGTAGCTGCGAGAAATTCCAGATATGTCCGACTCTGAATTCCACACCTGCATGAAGACTTTGCCGATGATGACGTCGTCGTCGTCTTTGAACACTGTGCTGAACACCACCGTCACTCTGTCTTTCTTGGACTCCACATACCTGAGAAGCCAGGAGACATGTCAGAGGTTTAGGACCTCCAGGGAAATTAGGATTAACGCAAAAATGAGATCCTGTGAGGCCTCTTCACATATTTCCCAAACAGAAGGCCTACTGCAACCCATTTTGGGATTTCAGAAACATCTGTAGACACCAGCCACATTTGAAACTGAGGCCTTCTGCCTTCGTAAGACACGCTTTCAAACTCTCCCCCACGTACATGGACTCATCGTCTCTGTAGTGGACCACGGCCCTCTGCTCGCCCTCTTTGCCCTCTTCCTGGAACTTGAAGTACTTTTCGAACACTGAGGCGAAGCAGTTCCTCTTGAGCATCCCCGCCTGGTGGACAACCTCGTCCTTATTGGCTGGTAGTGCATCCAGGTCGTAGAGGAGGGACACGTTGTAGCCTGGGAGCGATGAGGATTACAAATTACACAAAATCGACAGTGAGTCATGCTTCACAGTCAGCCACCACTTTTAATTTCAGTTTCCCATCGAAGGAACCAATTAGCTAGCACAAACTAACAAATACTGGGAAAAGAAGTTTTAGAAATGAGGAACAGTGTTGACCAGCAAGACTGCTATATTGCAGAGTGACACACTAATGTCTAAAGCTCAGAGTTTCCTGGTGGCGCAGGGATCTTCAAACTAACAATCTCAAGCAATAATTCGAAGGCATCTATGTCCGCCACGATAGGCTCTAAAAAGCAGATCAGTAACTTTGAGAACTTACCAGCCTCTGTTGAAACCAGGAAATTCCCATAGACCCTCTTGAGCAGCTGAAATTAAAAATATGACCTTTATTTGTGTCACACTTCTCTAAATACCATTTTCAAAAGAGGTACTTCACTCATAAACCACAACACATAGGCGGAAAAAAAAGAACTTCAAAGCGAAAGGTTGCAAGAAAGAAAATGTAGTTAATACAAGCAAGCTTTCAATGGATGATGACTTGTAGTTATGTATATTTTAAAAGACCAAGCTGTTACGGTAGACCCTGATGCTGCTACAATAGAGAAGTGGTTCTCCCAAAGCCATCTTTTTTCAAAATTATTAACACTTCAGTGATTTTCATAGCCCATGGGAATCCTCCGAAACTAAGCAGGCGGTTTAAGAGAAGAGAAGAAACTGGCAAAAAAGCTCCAATAAACTCCAATAAAAAGCAGAAAGGAGGTGTTTAATTCTGGGAGGTCGCAACAGAGGTCCACACTGATGGATACCTGTCATTGTGGAATGAAGAAGACTTTGCAGGGGGTGTGCCAATCTAACTCTGGTATGGCAATAATGTACCACCAGAAGTCAACAAAAGAAAGTGCCGTATACTACATTCTTCCTCATTTTAATCTGAGAGCCAAATATGTCAGATGAAAAACAGATAAGACTGTGTGCGAATAAACAAGCCCCCTGACTGCTTTCCAAATAGACTTTTCACAGGCTGAATGTGACGCCGTCGAACCATTCACTTATCCCTCTGCTCCTGAGCTTAAGGGAACAAGGAGGGAAGTCGCTGGACGGCAGCCAAGACATTCATACACAGTGGCTGCCGCTCGCAGTCAGCACTTCCTCGCCTGGGGTGAGTCACACAAACTCACTTCCTGTTTCTACCAGAAACCTCGGCAGCTGCTTTCTTCCTTACATGGCAACAGAGCTCTCGTGTTGGAGGTGTGTGTGTGCGTGCGGAGAGCAATCACAACCTCGTTATGCTTTTTGTAATACTTTATCATCTCAAACTGACACCAAGACCGAGCAGAGTGACTGCATGTTTGAAAAAGTATAACACGGAAGCAACTGTTGACCTACGTGTGACAGGTTTACCACAACTGCCTTTGTAAAAGACTTGTGAAGTCAAGTTTAGCACCTAAATGACAAGACCATTTCAGCTCTTGAAATACAATAACATTGCGTGTCGTACCTCGTCAGCCCCATGCTCCTGCAGCTCCTTGTAGAACTTCAGGGAGATGCTGACCATCACTTTGGTCTTGTCCCCATTGGGGTTGGAGATGTGGTACAAGACGCCATCGAAATCTGAAGCAGAGACGGACAACATTAAAGCCTGTGGGCGATGAATGAGGGACAAGCTCCTAACCCTTTACTTCTGGCAGCTTGACACACTGACACATTTTGTCCTTGGACAAATGTGCCATCTTAATTTGTAACCTCAAATGATGCTGGTACACAGGATTATTCCTGTCAATTTCACATGTGAGATGTAACATTTTGTGTCATCTAGCAGTGTTTACTGGCAGGGCTGAACATGTGCAACAGGTTAATTGCATCATAGGAGGATAACTGGTATAATGACGACAGCAAGCACAGCTAAAAATCAGCAATAGCCTTAAAACTTTAGAGTATTCACAGTGCTAAAAACGGACTTTTTCCAACCAAGCTGGTAAAAAACTGTGTGGTCAGATCTAAACAAGGACTTTAAAAGAAACTATATATATGCATAGATGCTACCACTTGTTACAAAAAAATACCATATAATCTCACCTGCAAACGTGACATCGACGGCCTCTGGCTTAGTTCTGCAGGGAGAAAATAAAATTGGGAGATGCATGAGGCATAAAGAGAGAGCCCACCAATTCACATATGATTTATATAATAGTGTACAGCTCAGTCTGTGTTAAATTAGTACATCTGAACAACAAAATGACACATTGTAGTGCTGATACCATTAATCAAGTTGTTGATCAACAGAAAACTAATCAAGAGGTATTGTGTAAAGTGAGTTTTCAAGCAAAAATGCCAGACGCTGCCTTGTTCCAGCTTCTCAGTTGTGAGGATCTGTTGCTATTCTTGATTATATGTAATAATAAAAGTTATATCTTTGCGTTTTGCACTGTTGGTCAGAACAAAACATGCCATTTTAAGGCGTCACCTTGGGCTTTAGGAAAGCGTGATGGGCAGTTTTAGCTGTTTTCTAGTATTTTACAGACTAAACAATTAGTCAGTGTATCGAGAGAATAGTCTGCATATTGATCCCTAATGGAAATTATTGTTAGTCGCAGCCCTAGATGCAACATCGCCAACCAAAACACAATGGGAGCGAACAGAATCAGTCACTACTTCAGTGTCAGTGCAGCAACTCGAAGTCGTGGATGAAACCAATTTACCTGCCAAAATCAACAAGTGTTGATACTCTGATTTCAAGCTAAAACAGCTGATGTTTGTAGATATTCATTTTTCAGCCCCAAATCTTCGGAACAGCCCACATCAACAGTTATTCTTTAATGACTCATCTTGACAGAATCGTCTTTTCTTCAGCCAGTGAAACCCTATTTTGGGGGACGTGGTGGAGGAACACTTTTAAACGGTGGAGGTGCCTCAGCTTGTCGCGGCTGAATCCTCTGCATGCCTCAGCGAGCAGCAGCGAGCCGCAGCTGGCCGGGATCAAGGCTCAGGGCTCCGGGATCAGGCTTGACTCAGCTTGACTACAGGAATGCGGAAGCTGGAGAGAGGGGCGATGGTTAGCTAACAAGTAGCCGCTAACTGGTTTTACGGTGCCGTGGAGAGCACATGAATGGCCTTTCTTGAGCGCAAACACAATATTCTATATGGTATAACCAGCCTTGTGTTGTCACAAGATAGTTAATGACTAATGAAGTGGGAAAGGACAGCGGACATTTCCCGTTTTTGTTACCCTGACAGACTTCTTGTGTCCAAACAGGACAAATGGGTGTCACTGGCGCTGAATCCTGGTTTAAACCCGCAGTTAATGCGGGTGAAATCTCTTTAACAAATAGCTAGTCGAGTAGACGTCTGTGCTTTCACATAAGGATATCCAACTAGCCACAAGATAGCCACAAACAGCCGCTGTATTGCGGTAGGTGCGCTACTTTTGAAGCTATGCAACCTCGCAAGACGTTGAAAAAGGTTTCATTTAGTTAATATTTGGCCAGTGGCAGCAACGTAAACTGAAATGCTTTGTTATTCTACGTTCACGGTCTGTGGGGGAACAGCCAGGGGAGCTAGCATTAGCCTGCTGGCCGCGCAGACACACCCCGGCTTCAGGCAGAGCAGTCACGGCGGGTCAGCGAGCTCAGTCAGCCTGTGTGGCAGCGCGTTTAAAAACAAAATAGCACTATCTAGCTAACTTGTGCATAGCTGCAAACGCAATCAGCTGCACCCCCCCCTTGCTTCCTGAACTGTAGCCGTCCTCTTCAGCACAGCGCCGAAGCAGCCGCTAGCTGCCGTTAGCGGCGCTAACGTTAGCCAGGTGCAACAATGGTTCCTCACCCGTTGGATGCGCCGTCGAACTTCAGCGACAGCGTCTCTTCTATGATGCGGTTATTGATTTCTAACAGGATCATCGCAGCGGACGCTGGTGTCAAGGAAAAGGGGGGCTAATCGGTGCTACTCGGTGAGATTAACCTCTTTGTGTCAAATTCTGCAAATTTTTCCTCCCTTGACAGACCAAACCGCTTCCGCCGAGGCTCCTTCCGCCTGCCACTTCCGCGTATTTTACACTCAGGACCCCATAAGATGAGGATGCCCGCCATGTCGCCTGTAATAAATTCAAATGAGGCAGTTTGGAAGGAAAGAAACGAAAGAAAGATACTGAATGGTAATTAATTCCTTATTCATTACCATTCAGTATCATTAAACAGTGCACCCACAACTTGCCCAAATCTCAACTGACGGTATCTGGCCTCTTGACATAAAATGTCTAAATGGTTTAGTACATGCCTTACAGAAAAGCTCTACCCAGGTAGGCAAATAATAATGACTTTATTATTGTAATAGGGCTTATATTAACACAACCCCCTATACTTAATAAGTTATTTGTGTTGTTCTTTAATTTCTTATTTTGCAACTCTCCCATATGTTTCGTTCTTTTCTTACACTGTAAATATGCAGCAATTGTCTCAATACGAAGCTTGGGGGGGGGTAAAGAGTCTCTTGAGTGTTTGAAAATTAATTTGTGTGGGCTCATATTGAATTTACCACTTCAGTCACCTCTTCTTGTGAAACCCTACTGAAAGTAAACCCATTATAAACCCTGGTTTCACTGTCACTTGCTTTTAGGTAATTTGATTAACTGAAGATGTTGTCAGGGAATTTTCACAATTACGTGCATACTCTGTACTAATCAGAGAATCCAGGACCTTGAAATGTTTCTTACGAAGCCACTCCTTCGTTGCCCGGGCGGTGTGTTTGGGATCATTATCAATCTGAAAGACCCAGCCACGTTTCATCTTCAATGCCCTTGCTGATGGAAGAAGGTTTTTACTCAAAATCTCACGCTACATGGCCCCATTCATACTTTGCAGAAAAACAGCCCCAAAGCATGATGCTTCCACCCCCATGCTTCACAGTAGGTACGGTGTTCTTTGGATGCAACTCAGCATTCTTTTTCCTCCAAAAACGACAGGTTGAGTTTTACAAAAAATTTCTATGCTGGTTTCATCTGACAATAGGACATTATCCCAATCCTCTTCTGGATCGTCCAAATCCTCTCTAGTACACTTCAGACGGGCCCGGACATGTGTACTGGCTTAAGCAGGGGGACACGTCTGGCACTGCAGGATCTGAGTCCCTGGCGGCTCAGTGTGTTACTGATGGTAGCCTTTGTTACTTTGGTCCCAGCCCTCTGCAGGTCATTCACTAGGTTCCCCCGTGTGGTTCTGGGGTTTTTGTTCACCGTTCTTGTGATCATTTTGACCTCACAGGGTGAGATCTTGCGTGGAGCCCCAGATCGAGGGAGATTATCAGTGGTCCTGTATGTCTTCCATTTTCTAATAATTGCTCCCACAGTTGATTTCTTTTTTCTCATTGTACCTATTTCTCATAGTTGAAGTGTACCTATGATGAAAATTACAGGCCTCTCTCATCTTTTTAAGTGGGAGAACTTGCACAATTGGTGGCTGACTAAATACTTTTTTGCCCCACTGTATATATATACTGTATATATATCAGGAAGCTGCCCACAGCAACAAACCAGTCTGCATAACATGAAACAACATTTGAATTTCCTTCCATCTTTTCAGTATTATATGTTTTTGTTAGTCTGTTTTCCATTGAAAGTCAGACATGTGGCCAAATGTCATTCCACATCCAGGTCCCTTTCAATGATCTATTGTCTGTCGCCCGTGCTGGTGCTGTAGCCCTCTCCCCCAGCCAAACCGGTTTTAATAAGTTGAATCATTTTCTTTTTTAAATCTCATCTGAGATGTTTTCTAACCATTGTCAGGTACTGCACTGAAGGGGGTTACATGGAAACAAGACTCATATCAGCAAGACCTCCTTACAGAATTCAGGCATTTGGTAAGTACAACAGGCCTCATGATCTTATACATTTTATCTGATTTAGATTTTGGATACTTTATATGTGCAGTATTTTGCAGGTCACAAAGTTAGCAAGCACATTGGGATGCGTTATGTAAAGTATCTATTTTTTAGTTTCAATTTAGTATTAAGTGTTAAGTGTGTTAAGATGCTGCTTTGATGCCAGTTGGAGTATTTAATACACACTCAAAAAAAAAGATAAACAGTTGAACCAAATATTCAAACTTTATTTGGCTAATTTGACTTAATGTTCTTATATAGATAATAAAATGTACAAAAATCCAGATGATTTAATCATATTAGATGTTCTGAAACATTAGTCAATGGTTCTCACCTGTCAAATAAAACAGACAGAGAGCAATAATTACAAGGTATGTTAAAATAAGTGTCAGTAATGCCTGTACGCGCTGTTGTCACCAACACAATACAGGGTGGTTTGACTGACATACGTGACGGCTCATCAGACAGTTTTTTTGAGCATTTCAGTTCTCTTCCTTCCAGTTCTCCACACCTTCATTTATTTTGAGGGAGCAAATAAACACCCAAAACTAGAAAAATAAAATTAAAATAAAATAACATATTCTCTTTTTACCTTCTTCATCATCAATATACATCTTAAACTTGTTCCACAAACTTTGTCTTTTGTAAGATGGTTTGTTTTTAGGTGCCTTTGATATGTTTTACCTTGTCTGCTTTTGAAAAGATAACATTTATTGTTAGTTCATATGATTCCATTTTCTAATTCTTTAGTTCTTGTTTTCTAATACATCCTAATGTCAGACATTGAATGCCTGTCTCCGTCTTGGTGGACTGTGTAAAATAGACGTCTGATATGTTTAATTTCTATAAATATATCCTCCTTATATTCCACTGTGTATAAATGGCCATATTAGTGTTGTGTGTCTATATTAATAATCTTAACAAATCAAACGTTTCTTATGTGCTCACAAGACAGATAATATTATAGAGTTTAGCATCTTCTTTGGAGTCTGAACAGATCATTTGCAGCGTGTGGAATCAGTCAGAACAAGACAAATCTGTCTTTTGGGACAACACATGAGGTACACTGGGAGACCAAACTTGTGACCTTCTCCGTAACTTAAATTACATTTTGGGAGGTGAGGGGGGTCTGGGCGTCTCTGCTTAGACTGCTGCCCCTGCGACCTGGCCCTGGATAAGTGGAAAAAGATGGATGGATGGATGGTGATAAGGTGCTCTATGTTATGAAGCATACTCTGAGAAGTGATTAGGTACCGTGCCAGATTTCCATGTTGATATGACACAAGTTGCCACAGAAGAATAACTGGTTTACGGAAAATCTAATCTGGTGTTTTCACAGCTTGCCTTTGTGTGGCTCAAATATCAGAGAGCTTTGGATAAAAGCTTTGCATTGTTCTCTTTGATCGCTGTTTTATTTCTCTTTCACTTTGAGGTACAATAGCATTGGGTCACCTCCAGTGCTATCACGAAGGGAGTAAGTGGATTGAAGATTTAACAGCCACATGTGCCCCGATACATGTGCAGCAATCCAGATACAAGGTTAGAATTAGGGCGAAATCTGGATTGCCGCGCTTCCTTTCCTGTTCAGGACTCTACTGGGATGTTGCTGAGCTGAGCCAGAGGCCAGTTTAAAGGGTCAGTTCACTGCAAATTGCAAACAAAAAACATGCGACTGAGGTTTTGAGATGAGATCTGCTGTCACCCCTATTCAAAGGAAATGAATGGATTCCATTTCATTAGTTTGCGGTGGGAACGGTTTTCTTTAGAGGAAGAAACAGTACCTGATTATTGCAAACTATGTGGAGTAACTGGTATATTGTTTCAGTCGTGCAACCAAATTAGCTAACCTTTCACATGGTTTAATTGCCCTATCCACCTATCTGCCAGGTATGCATTACAGTTTAGTGATTTATTTTTTCAGTATGTCATTTATAAATGCTGTCGGCACTACAAACACATTTTTGCGAGACCCAGTTAAGAAGCAACATTCACAGGAGTTTCTTAGGTATGATTGAAATCTGAACAGGCGCTCCTTTGATCTTTCTTCTTCCACCCGTATTTGAGCTCTGTCCTTTAATACATAATTATTTATATAATATAATATATATAATTGAATACATCATGTAAATCGAGAATCAAACCGATTATTGAACCAAACCATCCACCCCATAACTTTGACCCAGATGGGTCTAACTAGCATGTTCCCATAACAAAGTGTAGCAAAGTTCCCGCTTCCAGTCTTTCCTGGAAAGTAAAGTAAAGTACATTTACTCTGGTACTTTATATACATGTTATTTTGAGGTACTTTACTTGAGTTTTTCAATTTTATGCTACTTTATACTTCTACGCCAATAAAATTCAGAGAGGAATATTGTACTTTTTACTCTAAGTGCTGATAATACTTACTTGTAGGATTTTGAATGCAGGACCTTTACTTCTAATGGAGTATTTTAACATTGTTGTTAAACTGATTTGAGTACTTCTTCCACCACTGCCTACACGAATGTTATAAGGACCCCAGAAAAAAGACAATACAGTACAAAATACCATGAATTAATTCTGAAAATACTGAAGGAATACAGTTCATATAGCGAGTAAACACACATTTTACACCCCATTCTGCAGCGCAAATGAGCCTTCATCCCTTTCTTTCTGTGGAGTCTTATTGGAGTATGATAATATCTAAAAACGGAAAAATATTTCAAGTTTATATTGAGAATTATTATAGAAAACAAAGAGCTGAGAGGACATCAGGGAGGTGACAGGCAGTGTCTTGTCAAACAGTGAAACGCATTAAAAGTGTTATCTTATAGAAATATGCATAGATACTGCTACACTCCCAACATAAACTAAATTCCAAGCATGGTTGGTCATTCTAAAGGTATAACGAGCTTAGAATCTACAGGAATCATCTCCATTTTCCAGTGTAACTTCAAAAACAAACACGCCGATGAGACGATGCATTTGTATCTATGACCTGCAGAGCAAATACTTTCTCTTTGCTACAATGCAATCAAAAAGAAAACCTGATGTCAATCATGCATTTCCAGAGAAGGAGACGGTGTCCCGGGTTCTCAAGAAGAATCATGTTTGTGCCAAGTAGTCACGCTATTGTTAACATGTTTTGTTGGAATGGGCACAGAATGGCATTTCCGTGAGTGGAAATTCAGGTGTCAAGGAGTTGGTACAAGGAACATGCCACCTCTTAACGAACATAGTTTAATTGATTCCAGGGTTAGTGGTTCCAGTTTAGTTGGATGTTTCTTTGTAAGGTGTTTGAAGTTTTGTATAGTGCTACAAATAGAAACAATAATGCTCAGGGTATTAGGTGTATACATTTTACTATATCACTACATTACCCCTTATATTATACTCTGTATCCCATATGATTATTATGTTATAATAATATGTATGCATATGTGTACATGTATGTGTTGTGTATATATATGTTAATACTGTTACTGCTGTTTACTACATAATGCACTTCAACATATGTCTATATTAATACAGACAAATATAATTAGTTTATCATGTACTATTCTAGTGTTCACTGTTATAATCGATAGTATCATATTACTCTACAGATACTTTGCTGACTTTACTGCTACTAACCACACCATGTTTGTCAATGTGTCACTTGGCTTGAGACAGTAGTATAGTATTAGTTTGAGTACAAATCTGGTTGTACATACACTATACATACAGTGCGTGCATTGTAATTTTGAGTTTAATTGCTCTTTTAAAGTTACTATTTTTATTCTATTCTTTTTATTTTATATACTTTAAATGTTTTGGGTTTTTTTTACCTTTCTCTATTTCTCTGTACTTATTTCTGTCCTTGTGCTGCTGCAACACCTGATTTTCTCCTCGGGGGATCAATAAAGGCTTATCTTATCTTATATTTTTACTTCCTTTTTATGTACATTTTCTTTCATTAATATGGATAGTATTTATACAAGTATGATATAAGATCAGAACAGGTAAAGTATTTATGTTTGTAGAGAAACTGTGTAATTTAAGCGAAACGACCTGACTTGTTTGTTAACTCAGTCTGCATAAATATGACATTTTTTACCCTGAACTCGAGCAAAATAACAAAAGAAGACATAAAACAAAAAGAAAATACAAAAACATTGATATTTACTTCTTCTCCTTTTAGTCAGTTTATTTACTTTGTATTACTACATATTTGATGGCCTCAATGACAGTCACACACAAAGCACTGAAGTATGAAATTGGTCTCCAAGTGTGAAATAACAAACACACACAGTTTGTTTGTTTGCCAAAGTAACCACAAACTTAAAAACAGGCCGTTCTCGTTAGGGGACCTTCTTGCTTCCTGATGGAGGCTCTCAGTTAACCAGCCAGGTGGAGCCTTCATGTCTGCATTTACTCACAGATATGCGACAGCTGTAGAGGCAACGGCAGTGATGCAACACACTGCTAGGTTCTTTGTATGTCTATGTATGCTGTGCATCTTAGCTCTCACAACCTGAATGAGGTGATTTATTGAGACAGAGGGGAGGTAACGGAGGTACTTTTGTGTCTGGACACACATTTTACTTCATGATCAAGAGAAGGAGGAATGTGTCAGCTTGGTCCTCTGTCATTACGGACGTGTGGTTATCATATTTTTCTCTGCATGCTCACTGATGCTTGCCACACAATGTAACACTGTTTCTGCACGGACATTTTTGACTTGGCTGAACAAAATCACAGAAATAAAAATGGTCTCAACTTTTAGCTTAAGAAAACACATTATTTCTTAACAGTGTGGATGTTAACACAACAGGGGGACGATACTGGACGCTTGCAACAGCAAGAGTGAGAACAAAGTATTTCATTTCCAGAAAGTGTACCAGCTGACTGCTGACCTGCTGATTTTTACAACACCTTACCACACACCCCTGATTATCCAATGACTTGCAACGGTGTCACATCACACATCACATGCTGTCTGGGACATGATTTGTGTTCCAAAGAATGCATTTAGGGCAAAAATGAATAACTTTCTCAGGTGTATCAATTTACGGCATCTAAAATAAAAGAAATTGCACCGTTTTCTATGCTGATGATTATTTGGAAGAAAATCTCATTAGCTGTAGACATACCGAGAGTGATGGTGCTGTTGGGAGACATTTTGATATTTGGAAACTGTTGGTAGAGTGACCAGGCCCTGTTGTTTTATCTGCAGGCCAAAAAAAGGTTAGTTTAGTCCTAATAAAATGGAAAGAGCTTTTCTTTCCCCTGCTAAAATCATCGAAGAATGACTCTGTAAGCTAGGGGTTCCCAACCTTTGTTTGGCTCGTGGCCACTAAAAATGAAGCAATCCCTATACTTGTGACTGCACCTCCATGTGTCTACCAGGTGTGACCAATTCAATCTAAAAATATGTTTTTCTTGTTGAATTTGAATTTAGAATTTTTAGGCCTGAGATGGTAAAATGATCCATTAATTGATAAGAAAACAGCAAAGATTACATATAATATAGATTAAATATGCTTTTTTCTCGTGTCAGGTCCCGACTCCCAGGTTCTTTTTAATAGTTTTTAACTGCTTAAATATGGAATATCAGTTTTATGTTTTTATTTCATGGATATTAATTTTCTATGTTTTTGTAATCAGCATTGGTTGAATAGGATAGGAGCGCTGTAACTTCCATGCTTTTATGGTTTAATAAATTGAACCTTGAAATGTAATATTAGGCTGACCGTTTTATTTTTTAATCTTTCTAATTCAGGTAAATGACTGAGTTTAAGATATTTTCCAGAATCTCTCCCATTCAGTGATTTAAAAAAAGAACATTAAAAAAATAAATAACTATACAATATATCTCTTGTACACTACTGAAACAATGATTTATGTTGCATACACTTGTTAATAGTTTGTTAATGATGAACAATGCATAATACATTTGTGTTACTGCTATACAAAATGTCACAGTTGTATTTTGACAACGTGACAAAGCACGCCTTTTTCACCGCAGACACAATACCAGGACCCTGAAGCTGAAGCAGCAAAATGGAATTCAGCCATCAGTCATTTTATTTATTATACTGGTGGTTTTAAAACATCCTATTGCAGCAAACACCTTTGATGTCACACTCACATGCGGCAACATATTGGGGAAGGAAACACGGGGCCAACTCTCCATTTAAATAAAAACCCCATATTGTATCACACTTAAAGGAATTGTCTTCAGTACAGACTCATTTGGGTGTGTCATCTGTGTCATCTTTGAAAGCTACGGCCAAGCCAGGACAGAAGGTGAGTTTCCGAGCCAGTTTATTCTCATATGTTTAATAAAAGTAATTAAATGTGTGTCGATTAAGGAGAGACTATGTAACTTTTGAAAAACAAAATAACCCAATAGTCTTGGTACAAATGAAATGTAGTAATCATTAACAGCACCCTTGTTAACCTAGGTTAATACACAGCTGCAGCCTTACTTGGTCTGGTATGACCAGTAGCTCATGGTGCCTAATGTTAGCTGATGATAACAAATTAGTTAGATATTGCTGACAATA
Source organism: Coreoperca whiteheadi (assembly GCA_011952105.1). Classification (NCBI taxonomy): domain Eukaryota; kingdom Metazoa; phylum Chordata; class Actinopteri; order Centrarchiformes; family Sinipercidae; genus Coreoperca; species Coreoperca whiteheadi. The sequence goes on from CM022483.1 coordinate 7,402,674, forward strand.
CTGAGTCAGGTCACTGTCTGCATGACTCTTCTCTACTTGTGCTACTGTTTCTCTACATTTTAATATTCACCATCATCCCCAAACTGACACTTGCAGTCGAAGTTGCAGCTGTTCAGCAAGAGTTACTTAGAATCGCTTTAAAACTATGCAGCTAGAAATCTCAATAATTTTAAACATGGTAGAATTAATCACTGTTTATCTACTGCTATGATAGTGTACTAATAACAATCTCTTGTCCATCCATAGTCATGTTGTACAAAATTGAAGGTGAGGACCTATGGGACCTACAGAATGATTCCATCCACAACAATCTCACGGTCTATGTTCCAAATCCAAAGACGCTGCGATGTGAGATAAAATCAGATCCTACAGTCGCTCTGACCCTGTGCCTCATCCTCGTAGTCATCTTTTTGCTGGCAATACCAGGGAACCTGTTAGTGGGGTGGGTGATCAGCACCAACAAACAGGCGCTGACTCCATCGGATGTGTACTTGTTTCATCTGATGATAGCAGATGGTCTGATGGCCCTAACCCTCCCATTCTGGGCTGTGGCACTGGTCCAAGGATGGATCTTTGGAGACTTCCTGTGCAAGTTCCTCAACCTCGTCATCGAAGCAAACTTCTACACCAGCATCCTCTTCCTCGCCTGTATTAGCGTCGACCGGTATCTCGTGATTGTGCACGCCAGCGAGAGTCTCAGGCGTCGTCAGAGGATTGGCAGCTGGCTCCTCTGTGCAGCAGTGTGGGGCCTTGGTTGGGCCCTCGCTCTGCCTGCACTTTTCTACGATGCCTCCAAGCCAGACCCTGACTCGGAGAGGATCAGTTGCTCTGAAAACTTTGACATCGGCAGAGCCTCCTCATGGAGGCTTGCCACTCGCGTATTCCGCCATATTTTTGGTTTCTTTCTCCCTCTGGGTGTCATGCTATACTGCTACAGCGTCACCATCGCAAGACTGCTACACACTCGAGGTTTCCAGAAGCACCGGGCCATGAAGGTGATCACAGCCGTGGTGATTGCATTTCTGCTGTGCTGGATGCCGTACCATGCAACCATGGTGGTGGACACAGTCCAGAGGGCGAATATAAAACGGTTTGATTGTGCTGAGAGGAGGTCAGTGGAGGAGGCTTTGCTTATAACTAACTGTTTGGCTCTGCTCCATAGCTGCATCAACCCTGTCCTCTATGCCTTCGTGGCAGAGAAGTTCAGGAGAAAAATTATGCTACTTCTTCAGCGGAAAGTCAGACAGGAGAGGATGTCGGGGTCGAAGTTCAGCAGGTCAACGTCTCAGACCTCAGAAGGAAACGGAACTGTTCTCTGAAGCCTCGATGGACTTTTTAAAAGTATACAGCATATGTCCATATTCATCGAGGGTTTTTAGTCCAGAAAGGACGATGCACTCCCAAATTCTGCTGTTAAAAAAAGAAAGTTATGACAAGTACAAAATGCTCTGTTTCTCACATACTGTAAATGATTGCTTCATCCTGTGCAATATATTAAAAATGGATAGATAAGAAGTGGAATAATTAGACAAGGCTTTATGTCTCAGGTTGACAAAACAAGAGTCATTGCCAGCAACTCTGTGGGGCACTTTGCTATGAACTAAATGCTAATGCTAGCACGGCAAAATGCTCATAAAGACTGCTAACATGCTGTTGTTTAGCAGGTATAACATGTACCATGTTCATTTTCTTAGTTTAGTGTGTTAGCATGCTAACATTTGCTAATTAGCACTAAGTATAGCTGAGGCTGATGGGAATGCTGTTAGTTTTGCAGGTGATTGGTCATAAATGAAAATATTGGACACATTTAAATTTTGTCCTGAATATGGTGCTAGATGGAAAGTCAGGGGATCACCAAAGGTACTGGAATTCATCCTGTGGGGAACATGACTGTCTGAACAACCTTTCATGCCAATCCTTCCAAAAGTTGCCAAGACATTTTACCCAAAACCACAAATGTCAACCTCATGGTGGCGCTAGAGGAAAAGTCAGACAATTATCAAAGTCAGTTAGATTCATCCTCTGGGCCCCATGAATGTCTGTAAAAAAATAAAATAAAAAATCATCATGATCGATCCAATAGTATAGAAATATTTCGGTCTGGACTGACTGACTGACATCCATAGAGCCACGCCGCGAGCATGGCTTCCTGGAGACTTCAGTGCTAAATGAAAGGACTTTTCTTACGTATAAAATTATGAAGCTGATGGAAAACAGACAATATAAAGTGGTTGGAATGCAGCATTTAGGTCTCTGTACAGAATTTTATTGTTGTTAATAGCTGAATTCAGTTTCTATTTATGGTCTCTCATTCTCTCTACCTTTGGTTTGTGTGGTACACTGCTGCCATCTTACTGTTGTCTACAACTACTACTGTCAACTGTTCCCCTTCTCAGTGCTTTTATCATCACGCTGATGTTAGGTGACATAATGTTAAACAGTACAAATTGCATTACAAGATATATTTGCATATCACCTCTCCTATTATGGCTCTTAAAATTATTATGACTTTATTATTATTGTTTTTATTAGTAGTAGTTAGACAGTCTTTGTACAAATATGCTGTAAGATGATTTGTCCAGCAGATGGCGACAATAATGCATTAATAAGTTGTTAGGTTGTCTTTTTTAACGCTCCTCCATCATAGCTTGTTTTTACTCTCTCTAAGCTCTTTAACTGATCAGGAAGACCCCCTGCCGTCTGCAGTTGTAAATGTTAATAAATTGATTTTGGGCCAAATGCTTTGCAGCTGTTTGTCCAGGAATTAAGTGGGTGAATGTGTGTATTTGGGGGGGGTGGGTATACCTTACGGTTAAATAAAGTTTTTACCAGCTTTATCGCCGACGTCAGACTGCAGAACCACATTTCCCAGAAGACAATGCGATGAGAGCGCAGTGGGTTTGCTCATTAAGCGCTGCAGCCTCGGAAGGAGTGCACGAGGTACGTGACGTTTGCTCAGTTTTGTGTACCCCTCCAAAATTATAAACAAGTGAATTGTGCTTTCTTAAATGGAAAGCCAGCTTGTTGTGTAAATGGGCCGTCCTTTACTTGCTATAAAGAGTATGTTATTCGTTTGCGCCAACAAAAGCTACAAGAGCGCATTGTTTTTATACTTATTTGACGTTACTGTTAGCCAGCTTGCTAGCTAGCTGTAAATTCGCAACTGTGCGTCAAACCGTGATGGAGTGAGTTTACGCAGGTCTGTGTCGCTGTCATACACAAACAGCCCAACCACAGCCAGGTTTAGCACGTTAACAGCTAACGTAACATAAGCTGAGCTGTTATATCTTTGTGTGTCCTGGCATGCTAGCACACACAGTGTCAACTTGCCCAATAAAAGGCTTGTGGAACGTGTGTGAATTAACGGGCCATGTAACGTTAATTAATTCCTCAGGAGCACACTGTGTGTTTGTCGTTACATAGGCAAAAAAATATTAACTATTAATGAATAAAACAGAAAACATAATTGGGAACCCCTGGTGTGTCCAAACATGTCCCTGGCAGGTTTGAGTTTAGAGCTGACATTAGTCAGTTTTTAAAGATCTTTATTTTCACACTCTTCACTGATTGTAACCTTAATATTTGGCGTTTTTGACTGCTGGTCTGCCCAAATAAGCTATTTGAGGACATTAGCTTGGGCTCTGGAAACTTGTCACCCCGTTGTTCACAATTTTGTTTAGATTTTATACACCAGGCAATTGATTGATTAGGGTTTATTGATAATGAAAATATGTTAATTGCAGCCCCATTTGAGTTAAAGCAGCTTCCAAAGTAGAAATCACAGCCACGCTCTAATGTCAGCTGTACTGCCAGTGTGAAAGTACTCTAACAGACAACAATGTTACCTTTTCAGGTTAACAATGAGACCAGACCCAGCTGCTGGATAGCTTGCTGTCAGACTCGTGTGTGTGTGTGTGTGTGGAATGGAGCAAAGGTCAACATTTTCTCATACATGCGAGTGGCAGCATGTAGTATTTTAACGACCATCGCCCTGTTACATGGTTCATTCTCACCATTTCAGTATTCTCTGCCATGGACAGGCGGAAGAGTTGCGAGGAAACCACAGTTTGACTTGAAGTTTTCAACACAAACAGTTGGGTTTTTTTACGTTGGTTTGCTCAAGTCGGCAGCGTTCCACGTCAAAACAAATCCGCACATGGTGATTTGACACAGCAGTAAAGTTACACTCTGCATCACAGAGTGGCCCAGCTGACACAATGGTGGCAGACGACCCAGCAGAAAGTGGAGACAGATCCGAGGGGGAGAAAGAGATGGACCCGAAGTTGGCTGTGTCTGAAGACAGCTTAGGACGTGAAGAAGACGGAGACGTAGCGATGGCTGTCTCTGCACCTGAGGCCCCGTCTCCCTCCGACGCTCCCCTAGACGAAGCCGAGGAGCCCAGAAAGTGGAAGTGGGCCGTGATATTCTTGTGTATCTTTGGGTTTATGGCATCAATAAAGCCCGGGGAGCCCTTCATCACACCGTATCTACTCAGCCCTGAGAAGAACTTCACCAGGGAACAGGTTAGCGGCGTTCTCTGTCTGAAATGTGTTTGTTTTCGTACACGTATATTTGTCTTTGTGTGATGGAAAAGAACACCTGTGCAGCCACATTATAAATATCTCATTATTTTTGAAAAGCCAACAATGAATGATAGAAGACATTCCAGTCGTAGTCATTGTATATTATACTGCAGAGTTGCTCTCCGGGCTCATGTACAGGAGACTTTCCAGAAAGTAGAGAATAAAGTTAACTCTTTTATTTATTTTTTTATTCCATGCAGTCAGGCACTCATTACACAGTAGGATTAATGAATGCCCGGTGGGGAGTTTGCCGATCCATCTTACTGTGGTCAAAGTTCACATTCCTCCAAAGTGGGTCAGGGTAAAAGGTTTGTGAAGGTTTATGGTCGACGAAAGGCTACGAAATCTAGTTAACTGTGACTTGTAGCCTGGGATGGGATCATGATGTTAGCTACATTTGTTCTCTTTTTTTCTGAATTCACCGTGACCTCTTACCAAGGGTTGATTACCTGCCAAAGTGCAAAATTTGTTTGTCAAAGTAGCTTGGAAAAACCCGCTCTGTGAGACCAAATGTTTTGCAGACAGATTTGCTCTGTTGAACACACGTTTCACCATCTGAAGCAGTGTCATGCCATATCCCATAAATTCCTGTATTTACCAGATTCCTGGGAATAATCTGCCTTTGACTTTACTTATCCCTCATCTGTTACCTCAACTGTAATTACATGTAGCCCAGCATTGTCATGGCTCTAAAGCTGGTCTTGTTGCTGTTGATACTGAAGTCAGACAGCCATGTCTGCCAGAGAGATCAAATAATTTAAAAAATGGTTTCACATACTTGAATAGATACTGTGATAGTGCTGAGCAACAATGGATGTTTTCAGATTTCATTGTTTGGTGGAAAGGTATTGTGGACAACATGATCATAACGTGTTATTGTTTAAAAATTTGGTTTTCCAAATGTTATCAAGCAAAATGTAATTTAAAACTAGCAGTTATTAGGAGTTTAGTTTTACATTTATGAAGAGTTTGTCAGCGATTGTTTAGTCTATAAAGTAGGGAGAAATGTCCACCAGTTTCTCCAGAGACTCCCCAGAGAAAGTAAGTTATTTGCAGCCATACACTCTTTACAGATGTAAAACAATGTCAGACAAAAAAAGGTTTGCTTGCAATAATTATTTTGGACTACAGAATTTTGTAGTACAATAACAAGATGAGCTCATAGTACTGCGATATAGTCCCTTGACAGTCGTTAAACTGTAATATTGAGTTATGGCCTAGTTGGGACTCTAAGTAATTCTATCAGCAGAGGGAAGTTGGTACATTTCACATTTTGTGAACTAGGACTGGAGCTTTCATCCACCATACTGGTTTCCCATCTTGATTAGAACTTTATTTGATTGACTTTCCTGCCATTTCCAGGTGACCAATGAGATCACTCCTGTGCTGACGTACTCCTACATGGTCGTACTGGTGCCGGCCTTCCTGCTAACAGATCTTCTGCGCTACAAGCCGGTCCTGATCATCCAGGGCGTCAGCCAGGTGGTCATCTGGGGCATTCTGCTCCTGGGCACCACCCTCCTTGAGATGCAGTTCATGGAGTTCTTCTACGGCATCACCATGGCCTGCCGCGTGGCCTACTCCTCCTACATCTTCTCCCTGGTCAGTCCAGTCCTCTACCAGCGCGTGGCCGGATACTCGCGCTCCTCAGTCCTCTTGGGGGTGTTCACAAGCTCGGTGCTGGGCCAGCTGTGCATGTCCCTGGGCAACATCAGCTTCTACACCCTCAACGCTATATCTTTGGGTTTCGTCAGCTTTGGTCTGCTGCTCTCACTGTGCCTGCCCTGGCCTAAACGCTCCCTGTTTTTCAACCGGACGCTGAATCAGGAGCAAAGAGAAGTGGCAGCAGTAGCCACCAAATCAGAACTGGACAAAATGAACCCGAAAGAGAGCGGGTTGTCCTCAGCAGCCCCCCCGTGCTCTGCGTCACGCTGGAGGGATTTTGTCTTGTTGCAGATGCTGCTTGAGGTGAGAAACTTGGTGAAGAGGCCCAACCTGAGGCTCTGGTCCCTGTGGTGGGTGTTCAACTCCACAGGGTACTACCTGGTGCTGTTCTACGTTCACATCCTGTGGAACGAAGTCTACACGGCCGTTGAGAACAAGCATGTCTACAACGGGGGAGTGGAGGCAGCTTCTACCCTACTGAGTGAGGCATTTCTGGAGCTACAAATCTGTTTTTATAGGAATAGTGCTGGATTTTTTAAAATCTTATCTGTGTGTTATGCTCAGTGCTCATACAGCAGTTGGGTTTCAGTTTGACAGTCCTCCATGTTTTTATTCACATCAGCATGTGACTCCAGCTTGCCATCTAAATTAAGATGCAAATAATGGGGACAACTCTGTACACAGCAACAACAAAATATCAAGACCAGGAGGAAGTGCTTTTTTTTTCCATTAATTATTATTTATTATAATAACATGTATATATAATTAGTTGCTTTCTTGCACAAAGTTGCTCTGAAAGCTCTCAAGTAATTCTTAATCTAGAATTCTTTGCAAAGGATTTTCAACGGCGACGTGACGACAGCCTTAAATGTTGAATAAGAAAGGAAAAAATGTTGAACATGAATGGAAGAGTTGGAGCGGATTACACAGATTTCTGTGGTATAAAACAATGGTTGGACTGGTAAATGAGACTACATCAAATGATGTGAGACAGTTCACTTATTCATAAGTCTCTATAAACATTAATATAATACTCCCTGTCTCTATTGGAAAAGTCTTAAAATATGAATTTGATAATGTTTTTGGTGTCCTCAAAACAAAGTCAGGAAAAAGTCAGCACTCTAGTGGTAAGCAAAAGTGAAATCAATCAGTTTTACTGACAACAAATAGGCAACAAATAGTAGGTAAATGGAAAGAACAGAAAAAACTTCCTCACAGGTGGCTGCGCTTACGCAGTTTTTAGTAATGTATTTATGACAAGAGAACACAGCAACTTATGTGAAAGTAAATGAAACGAGATTGTACACCCAAGTTAGAATTTGTGTAGTGAAATGACATTTCCACCAAGAAAGAGTGACGATATTAAAAGATGAAAGAGAAAAGAATAAAACACAATACTTTTTTAGCAGGTTAATGATGGAGTGCCTGGTTTACACAATACCTCTGTACAGACCAATTGTTTTAAGTAACCCAGGTCAATAGATTTTAGGACATTTTTTAACGATGCATTTTTTTTCTGCAGGTGCGATAATGTCCTTCGCTGCCGGCTTTGTGAAAATTCGTTGGAACATCTGGTCCGAGCTGGTCATCGGTGTCATCACAGCAGTGCAGGCAGGTCTGCTGCTCCTCATGTTTACCACATACAACATTTGGGTCTGCTACACGGCCTACGTCCTCTTCCGAGGCTTTTACCAGTTTCTGGTGCCTATTGCCACGTGAGTGCCAAACAGAATAGATCATTTACTGTCTAAATGTGAAACTACAAACCTTTCTGTTCAACACGCGTCTATATTACTAATCCTGAGTTAAGTTACATCCTCTATGAATAGGGCAAATATCATAGGTTCACTAAAAGTCATTTCAAATGAAAGATTTGGCCTGATGCTGCAGTTAGAGGAAAGGTCATAGGTTCACTAAGTTGGTTAACAAACTTTGAGAAAGAAGTTTCTAAATTAAACTAGAGGTTAGAACTTTTTGGCAAAAATGAAAGACATTTTGACTTTTCCAGGTTCTATAATGTCATAATTTCCTGCATTTCTTGTTCTGACATTGTAGTAAATTGAGCATTATTGGGTTTTGAGCTGTTGGTCAGACAAAACAAGACATTTGTTGAAGTCACCCTGGACTGTAGGATATCGTGAAAGGAATTTTTGTTAATGTTTTACAGAGCAAACAACTCCTCAATCAGTCGAGAAAATAACGATAATGGAGATAATTGTTAGCTTCAGCCCTAAATCTTTTCGTCTAGACCAGTGATGAAGTGGGCGCTTCAAAGAAAGGGTCCTGCCAGATTTGTTCATTTCCATTTATTTAATTTAACATTTTTGATAAAGTTTCACTGCATAAAAAAACAGGGCAACATTTACATAAACTACATTTTTAGATTTAATTTTAAAACATAGAAAAATGGTACAAATAAGCAAAAAGTAAAAGCAAAGTACCTCCTAAGCTGACACTTATATTATGAACTAACTGTACAGTAAGCTGTTAACATACTCATTTACTAAAGTCTTTCAGCTGAGTGAGACTGTGATTGGAACAGATACATTCTGAAGTTGCTGAAACTGTAGCGTCGTACTCATCCGTCTGGCCCGTGGCGTTCTCATCATCTCTCCATAGTTTCCAGATAGCCTCGTCACTCACTAAGGAGCTCTGCGCCTTAGTGTTTGGCATCAACACCTTTTTGGGGACAATCCTGAAGACCATCATCAACCTGATATTTTCTGACAAGAGAGGCCTGGCATTGGATGTGCGCTCTCAGGTAAAACAGTCGTTTAATACCGTACAAGATTATGGCAACTTGGCTCCTAGAGCTTGGACTGTAGCTTGGATGTATTTCATGCCACGATTGTGTCAGTAGACTTTAAGGGAAGGTGATATTTAGATTTCGCAATTAATACACACAATTATTTTCAGAGTGCTTTACATGAAGCAATTATTATGAAAAATAACATAAGGGGGAAAATATGGAGTGAAATGAAAGGTGAATAGACACAGGTGTAATAAATAACATTAATTGCTGGAATCGAATTGTCGTTACTGTGCTTAGTTCCACCTGTGTCTCTCCTGCTGTGACAAATGAAAATATCTAAGTTTCTTTTTTGGGAATAATAAAGAAACAAGAGTCCTCTAATTTTATCAGTGCTTTCAAGATTTATTCAGAAAACAAAACACATTAAGAACAACATGGACAAACTTTTGAATGGGAAGAAAGGAAAAAGTTGTGATGCTCATCAAGCAAACGCATCAGTCTAATTCAAAATATGAAGGAGCAAATCTTGCTCTTGAGTTCACTGTCAGTATAGCAGGAGAGCTGTGTGTCTTATGTATGTAAAAACGTCAACCTGCAGTTGTAATTTGCCAAACAGATACTGAGAAACAGTTGAAATAAAACATGCAAGTCATGTTTTTAATATTATTTCATAAAACTGGCGCGGTTTGCTGCTAGTGTCCACAGTATTGTTACCTATTAATTGAAAAAATATTTAAATGTATGGTGGGGGTTAGCGTGTATGCTGTGGGGCATGACATAAAAAGTTTGCAAACCAGCATGTTAGTGAATCTAGTTTAAAGCATAATAATGGAAGTAAAATACTTCCTGTCAAGGAAGGTCAGTTAGCCAAAATTAGATTTCATCTTGGCTAGACTTGAGTTGGATGTAGCTATGTCTTAGACATTGATGCTGACAAAAATGTTCCAGGTGATTTATTGTTAAGATTTATTGAATTTAATTTGCAAGACATGTAAGAAATCCCACATGTTGCTATTTTAAACCTGTAGTCCTGCAGAGGCCAGCCTACCTTTTTGGGGCTGGAGGTCCATAAAGCCGTGTTTCCGCCAAACACTTTTGGTTGTTTATTACAACAAGTAGAAAAGCGAGTCAGCGCGCTTGGAACCTCAACAGAGGGCGAACGAAACAACGGAATGGTATGTTTTGGTACAATCCACAACTTTTCACAATGGAAACGCAAAAATTACCGTTGCAATGTAACAAACTGGACTGGATCGCTTGTTGGAAACGAGGCTCGAGTGTCTCAAAGAAAGTCTGTGTAGCTGAAACTAGCCCAAACTCGCAGAATGATGCTCATTTGGTCCTATTGAAAAGCATAGGATTAATCACTTCTTAACAATTTTAAAGAAACTATTATCAGTTCCATTACTTGGGACGTCATTGCTGAGTAGACCTTTTTTTTTTTTTTAAGAGTGGCAAAGACGAACATTCGAGTAAGTGTAGAGATACAGAATGTAGGCCTCTTGTCTTAAAAGAATAAATAACATCTTTATTGAAATAAAACTTCTACTGATTGATTTTTGAATAGACTGACAGCACAGCAAGTTTAGCTTTGTCAGATGCTGAAAAGATGTTGATGTCTGCAAAGTAGTACTTTGTCAACCCTCTGTTGTACACTGAACTGCTGATCTCATTTTAAGAAGTCTCTCATTTTGCCTTACAGTTCCTGGTGTACTTCATTTACTTCACCATTCTTACTGTCGTCTACTTCGTCTCTGCTGCTGTGGTCATCATCCGTCACTATAGAAACCAGCGCAGGGGAGGAGGCGCGCCCAACGAACATGCACCACCCACAGAGCTCAGTCCTGTGGCTGCAAATTCAGAGGCAGAACCTTTGTCTAACGGCCAAAGTGCCACAGCGTAACGGCAAGAAACCTGTCTCGCCTTAAACTGTTTTCCAGCAACATCTTATCTAATACAGTTGTTTGTGAATGAGCTCTTCAGACTCAGCGGGATCAATCATTTTAACCCTGTGATGTTGATAGAGGGGTTTGTTCAGTGTTAGCTGCTGAGCCTTAATCATAGAAGTGCCTCAACTGCTACCTAAAGCTCCTGCACTACACCAGTCAGATAGGCTGCAGGCGTCTGGTGTTTGACATCTCGGGAGATGAGATTTTTTACATTTTTTTTTTTTTAATACAAAGCACTTAGTGGTACTATGCTTTTGTATTGTGGCAAACTGTCTTCAACACAGAGAGGGACCATTAATGTAAGGGCAGGAATTGAACTTTGTTTGTATATAGGAAACAAACCAGGAGAATCAGTGTCCTGTTTCAGTGATTTGCCCGTCAAACAAAGGCTCATGATTACTGTGTGATCACGAAATAATAGCAGCTGTCATACAAACATGTTGCCAAAGTGCTTTGCATAGTAAAATTATGCAACAAAAAAAAGAAACCTTTGTAATACTAAAATGTACAACAATTAACAAATTGTTAAAAGTCAACACATAGAACACCATAGAATAAGAATAAAATAAACACTTAAGGATAAAAAGAATGTAAAGACCAACTCCAAATTAAAAGCCAAATTATAAAGAGAAGTCTTTAATTTCCTTTTAAAACTCTGGAGGGAGGTTGCTATTCTAATATCCAGAGGCAGTGAGTTCCAGCTTAGGGGCATAAAAACAGAGGGCACTTTCACTGATGCTTGTATGGGACACATGAGGAACATGTAAAAGATAAGCTGAGGAGGAACTTAGTGCTCAGTCTGCATTTTCACATTTTATTTTTTTGAAACTCCTATTGTACCTAATGTTACAGTTCCATGATATGTTAACTGACCATATCAGTATAATTGCTTTTTAGATAGTTTTTCTTTCTATCACATTTATTGTTGCTGTAAAAGCTGCTATTTGTAATGTAGAAGCAGCAGCATCATTTTTGAAATAATCCTTATTTGATACATTGAAACAGGCTACAGAATGTGTTGCTCGAGAAAAATCATATGTGAACGTAATGTTTATAGACATTTTTACACATAGATGCTGTATTTATTACTCTAAATACACATCACTGAATTTTATTATTAAAAATGTAATATTTCTTTTTAGTGTTAATTTTCAGCACTATGTTGGCTGAAAATGCCATCAAGCAGGATGGATAACAAAGCACCAGTCAATAGTCTTGCTGCTAATTTGCTGCCATTTTGGCAAACAACCATCCATCAAGAAGGGCTCCAACTCCTAAAACCTGGTTGTCTTTATTTTTGGTCCAAGTACAGCTGTTTAACATTCATCAAAAACTGCAGGAAGCACTCATTTAGTGCTGTAGAGAACATAGGAACACAGTGTTACTTGATGAAACAGGAACTACAGCGCAAACATTTAGTAGGTTTTAAAGATGTCTATTTGTTTGCACTTTAAAAAGCACCCGTGACCCTTTCTTACAATAGACACGATGGTAGTAACTTGAGTTTCTAGTTGGATTTTACTTCCATTCAGAATATATAGATATATTTTTTGTTTAAAATAATTGCTGAGAAGTAATGTAAATGTGAACCTCTCTGAATGCTGTAAGAAGGAATTAGCTGACTTTATTCAAGATGTTTAAATAAATTACCTTTGGTGGACAAAAAGCTTTGTGATCATGTTTTGGAGTCAGTACTCAACCACACATTATGTTGTTCAGTATTCAGTAAAATACTGTAAGTGCCTTGCTAGATGATGGTCCTTAATGGTAGAGAACAAGTTTGTCTTAGGATATGAATTTCCACGTGGTTCCCAATGTGTTTGACTTGTGACCATTTAAAGCCAAACGATGTCTTCTCGCAACTCCTCATCATAGTTTTTATACATCGATTATATATTTAAATATCTTGTTGTGACGTTCCCATCTGAGATTGTTTAATTTTAAACGTTTTAGAGCCCCGAAGAGGAAAAACTATCCAGTATTTTACAATAAAAAAGGGTGCTTTTTTCAAAGACAGCGTCACATCATTAACAACATGAAACCAAACTCTTGTGCACGACTGCAAAAAGGTGAAGCGGCAACTACCAAACATTGCAGATAACACTGTAAAATAGAAACATACATTTCATATACCATAGGTTAATATATATATATTTAATGAGTTCAAACATGCTGTCCAGTATCCAATTTCACAGATCTCTCCAACACAATTATTCAAGTAAACGGGGTATTTCACATGTTGTAATACTGTGTTGGAGGCACTAGATTTATGGACGTGGGTTTGTAAAGTGTGAGTTGTTTGGTCAACTGCAGTTGCTGCTCACAGTATGAGGACGTAGAGCCCTTTGATTCTCCTTTGTTTTTCTGCATTTGTTAGTAGGCGGTCCATTTTCTTATCTGGACTGTTTCTACAGCTGAACACAGTGATGCCATGAACCCCCTCTGAGGCCGATCTAGTTGTTCTAGCTTGAAAACATGTACAAAACCTGGACCCCCTTCTTCCTATGTGGATAACGGAGTTATTTCTTTGGTTCTTTGAAGCTGGTTTAAAATGAATCTGGAGCTGTTGTCAGAGCAACAAGTCCTTAAGCCCAAACATGCAAAGGTGCAGGTTTATTGACCGTTAGCTGGATCATGACCAGGACCTTTTGGGGTGAACCCCATACGTGAACTCGTTTCAAATACACATTGCTCGCTTTCTTAGCTGTGAAATTAAAGTGTTGATATGATAATGGTGTTCAAAGATAACATGCAGGTTATTGAGAAATCATTATGATCTGTTGATGGAATTATCACAATTAAATTTTCACAGTGAAGTCATACTGTACTTAAACATGATCAAATATACAACAAAATAAAAGTGTGTACATTAAACAAAAAACCACTTCTTCACAAAAATAATAATGAACTCACAATAAAGCTTTGGCTGAAGGTTTATGGTTTCTTTTGGAACAATAACTCAAGACAGTTGAATTTTCAGAACCCATGAAACAGAAACTAACATTCAATCTTTCAAGTCCTTCAAATCTCATCCTAACAAAGAACTTTTGTTCCCCCCAGTACAAGGACAGCTCAAATGTAGTTTGAGATACTGTGAGCAAAAAGACAAAACCTCAACTAAAATATTCTGCTAGAAGACGAACTGCACAACTCACTTTGCTTTTAATTGTTCAAGCTATTAAGGCTGCTCTTTAAAGAGATTTTAGTAGTTTCATTTTCATAGCAGACTCGTGATTATTAAAAGTATCTGCACGTTGGTCGGGGAGAACCTCACCAATCCTGCACCGACTTGCTGTCTGACCACATTCACCGGTAATATCTCGTGTTTAACAAGTGTGGAAACACTGCAGCAAAATGTAAAACAAAATGAAGGAACACATAACATGAGACTTATGAAGGAATCTGTGGCCCCAGTGCATGCTGGGAGGGTTCCCAGCACACCTTCCTCATGTAACTGCAATCACATGATCAGCACTCAGCCAATCATATGAACGCTGATCATGGTTTCAACTCGACTCATTTCGCCTTTTATTTAAAAATAAGTGCACACTGTTACTAAAGAAAACTTTATCCAGAACTAACAAATCAATCCTCAAATTAGCCGGATGAGAATAAACAGGATCATTTTAGCCTGATTGCAGCATGTTAGCCTCAATTAGTTAAGCTACATTTGAAGAAAAGGGCCCAGGTTTCTCCTTGTTCTGGAAAACTCTCTGTGTTCATCTGTGTGTCTACAGACCTAATAATATCCAAGGAAGAAACCGAAACATGGGAGACTGTCAGACAGAGTAATCTAAGTGATAATTGTAATATATATATATATATATAAAAAATAGTGTATTAATAAAATTCCTTGTTACACAAAACATGACATCTTTTTAAGACTAAATCTGGTAATTACTACACAAACAAAATGCTATAAACAAACCAATAAAGAATGCTTTTGCAGTGTACTTAGGCATACATCAGAATATATACTGAGACTGTTCATGTGAAAGGCTGCAGCTGCTTTTTCCTGTATGCAGTTTTCAAACAGCAATCCAACCTCCACTGCATGACTGAACCCGATTTCAATGACCATGAAATCTACTTGCTGCCCTCAAGTGGTTCAACTCTGCACTACAGGCAGAAATATCTCATTTATTTCTTTATTTTACTGTTGGAAACGCATGTAACCTAGAAAGAAAATAGTTCCTACGTGAAACTGTTCACAACACATCTGTGGATTATCTTGAGTAGTGGGGTCGGGTCATGATTTCTGGAAAGAGACAATGCTGTTGAGATTTTTAAATGCATTTTCGGGTTTTTTTGTGCCGCTTTGAGCACCACAAGTGCCTCTTTGTCCCATTATATTCAAAAAATGCAGACACCTCTATGGCTTGTATCTATAAAAATCAGCAACTCACACCAAAACAAATCTAGATGGATAAACAGCACTACAGGAAAATGCATTCAAAAAAATGTATTTTTTGATTTTGGGGTTAACTCTCCCTTTAGAAAGGGGGAGCCTTGTAATTATATTTTAAACTACAACAAAAAAAGAATATGAAAGAAAAGGTAAGCGCAAAAATAAAAAGATCATCCATTTTAAACACACATCAGCATGCACACACAGTGCAAACGCTGCTAAATCCAGAATCCACGTTAAAATAGAAACAATCAAAGATGAGTTAAATCAAATCAGTGTTCTAAGGGAAGTGATAATACACATTCAATGACAAAAAAAAAAAAAAGAAAGTAAAAATAATATGATTGACTGTTGACTCACAAGCTTGCCATAAACACGCACATAGTAGCTGTTGCCGAGGGTCAGCAGTAAAGTATTGTACAAAGCCTTGCTTGTTGGTTGAGCTGGCGGACAAAACCAGACAATGGTGTCCCTTTTCCCCCTCTGCCATCAGTCCACTTCCATCCCGCACAGCCCACACTCTTCTCTACCACTGTGGATCCACACCCGCCCTGCCTCACATCACCGGTATCCTCACGCGGGGGGGGGGGGGGGGGGGGGGGGGGGAACGCGCCCCCGCCGCGTGGGGGGGGGCGG